>OY720681.1:38333001-39533001 GCA_963170755.1 Amphimallon solstitiale | reverse complement strand
ATTTCTGGTTTATGATATTAATTTTGAATGCAACATTGCTAAAAGAAAGTAAAAATGTGAAAAATCTGACTGGCTGGAGTGAGAAATGGATGACGCCATTGCGGAAATTGGAGAATGGTTTAGGAGTAATTGTCTAAAATTAAGCAACAATAGATAAACTATGAGAGTTATGGACCAAAATCTTATATGATTTAACATAGGGGTCTAAATTTTACTTTTTACCCCCAGCAAGGGGGGTAACCCTCACCTACACTTTGATTATGTGACGCGCACAAGCCCAGAACAGATTTGAACAGCTACTGAGCAGCGTCAAAAGTGCTACAAATAGCTTTTAAAGCTTTTCAACAGCTCTCCAAAGCTGTTCAGAAGCTGTTTGTAGCACTTCTGAAGCTGTTCAAATCTGTTCTGGGCGTGTGCACGTTACAGAATCAAAATGTGGGTGAGGGGTACCCCCCTCGGTAGGGGTAAGAAGTAAAATTTAGACCCCTATGTTAAATCATATGGTATTTTGGTCCAGAACTCTCATAGCTTATCTACTAGCAACTATGTCTTACGACCAAAAAACTATTAGTTTTGATGAAAGTGGACATTGGCTAGCTGATTTTTTATCCTATCACTGCATCTGTCTATATCCTCCAGCCTCGTGTTTCGTCCTTTTGTCGTGAAGCGTGCATGACTCATGAGAGTTAGTCATAAACTTGAGGCATACACATTTTTTGCATCATAGAACGAGGAGGTGTACAAGTGCTGAACTGAATGGCAGCCTTATCGTATGTGTCTAAAAGTGTTTAATAAAAGAGCATTAATATCATATTTTCATTATTAAAGTTACTAATATTTTGGATTGTAGCCCTGTACTAAGTCGGTTGTTAAAATACAAAAACAAACGATACAAGTTCCAGACCATATCAAATAGAATAGTTTGATAAATATGGTGTGACTAAATAGAATAAAACGACTGTGTGTGTAATTTGTAACCAAAAAGTCCTTCACGTACATATAATGTAAAAAGATGTTTTTTAAAAATTCGATTGTAATCTCGGCCTTCCAACAGATGAAGAAAGAACATATTTTTTACAAAAGAAAAAAGAGAGTCATTCACAATCCAGCGTTTTAAAAACTTTTTTGGTCCAAAAAATAACATTACAGCTGCTAGTTTTCAAGTTGCCCTTTGCATTGCTCTCTATGAAAAAAATCATTCGGGAGAGTTTGCAAAAGAAGGGTTTTTAGAATGTAGTGCTACTTTTTTGCAGATTTTAAAGAAACAAACTTGATTATAAAGCGTATGAATTACTTACCAATAAGTCGCAATACTGTTAAAGACCGAGTAATAGAATTAGAAAGAAATATTTGTTCGCAAATACATCACCACTTAATGTATGCAGAAACGTATTCAGTTGCTTTAGATGAGAGGACTGATGTAAATGATTATACACAATTAGCAAATATTTATTTTTGCTCTTCACTTGCAAAAGTAAACGTTGTACAGTAAAAAGGAAACGTAAATAAAAACCAAAAAAAAAGTAGTTTTTAGTCATCCTCTCTTGCAAGTGACCCACGAGCTAGTACTAAACAAAATGATGAACAAAATTTGCCCCACTTCACAAAAAAAATTGGCATGACTGGTTTAAAACCAAGGATTCGATTTCTTGGCCTTAGTATTAGGTACCACACATCGTGGAGGCGACTGTTATATTGGTATATTAAGAAAACAAATGTAGCCAGAGAAGCATCTTTTGAAAATTTCATATCCGAGCCGTATACTGAATCGAAGCTGGGACCATATTTCGCCTCCAAAAGCAAATGGTACTGAGCCAAGTATCTGCAAAATCCTCATGCAGATCTTTATTTGAAAAGTAAATATTTTATTGTTGTCGAATGTTTTCGTTCTGGTTTGCCTGCCGCATGTCCATCGAAGCGATTCCATAATGAAAAACGACGACATACACAAGTACCGGACGCGATACGGTGGTAACTGCGTCACTTTTTCCTATCGCCTGAAAGGATTTAGCTACTCGCTGTCGGTTACTATAATAAGCTTCCCAAGGATATAATATGTAAAAATTATTATCTTTTCAAATGCCATTTTAAATAAGTATTGATGGCCATTTTATTTTTCTCGGTCTTTTGTGAATGTTACATTTACTGTTTTTAATGATTTTATTTTTACCAACTATGTTGCTTATATTTTTATAATAAATCAACTGTCTATCTATAAGAAGTAATAAAATTCGAATATATACAGGGTCAGTTTTAAGTAAAGTCATTAAGAAAAGAAGGTCAAAGAAAAATATGAGTAATGCCCGTTCAAAGAAAAATCGCGGTCCAATGTGCACGCACTGATGAGAAATTGATTTTCCTTCCCCGAGTCCGAGCCTGTTGCAGTTAATATAGAAACATAATAATTTTCAAATATAAAATAATATACTTCTATTTAACGAAAACTAAACATGGTAATGCACCAAGGTTGTCGACTTTTTCCACAAAAAAAAAAAAGAAAAAACCTTACCAGAGAAAATCTTTTCAATTGTGGTACTTACGTAAATGCGTATGGGATAAACAAAGCTATGGACCGACTTTAAAACTTTAAATATGTTTTGGCTCTAAAAATTTAGAAATTTTTGATGAGTTACAAATAAATTTCCTAGTACCTATTTAGCGGTAGTTATAATTAAAACATTTCGACAACCGTATATTATATTGTCTTCCGCAGTTATTGTACATACAAACATATTAGAATTCATTCTATTTTGTATTAATACTGCAAAGAAAGCAATTATTTAAAAAAGTTTTCACTCCGAGACGCTTTTTTGAAGAACTCACCACATATATGTACTATGTCAATATCTTTATAAAACATGCACAAAACAACTTCATTCTTTTTTAACAGACTGTATACTAGTAATGTAAAATTTGTGATTTTTAAATGTCGTATGGAAATTTCCATTTCAAAAAATCGTTGTTTTAAAATATTAAATTTTCGATTTATTTCAAACACTTTATTTCCAGAGATTTTGATGTGCTATTTGTTTTTGCTTTTTTTGGGTTTTTTTGTTTTGTACAATTTTATATTAACATTGAAGAAACCACTTCAACTGAATTTTACATGTTCAAATCAAAATTTATTTCTTAAAAATTTTAGAAGTTCAAATATAAAATTATTAATACAGACACCGAATGCTTATTTGTATTTAGAGCAGTTGCAATAAAATCCATTCAAAATAGTTGCACATCTTAATTTATAAGGAATATCTTTCACAAAAAAAATTCAGTCATGCTCATTCAAGAGATTCTTCCCACTCTTTAAGATGTACATTACTGGCATCGCCTCTAGCGGCGTGAATATGTTTTACTGCTTGAAAAATGTAAACAAACAAGTGCATCTTAAATATCAATGTGATTATGTCAATTTAGTATACGAAGTTCAAAGAAAAAACAATACATAAGTATGAGGAAACGTGAATTATTCCAATATCTTGATTCAATACGATCAATAGAACCAATTCACCTGTTATACAGGGATTATTCCAACAGTAATTTTTTATATAAAAATGATAATGACATTGTTACATTGTTTTACTTAAAGTAATATAAATTTACTACGCCCTAACCTATAATTTTACTGTAAATATTTATATACAATGTGTATTACTTAAATTTAAACTAAAACTAATGTAAAAGATTAAACATAAAATTAAATTAATTAAATTTAATTGTGGTCTTGAGAATACTTATATTTTAATTTTAACTCAAGTTCACTGCATAAATGTGGAATGGGAATATTTGTGACTTGGAAAGCCCTCAAAAAGCACTTTTTTTCTTACGTAACGTCATACCCCTAACTTCAGCAGTTTCGCTGTTATAACGGTTTTTCTTCGCAGTTATATCGTACTTCGACATTTGTTTTTCCAGGAACTAAATTGTACCGGTGTTTCGGTTTCGAATTTAGAGATAGAAGACCTCTTCCACCTACTCTTATTTTTTTTTTCAAGTGATGACAATAAATTTTAAACAAGTAACGTCTAAGACACATAGAATAATAAAACTATCTATTACTATAATTACAAAAGAGCGTTTAAAGTCATTAAACTTAACACCTTTCATCAGTATTATGAATATAGTAATTTTCTTATATGATTTTCTTGAAATGAAGTGCTTATTGTAGTCCACTACTATTGGTACAGTCTTCCCATCTATTATTTTATCATTCACATAATGTGACATATATTCATCATGTGGGTTCAATATCTGTTGTCTGGGCTTTATAAAACCATATTGTACAATATTTTGTTCCTTATGAACTACCTTTAATAAATCCATTAATAAATTTACCACAATTAGATATAATATTTTGAAACATTTATATAGCTGTACCAACCAAAGAGAATTAACATTTACAAACCACTTTGCATTAGTACTCATTAACAACAATGTTTCTATTAATTTGGGGAGTTGAAGCTGTAGTTTTATTGGTTCAAACAGACACAAACTTGATTTACTATTCTTAACATATTCCAAAACATTCCTTAATTGCTAGGATGGGATTAATGAAGCTAGATACTAAATTTTCTATGATTTCATCTTTTAGCAAACTTTTAATTTTAAATATAACACTTATTTTATACTGGAGAAATGGATAAGTCATATTTAATTTAAAACAATGATCATAGCCTACAGCTAGATCCATACTATTATCAAATACTTTAACATCTTTTGTCAAAGGATAACTCACATTCTCACTATTGTACTGTTTGTTGCAATTCAAATTTATGTCACCCATAACAAACATTCGGCGTGCACATTTATTTTCTATGTCGCCCATATTAATTCTGGCGTCTTTCTTTTGAAGACCCTCCACATGGCGTGAACATTTCTCCTTGTCAACTAAACTAACATTATTTATATCTAAAGTGAGATCGCTATCAAACTTATTAGCTATTAAATTGTTAACTAAAACTTCATCATCCTGGACATCTTTGTCCCATGATATGTTTTCTTTATTACTGTGGAAGGTTTTATTTTCCCTTTCCAATTTTATAGTATATTGACTCAAGAAATCCATCCCAAGTACGCTGCATTATTTTAAATTCGGTATAACAATAAATTTTGTTACAAGTTTTAAATCACCCATCTCTTCTACATTTAACAAAATACTTTATCACTTGATACAATTAATTTATTTTTGTCTGTAATTAAATTAAATTTTTCTATAGGCTTGTAATAACCTAATTTACTCAAATCCTTTGTGAAAGTGGTAAAAAAAGATTGTAAAAAGTATTCCAATCATGAGTTAAAATGAAATACTACAAAGTAAACGTCAACAGCTCTTATATAAGGAATACAAAGAGTTTCAAGGGTAGATAAACCATACAATAATTGGACACCGATAGCTATTGGTTAACGACCTTGTGTGTTCATTTAGTGAGGTTCGTCATAGAGCTAAGTTCTTGATTTTTACGTAAAATAAACCCCTCTAGTGTAGGTTAATAGATATTCATATATTGAATATGATTTAATTATTTACAGAAACCTGTAAGACTGTAGTCAGTTGCAAACAGTCACTCTGATTTTTGTTGTATTCTTAGCCGATTTCTTAAGAAAGTTTGTAATCTCTAGTGAAGTAAATATTATAAAATCTTGCTGTTTATGAAAGTTTGTAGTGTTCCTTAAAAAGAGGTATGGCTAATGAACAATTATTGGTTTTATTTATTAGTTTCTAGCCTCAAAAAACACATTTTTCTCTTTGTCCAATAACTGTAAGAAATAATATGAGTTATTTTATTTGTCGGACACGTGTCCGATAACTGAATTTATTGCATGTCTCATGTGATGTCATCCTTTTCCAAATCATTAAATTTTCTGTATAGGTATCTTTTACTTCTGAGTTTTAGTTGAGTGTTTGCAGTGTCTAATAACTGTCGTAAGTGTCCAGTAACATATGTTATATTGGGTACAGTCTTTAAAATGCCGAAGAAGAGGCGCTATAATCCTGCTTTAATTGATAAGGCTGTGCAGGATGTGAAAAGTCGCCTTGCGAACTACAGAAGTGCTTCAAACAAGTATGGCATACCTAGATCTACAATAGAATTTAAACTAAAAAACCCTGGCCACAGAGACTCTTGTGGTGCTCCCACTATATTAACGAAAGGAGAAGAACATACTTTATCCAAGTGGATACTAGATCTTGCCAAAAAAGGATTTCTTAGGAAAAAGGAGGACATTCTAACCTGTGTTCAGCAATTTCTCATAGAAAATCCTAGATAATAGACAAACCGCGTTTAAAAGCAACAGACACGGAGATGGGTGGTTTAAAGCTTTCCTGAGAAGGCATCCCGAAGTTACTGAGAGAACCAGCGAGGGAGTGACTAGTGCTAGTGCCTGCATATCTAAAACTGCCACATGGAAACGGTTTTCTGAAATAGAATTGTATATTAATGATAAAAATCTAGGCAATGTGATCAAAGATTCATCTCGAGTTTATAATGGAGACGAAACGGGCTTCCAGATTTGTCCTAACACTGGCAAAGTTTACGCTTCTAAAGGTTCTAAAAACGTGTATACTCTAGAAGAAGGTTCACCAAAAGAAACAATAACAGTTATGTTTACATTTTCTGCCAACGGTACTAAATGTTGCCCCATGATTGTGTACCCATACAAACGAATACCAGAAAAAATGTCAATATCAGTTAACCCTTTGTGGGGTATAGGTCGCAGTGAAAGTGGGTGGATGACTGCGGAAACACTATACGAATATGTAGCGAATGTCTTCTATCCACATCTGTTAGAAAAAAGTATTCAGTTTCCTGTAATCCTATTTGTGGACAGGTCGCATCTAACTCTTGAATTAAGTATACTATGTAATCAGCTTCAAATAGAAATTATAGCACTATATCCGAATGCTACGCGTATTCTTCAACCTGCCGATGTCTCAGCATTTTGACCAATTAAGTCCGCATGGCATACATGCGTTAACAATTCTGGAGAAACTTTGAACAAACTATCTTTTGCCCCACTGCTTCAAACTGTAATCGACAGATAGATTAAACCAGAAATTTTAATAAACGGTTTTAAATTATGTGGTATCTATCCATTCAACGCTGATGCGGTTGACTATTCAAAGTGTTTAGCACAAGCAGCAACTACCATTGAGACAGAAAGTGACGACAGGATCTGAAGTATGAATTACACCGAATTTGTGTCTATTGTGGGAGATGAAAAGGTCAAACAGTTTGAAGGAATAAATGAAATTGCTCACAAAGAGGATAATGAAAATTTCTGGAGTCTGTCACTTCACAGTTCCGTCTCAGACATTTGAAGTTACTCCTCATAAAATACAGATTATTGAAAATATACTTCTTTCATCGGAATCCGCTTCGCAGCAGCCTAATAATATTGACAGTAATTCAATAAATGTAGATGTGGGTGTACTTTTACCGGAGAGCGACAAAATGGATCGACATATAGAAAACATGGGACCACTTGCTAAGGCCATTATAGGAGTTGAAAAAGTGGAAGAATTAATAATTGACGACAGACAAGATATGAAAACGCAGAATGAAAATATGCTTCAAAACAGTGAGTCAAACCTTAATTTAAGTTCTGGAGGTATGCTGCAGGTAAAAAGGAATGGTCAGGATATCAGTAAAAACCCAAATGTTTTGAATGCAACTATGTTGTTAAGTGATTATCTAGTGTATCCAAACCTACCAACAAAAAGGTAAGAAACAAACGGAAAAATTCCCGTTTGCTATCACGTCCAGAAAATACCAAGAAATGTTTGAGAAAAAACGTGCATTACAGAAAAAATTAGATGATGAAAAGGAAGCGCGAAAGAGAAAACGTGAAGATATTAAACGGGAAAAGAATGCTCAATATGCCAAAACAAGTAGACACCTTAACACATGCAATCAATGTAAAAAATATATAAAATGCAAGTCATTTCTGACATGTGACGAATGTAATAAAAGCTTTCATAAGAGCTGTGTTCCACAAAAACATCGAATCCACATTCCTGATAAAGAAACAGATGATTTGTATTTATGTCATGTATATTATAAGCAAGAAAGCGAATATGACTCCAATAGTGAAACATGTTCTAGTTTACTGAAAGAAATGGAAGATGCTAGTAACGAGGAAGAGCAATTTGAAGCAATTTGTCCTACTGCAAAAACAGGCGAAACGGATAATATTGGAGAAGTTGAGCAGTATATTGACGACGACGTAGATCAACTATTCAACTTATATAAATCAGAATCCAATAAATTAGGACTATAAAGAATACTTATATACCTATAATTGCCCATTAATGCAATTGTCCCATAACTGTACAAATGTTGTCCAATAAATGCAAAAATTGTCCAATTACTTATTTTTTTTGCAAATGAAACCTATTTCTTTTATTTAATTCCTTACAAAAATACTGTACACTGTACACAAATATTTCATATCACGTGAAACTAGATACATTTAACTGCTTCCTAGTATTTTTTTCATGCAAGAAAAATGTTTCAAATATCTGCTTTTGAAGTTTGATTCGAAAACTTTCCTTAGGTGTCCAATAACTATATGGTTTATCCTAGTCCTTATTTTTTACGTGAGGAAAATGCGAAAAGCGTCTTTTTTATTACGCTGATTGAATTTCTAAAGGAACATTATTTGTTATATTAAGAAGATGGTTTTACAAAAGCAAATACTTCTGAGACATTGTTATTCTATCCTCACAACAAAGATCTCATTATTATCACAGGAGACAAACATTCAAACTATTACCATCTTATACGAAGAATCTTCTAAAATGTATCATCTTACATCATTACTGTAGAAGCGCAATTTTAGGCATCTGGTGGTGGCGTCGCCGCCAGAAACCCCCATGGTATCAGATTGCTAGGTGAACGTTTGAACGGAATCAGACGTACGGTCACCGACAAATGCTTTGAAACATTTGTTTCAAATGACAGTTAATAAGTTTTCGCACTAATTGGCAAAACGTGACGTCTTCATTTACAGAAATCTGTAATTGTAACGTAATACGGTGAATTCGTGTTTACAATGAGAATCCGATTATATAATTTTTGTTTCGAAAAATAACTATGTTGTGCTAAGCATATTTTACATTGATTTGTTACAAAAAATATTTTCAAAGACTAAATGCGAGTGTAGACACTTATACAAGGTTAGTCAAAAGTATGGAATGGGCGGTTTATTTCTGTAAATATAAACTTTATTACAAAATGTTTTTAACATAAGTTTTTTTTACTAATTATTCTCCCTTTCTTATCCTACTTCTTGTTTTTGTATGTAAACGCATTTCTATGGTAACCAATTTTTTTTTAAGTGGCAAGCAAGCACTTGAATGAGAAAATTTCAGATGAAATGTTCATAATACTTACACTACTAATAATAAAATCAAATTAAATGTTCAAACTGAAGCTTGACTTCTATCACAGAAATTACGCAACAAATTTTGCAGCGAGTTTGGATTTATATTTTCAAATTGATGCCTAATTCTGGCTTCCAGCACTTGCAAATTTTGTGGTTTCTGTTTGTAAATTTTATTTTTTAAATGTCCCCAGAGGAAGAAATCTAGGGGACTCAAATCTGGCGACCTAGCAGGCCATTCAATAGATCCTCGAAGTCCTATCCAAGGAGCGGAAAATATGTTATTTAGAAACTAGCGAACATCAACTCCATAATGTGGTGGAGCGCCGTCTTGCTGAAACCAAACACTGCGGTTTGGCATTCTTCGTCGATCTTCATCTGGAAATAAATTTACAATATCAGGTACAATGTTATCACACAATATGTTTGGGTATTTATCTGCTGTAAAATTTCCATCTATAAAGCATGGACCTATTATGTGGTGCCCAATATTACCAGCCCAGACATTGAGTTTTTGTGGATGCTCAGTATGGTGTTCCATCATGCAATGAGGATTTTCACTGGACTAGCAGCGACAGTTGTGCCTGTTTACGAACCCATTTAGACAAAAAGTGGCTCATTAGAAAATAAAATGTTGTTTATACAATTAGAATTAGTATTGGTCATTTCCATCATTCATGGAGAAAGTATATCTTGTTGGGTTTGGATTTATTCTTTTTTAATATTTGAACAACCGACTATTGACTAATATAATTATGCAAAGCTGGTTGCGTGATTGATGTAATTGGATTATCCATCACATTAAGTACAACATTGACAGCTCGATCTTTATTTGTTGCTGATTTTGGACGTTGGTATATCTCTTACAATTCCAGTTTCTCTAAAGCTTCTAACCAATTTAGACACTGTGGATTGTACAAGAGGATTTCTCTCCGGATGAACGTTATTGAACAAATGACAAACATCTTCTTGAGAACCTTGCCAATCTCCATAACCAACCATCATTAGTATTTCTTTTCTTTAGGTTTCACTGACTCACCATGTCTTCAAATGAAAATTAAACTATTCTTATTAAATTAGCTTGTCCACTTATTGAAAGGTACTTCACAATGACATGATTAATAACTAGCGAAGCAGAGGCCACTATCATTTTTTGTAGAACAATACTCAAATGAATAAAAAGGTGTATTAAAAACTGTAGAATCTGTTTTCATATCACATTTTGCCGTTTTTAGGAAATTCTGATTTTACACAGAAATTTTCTTATTCAAGTGTATGAAAGAAATATCAAGTCATTTCAAGAAAAAGAAGACGAATAAAAATAAGCAAAAAACTGTTTGCTTGCATTAAAAAAAAATGCGTTATCATGGAAATGCGTTTACATACAAAAACAATCAGTACGATAAGAAATGGAGAATAATTATTAAAAAACGTATGATACAGACAATTTGTTATAAAGTTTATATTTATCGAAATAAACCGCACATTCCATACTTTTGACTAACCTCGTATATGTTTACTTAAACATGCATTTATATTTCAGATAGTGTAAATAATGAGAAATTTTTATAAGATTTCCTTTTTTATAGATATCCACGTATTGAACTCCATTGATACCGAATATTTCGTGAACTGCCAAGTTCAAACAACTTCTAAAAATACAAAAGTACTCTAAAAGTATTTAGAGTTGAACTTGGAGAAATTTTTCTATAAAAATAATTTCATAATTTGGACCGGAAGTAACACTTTTACTCACAAGTTCATTAAGAATATAAAAGTATTTGAAACTCAATTTGAAACAACTTTTATTTAAAAAAAAATCACTACGAATTCTGTCTGTTCTTGTATTCACATAATGAAGAACTATCAATAACAATATCGAATTTTTACAATTTATCAGCCATCTTAAGAAGTGTAAAAATTAAAAATAAGTAGATAGTAACAATTTTGTTTTGCAATTTTCCCTCACTTTCCTTGGTAAGTATGACTACTTCATGTGATGATTTAATCTCTGCTTTTATTGTTAAAAATTTGCATTGTATAGTAAAATATTAATCTTGCTATTAGATCCTGACAGATGGAAACGCGCCAGGAAAACTGCTTTATTGAAGAAGTGTCAAGGTCGTGCGTGGAAACTTCTTTCTGATTTTCCTAAATTTTTTGAGTAGTAGGGTTGAGGGAAGTATTTTATTTAATAATTTTAATTTTATGTAACAGTTGCCTCTACGATTATATATTACTCATACCAGTTCTTGTTTAAAACCCATTAGGGACTGAATTATAAATTTTTTGAAAATTAATAATATTTTGTAATTTATCTGCGCAATATAAGGCCAGTTATTGTTTAAAGTATTTTTTTAAATTCATGATTCACAGAAGAAAAGAATATGCTGTGACATATATGGCACACTAGTATCTTAGGTGATGAAAATGAGAAGAATTATATTTGGATAGTACTTAATTTAAAATTAATTTTTGGAATGATATTCAATGAAACAAGTAATACATAAATCTACGTTACATTTGTACATTGAGTTCTTACAGCACTTGCAGTAGTGTGGTTTCCTGCGCAGCGTCTTCTTTTATTATTCGGAACATATTGAACAAAATTATCGATTTTATCATACCTTATGTCCAGAGAAACACTACTTCCATGTGAATATGCTGAAGGTTGACCAGTTGATTTTGGTAAAGTTTGACACATTTTCAAATAAGTTTGTGCTATTTCTCTTCTGACATCCAGCTGCAGTGTATCGGGGTTCTGATATTTGTATAAAATCCAAGCATTCTGTATGGATGCATCAATGATCCATGTGAAAATTGGCCACCACCACTTTTTTCCTCTTATACTTATACGGTAAACGTTTATATTGGATATCTGTTTGCGGTTGATATAGGAAAAACTCCATGTATTGTAGAAGCAACAGTAACTCCAGAATTGTCCATCCAGCGTGCGACAACGACAGTTTTATCAATTGTCACAGCATAGTCATTAGTTCCACGATTTGTTTTTTTCATTTTATTCACTGTGCGTATAGGGCAGGTCTTTGGTAAGCGATTTTGTCTAACAGTTCATGTTGCATTATATCCTTCAATCCTGAAACACTTCAGAATATTCATGGAAGTGAATAAATTGTCAAAATTAAATCTGAAGAGCAAAGATCTTACTTCGTTGGACATATCCTGATAGGAGTTTAATTAGTGGTGCAGTGACCTTTCCAAATTCTTTTTGGTGGTCTGCGCTAGAATTTGGTATGGAGCCCTGAAATACTTCAAAATTTATAAGGTATCTACTTTTAGAATTTAGGTACCATACCTCATATCCAAATCGAATTGGTTTGCCACGGATGTACTGTTTGCATCTGTGACGCCCATAATACTCAATCATGCTCTCATCATACGCAATTTCCTGGTCGGGTATGTAATATGTCAAAAAATTCTCTTTTATTTTTATATCAGAGGTCTCAATTTCGTCATCTTGTATAAAGGATCAAGGTGTATGTTATCCGCACAATGAAGAAATCTGATAATCTGAATGAATCGATCCCGTCGCATGGAATTGTAAACTGCAGTATTTCTCATATCCTCCCCGAATCCCAGTAGCTTCTCTTGGAAGGGTTTTTATAATCAGAGAGAATTAGAATAGCTAAGAAGCACTTTATTTCTTCCGGCGATATTTTCAAAGCATATCTACTGGTTTCTACGACTAACAGTTGTATAACTTCTTCGTTCACAAATAATTCAAATAGTTGTAGTGGCGACATATTTCTGTACTGTGTGTAATTATTTTCAGGAAATATTCTGTTGTTTTCAGTGGGCAAATCCTGGTTTTTGAGACATTTATATGACCTTGGCTTTTTATTAAGAAGTGGCTGAGGGGTATGTCATCTTCGTCATCATCGCTACACCCAACCCGTTTACCACTGACCATAACAAATTCTGCAGCAGCCTGTAATTGCCTTCCTGTTAAGTTATCTAAAAGCCCACCGGATTCGTCAGCTGAATCTTCGTCCGACACATTTCTATTTTCAGAAAGTTAAATATACACAGATTCTACAGTGTCATTTTCAAAATCTTCCCAAAAATATTCAGATTCCAATATTTCAGCAATTTCTTGCACAGGTAATCTAAAAATAACCAACATCTATATTCTATCACAAATTTATAATGCAAGTATTTTAGCAGACTATAGTGCCATTTATGGAACTTCAACAAAAACACCTTATTTAGGTCAAAATTAATTTCTAATATCAATGAATTAGTATGTAGGAACAATCTATTACTTACGCTCTATCAAAAATTACTTGTAATAATATTTATTTTTAAAAACAATTGAAGATAAATTTACTTATCCTTTAGAGTAACTCATCTTGCGTATATTCACATAACCTAACAAATTTAGATGTGGCATACAGCATTACCAACGTCAACGTGAAACTCCCTGCTGATATTTACTGGTATACAACATACTACCCCACCTAACCACATCGATTAACAGTCACAGATTTGTTTATAACTATTTAAATAAGCGGTTCCAAAATTAAAATTTTTACGTGCCATATATGACACGCTAGTATGTAATGGGTTAAACCACTTTATCTTTAGTGGTCCACCAAGGCGCCCAGGGGAGTTAAAAATTGCTGCTTTTACAGAAGTTAATAATCCTAACGCAATACGTTGTGAAAGTGTTGAAAGCAGTTTCGTTTACTATAAAGAAAACAATTTACATAAAAATCATTGGAAACATGTTAAATATTCTAGAATTATAGACAAGGAATGCTTGAACTTATAGATTCGGAATCCATTAGTAGAACAAATGTAGCATTAAATTAAAATTAGCGGAAAGCATAACGGAATTGACAGAAAATCTTTGAGTAATGGAAATTTAATAGTTCACATTTTGGACATAAATGTATTATAAGATCAGTCATGAGTATATCAAAACTATTCTTGTTAATGCTATGAGCTACTATGGTTTCCATTTGTAGAAATATGTGTTTGGATTATTTTTGCGAAACAGTGAGATCTAAAATAGATGTGTTAATATTAATTAATTCTGCATTAAACTATGAAAAAAATGTTTGCAATTTTATAACTTGGAAGCGCTTGTAGATATAGCAAGGTTTTAAACAAAAGAAGGTTGTCTTTGTTTATCTGTGTAAGTAAATAATTTGATCTACTCTGTAAAATACTTGAATTAAAAAAAAATGTTTTATTTAATTTTACAAGCCTCAGATGAAATACAATACTAATTTATTTCCTGTAGTAGCTGTCATCGAGTGAATTGTAGGTTCGACGTGGTTGAGGTACTTTGTGAAATTATAAAACAAGTTGGTTATAACCATTATTGAAAATGTCGGTGTCAAAATTTTAGTTAAATAATAACAGTTAAATTTAATTGTTGGAAATATAAATCAAACTGAACCAATTATACTAATTAATGTCATAATCGCGACTAATATAGCTCGGATAAAGTCATTTAAATTAAAGGGACCAATTTAATAGCACTTTTGCATTTAATTAACATAATTGATTGTTCCAAATGAACATTTTCCATAATTATTATGAACAAGTTTTACAATATATTGCTAATGTAAAACAGAAATAGAATAATTTATATTCTACACGAACAGTATTTTACATATCTTAAGTAATAACTATTTTGTAGAATACCTCATTTAAATATGCACATGTGCACGAATTAGCTAAGTTATAAGCACGCATTACTATTAACTTTAATAATAATAATAATAATTTATTGTGTATCCAGTAGTAAAAAACCGGCAAGGGGAACACTCTAATTTACAATAGATGTGCGGATTACAAACAATATAATACAATACATTACACATAAATAATTCATTTAAGTTTGAGCTCCAAAAAATATCATTGAAATACTTGTTTCCATTACGGCACATTTGATGTAGTGGGCTCCTCAGCATGACATTTGTCTTGCACGTGGAAGTAAAAAACGTAACTTGACTTCTGGCAGAAAGCCGTGATACGTTGAAATGAATCAAACCCAACAGATAAGGACAGTCCATCCTGTTATGCACCAACCTGTGTAAAAAGTAAGCACTAGCAATCTCGCGACGTGTGTCCAGTAGAACAAAATTATGCTCCTCCAACAAAACTGCATGGTCAGTATTTCAACAGGGATAAACTCTACTGGCCTTATAGCTCAAGAACTTTAAAAATCGTCTCTGAATGCTCTCCAGTTTCAATTTATAGCAGATATAAATTGGATGCCAAACAACAGCAGTGTAATCTAGCTTACTACGCACGAGCGAAGAATAAGGAAGTTCAATAGTGGCTGCATTAGCAAAATGCCTACTATTTCTAAGAATAAAACCATGTGTACCAGAGGCAGAAGTGCATACATTAGTGATATGTTTGCCGAAAGATGAATGTCGATCAAATGGCACTCCCAACTCCTTGACCTTCAGCACGCAGGCCAATACCTGTCCTGACATTTATTGATATTAAGTGCCAGATCATTGTGCTGACACCATTCATTGAGAGCATCCAAGTGACACTGTAAGCGCAGAGCATCCGAGATAGTATCAATACGACGATAGATTTTCAAGTCGTCAGCGTATGCCAACCCATCACCAGAAAACGCTTCCAAGAGGTCATTAATAAATAGTATAAGAAGCAGAGGGCCCAAATTAGACCCCTGTGGGACGCCTGACGTGGCAGCAAATTCAGCAGATTTGAATCCATTGTAGTACACATAATTGATTAAACCAGTTGCTATCGCACAGCTTTCCAACGTTGGTTCTGTTTGGGGATGGCGGTGATGTTTGCCACACATACTATAAAAGCTGAGCAGTTGTGAATAGTTTCATAAGAGGTATAATACACATACAATCTGATTCACAACACACCTTTGACGTTTGCCGCACTTACCTCGTGCATGAAAGTGATTACACCCCGTATAAATTTCAAATGACTTGGAAATGCAAAATGAACCTCCATAAGAAAATACATGGGATTTTGTGCCAGAACCCGAGTAGCCTATCTATTACTGTTGTCAACTCACGCAGGAACACCAAATACGACATTAGTTGTATATACGAGTATATTGCGACTCATTAAAGCAAACATATTGCAAGTGCTGGTAGTCATGTAGATCATTAATAAGCCTAGACTGTTACTGATGTGCACCTGGTTAAATCTAGAGTAACTATTCATGGCATTTTAACTGAGATTTACTGATCGGCGATCCAATTTGCCAAAATTTATAATTGTTAGTACAGTTCAAATAATCGTACATGTTATAAATATTTTGCCTGACTTCACAAGTTTCCCTGAAGTTTGGGTAGACTCTTGTACTATTTCAAATCATTGCGCAATTTCCAGTCAACATTAAAATATCGTTTTTTAATCCGCTAACAAGTATAATATCCGATATTGATCAGAAAGATAGCAACTGTATCTCTAGTATGTGTAATACGGTATAGGTGTTTTAGGTGTTGTCTTCTTAATTCTTTGTTATCTTTTTACGGGGAATCATTGGTTATCCCACGGCTTTGCCTGATTTTAGCTGTCCAGGGACCAAATCAAGGGATGAGACTGGTGGAGAAATAATAATAAAAACCATGAAAAGAATGAGAAGATAGCGTTGCGAAAAACGCGAGGAGCATTCTTAGGATATGTAGATTCAAACGAGCTCCCTGCAATGGAGATGAGTTGAGGCAAATATTAGGAAACGCCAGTGCCCTTTTTCGGGATGTAGCGCATAGGAAGGGTAGCTTATTTAAAAATAAGGCTAGTTCTTAGTCATCAAAAATATCTCGTAATAAATCTTGAACATGAAAGTCAGTGAAATAGAGGTTCTCTGTTTCCGATGACAATGTTTAAAGCCTATTTAATTCTTTATTAACCTTTCACAGGTGCATCATTTTAACTTAACTTTATACCTTGCAAGCGAGAGAGTAGAATATATCTTGCACCTGCAGTTCAATGTAAACAACATTGTGAGCATCATCGGCCTTTGTTAGAGAAATGCGATATACGCATATATCTACGCAAAACGTCTATACATGCTAATAAATGGCTTTATAAGTACGTATATCATATTATTATCCACGTTACGAATAAGTTCTATAGTAATAGGCTAATGCTTGAATAGAAGCCTATCAACTTATATTTTCTGAGTTGGAGTCTCCGGCTTACTGTCAAAGATTCTAAAAAATTCTCGAAGATGATACACGGGAGTTTCAGTAAAATTATCACCGCCCGTTAATGATATAATGTAACCACGTTAGTGCGGTTGGGCCTCAAAACATGTAATACATAACGTTAGCCAGAAATTACCCCATATTACAATTACATTTAGATTTCGTGTTCTTAATCGGAAAAGTATGTTATTTTCAATACATCCTATTTATTTGCCTTAAATATTCTGTGAACAATAAATTATTAAATTATATGCGTAGTCGTACAAGCTCTTTAATTATGAAATGGATTTTTTATAATAAATTTAAAATGTTGAACGAATAAAGTAGTAAGCAACTCAAAACCACGAGAGACTAAAAAGATAAAACTAATCTAAATTCAATTACAAAATACACTAGATACCTTACAGTGTTCCACTTTTACAAATATGTAGGTTATTCTAGTAAAACCCTTAAGGCGTTCGGGTCTTTAAAAAGTATTTTCTCAAATTAATTAATTAACTTCAATCTGTTACGAGTTAAAAAAAAAGCATTGTTGAATAAACTACAAAGTTTTATTATTAAATACACGTTTAGTTATAAATTATAAAGAAGTAAGTTCAATTATATTGATCTAATTCTTAATAAACTTGTTCTTTATTAACAATATATTTCTATCCAGAAATACTATTTAACATATGGCTTTATAGGATGTAGTTCATATGTGTGTAAAATATATTTAAATATTAATTTATTTACAATATATCTCTTCGATTTTAAATTTTGTAACAGTAAAATTATTTTTGCTTCATATAATCTCAGAATTAGTTCCTGATGTAGTTTTCTTGACTCTCTTTTTACTTTAATTTTTTTTCTTTTAAAACAAAAATTTTTGTTTGTATACAGGCTGCGCCTCAATGAAAAAGTAATTGTACGGAGAATTCAGCAAAGTGATTGTTGGTTGCGCTATTTTTGCTTTTAGCGCCCTCTAGTTGGATAAAAAACGGTTACTTATTCCAAAATGTCACATCATTTCAAAGTTAATTTTATTAGCAACTAAATACGTAATATTTTTGACATTTATTTGTCATCATTGTCAAGTACAGACTGTCAGCGTCTATTGTAAACATAAGTTCGTAGTTTCTAATATTAGAGTTCTGCAAGGTTTTTGAATTATTTAAGTTAATATTTTTTTCAATTGTGCATTAAATTGCTAATAAAATTAACTTTGAAATGATGTGTCTCATTTAAGAATACGAAACCGTTTCTTATCCCGATACAGGCCGCTAAAATCAAAAACAGCGCAACCAATAATCACTTTGCTGAATTCTACGTACAATTACCTTTTCAATTATGTATCGTACTTTGTACTTTTCCTATTTAAATTGTAATGGTTATAGTGATGGAGGGGAGGGGAATGACGTATCACAGTTGTAGATATGATGGAAGGGTGCCCCCTTGTATCAAAAATCGTCCTGTTTTTGCGTTTTTTCAAAAAGTTTTCTCCTTCGAGATATTCAATTTGTTTCGCTTTCGGTGGCGCACTCTGCATATATAATACATAATAGATAATACATAATAATAGATACATATATATTTGGATATTTATCACATATTATGTCTTAGTAACAAGTAATTACTCATATTTTTAGTACAAGATATGGCAATATGTAATAAATGTTTCTACAACTTGCGTTAGTTTACATATATATATATATATATATATAGTGCTCGACGAAATTCAGCTTAGAGTACTGATAGTGTATATCACTGTGTATAAAACTTACTACCAGGGAAGGTAGAATTAGGGTTTAGGTAAAAATAAAAATTCCTAGCTTTTTTACGGCTCGTGACGTTTCGGTTCTATGTTTGAACCTTCATCAGACCTTTATTAAATTAGAAAAAAAAAACATATTAAATTTTGCCCAGCTCACATTTATAAAATTAACAATATTAAAAACATCTATGTGTACTTACTTTTGCCGAGGGGCTATATATTTGATCTCATCTGTATATTCAACATATGACACATTAAAAAAGTAAACATTAAGATATTACGGCACATTTAAAATAATTTGCTTAAAATAATTGCACACCGAAATTATTTTAAGCAAATTATTTTAAATGTGCCGTAATATCTTAATGTTTACTTTTTTAATGTGTCATATGTTGAATATACAGATGAGATCAAATATATAGCCCCTCGGCAAAAGTAAGTACACATAGATGTTTTTAATATTGTTAATTTTATAAATGTGAGCTGGGCAAAATTTAATATGTTTTTTTTTTCTAATTTAATAAAGGTCTGATGAAGGTTCAAACATAGAACCGAAACGTCACGAGCCGTAAAAAAGCTAGGAATTTTTATTTTTACCTAAACCCTAATTCTACCTTCCCTGGTAGTAAGTTTTATACACATATATATATATATATATATACAGCATGTGTAAAATCATATTGGGGATAGGACATATCTATACTATGCATACCGGCAACTACGCGCAGGTTGTGCCAGTAAAGTACGATTAGCATTTCAGTCGGATACCGTCAGTCGATGGATGAACATGTATTTATCTAAACATGCATCACACGCTTCATAAATACATATTTACCAAATAAGAATTCAAAATATTTGTGGGAGTTTTATTATATTGCGTATACAACGCAGTAGAAAAATAAAAGCACAATTCTAATTAAACATTATTTCTTAGTAAATTATTCTATAAATTTACTAACAACGGAATTTCAATGAAAATAAAAAATATACTCTAAACAATACTAAAAAAAAAATGTTATCGTATAGACTCAAAAATGCCTCCTTCAGCAGCAAGGCATTGTGCGAGTCTATCATAAAGAAAAAAAATTCTCGCATATTACGAACCATATCAACGGTCAATATGATTCGTAATGTGTCAGAAAATGTATATTATAGGCTCGGACAATGCCGTGCTGAGGAAGGAGGCATTTTTCAGCCTATGCGATAACATTTTATTTTTTAGTATTGTTTAGAGTGCGTTTTTTATTTTCATTAAAATTCCGTTCTTAGTAAATTTATAGAATAGTTTACTAAGAATTAATGTTTAATTAGAATTATGCTTTCATTTTCCTACTGCGTTGTATACGCAATATAATAAACTCCCAGAAGTTTTTGAATTATTATTTGGTAAATATGTATTTACGATGCATGTAATGCATGCTTAGATAAATACATGTGCATCCATCGATTGACGGTATCCGACTGAAATGCTAATCGTACTTTACTGGCACGACCTGCGCGTTGTTGCCGGTATGCATAGTATATATATATGTCCTAGCCCCAATATGATTTTAGACATGCTGTATATATAGGTATATTAGATTAGCGGTGAAAGTTGAACTTTTCCTTATAACATAGCTATATCAACTATAATTTGAAAAACAAATTAATAAATATAGTATTACATTAAACTCTTATTAATGTAAATTTATTCGTGTCTCCTTACTCTATTTAAGAAACACAAATTATAATAACTTTCAGCCAAACGTGATAAACGAAATTATAGGAAATTTACTTTCGATCACAGGAAACAGTTGCCATGAAGAAAATATTACCATAATAATCCTGTATTAGCATGTAGTTAGGACAACATAGTTTGCAATATTAGGCGCCAGTGCGTCTGCCCAAAAGCAAATCTTAAGGAAAGGGCAAAGGAATCGGCAAGTACTTTTTTATTGCAGAACATTTGCAAAAGTCTGAGGGAACAAAATCAGACCGTAGAGTTAGGTTACATTGACTCAGATGATACATCCCAGGAAGCATAAAACACAGAGAGAAAAAATTAGACAATATAAAAGCTATTTTAGAATTCATCATGCTTTTTTATACTATTATAGGTTGCGCGAGGAACATAAAAGGGAGAAAAAAATCATATTACTTGTGTATTTTGAAATCGACTTCAGCGAATTGTAAAAATGTAGTAAAACTGCTGATACGAAAAATATAGAAATATATATCTGCTTTATTTTTCGAAGTACACACCACAACAATAAAAAAAGAAATAATTTCTGAAATTGAAACAACAATTAAAATGTAGCAGAATAATTAGACTTTTGCTACAAATTTACTTTCAATAAATTTATGTCTCTGTAAAAATGTTGTGTAATTTTAAGACACCGTAGAGAAGTATTAAAACTACGGAGCACTTTGTTCGTATAAATTACATTATATAATTGGTTCTTAACATGAGTGTATAAATGATATTTTCAGTCAGATGTACATTCGAACAAAAAATTCATTATTTTACTATTGGCGAAGAGCTACCGTGTGTACCCGGTACCTCTTCTCTGAGTTTTGATTGTTGTCATTTATGCTCATTTGCGTATGTAAAGAGGCACCTACTTAATTGCACCATAGGCACTCATGACAGACCAAGCTAGAATATTTATTTTGAATCATTTTTACCTAGAAGTATTATGCTTGTAATCCAGTTGCAGATACTAAGAATAATACTGGTATATATAAACTGAATTTTGTATAGTATACCAAATAAATAAGAAAGAGGCAGACAGCACGGAAAGAGAAGGCAAAATGGTAAGGTAACGCGACATTTATCAAATAATAAATTTCCTCAGAGATTTTACTAGCTGGCGGCCTCTTTGGAGGAAATAATAAAGTCCAGTCAAACTTGTCACTGTTAATTGGTGTTCAATAGCTACGATTTGGCAGTAAGTAGTATCTATTTTGTGAACTGTATAATACTCTGTAAATACTACATTTAATAAAAAAAGTAATTTATTATAAAAGGTGTAAAATGTATGTTTTGAATAAAAATATTTATAATATTAAAAAATCGATGAGGAATTAAATTTCTCCTGCCTGATAGAATTGTCTGCTTATTTCTTTTACCCAAGGTGTATGTCGTCGAATCTATAGAGACTGGAGTTTGTAATTTTGAAACATGTTGATGTGATCACCGCACTTAAAAAAATATTTACGAGTATTATATAAATACATAGTTAAAATAAGTGAAATAGTATTAACTATTTTGTTTTATTGATTATCATCTGAGAAAACTCACAACAGTAAGTTAAAATAGTAATATAAATATCGACGTTAGGAATGCATATAAGCAAATAACATTGCAAGAACAACACTTTTCAGTTGATATACATAGAATATTTCTATTGCTTTGAAAGCTGATAGACGTGTTGAATATTAAAAATTATATAAATGTACATTTCTCTACATTTAAACTAACATTGAAGGAATTTGAAATTTGGTTTAACAATTTTACAAAGTGAATTGTGAACTTTAAAAATGTCGCTTTGTTTTAAATATTACGTTTACATAAACAGCATCAACTATTTGAAGCAGTTTGTGGTAGGGGTAAACATACTGTTTTTAAATGTATTGGGTTGTCACTCATATTCATTTGTACACAAATAAATTATAAATACACTATGCAATAAACATATTTAAAACCAATATCAGCTATTCGTGGTAATATTTCTCTAGTAAAACAAAATAACTATTGCAGCAGAATTAGCCTTTCCAGCTTTAGATACTATTTCAACTAAAAGCACGCGCTATTGATTATTCATTGATAACGAACAGTAGTTAGTAGTCCCATTAAATGAACATAAATATTATATGTAAGCGTTCTCGATAAAACGTTATGTCGTTACATTAATTTAAATAAATTTGTTTGAAATAACAGATACTAACTTTTAAAACTTAGTTTTGAAATCACAATATCTACCTATTTTTTTCATAGAATAATTACGCAACCGCTAAATATAATTGAACGTTTATACTCTTTGTTTTTTTTTTCGAGTATTGATTACTATATTTTTAAATAATCAAACATCAGTACAATTCAACAGTCGATTCCACCTAGTCAATTACATATGAATACCTACCAGCTTAAGAGAATAATTGTTATTGTCATTAGTATGATTAATTGTTAGTTTTGGAAACATGGTTATACATATCAAGTAATTCCAAGATTAGTGTCATATGTAGAATAGAAACATTGTTCAGACTGAAGATAATACAAAACACTCATAAGAAAGAGTAGCAGTAACGGTGTAAATTAAATTTTGCAGTGTTAAACAGCACGACAGAGAACATCTGCAACATTATAGGTATAATTCTATCTTAATAATATTACTATGTCACCCCCTATGCATTTTGGAACAACAACGTAGTTCATAATTAAGTATTAAACTTATCTAGAAGGATAAATTAATGATAGTTATGCAAGACATAAAAAAAAATTACATTTATAATTGTAAGTTTGGAGATATTATTATATATAAGTTTCTATTTGGAATATCTGTACAGTATCTATAGTTATGATACAAATATTATTAATATAGGCTATGCATATAGAAAATATAAATCTCAGATACATGTTATGAGAAATAAAATTATGATTACGAAAAGAGAATAAGTAAGTGCAAACATTTTCTTGAGAGATGCGAAATTAAAATATTTATTATAAAAATTTAAATATGAACTTAGTACGTCTTATAGAAATAAATTTATGAATAAATATATTTAAATTAAGTATCTTCACCAATAATTTAAGTGATTATATAACTTTAGATAGAAGATTAAAATAAAAAACATAAAAGACGATTATCGAGGGTAACAGATAGCAGACTGCCAGACACCTAGTATATATTGGATTTTAACCTATCATTGTTAATGTTGGCATAGATACTACACATTTATTTAAATCATTAATATATTGGTAAATAATCGTCAGATTCTATAAAAGAGATGTAAATATCAAAATCCAATTGAATTTTTGAAGACTACTGTGTTTACTCTGAAAATTACTTTCTTAATATTTACAAGATCCAATTAAATATTTTTTCATGATTAATAGTTAACAGCTTTCGTAATATCTATCTTATAACAATTATTCTAATCAGTAGCCAAACAAATTATGAATGATTTATCTTTTAAAATAATATCTTTAAAATCTATACGTTTTATTTTATATTTTTATTGTCAATGGTTATTCTTTTCAGACATTATTATGTAATTAAGAAAAACTATATAATTTGTACTTACGTTGATGATGTAGCCGTTATAATCGGATGTCAAAATTGGTTAAATGAAGCATTGGAACATATAAACAATGTGAAGTGCAAGAAAGAGATCTTAATGCAATTTTAGGGAGAAAAGTTAATGTAAGTAGTATTTCCCAACATGGATAACTTTTCCTAAATAGAAGAAACACGTATATTATACTTTCGAGTCTTACTTATTATTGCAGAGCTAACTTACTAAAAATGTGAACCTAAAGATTTGAGACTTAATCAAAGATAATCAAATATTGATGATATATAGTTTAAATGATATATTAAATATATCAAGCTACTTTTTTATAGAAATGACTGAAATAGTTAAATAATATAACAAATAAACTCATCAAATATGTGTGGCAAAGGCACAACAACCTGCTGCAAATACAAAACTCCTGTAGAGGTACTATTTATCAGTAATCGGAACTATGCAAGAATTTGAAGTGTCTCTGAAGTTCGGGCGATTACAGAATATGATACTTACTAAACCAATGTAAGAATGAAGGTTCAAACCACGGAAGACTTTACGTTCAGAACGAGGCTGAGACAAGGGGACTCCCTCTTCACTTGGTTATTGAAGTGAACACTTCTATGGGCGCGTTGATGCATTGATTGTTGGGCACTGAATGAGACTGAACCGTTTGACGCTCGGAATGTTACGCTCGTTCGGGTAAAGTCGGCTCGGCTTTGTATTATAATACTATCTAGTGGTATTTAATTTCAATTAAATTGAAATTTAGAATAAATACGCGAAATATTGTATTTTTATTTTCTGAAAAATTCTTGTCCGCGTGCAGATGCGATCCCGAGCCGCTCAGGTGAGAGGCCGGCACGTTACCATTAGACCAGCGCGGGTACTCGTATGAGAATTATCATATTTGTATATATACATGCATACGTATGAATTTTTGAAGTGAAAACTTCTATGGGCGCGTTGATGCATTGATTATTGGGCACTGAACGAGACTGAGCCGTCACGCTCGGAATGAAACGCTAGTTCGGGCAAAGTCGCCTCGACGCTCGGCTTTGTATTATAATACTAACAAGCGGTATTTAATTCAATTATATTGAAATTTAGAATAAATACGCGAAATATTGTATTTTTATCTTCTGAAAAATTCTCGTCCGCTTGCAAATTCGATCCCGAGCCGCCCGGGTATAAGGCCAGCACGTTACCATTAGACCAGCGCGAGTACTCGTATGAGAATTACAATATTTGTATATATACATGCGTACGTATGAATTTTTGAAGTGAAAACTTGATCAGACCGAGCGAAATGTACTACAATAATGTATACACAATAATAATAAATATATATTTTTTAAATGCATATAGAACGAAAATGGAAAATGGAAAATGTAAATGTAAATGAATATAGAACGAAAAAAAAAGTTGTATTTCGTATTATTAACGTCGCCTTGATGAAATTTTTACTTCTGCCGTGTGGTCTAAAGCACACCCAAATTTTTTTTATTATTTTATCCTATCAAAATAATTGTACATTCTAACCTAAACGGGAGTAGAGGAGAAAATATATAAAAGCCATGAAATCTTAGCATATGCGGATGGCGTGCCCATTATAGCTAGAAATACGAAAAAACAAATAACAAAGAAAATGCTAGAAAGAAAAATAAATGTGTAGGAAAACACCACCAATGTAAAAGTACCCACTTGTCAGTGTGAATTGGAATATGAAGAGCTCTGGCAGTTTATATTTATGTGCCAGAATTTCATAATAAATATGATGGCACAGATATATCCAAAGGCATTGAATATTCAATGCTGTGGATATATCAACCCAACCCAAGAAAATCTGATGAGATGAGCATGGGAACTCAGAAGAAGAATTTCAGGAAGGAAGAAAATAATTGACAGATATGAGTGAAGAACAAACATAGAAGAAGACCATGAACTGTACGCTTAACCAATTATAGACATATATAAGGAAGCAAGAAGATTGCAGTGGCTAGATAAAATCGAAACGGTGACAAATACTCAATTACAAGAGAAGTAGAGTAAACAGTGGCGAGAAGCGGTAATAGCAGATTTAAGAAAGAGAGATTTAGGAAACTAGCAATCTAAAACCAACAACAAAGAGGAATGGAAACCGATCACAAAGTTTTGGATATGAATAGCCTGAATGCAACAAATAGCAAGCAGTGAGAAAAAGATGAAAGAAAGGAATGAGTAGAGCACAGTAGCAAATGACTTAAAAACCTTCTGATCGTACAAATACTAAATAAAAGGATGAAGGCAATTTCTGTTAAATACACTTTCGCTTTACGTACAAATTTTTGTTGGCATTTTAATACATATATGTTATGCTATTGTTATTGTTATTTGAAAGAGTAAAAACTTGTCCCAACTGTACTATATATAACTCATATAATAATGATTATAGATCTGTTTCCGAACCAACAAATTCAAGATATCTAGTATTGTTATAAGATGCCGATAAGAAGTACCAATAACTTACCGCCACTAATATAACAAATAATTAATTAATTGTACGGAGTTAAAAGAGACAGTTATTTGCCGACATTTTGAGAGCAATTCTATTTCTCTTATCGAACCGATTATTATTATCGTCTCGCATTTGTAATTAGTTAAGGAAACCTTCAATGGTAATTTTATTTTATTCTAAATTTCATTCAACGCTCTTCGCGCTTCAAATCAAATTTCCACTTCCGCCATTGTACGGCATACTTAACGGAAGGAAAGGCGAATTTAAAACTAATTTGCTGAGCCGAATTTCCCACAAGTAAACGTACCGTGGAGATTTCTCCATTACAACGTACGACTCATTACTCCCCATTACTGAATCTCTTTTTGTATTTTGAGACGTTCGTTTTGATTTAGACAGTTCACAAGAGCAATGGGAAAGGATTGAGGTGGATATAAAACATGTAAGGAAAAGGGAGAATTGTAATTCTGAGTTGTGTTTACCGAATTTTTGAGAAAAATATTTATTAGGAATAGGAATTACTGGGTACGCACTTCCTCGACAATCGCTTTCGCATTTTATTGCTCCTTATTCCCTATGCCATACTTGTATTATGTTAAACGCAAACTAAATACTAAACGCGTTAATGGGTGGAAAGAGAGAACGTGCTTCCGTTAATTTACGGGATCGTTACAAGCATTCCACTTACTGTTGATACAAATTTATAAGACCCCCTTTAATGTATCCTCAACATACATATGATCTTTATTCAAGTGAAATACTCAATTTAGGGAGGCGTATAATATGAGATTTTGGGGTAGGGCATATGAAATTACAAGTGCTCTCCGAGATCTATGTATGTATATCCAACCTGCGAAAGAGCAAATCATTAACAGAGGTAAGTGTCTATAGATCACTTTTGCACAATATAGAAATATGCAGTGGTTAACAAGATAGTCAATTTAGAATTAGAATATACACATATATCATACGGAAATGTTCATATATACATACATACATACATTATTGATTAGATAAATAAAGGTATTTTCGGTTTGTCTCAACGGATTTTAGTGATTCTAGGCTCATTAGATAGAGAATTTTACAGAGAATTGAAGACTATGTATTAGGAAATTGTGTGGTTGTCCAAAAAAATAACAGGGGGCGCTGTTTTTAATTTATGAATATTACTTGTTTTTTCTTTAAAAGTCTAAATGGAACGATATATTTTTAATGCCGTAACCAGTGTTGTACACAGATAACCATTGCATATACGTTGATTTAAAGGATTTAGGCGGTCAAAATTATTTTAGACCGTATTTTGACTTTAAACCATATATGTTATTGTAAAGTATTGTCCTTTATAAAGCTACCATATTTTTCCCGCCAAAAAGTAAAAATAAATAAAAAAATAAAAGACCTAATTTTAAAAAAAATATATTTTTAATAAAAAAATTTAACTAAAAAAATAATACTCTCGCTACAGATTAATAAATCACGTGCAAATAGATTATTTTAAATAATTAGTTTATAAGTTTGTGGATAAATTCTGATCCGTGTCTGAAATATCGGATTCAGTATTCGGGCCAGCCGATATTAACATATTGATTGTTTCTGGGCAATATGATCTTGGTTTGATACTTTTTTTTTGTTTTTCTCATGCCACTTATTATTGGATCTGAACTTAGTAATAGTCTATTGTATATGTCAAGATTGCATTCCTCTCTCGAAAACTTTCTTGGGTAGTTTTCGCGGTATAATCCAAAGTGGTTACTTCTGGCTTCTGTGGCCTCTTCGGAAAACTGTCCTATCGGTAATAAGGCATTCTCAATTATAGATGCACCATGAACTAGTATTTTATGCATAGTTGGGGTCATTGGGTGCCATGCATATAAGTTGACATACAACGTCGCAGTTGCCAAGGCATATTTATCAAATTTTTGGACGTTTATTTTATGACCACTTGAGATAGTTTCCAGTATAACCTTCAATCTATATATTAATTCAAAATCAACTTTTGTTATGTCGGCAGATAATTCAGGGTTTTCAAAGAACCTCCTGCTCGTATCCCTATCATTGGCATTTCCAAAATTAGTTTTTCGCATGTCTACTAACAATCCAGTTTCTTTTCGAAATCTTTCCTGAATATGTTTTTTTGTAAGCACTTCTAACTCTATTTCTTTGTTAGTTCTCTTCTCTCTATACTTTTTTACTGGTAATTTGTACGCCAGATGCAAAACACTTTCAAATAATCGAATCCTTGCATGTAGTACAGATAACCCAAATTCAATAGCCGTAGAATTTGTATCGAACTTTTGGGTCAGACTGTTAAAATCTTTAGATGTAGCTCCGCAAATAAAGCACTTACTTGTTGATTTTGTATCGGTTGCAGCGTTACACACTTTGCCATCGATCATCGTCATCTTAAAAACATATTCAAACATGAATTTGCGCATTAAGCGATAGGAGGCGATAATATAACTAAATGTCTATTAAACGAGAAAATTAAGTAAAAATTTTATTACAACACGACCTTTCTTTGAACTTCTACATATAGTACAAAATAACTTTTAATATTGTTCAAACGTATCAATACTTATTGATTCTTACCTGAACTATTCGAATCCATCACTACCACATCAAAAAATTTGGTTTCAAACACAACATTTATCTTTTTTAAATGTTTACACAGACAGCACTGATAAGAATGACATGCACGTTGCCAGACGACCAAGTTTCAATTATTTGCGTGGCACGCGTTATAAAAAAATTTGCGAGTATGAGTAGTAAATTATTGTTACTGGTACATATTTCTGGCTTTGGTATTTTTTTGGTATTTTTAAAATCACTTTTTAAATTTGACTTTTGGCCAGCTAATTCTTAATAATCAACCTATGTGCATTGTTTTATCTAGATACGATAACAGATAATTTCGAAAACTATTATCTAGATACAGATAAAAGATGATTTTGCAAATAATTATCTAGATAAAGATGACAGATAAAGTATAATTTATCTATATAATTCAATAGATAATATAATGAAATCCTCAGAATTTTATTTTAGAATTCAACGCGGTTTAGTTATCAATTGATATAGGTAGGATGAGGATGTGATTTTTTTGGTATAGGTAATGCACAACTTTAAATATGAACTAATTTAATATACACTCTTATGTTTATCTACTATTATTAATGCCTTATGACGTGATTTCAAGTCGGATTTGCGTGTAAGTAGGATTTGGGCACCCGTCTTTCGACCGGTGCTGAAGATGGTAGGGTCTTGTTATATTTAAAGAATATTTTTTTAATAGTTGGGTATGCATGTAACATTTTTAGTTCTTCTTTTTTTACAAATTATTTTTTACAAATTATAATAACAATCAACTTGTAAAGTGTTCAAACTTCGTCTCTTCTTTTCGGACCCTTGTCGATTGGCAGAAAGCGACTTGAAAAGAATTTCGTCACTGTGAAGCCAAAAAGTAAATTTATTTGTGAATATTTCTCTACAGTAATTTACAAGTCTCTCAGGAACCCATTTGGTGTTAAATTTGGGCTGACTCATTGCCGACAGAATGAAAGCTTTACTTTTGGCTGGGTAGGTTTCCATGACAAGCAAATGTTGAAATCTCTCTGTTCAATCCGTATGATTATGGCCACTACAGTAAGCAATAGATGAGCTCTCAATCAAATTGATGCGGAGAATGAATAAAGTTGGAGCTACAAAACCCAGAAAATATTCTAATTCTCCGTGCAGTCTATCTAACAAGCTAGTAGCTCCAACACACTGCAGTACTCTTCAATGAATTGGAACTCAATGTGTTTTAGTCTTTGGAGTTTCAACTTTGGGAACCATTTTCCTATTTTCTTCTTATTTAGCAATTTCTTTTGTCGCATCATAATATGAATTCCATCGAGTCATGATGTGTATAGGAAATTTGCATTTATATACTTCATACGTTAAGTCTGAAGCAAGTTAAGTCTGAAGCTCGTTAAATTCCGAAAAGCCTGAATGTAGAACAATAAATTTTCTTGTAGTCGGTTGATTTTTCCAAAACCTAATTTGCATCAGTAATGGCAAGTAAGTTGAGGGTGTGTACGGCACACCTCATGTAACTTGGCAATATAATTCAGTCTAGTTCATCATCTGCCGTTTCATGGTCAGGCCCAGTAAGAAGGTGATCAAATTTATTGCTTGCATATCTTAAATAATAGAAGTAATATTATTGAAAACATTAAGCAGTTTCCATATAATTCCACAACGGTAATCTTTATTAACCATTACATTACACCTTATAAAGTTAGAAAGACATGTTTGAAAAGAATACATCTGTCAGCGAAAAACCACACATTTCCTTTTACATTCTTTGAAACCATAAAAGAGGATCAAATAGGTGAAATAGAATCTTAATACTTCCTGGAAAAAATCGTTGTTCCACTTTCAGACAAAAATAAATCAGTTCTTTGAGAAAGTAATCTTATTATTATAAAATAAGTATACCTTCAGAAGTTTTTTCATCGCAGTAGTAATCAGTATCATGGGATTCATCAGTAAGGGCGAAAAAAATCATCTGTTATCTAAAACCTTCAGATAATCTGCTTTTTCTATCTAAGATAAGATGATAGATAAATAGTTGTCGTGTCATCTAGATAAGATGATAGATAACAAAATTATTATCTAGATAATTTATCTAGATAAAATCATCCAGAAAATGCACAACACTGGTCGTAACTTCAATGTTACAACATTAAAAATATATCGAAGAAACATAAAAACTGAAGAGAATGATGAAAACCGGAAGTTGCTGCCTTTTTTATTGACGAAGATATAGTCATACGAAGACAATTCAGAAAAATTAATATTTTAAATCCAAATTTATTTATTTATTGGAAGTTATAATTTAATTTTTATTTTAAGCGTGTCATTAGATAGTGTAAAGTTTGCTTTCATTTGAATTTTCATCATACTCTTCCATATCCGTATTCCTTTCAATCTTCTCACCGATTTTTTAATTCATTGGATATGTTACGTTAGATTCCCCTTTTAAATGTTTTCAAATTCTCTCGCTATTTTATTAAATTTCATTGCTTGTCTTTTCCGACATTGAAATAAAATAATAATATTAATAATAATAATAATAATAATAACAATAATAATATACTGTATGACATGGAAACTGCAACACCAAGAAGGGGTGCGGATTTTTTGACCAAACTTGGTAAAAACGTATAACTAGTCAAAGGCAATAATTGATTAAAATTTCAAAGAAAAAAAACAAAAGACTAACACAATTTAACATAATTCTTATTAATAATGTGTTGAACCGCCCCTATTAGTGTCACACTCCCTCACTCTTCGTGGCATTGATTCGACTAGGTGGTCGATATCCTCTTGGAGTATGGTGTCCCAAGCAACCTGTAATTCATGCCGGAGAGCTATTAGTGTCTGCGGGGGATTGGCTAAATTCATAAGTTTTCGTCCCATAATGTCCCACACATGTTCTATTGGCGAGAGGTCGGGGGATTTGGGTGGCCATGGCAAGATATTAACATGAGCCTCTTCCAAGCGATTTATAGAAATTCTCGCTACGTGGGGAGGTGCATTATCCTGCTGGAAAAGTGGGTCTTCGAGCGTTTGAAGATATGGTAGAATATGGGGTTCTACGACCTCATCAATGTAACGCTGGGCGTTCATGGTGGTTTGGATGAACACCAATTGAGACCTACTCGCATATGCTATAGCACCCCATACCATAACACCCACTGCTCGATGCACATGCCTTTCAACGGAAAACTGAATATCACGACGTTCCCCACGTCTTCGTCTGACCCTCATACGGCCATCATGCATCCCTAGACAAAATCGAGATTCATCACTGAATACCACCCTATGCCACTCCACGTTCCAGTGCAGTCGCAACATACACGACTCCAAACGTTGCTGTCGGTGTTGAGCCGTAAGTGGTAACACAAGATGTGGACGATAAGATTGTAAGCCGAAACCCCTAATTCGACGATAAACGGTTCGAAGGGTTACAGGACGACCAATATTACCTAACCACAAGTCAGCAATTGATCTGGTACAGGAAAACCTATCTCTTAGTGCCATTAAGCGAAGGCGGCGGTCCTGTATCTCATTAGTTCTTCTTCGGCCTCCGGTTCCTCTTTGGCGTCTTTCCTGACCTTCCCTAGTCCATGACTGATAACAGCGCATAATGGTGGATTGGTTCCGGTTAAGGGGATTTGCAATTTCCCTGTTTGAAAAACCACCTTCTCTCAAACCACAATTCGACCTCTGTCGAATTCGCTTAATTGGCGATAATTTCCACGTTTCCGCACTCTAGGCATAATAAAACTCTTTAAACACGTTAAACAAAGGTATAATAAGACAAAACCGTTGAAATTAATTTCAAACAAACAATTAATACACCACACATTAATGTCAGCGAAAACTGAATGAAGTGTCAGATGTGTCATGACCACTTGATCTATCGCAACAAAATTTTAATCAATTATTGCTTTTGACTAGTTATACGTTTCTACCAAGTTTGGTCAAAAAATTCGCACCCATTCTTGGTGTTGCACTTTCCATGTCATGCAGCATATATCTTTATTACCCAACAGGTATACATCTAATTCTAAGACAGCAGAAATAATTTCCGTAAATAATTTCCATAACTCGTGAACTAAGTATAAAATAACGAAAAAATAATGAGGTGTGGTCACCACACGACTTTCCTATACGTATGAGCATTTCAAATTATAGAATTTTAAGAATGTCTTTATACAAAAATTATTCAAAATCTTATTCTAGGTATTTCTACTCTCTTAATAAATCTCAATAGAATGCATACTTTGCAAGATATCATCAAAAAAGTGCTACTCGCCTGGAGTAAAAGTGCTACTTCCGGTCCGAATTTTGTAATTTAATATATACAAAATATATTGCAAATCCAGTTCTAAATACTTTTGTACTCTTGATAAATATATACAGAATGCATAACTTACGACATATTTGCAAAAAATTGCTATTCGATAAGAGTAAAAGTGGTACTTCCGGTCTGAATTTTGAATTTTTTTTTATACAAAATATATTGAAAATTATGTTTTAAATACTTTTATACTCGTAACATACTTGTCAAAAAAGCATGACTTGCGAAATATTCGCAAAAAACTGATTTTCGATAAGAGTAAAAGACCTACTTCCGGTAGGAATTTCGAAAAACTTTATAAATAAAATTATTCTCAATTTTATTTTTAAAGTACATATAAATTCTCTATAAATTTGTTTAAACTTAGTAGTTGACGAAATATTGGCAAAATTCGATTTTTTCACTGAAGTAAACTGCTACTTCCGGTCTACCGATTTTACTAAAAAACTAATTAGACCTCAAGAGGGAAATTATACACGTAAATACAAAATTTGGAATTGATATCTCCAGCGGTTTGGCCGCTATCGTTGTCACAGACAAACAGATAGACACACACACAGATATTTCTTCAAAACCCCTTTTTCGGTATCAGGGGACCTCAAAACGTGGACATCTGCAAAAATCTCGAAGTCGAAAATTTTCATCATCACAATACTTCCTTATACTACGTATAAGAAATTAAAAACAATATAGTGCATTAGTTATAAACAAATCAGTTACTCATTATTAACGAAAACGTATAAAGAATGATATCTAATTCATCCCCGCGCATAACATGAAAGTAAGTAAAAGAACAGATATAAAACAAGCTTTAACTTAAAATGTTCAAAGTGTCCACCACTATTTTTATGCACATATTTACTCGTTTACAGCTACTCCAATTTCGAAGACAGCAATTGTTGTAGTCGGATTTTTGTTATAAACTATGTCTTTTATTCTGCTCCATAAATAAAAATCAAGAACATTTTGAAAGGCGAATAAAAACTCTACAGGAATAATGTCTTCTTTCGGGATAATTTAGGGAATATACCGCGAGGAAGAACTGCATTTTCAAAGCACTGAAAATTCATTCTGATCATGTCATAAATTTCAACGATAGACTATGACATTTTACAAACTTAATAATTATGTGCAGGTGTCCAAAGAGGCTTAATTTGCTAAGTACGTACACCACGTTTAACTACAAGTGACACTAATATTTTGACATTTCGATTTTCATGACCCACGTTTGAAATCTAATAATAATGTAATTCAGTATCATGGTGCATGCGATATTGTATGATGGAAATTTAAATAAAAGCAGTATTATTATTTTATTTCAACGTTGTAAATGACTAGAAACGATATTTAGAAAATAATAGCTAGAGAATTTGAAAACATTTAAAAGGGGAATTCAACGTAATATATGCAATAATTAAAAAATCTGTGCAAAGATTGAAATTAATATTTAATATTTATGGAAGAGTTATGTTCGAAATTTAAATGAAAGCAAACTATACATTGTCTAGTTACCCTCTTAAAATTAAATAAATAAGTAAATTTATATTTAAAATTTTTATTTTTTTGGATTATCTTCGTATAACTATAGCTTCGTCAAGTAAAAAGGTTGCAACTTCCGGTTTTCATCATTCTATTCAGATTTTTATGTGCTTCAATATTAGGATATTAGAAATACATCGTTTAGTTTAAAATTTTGAAGAAAAAAAAGTAATATACATGCAATAAGAACAGGGCCTCCTGTTATTTTTTTGGACAACCATGCAACTTCGTACTTCGTACTTCAGACACTTTAATTCTCTGTAAAATTCACTATCGATGAAGCTAGAAACATTAAAATCGGTTAAGGCAAACGGAAATTATACCTACTTTTGTAGGCAAACATCCTCTTCGCCCTCCCCTTCGTAAGGGAATTAGATCAAAAAGTTTCAATTAAAAATTGTTTAAAAACGTCTCAAAATGTTGCTAGTAAAATCTTAAACTCGAATTTAATGACAAATTATCGAATTTTAAATTCATCTATAAAAGAAAGAAGTAGTCATTTTTGAAATTTAAACATATTTTCAATGAAATTCCCGTGCTCCGTTTTATCATCAAGATTTTTCCGCCAGGTTGTATGATAAACGGTTGCCGAGATATGGCTGGTAGCCGAGCTTCAACAGACACCCGGTATATTAAAAATTGCAACAATAACAAAAATAATTACCATTAGGAATGTTAGTGTACTAAGAAAAATCATTCGAAAATCTTTAATTTATCAAAAACAAAATCCAACAACATTACAAGGCAAAAATGCACACCTATGTGTTTAATTAAGCATAGAAGAACCGTATTACCTATGTACGTAGTTTTAGTAAAAAAAGTAAAAGTATAAAAGTAAAAATGTGAACAATTAAGCATAGAACCATTGCTATTATCCATGTAGTATCATCAAACTGTATTGATTATTAAATACGGGCATTGAATAACACCGCAAAAATAATATCCACGCAAATTGCACAATTAAAAAAATAGGTTATATAAAAATAGGAGTAAGGCTGTCGCGTATTAATCATGTGAGTCAATAGGACGGCCCTGGTTGTATATTCGGCAAACAATTTTAATATATTTTTATGTATATGTTTCCTTACCAACTCTGATATAACATTTCTTTACTAACTGTGATTATAAATAGAAGTACAGAAGCAAAGCCATTGATAAATTACTGTTATAAAATAAATTTCGCTTACGACCGTTATAAGCCAGCCTTTAAGCATCTCAATGATTTTGAATAGCAGTGAAGGCATTTAGTGTAATTCTAATTACTTCATCTCGACGCCTTTAGAGAGGAATTCTCAATATATAAGAGAAATAGAGAAGATATTCATAACACAATGAAAAAATTTCATATTTGTAATAGTTATTGCTTATTATAATTAGGGATATATTATGAATGCCATTTTCTGTAATTGCGTCACAGCTGCGACAACTCAAGAATGTAATATCTACGAAATCTTCTCTGAATGTTTAGCAATGTTTGTAACAAATCTTGACATTAAATGTTCTTTCCAATCCAAATTTATTTTTCTACAGCTTTAATGCTATAGAATTGCTTTACTGTTCTCTACTGTTATTGTAAACATTTTAAATTTGAAAAGTAGAATGATATAACTAAGAATATTTTGCATTGATATATAGAATACGTCTGTAGATTATAATTATGTGAACTTTTATAAATAATGTGCTTACTAAAAGTAAATACATCTTCATGTATTTATGTACTTATGTATGTAAATACATACCTCCGGTCATATGTACTGTTGTTCCGTCAGCAATTTTTCATGCAAGCATCCAATTAGAAGTAAATCGCTTTTCCAAAGTTATTTTGTGTAAATGAAACTGTCAGTGTAGTCTCTAACACAAGTGTTCGTTATCTGCATATTTTCCCAATGGACTGCTGAAGCGACCTAAATATTTTACAGCGAATATTGCAATAGACACGTAGGTATGTGTTATTTAAGTTGCAACTGGCGCAAACAATTTTACAAGTGCTCTCTTGATATTATTTCGAAGAAAGTGGTATTGTTTCTAGGAATATACCTGTATTAAATGGTACCTCTAACATTATTCACGACAAACAAGGAAATATTCTTGGGCAAACATTTTATTCTAAATTAAATTTTGGTTTTAAATACTTTTACTGTAGTGTGTTGTCCCAGACTATTTCTTTTATCCGGCGTATATACATGTTAAGAAGGTGAAATCTTGTAACTAATATCTTGTGATTTTCTGACTTTAGTTATTATTTAGCCAATTAAAATTACGATAACACAGCCCAACAATGAAGATGTTTCGGGTTCATAAATATTTAAAAAAAAACCTAGTATCTTATTTGGCTTTCATTTTTAAAAAAAGGTCTCAAATTTTCTCTGTATCGTATTTATGTGTCTCTCAACTCGCAAAAACAACCGAATGAATATAGCTGTCTTAAACCTCGGTTATCACACATCCTACTTGTCACACCGGCGATTTCCAACGATTGTCACTGAAACATATAACAGGTATTCCTAACTCTTACATTGTATTATTGTAACTAAGAAAGATACGCTTGGCTCACTGATGAATTCCAGAAGGCCATTGCAGTACATTTTTCGTAGATAATCCTCTCAACCTAATTTCTTAGCTGACTCTGCTACAATAATCTTATTCCCTTTATGTGTATTTACGTGATATTGTATATAGTTCCTTTCCCTGAAATAATGTAAAATATGCTAATTTGAATATTTTATTTTGACTATTGTTTTTTCGTGTTTCAGATCCCGTAGTATAGTTTGATCTTTTAGTCATACTACATTATTTAGAATATTATATATTTTCTATTTTCTATTGATACATCATATTAACGTAATATATTAACTGTCATTATTATACCTATTATCGTCGATAGAAGTAATATTAATAATTAATAAATAAAAAACACAAATTTTAGTTTAATAAATATTTAATGTAGTACACTACATATGTTTCACCACACTGTGGCTTCATCAGGTGATGAAAATATACAAATTCAATTTCTGTTACAATGTCACTTATAAATACAGAAAATAGATGACACAATTATTATTGTTAGGTAGGAGTATTCAATTACAGTTTTAAATTTAGTAGGGGGGAGCTATTTAGGTCCAACTGTTCGTTTAATATTATACCTATTTTACTAAATTTATTTATTTCTAGGACTTTCCAGTAAGTTAAATTGTTTACTTTTTTCTTGATTATGTAAAATTTCAAATTGTTTGTTAAATTTATGATTCAATTCCAGGCAGTGGTTAGCAAAGGTCGAATCTGTTTTCTTATCGTTATAGCTTCTTTCATATTCTTTTATCATGGCTTCAAAAGTCGTCCCTGTCTGTCCGATGTAAACTTTATCACAATCTTCACATGTTAACTTATAAACTCCTGAGTTCAATTTTTTGTTTGTTTTATCTTTCTTATTGTTAAGAGTTCTTTGTATTGAGTTATTCGCTTTCTTAATAATAGTCCCTACTTTATTTGAAATGTTTCCCAAGTATGTGATAAGATTGTAATTAGAAGGTATGGTTTTTGTTTTGGAGTAAATTAAGGAGAGTGTTTTTGATTCTAGTTGTTTTGTTAAAATGCCTTTTATCGTGTCCATTGAATACCCATTATTGACCGCTATCGTAAATATTCTATTTTTTTCTAATTAAAGTTTTCTTGACTCATGCGAATGTTAAATAATTTGTGGATCATGGACTGATAAGCTGATAATTTGTGAGTCATAGAATGAAAAGATCTTATATGAATTGTAGTATCTGTCTGTGTCGATTTGTGATAAATTGAAAATTCGTGTTTATTATTATTTTCAATTTATCACAAACCGACACAGGTAGATACTACAATTCATGTAAGATCTTTTCATCTTATGACTCACAAATTATCAGCTTATCTGTTCATGATCCACAAATTAATTAACATTCCCATGAGTCAAGAAAACTGAATTAGAAAAGAATAGAATATTTACGATAGCGGTCAATAATAGGTATTCAATGGACACGATAAAAGGCATTTTAACAAAAACAACTAGAGTCAAAAACACTCTCCTTACTTTACCCCAAAACAAAAACCATACCTTCTAACTACAATCTTATCACATACTTGGGAAACATTTCAAATAAAGTAGGGACTATTATTAAGAAAGCGAATAATGAATCAATCTCTTTCAAAACGAATAACTCAATACAAAGAACTCTTAACAATAAGAAAGATAAAACAAACAAAAAATTAAACTCAGGAGTTTATAAGTTAACATGTGAAGATTGTGATAAAGTTTACATCGGACAGACAGGGAGGACTTTTGAAGACAGAATAAAAGAACATGAAAGAAGCTATAACGATAAGAAAACAGATTCGACCTTTGCTAACCACTGCCTGGAATTGAATCATAAATTTAACAAACAATTTGAAATTTTACATATTCAAGAAAAAAGTAAAAAACTTAACTTACTGGAAAGTCCTAGAAATAAATAAATTTAGTAAATTAGGTATAAAATTAAACGATCAGTTGGACCTAAATAGCTCCCCCTACTAAATTTAAAATTGTAATTGAATACCCGTACCTAACAACAATAATTGTGTCATCTATTTTCTGTATTTATAAGTGACGTTGGAATAGAAATTGAATTTGTATATTTTCATCACCTCATGAGTGTGGTGAAACATATGTAGTGTCTACATTAAATATTTTTGAAACTAAAATTTGTGTTTTTTACTTATTAATTATTAAAATGAAGTTTCAACAAGTAACTCTCCAATCAATTAGTTATTTAGAAGTAATATTGTTTATTAAAATTAAAATATGTTTATAGCAACTGTATATAGTGTACTTAATCCCTTGTCTTCGTTATACTAAGATTAATATTTAACATAAATAATCCCGGGGTTGCTTACTTAGGATATCTAATAGCCAAAGTAAGATACAAATTCGTATGTTTACGAATTATTACTAATTAATTACATCAAACTTAATGCCGGTGTTTGTAATAAAGTTGTTGGTGAGTAATTTAATAAATACCTGTTTATTTAAACATACTTTTACAAGATATTTGTATGAACATGTATTTAACAAGTGTAACATGTACTGAAGATCACAAGTTTTAGTTAGCTACAATGACTATTATAAAATCAAGTTAAAGTTAACTTGAATTCAATTGAAATTCAAATAGTACTGCAACAATTTTTTTGATTATATGATTGTTTGTTTTTATATTAATCTACACGTACAGGTATCATTGTTATACAAGTATTGCATTGGTTTATTAGATACAGGGCTGTTGATAAAAAACCTTCCAACTATACTTTCATTTATGTAAGAGGTGCTACGCTGTTCATCAGTCTAATTGCTGTCAAATTAATCTGAGGAACTGGTTGATACTTGAGAATTAAAAGTGACAAATAAATGAACGTGTATTTAATAAACTTTAAACTTTAAATTTACAATTTTTTGCATAAAACTCTCTGGAATATTCCACGATTAGTTAAGGATACTAACAGGATTCGCATGTTAGCGTGTAGTATGATCGAGAAGTATACTAATTTTGAAGTTGGTCTCTACATAGTCACGATTTGCGCGGCATCAGTCCTTGAAATTCTCTCAGGATAGGAATAAGAACTGGAGGTGTATGCAGGAATTTTTTCACATAATTAGAGAGAGATAGCCATTTTGTTTTTCCAACAATTATACATTTTGTAATATTTTGCTTATAATACTGACTAACTCGCACTAACTTTTTATATTTACTTCAATTGTGGTTTGAGCTTTTTAATGCTATAGGACGTCTCTTTTCAAAAAATAATTTTTTATTTTGTAAGCATCTGAACGTACACGCTATTTTAGCAAACATATTTGTGAAGATAACTGTGTTTCCTTAATTACTTTTTGCAAAATTGTAATTCAATCTAAAATTATTAACATATATTTTTTTTTAATTAAATATGTGTCAATATTTAGATCTAACCTTAATTTCTGTTTAATCTGGTATTATTCTGTTAATGTAGTAGTTCTTATTGATAGAAAGAAGTACTTGATTTTTCTCTGCTTTGTTTAAAATAAATAATAATTATTACAAACCTAATAAAACTGTCTTGTATAATTGCAATCTCATATAACAATAATCAAATTCAACGTTTCGTTTGGAATCAAGTGTCAGTAATACCAACCTATTTAACAGAATTAGAAATATAATATGAAAAATCGATATGATTTCCTTATACACAGAATAAGGAAACGTTATTGTCATGAAATTTTTGGGAGCCTTCTGATAATAAAGTATTGTTTTTTGAAAGCATCTCCCTCTCTCATATCCTCCTCTTTCGGTCAACTGCACTGCCTCTCCACGCCTCTCTCACTCTCACGTACTCCTCTCTCTTCTCTCGGCACTCTATTGGCTGATATTGTATATGAGAATAATAGCATGATTTTTCGGTTTTATCAGAAATGGAATAAGGAGGAAACAAATACCTTTTGGAAAACCTCTATTGTTTCACAAGTTAGTTGGGTGGAAAAACATCAAGCCTTATGAGGGAAATTTTTTCATCCCTCACCTAGTGTCGAACGATCTGAACTGCTTGCTACGATGTCTTTACTGTATAATATTTCAATGAAGTTAACCTTGACATAATTTTGAATTTAAATGTTACAAATAAATGAAAGGCAACTGAACGAATTCAAAATATTTTCAAAGTCGTGTAAACACACTCATGGCATATACATGAAATCACCACTCCCTAGCATCACAATATAAGTAGATATTGTAAAACTATTTATTATTTCTCATCTGTAGAAACATAATTTGATTATTTAGGTATCATTAGCGAACAAATATGTAACTTTCTTAAATCAAATAATTTCACGAGTTAGTTAACATTAAAAACACCAACACTTAAGATAGAGTTCTCTGAGTACCACCTACTCTCCAATGGTCTACAATTACAAGAAATTAGGAGTATACTTTGAAACATGTGAATCATAAAGTTTATTATTGGAATAATTCCGAGAACTAGATTATTAAAAATAATGTAGAATTATTCTTTTTGTGAGGACGATTTAACGCCCGACTTAAAATATAGCACTTAAATTAAGGTAACGACTTATTGTTAATTTTTTGACATATTTAAAAAAAATAATACTTGGATAAACAATCAATATAGTATTAAGTATTATAATATTAAAAAAAAGCAACTATACTCTTTCAAACTAGGAGGAATAAACAAATATCATGATTCTATGCCAATAACGTGAAGAATAAACCATAAAATTAATTTTCTCAAACATTTTATGAATTTAAATTCAAGTTTATTTTTAATCAAATACATTAGAAACAATAAACATTGCACGAAAACCGAATAATAATTTTGAGTGATAATAACAGTAGGAAACATTAAACATTAAAATTCTGAAAAGTGCACAAACTCCTAACTAAGTTATTTAGAAATTTTATATGTTTAGTTTTCGTAATGCTTATATCTTTAGTTTTCCTAACGTATAATACGCTTCTTGCAACTGCTTCATTACCGGAACATTACCTTCTAAAAGTTAGTCTAGTTACTTTTGCTTTTCAGGCGTCTTTAGGTAAATCCAACTCCCACTATGTTCTCATTTCAGCAATTTTATTAAAAACTTTTAGAGCGATTCACTTTTGTCATCCACTTTAATATTATCATAATACTTCTCTTGTGTTTCAAGACAATAGTCTTGTCTTTACAGCAAGAATTGTGCTTAAATTGCTGTTGTGCTTTCATTTATCTCCGTTGTTTCTGATTTTTTATGTTTGAAGATGGAAGACTAAAGATTATTATCGTGTTATATAAAGGACTATACATTCCGACCAGCGAATATTTTAAACACAGGGGTTATGCTCGAAGTGAATTTTGTATGACATAAAAACTGAAAGAGGTCAGTTTTATTTACCTGTAAGGCATAAGTGTCTTCCGCACATATGTCTTGCAAATTAAACTTCTCAAATTGCGGCGTGTAGAACCCGTTAAGTTATCTTGAAATGTACGGTATTCGTTACGTGGTGGAAGGTTTGTTTTATTTATATTTTTAACCGGTACTACAATATATGAGAATAATATAGGTAGCGGAGTAGTGATATGTTCGTCAGCGTCATTACATGTAATGATGAACTTCGCAGGCATTCACAGTGGGGTCTGTTCTATGAATGACAATGTCAAGTTCATTAAATGTAATTATACATGAATGTAGATAATAATTTAGTGATCATATCGAAATTTATATTTATCGCGCATGAATTTTGGCAAAGAAAAACAGTTTTTATCGAGTAAATAACGTGAATATAGGGGAGAGTGGGGCAGGTTGTTACAGGCGAAATAACACAGCTACAAATAATTTCCACATTTGTCATTGAAGCACGCTCTACCTCCGGCTTAGATAGAACCAGTAGTCAAATGCAACCTACACGTGAAATTTTATATCTCTAGCTAGGAGACAAACCAGTAACAGTTTGAAGAATTAATTTGACGCATGTGAAGTAAGTAAATGGATTGTGCACTAATCACTTCCTATCTACTAGACGGTAGGTAACTAATTATTATAGTGGTATAGGTTGATAAACATAATTGTTTTTCTCAAAGTTCCGACCAGGGCAAGATGTTACAATAATTGTGACGCATGTTGTTACTGTAACAACATGCCCCGTCAATGTAAACTAATTGGACTATCAGTTTTAATATATTTTTAATTTTTCTAGTTAATACGTATGGTGGGGACTTCTAACAGAGGAAGCACGTCCATTGCAGTTTTTGAAAATGTTGCTAGAGAAATATAAAAACAAAATATATCTATTCGAGAAGCTGCAAATTGATTTAAAACTATTTTATGACTATGTATCGATATCTTAAAAAGAAACGGGGATATCCTTGTGATAGGTAATAGAGTATATATGGGTTATGCTGCACCCTCTAAAATTTTAACAGAGGAATAATGAATCGAACTATCGGGCTACGCTGAACAAGCTGCAAAGGACCTACAAAAGCGTGCGTTCGATTTGCATGGAAGAACAGTGAAATGGCATCGAAGTACTTGTTATTAGGGTTCCTCAAGAAGCATCCGAATTTGTCGATTCGAACACCAGAAGCTGTGAGCCTTACTCTGACATTGTACACAACAGGTTGTCAAAAACAAACATACGTTATGACGATTAAATGCTGTTGCTCTAGATTTGATCGCCACAACGTGGGTTTGTTTTTTGACAACATTGCTTCCGTTTAGGTCAGATGCAAGTTTAAAGTCAGTTGAATGTTGGCTAGTTTCAAGAATAGCGATTGTACTTACATTTCTAATGTTTTGTAACAATTCAAAAAGTAACGTTAACTGAGGTTCAATTACGTTGTAAAATGTTTGGATTTTGTATATGACTTCTTCAATTTTAAAAAATGTTGTAGTACTAACGTAATCGACGCTTTCAGATGTATTGGAAGATATTGAAGCTCTTAATAAACTACATCGTAATATTTGTCTCATAAAATATTTACAAAGAAATGTAGAATATTCCAATACAACACTGGTTGAAAAGGTAATTTTCACCAAACTCGTTTTTTATGTGAATTTCGATAAATACTTGATATGCTTTTATCCATTTTCGCACTATTACAATTTGCTAATTTAGTTAGTTACAGTGACGCAATCTTTGGTGCTGCGTATACAAAATCTATTGTATTTCTACGCACACATTTCAAGACAGACGAACATTTGCTTTAACACTAATCACTTTCTTGTTAGGGCTTTTCTACTATAGGATGATAACAAGGTGCATTATTGGTAATGATTAGAGCATTTTAATAATTACTATACATCTTTATTTTGCCAACAGGTCCCTACAAGTCTAATTACAGAACAAAAATTAGCAATGTTGAAATATTCATAATAAACCCATTTGTAGTATCTTTTTCAAAATTGTACAAAATCAGTCCTCAGGTACCTTCGAGTTCACATATTCAGACTTATTCTTAATATTAGTGCCCAAATAACAGCTACCAAAACTGCTTCACTTCAGCCTGGAAATTTTTCCATTAGAATTTAAAAAAAAACCTCTTTATATATCTACAGTATAAATTTAACATAAAAATGTAAAAAACTATAGCCATTTGATATGAATTTTCCTACAAGTACTACATTTCCGATAATTAATTCTCATTTTCTGAAGCACCTTGCGAATTACTTGCTCTTTAACACAGACTATTCTGGTAAGAACTAAATGACCTACGACAGTCACGCTTCTTCCGTGGAAAAACTATATATATAGTTTTACTTTCTTATACGTAGTATATTGAAGTATTGTGATGACGAAAATTTTCGACTTCGAAATTTTTGCAGATATCCACGTTTTGAAATCCCCTGATACCAAAAAAGTGGTTTTAAAGAAATGTATGTGCGCGCGGGCGTGCGCGCGTGTCTGTGTGTGACCACGATAGCGGTCAAACCGCTATAGATATCAATTCCAAATTTTGTATTTAATCTCCCTCTTGAGATATGTTTCGATTTTCAGTAAATTCAGAAGACCGGAAGTAGAAGTTTACTTCAGTAAAAAAATCGAATTTCGCCAATATTTCGTCAACTTCTAAGTTTAAACAAATTTATAAAGAACTCATATGTACTTAGAATTAAATTTAAGAAAAATTTTATAATGACATTTTTTTGAAATTCCTACCGGAGATCGATAATCACTTTTTTGCAAATATTTCGCAAGTTATGCTTTTAAGACGGATACATTACGAGTATAAAGGTATTTTGAACTTAATTTTCAATATCTTTTGTATAAAAAAAATTTCAAAATTCGGACCGGAAGTAACAATTTTACTCTCTTCGAATAGCGATTTTTGCAAATATCTCGTAAATTATGCATTCTATATATATCTATCAAGAGCACAAATATATTTAGAGCTACATTTGAAATATTTTTTGTATAAAAGAAATTTCAAAATTCGAACCGGAAGTAACACTTTCACTCTTAGCGAGTAGCACTTTCTTTCGAATATTTCGCTAAGTAGAGAGTAGAGAGAATAGAAATAGTACAATACGATTTTGTTTAGTTTTTCAGAAGATAAAAATATTTAAATCTAAATTTAGAACAACTTTTGTATAATTTGAAACGCACACACGTATAAGAAAGTCGTGTAGTGGCCACACCTCATGTTTTTATTGGTACTCGCTGTTTCATGGCTGAATATGTGTAGTATTAGAAGAATTTAAGTAGAAAAGGATATGGAACAGACAAAATAAATGTCAAATCAGTCTAAAGTCAATAACAGCAGGTTTGATATAATGCATATTCGTAGCACGTGATTTTAAAAATGCCCAGCGATACCCAAGTAGTATATAATGCTTTAAATAGATGCCGCCACTTAAGGATCAATATTTTGAGGTTAGCAGAATCATAAAAATCTCGTTATGCGAGATCCAGTTGGCCTTGCAGAATTAAAGTAGTAAGACATCTGTTGTTAATAAGTAGAACTTTAAGAGAGGACACTGTAAGTTTTATATGATTTATGAGTTAGCAATAATAAAGGGTGTTATTTTTCTAAACACATAATTAAAGTTATTATGTATAAGGTACTAAAATTGAATTATTTTTGTATTCATTTTAGATACCATTACAATACATAGCTAGATAAATGAAACAAAACAATATGTACGTGTACATTTATATATTTATTTTGTATACAACGACAATTTAATCGAAAGTGGTTTGTTTTTACCGAGAAGGAAGTCCATAGAGACAAGTAAATATTGAACAGTAAAACGCACGTATGTTTGACTTCATGGCGTATATTATTTATTCTAATAGCGCTTGCCATGTTTGTTCTTCAAGTTTGAATTGGGAAACTTTTGTGTGGAAAGTTGCTGTACTGCTATCGAATGAGTAAACATAACCTCATATACATACATATCGTATATAATAAATACATAAATACTGTGTCTCACGTAAACACAAAAATAAAACCCAGGGTGTTAGAATGCCTATTATGCTGTAAGCTTTATTCATTTCACAGCTAAACCTTTCAATTGTTAATTAATTTTTGAAAATCAGTAAGAAAGAAATAGTGAAGTGCTAGAAGTGTGATATAGCCAATGCGTTATTTTATCACACGCTTTATTTTATGTAAAAGATATGAAAGTATTATTTTAATTTGGATAAGATGGACTGTCCCGTAGTTTACACATATCTCTAAACGTGCGGCCAACCTTAATATTTCTATTCTCCAGTAATATGGTTTTTTTAAATGTTGTGTTTCCTTTTAATGACTTAATCTTCTTTATAAATGGATTACGGTAATATACTATATACCTTATTCGTAACAGTATAATCTATCTATCTTGATACTTATTTAACTTTTGTACACTTTAAATACACAAACGACTTCAAATAAATAGTAGTATAAGATATGTCTTTTAATTTGGACATAACCTTTTTAAACATTGCCCAATCTTTGCATAATTTAATTACTACATACTCACATACTATAAATTTATAATTCTTTGTTTAATAACATCTCATTCCATTCCATTCTATTTAAAATTCATAATATCTATTTTGACAACTGAATTATAACATGTCTAATTATTATCTGTCAATTCTAATTAATATTTAAATCTCACAATTTCCAAAAAACAATCTCATACCATCGAAAGATGTTCATATTAGAAATACCACAACAATATATATATATATATATATATATAACAAGAAAGAGAATAATAACGAGTAAATTCCGCTGTAGAGCAACCGTAGACACGTGTTTCTGACTATTGGTCGTCATCAGTACGGTGTAGCTAAGGAATAAGGTGGGATAACCTTGGAGATGTAAGCTATACGGAAGACCATCAGGTGACAGACAACCCATTTGTAGCTTCAGCTAGAAGATCCTCAAATTTGAAGACAACAACTAACGTCGCCACGAGGAAGACTAATGCCAACCTGCGTGCCATCCGAGACCCAGGAAAGATAAAACGGCTACACCGTACTGATGACGACCAATAGTCAGAAACACGTGTCTACAGTTGCTCTACAGCGGACTTTACTCGTTATTATTCTCTTTCTTGTTATTTTATGTAGCCGCATTATTTCCTTTTTTTTGATATATATATATATATATATCAAATTGTACCCAGTCGTCGGTAATAGGATGCAAGAAGAAAAACAAACTCAAATTACAACGCTAACGTTTCGTACATTTAATCAATGCACTTTATCAAAGCTACAACATGATTAAAAACACATATAACACAGTCAGTAAAATTAAATTATATAACAGCTATTTATTTACCTTATTAATTTATTGTAGAGATAAAAACATATGAAATGTAAATGATGTTTACGCTACTCACATAGTAATTTATATATGGTATTTAATACTTTATTCACGGACATTATGTTATACTCGTTTATATGTTCTCAACAGACGAGACCGTGATCATGTATAGGTTAGCACGTATGTATGTATCTTATTTTAAAAATTATATTATTTTCTTGCGAATAACAAAAACATCACCCACAAAAAGAACAAGCAGACACAAAGCAAACCGAGGTCATTACACTAACAATATAATACACGTATATACCCAATACTCAAAAGATAAAATCTATACAACAATTAACAACTATTATAAATTCAAATGAATGGAAGAATACAATTATTATTATTACTTTATGACCCCTGCATATACATTCAATATTTGTAACGCTGAATCATCCTTGACATTGATAGTATACTGGGACTTATATATATTTATTTTCTCAAGAAACAATCTCTTAGTGAGATTATTTTCCTTATCTAAAATTTCCGGGCTGTCAAAATCAAACTCATGGTCAAACTCAAAATGATGTCTTGATAACGCTGTTTGTTCTCTTTTATTTCTATTTCTATCAAAGCAATCTTGTTTATGATTTTGTATTCTTCTAGATAAGTATTGCTTCGTTTGGCCCACATAAACTCCTTCGCATTGCTTGCAACTTATTCTATATATGATATTAGAAGCAGACTGTAATGAGATTGGATCTTTCAATTTTGTAAAAAGATTTGCTATTGTTTTTGGATTGTAAGTTGTTAGACATGTGTCATTGTTTTTAAGAATTCTTATCAAACTAGGTGTCAAATCTTTTATGTATGGTAAACTAAAATATCTCTTATTCTTGTTAATTTTTTGTATCCCTTGTGAACTATCAATGTCCCCAACCTCATTGCCCATAGTGCGGCTCCTTGGAACGACACCATTATTGCCATATAACACAGTGTGTATGAACCCCCTGGGATAACCATTCTTCACAAGAATATCCCTAATTAAATCATAATTCTTTCTATGAAAACTCTGATGGCTCAATCTACACACCCTATTTTTTAACTCTAGAATGGTGTTGCGTTTGTAATTAAAACTATGTTGCGAATTATAATTTATGACTCTACCCGAGCTTATGTCTTTTATATACCAATCGGTCAACAGATTACCCCCATTTTCTCTAATCACTGTAATGTCCAAATAATTTAACCTAGCATCCTCCTCAACTTCCAACGTGAACTGTATGTGTTCATCTATGTTATTAAAGAAACCCAACACATTATCTATCATATCCGACGGTACGGCCATTATTATGTCATCAACATAACAGTACAATAGTGGAGTGGTGAATGGTAACTGAGCAGCAATTTTACTCAGGATATCATTCATAACAAAACACGCCAATACCGGTGACGCCGGGTTACCCATTGCTGTACCGAATTCTTGTTTGTAAAACCCCCATCGTAATTAAAATAACTGTTGTCAAAAAGAAATTCCACTATTGACTTGAAATGTGTCTTGTCTATTAACGTATAATTAGATATTTGTCCCCAATTATCGTCTATGGAGTCCATCACCAAATACTGCGGAATACTTGTGAACAACGACTGCACGTCCAGTGAGACCAACACAAAATTATCAGGCAATACCATATTCGCAACTAAATCAACAAGAGTATATGAGTTAAACAAATTAAAACGGAAACCCTTAACCACATTACCCAAAATAGCCGAAACAAACTTCGCTAATTTATATGCGGGTGAACCTATACAAGAAACAACTGGACGCAGTGGGTAATCTGTCTTATGAATCTTTGGCAAACCGTATAGTCTGGGTGCCACTGAATTATTGATTATCAAGGAATTCAATGTGTTATCATCTATAAAACCAACGTCAAATGGTAATTTAATCAAATTGTTATGTTTTTCTTGTATTTTAGCCGTTGGATCCCTGGGCAATACTTTGTATGTGTCCCTATCCCCAACCAATTCATTTAATTTATTTCTGTAATCTCTACTGTTCATAACTACCGACACATTACCTGTATCTTCTAGCTGAAGCTACAAATGGGTTGTCTGTCACCTGATGGTCTTCCGTATAGCTTACATCTCCAAGGTTATCCCACCTTATTCCTTAGCTACACCGTACTGATGACGACCAATAGTCAGAAACACGTGTCTGCGGTTGCTCTACAGCGGAATTTACTCGTTATTATTCTCCCCCATTTTCTCTAATCACTGTAATGTCCAAATAATTTAACCTAGCATCCTCCTCAACTTCCAACGTGAACTGTATGTGTTCATCTATGTTATTAAAGAAACCCAACACATTATCTATCATATCCGACGGTACGGCCATTATTATGTCATCAACATAACAGTACAATAGTGGAGTGGTGAATGGTAACTGAGCAGCAATTTTACTCAGGATATCATTCATAACAAAACACGCCAATACAGGTAATGTGTCGGTAGTTATGAACAGTAGAGATTACAGAAATAAATTAAATGAATTGGTTGGGGATAGGGACACATACAAAGTATTGCCCAGGGATCCAACGGCTAAAATACAAGAAAAACATAACAATTTGATTAAATTACCATTTGACGTTGGTTTTATAGATGATAACACATTGAATTCCTTGATAATCAATAATTCAGTGGCACCCAGACTATACGGTTTGCCAAAGATTCATAAGACAGATTACCCACTGCGTCCAGTTGTTTCTTGTATAGGTTCACCCGCATATAAATTAGCGAAGTTTGTTTCGGCTATTTTGGGTAATGTGGTTAAGGGTTTCCGTTTTAATTTGTTTAACTCATATACTCTTGTTGATTTAGTTGCGAATATGGTATTGCCTGATAATTTTGTGTTGGTCTCACTGGACGTGCAGTCGTTGTTCACAAGTATTCCGCAGTATTTGGTGATGGACTCCATAGACGATAATTGGGGACAAATATCTAATTATACGTTAATAGACAAGACACATTTCAAGTCAATAGTGGAATTTCTTTTTGACAACAGTTATTTTAATTACGATGGGGGTTTTACAAACAAGAATTCGGTACAGCAATGGGTAACCCGGCGTCACCGGTATTGGCGTGTTTTGTTATGAATGATATCCTGAGTAAAATTGCTGCTCAGTTACCATTCACCACTCCACTATTGTACTGTTATGTTGATGACATAATAATGGCCGTACCGTCGGATATGATAGATAATGTGTTGGGTTTCTTTAATAACATAGATGAACACATACAGTTCACGTTGGAAGTTGAGGAGGATGCTAGGTTAAATTATTTGGACATTACAGTGATTAGAGAAAATGGGGGTAATCCGTTGACCGATTGGTATATAAAAGACATAAGCTCGGGTAGAGTCATAAATTATAATTCGCAACATAGTTTTAATTACAAACGCAACACCATTCTAGAGTTAAAAAATAGGGTGTGTAGATTGAGCCATCAGAGTTTTCATAGAAAGAATTATGATTTAATTAGGGATATTCTTGTGAAGAATGGTTATCCCAGGGGGTTCATAGACACTGTGTTATATGGCAATAATGGTGTCGTTCCAAGGAGCCGCACTATGGGCAATGAGGTTGGGGACATTGATAGTTCACAAGGGATACAAAAAATTAACAAGAATAAGAGATATTTTAGTTTACCATACATAAAAGATTTGACACCTAGTTTGATAAGAATTCTTAAAAACAATGACACATGTCTAACAACTTACAATCCAAAAACAATAGCAAATCTTTTTACAAAATTGAAAGATCCAATCTCATTACAGTCTGCTTCTAATATCATATATAGAATAAGTTGCAAGCAATGCGAAGGAGTTTATGTGGGCCAAACGAAGCAATACTTATCTAGAAGAATACAAAATCATAAACAAGATTGCTTTGATAGAAATAGAAATAAAAGAGAACAAACAGCGTTATCAAGACATCATTTTGAGTTTGACCATGAGTTTGATTTTGACAGCCCGGAAATTTTAGATAAGGAAAATAATCTCACTAAGAGATTGTTTCTTGAGAAAATAAATATATATAAGTCCCAGTATACTATCAATGTCAAGGATGATTCAGCGTTACAAATATTGAATGTATATGCAGGGGTCATAAAGTAATAATAATAATTGTATTCTTCCATTCATTTGAATTTATAATAGTTGTTAATTGTTGTATAGATTTTATCTTTTGAGTATTGGGTATATACGTGTATTATATTGTTAGTGTAATGACCTCGGTTTGCTTTGTGTCTGCTTCTTCTTTTTGTGGGTGATGTTTTTGTTATTCGCAAGAAAATAATATAATTTTTAAAATAAGATACATACATACGTGCTAACCTATACATGATCACGGTCTCGTCTGTTGAGAACATATAAACGAGTATAACATAATGTCCGTGAATAAAGTATTAAATACCATATATAAATTACTATGTGAGTAGCGTAAACATCATTTACATTTCATATGTTTTTATCTCTACAATAAATTACTAAGGTAAATAAATAGCTGTTATATAATTTAATTTTACTGACTGTGTTATATGTGTTTTTAATCATGTTGTAGCTTTGATAAAGTGCATTGATTAAATGTACGAAACGTTAGCGTTGTAATTTGAGTTTGTTTTTCTTCTTGCATCCTATTACCGACGACTGGGTACAATTTGAAATAAGTAGAAGGATACGACAGTTGGTTTCTATATATATATATATATATATATATATATGTCTAATATGATTTTTCTGCTTAAGCACTGAGTAATTAAGGTAAATTTTAATTAGAAAAATTTACCGCCCAGGGTGAGATTCGAACCTACTTTTCCCGATCTCATGTCAGGCGCTCTAACCAAATGAACCACCTGGGGGCTTTGTGAGTCCGAGTCTACTTGCACGTCTTGAATCTCATCAAGTCACAGATGTTAATATATATTTGTCGGCAGTACGAACAAATGTATATTATATATATATATATATATATATATATATATATATATATATAGTTGTAACGGTATTATTTTCACCACTTCAAATAATATGTAATATAAGTAACTACACTTTAATTTATTTCAGTGAAATGAAATGCCAATAAAATGCTTATTAGCGCTTCATATAAAATCTACCAATCCGCTAGTATTTCTTTAAATTATTTATTCTTTAATCATTAAAGTTGTTGATAATACACTTTATTTGTAAAGATTTTTCCTATCCAATGAGAGAAAAGGAATGTTTGATTAGAAACTTTAATAAATAGTTATTTCTTCAATAAAACTTGCAATATTTTGCATTTTGTATTCATTGTTTTATTGACGGAGCTCGTACCGTACCGCGTGTAGTAAATATGAATGGAGTTAGCAGTGATAGAGAATTTTTACAAAACGCGAGGCTATGTTTGACCTAAAAAAAGTTTTCTACACAAAATGAACTATGTTTCGCCTATATGATTTATTAATATTTTCATTGAATTGAATTTCAAATAGAAAAGTATAGTCACTGATTGCTGTGAATATTGGTTAATGTAACATAATAAGAATATTTCTATGTAAACGCAGGTAAAGAACATCTTTGCACACTTTTTGTGTAATGTTTATAACATTTCTAATTCACTCTATAGTTTCAAAAATAGAAATTATTTTTCTCTTAAAGTCTTTTGTTGTATATTCCTAATTGTACAAAATATGTGAAAAAGATGTCGATATACAAATATAAACATTTATCGATTTCAAAAGTTACAAAGCGACAAAGTTATTGAGCATTAAATGTAAAGGTCTGCGAGTAAAAATTTGCAAAATATACTAACGATGTTCATCAATTTATTTAAGAAATATTTAAGGAGACATGCAGATTTATCTTTTAAAAATTATATTGTCTATATGCCTGCCATCTCATTCGTGCCACTCCTGCAAATAGTCTTTATTTTCGGAATATATGTTGACACAATTAAAATAAAATTCATTGCGAATATGTAGTTTCAATGCGTCGATATTGGTGACGAAAAATTAAATCTTTTTCGGGAATTTGGTGCAAACTTGAACGACTGATTTGAAATGCTTATGCATATTTACAAGTAGACCGTTTTGGGTTTCGCATTTCCTCACTACCCACTACTGCATAGTTTTGTGGTATTCTTACGGATCTTTGTCAACCTGATCGCTTTTGGTTTGCTGATGATCCCGTTCTTCTAAATTCTGCTACCCAGAATTTCGCTAATTTGCGGACACCCGACAGCCACCCAACAAATATTGTAATGATTCGCTACGAAATTAAATTCGATTGTGAATACACGGTGCTCTCCAGACTGTTCCACGCATATACTACCCAATGTCCATAGCTCGTCACCACCTTTCATTTAATAATTAGTGGTGGTAATTTTTGTTCTGGGACATCCGGTGTAATAAGTGAAAATATTACGAAGCTACACGAATAAGTTGATCGCAAAATACATAATTTGGGAGTAAAACTATTCTATGCATATTAAAAAAATAAAGTAATTGATTGAAGACGGAGATACGTGTTAAAACTCCATAATTCACAAGTAAAAATTGAAATAAATTCAAATTGAGTTCAAAACAGTTTTATTCAATTCACTACAATTGTTTCAAATAAAGCCTTATGTATATAGTATAAGATACATTTCTATTGAAGAAAAATTCCGAAGAGAAAGAATAAACATATAATTATAATACCGTACATATCAAAAAGATTTAGTGTTATTTCTATTAAACAAAAAAATTCGGTCATTTGTTAATAATTTCGTCTAACCATTCTTGCGACATGACTATTAATTAATCAGGTCTTTACTCTACGAATCTGTCTTTTTATTCATTTTACCAGGTTCATTACGTGCAAGTGTGACAACCAAAATTCGTTATGCTTTAAGTGTCGTTTAATACCCAGCATTTTTCTAATAAGAGGAAAGTTATTTATGTTTGACTTCAGCTTAAGATTTGCGGTAGAGTTTGACGAGGAAGCATTCTCGAAAATTGTCTCGTCATAATTTGAATTTGTTTGCGATTCCTAATCCTGCAATTATAATATTAAAAAGAATAAAGTCAAAACAAAGTTGCTAATAAAGAGCTGAGTCGTAATCTTCCGGAAACTGCAGTAAAATGAAAAACAAATAAAATTTGTTCCCCATAATAATAATAAGAATTCTTAATCCTGATTTACATCCTAAAATAGAAGCGTTATAATCATTTCAAGATTTCCAATATGACAGGGAAATACTTTAAACCTATATAATAAACTCGAGGCAGAATGTGGTAACTACTGTTTGAATTCGAAGAATCCTTTCCGATATCAGATCAAGATTATTGCCATAGCCAAAAAGCAATCTCATCTAATTACCATTTTTTGTATTTATTAGTATTGTTTTAGCAGTTATTAATTGTTGTCAATGGTATTTTGTATAATTGTAAAAATTGCACTGCCTACGGAGTTCAGCATTAGTTAATTTCCCATTATCAAATGGCTTTATTATGCTCCAACAATCATAAAAATCGTAGAAACGGCGCATGGAACAACTTAACCAAAAACAAAGAGCATAAAAATGGGAAACTATGAATATCTAGAAACTATAATAGACATAAACAATAATAGTTCAGCAGGAGCTACACACCAAATACAATCAAGAAATAAACAATATTAGACATTTTTATTTTTTTCCCAGGCCTGTCCGACTTACATTCTCAGTGTGCACTGCAGCCAATAAGGCGTATTGTGCTGAACCTGTGTTGTTTATGTTATCCACTCCAGTAATTTTATACTGTACAGTTCTTTTACTGGGTATCTCTTGAGCATGCTTGCCTCTACAATCGCTTGACCAGAAATGCATTGCCTCCTGTGATCCTGTGTCCCCACCATTTACTAGAATATGTCTGACTGTTTTTTGGTTCCTTATTGCAGAATGTGCAGCTAAGGTCTCCATCGTACAGGCCTAGCTTGTTGACATGCACCTTAACGGGTGCATGAACAGTCAAAGAGCCACTGTTATTCGTTCCCTACTCATATGTAGTAGTTCTACGGCCCTTTGGTTGCATGGTTGACCAATAAATTCCTTACCATGATTTTGCCCTGGAATTGTTGTCCAGTAGTGCTTATGTTTGGGTTATACTCTTGGGTACCCCTACAGCCGGTTCCGTGCATATGTTTCTAATCCTCTCCTGGTGAGTTCATTAAATTTTTCGTTGCCCTCGTTCCCTCTATGTCCTGCACCCATATTAGTTTTGCCTTATTTTGGAACGCCAACGCTTTAGTTCTTTGAGAATTCCCAAACAAGTCTTAAGAACACCCCTTGGCTTGATATTGCCCTTAGTATTGCTTGCCTGCCAGATAATATTAGAATCCGCCAGTGACTGACGGCATTCCAATTATTTTCAATAGCACATTGGAGTATAGCACACACCTCTGTTGGAAACACAGGGCATACTTCGCCAACGCATAGCATTTACCCTGACTATAGCAGAGTAGACTCCTGACCTAGTGTCATCCGCGGTTTTTGACCCGTCTCTGTACCAGCTTTTGTTCCGCCTGCTAATACGTTTCATTTTGCAATTCCAATTTTTGTGGAGAGCTTACTTCAAATGGCTTGTTTAGGCTATATCGCTTTACTATGTGGTATGTTTCCATGTTGAAAACATTGGCGATATTCAGACGCAGCTTCAAGATACCTCCTGTATCACAAAGTAGAGAGGCGGGAAACCCAAGAGGGGTCCCAGGGCTTAACATGGAGTGGTCCGCATTGAACCCGTTATGCCCAAATGGGCAAGACTTTATATTTACCTAGTTGCAAAATGATCTTTCTTAAATCACCACACTAGAGGCATACGTTTAGGTTAGGTTTTATGACCAGTACTTCATGTCCGATCTTAAACCCCATTGGTCCGCATGTAGGCATCTAGTAATAAGTAATGATGTTAACCGCTTTCTTGGTAATGTTTTTCAGGTATCGATTCCAGGTACGAATCGAGTTTAGTATTACTCCTAGGTACTTTAGCTTCAAGATCTGCATGTTATATCTCCTCAGGGTAAGTGATCCAAGATTCTCCGCTTACGCGTTCGGGTAAATGTAACAAGGGTAGATTAATTGGGGCTAATATTTAGTCTCCACAATCTACCATCTTGATATCCGGTTAAGGGTGTCCTGCATGTGCGCCCTAACTTTTAAGTTAAATTTGCCCCGTGATGTGATGACTATGTTGTCAGTATACCCCAAGGACTTGATGTCCCTCGTCGGTGATCCTCTCCAGCAAGCCGTCGGACATACATGACATTTGACAGCGTATACCAGTAGGTGAGAGAACAAGAGGAAGACCACGAATTAGATGGGAGCAATAGATGACAGAGTATCTGAACAAAACAGGAATAACGAATGAAAATGAAAACAAAGAACAGAGAAGAATGGCTACAAGTGGTAGAAAAAGCAAAATCACACAAAAAGTTATAGAATATATTAGGTGAAATGTGGACTGATTCTTGTATTGCTGTTGATTACAAGACTAGTAAATAAATAACATTATATAGATGAGATGAATTTAGTAGCTAATTGATGTGAGATATGAGATAGAACGCTTTCGAAAGGTTTATACCTGCTAATAATACTCAATATATTTGAGATAACTGATGGTAAAACTTGATAAAATTGTAAATGTGAAATAAAAAAAACGAAATTAGGTACCTGCATACTGCAGCATAATATAGAGTTCCACATCTTTTATAAAAAAATAAAAATATATATTCAGAAATTTAAATATTCATAATTTGAGTTAATATTTATTTATTTCACAAATTATATCGTATTTTACTTATACGTAACGCTTCCGTAACAAATACGGCACAACTGGTGGAGTTATATAAATAAATATTTAAATTGGGACCAGATTTATTGTTTAATAAAAAAAAATATTACATAGGCAATATCTCACCCTTCAGTACCATACCTACGTATATTAATTTATGTAGAACATAGGTCGAAAGAAAATCTGAAAAAGGATCTTATTAATTTAACACTGTGTTTGAATATTCTAAAGAAAACCTTCCTACTAAATTTAAATATTTAAATCCATGTTTACGACAAAACGTGATAAATGGCTAATCAGTCTAAGTTCGAATGATACATTTAAGATCGTTACGGGTTTTTTCGGTCGCAGATTTTTCGCCAACTGTGGAAAAATCTAGTGGCAAGTAGAATTAGGACGGATCCGTAGCCAACGCGACTGGTCTTGATAGATAGACCGAAACAGGAATTAAAGCCGGGTCGATCCTGAATTATGGTATACTTACACGCCCGCAACAAACAGCAGTTTTCAGAAACTTTTTACGCCGACATAGAGAACTTGTTCCGTTTTATTAATAGCTATTTCAATGGTTATTTCTTGAGAACACCCCGCATTTTCTTTCAAGATTTTTATTTTGTAACTGTAGATATATGTTCTTAATAGAGGCGTATAATATAGAGAGAATTTTTGGCAATGTATAAATCAATCCATTTAGTTCCCTCTCGAGATCGAGATGGGAATTTATTGTTTTATTTCAATTATGTGTACCTGATAACTTCCAGTCAAAACGTCTCTTTTTGTAATTTCACATACTATTCTGTTTAACTAAATTCGCATTATAATGTTATTTTGTGGATTTCTATTTCGAGCGTCTATGAAATTAAATTGCATAAGAATTGGAATCCCTTTCAGACTTAACCAACACTTCTTTTTGTCATTTTTGATGTACAAAATTTTATAATTAAATAATAATATAATCTTAGTATAAATATAAGTAAACACAAAATGAAAAATTTATAGTGAAATACTAACGTAATGACCTAAAGATATTTATGGAAATCATAAGTGTCGAAAACTGTCATTACTTCAGGACAGTTTGTTTTCAGATAGTTTACGATTCGTGTTTACGTAATATCGACAAATGGCGATAATTACGTTCTCTGGAGTCTCCAACCCCATCTTCTTTGATTACCAAATAAATCGAATTAACAATGGGTTTTTAAGATTTCTGAGTCCTCTTCGACTAAGTCCTCTGATTTACGGACCATAATTTTTCAGTTTGCAGTACGGCCACTAAATCATTCGTCTTCCTTATCCGTTCATGTAGGAATTCAATAATCTACTGTCCGTGAGTTGGATTTATTATGCTTTCGTTAGAAGTAGACTAGAGGATGGTGCTATCATATGGTATTTGCACTACTTGTACCAAGAAATAGTCGTGGAGAGAGTGCAAGGGTGTTTTCTGAAATATACGACTTCAGAATTGATGGCGTTTATCCTCCTGTCTTCCGACTGAAGAAGGATTAGGAATGCAAAATTCCATTTTAATTCAATTAATCACAAAATAGACTCATCTGCCTTACTTTTTCAAGTTGACTTTGTAATTTAGTAGCAATTCACGCTAACATCTGACCCTTTCATTCTATCAACAGTCTTGTTAAAGACGATGATGATGTCAATTATTATTATGAGCATTTATCCGGATCCTTTCATGTAGCTGTCTAGATATTTTTTTGAATTGTTATAGCAGTTACACTCTATTATTTGGACACCAAGGTAACTGATGCTCCTCACCCTTTGGAAGTGGTACGTTTCGTCATTTATTTTAATTTTTAGTTCTTCTTCGTCTTGTTTTTCTTCCTTCTCGTATTTCATGTGCATATGCTACTTCTTGTTTTTATTTATCCTGTCGGGTAATGAAAGTATTTTACTATTATTGTACGTGCTCATTGAAAAGCAAAACATCTTTGCTTTTCAATGAGCACGTACACGTTCAATATCCATTACACTTATTTTGAAAAGTAATTAACATTTTAGATAACACTAATAAACCAAAAGAATGTATACATTTATAATAACATTCAAAAAAAGGAAAAAAATAAGAAAACAGATGTGCAGGTGTTTGTGCAAGTGGAAAATCTTTTGGAGAGTTTAATATGTGTTTTTATTGAATTGTAAATAAATGTAGGAACAATTTTAATACATGACATTATAAAAAAAATATTTTTTGAGAAAGATATTATATATAATATCGAAACGTAAAAGAATTTTTTATTTTTATTTTTACCTATAATTAAATACAGGCCGATACCTCCCATGATTTAAGTATAGTTTATATATATATATATATATATATATATATACGCGATTATATATCGCGGCCGCTGCCATAGCAATGGCCGCGAAATTGTTTTTCGCGGACTGTGTTGCGGTCGCTAATTGGTAACTTCGCGGACGGTTGTGTATGAGACATTATCTCTATAATAATATAATATAATATTTCGCGCTCAGGTAAGTTTTAGCATGTTTATTAAAATGATATGGATAACTCGGAAACTGATCAATATATTCCGGGTGTTAAATAACGTCCACACGCATTTACTATAATTTGTATACCAATGCGGAACAGAAACGTTGAGAATAGAGCATTGCTTTCTTTAATTGCTCATTATATACGAATTTATAAGCATTTAATTCTTTTCTGTTACACAGGATGGATGAAGAAAATCAAATCGATGACAAATTAAAACGAAAAAGGGAATTGTCTAATGCGCGCGTGAAGAAATATCGTCAAAAGAAGCACACTAAATCTCAGCAACTGAATTCGTCGATGCAGGATGACCCTAATGTAATATAGAACGAAAAAAAAAGTTAGATTTCGTATTATTAACCTCGCCTTGATGAAGTTTTCACTTCTGCCGTGTGGTTTTAAGCACACCCATTTTCTTATTTTTTAAATTTTTGTTGATCTTTAGTTTACAGACATAAAACCATGGTAGAATTACAATTGGTATGTCGATATGCATAACATAATTACTAATGACATCATGCCACTTAGACAATAGTCTAAACATTGAAATAACGTAATTTATTAAATAGAGTATAATCGCTTAAATAAAATCGTATTACGTACAAATTTTGGAAAAATTAAAGCCGAAGTAAGGTCTTGTTGTAAATAAATTAAATTAAATAATTATAGTGCTTAAAAATTCATCATTAATTAGTGACTTATAGTAAACTACAAAATATATGGAATCGAAAAGTGAATTTCATCGATCAATTCTTGTAATATAATGGGGAACTTTTACATGAACTATCAAACAATGTAATTAGAGCGATTACTCAAATTTTTAATGACGCAGTTAGTATTCAGGTGAATGGAAAATAGACTAAATTACTATGATTGCAAAACCCTGCAAACCTACTACTGAAACTACTACTTAGAGAGCTATCGGCGTACTTTCTGTTATATCCAAGGTTTTTGAAAAAAACACTCTTCTAATGTATATTTGGAGTGGAAGAAAAGAAAAAATTGATATCTTACCGCCAATTTAAATTCGGCCGCTAAGACGGTACGATTGTACAAGTTTACAGAGTATTGAAGAGGATAAAATATGACATCGAAGAAAAAAGATACTATTCTACCGCATTCAGGTTTTTGATAAAGTCTAGCATAATCACCTACGCTGCAAAATGAAGACCATCTCCAAATTACGATTGTAATTAACTGATAAATACTTTCTGGTAGAATATCACAATGAATATAGTAATATGTTTCCCATATTTTGTATATTGTATATTGTATATTGTATATTTTTTGTAATAACACCATTACAGAAAATGTCATTTTCTTTTTTTTTTTTGTACATAGCGTACAACTGTCAATAATATATATAGATATATAAAGATATAGAATCACAAATAATAAAATCATAATACAAAGATAAACACCAACAATAAGAACTAACAAGACATAAAACGAAGCACATACAGTCAATATCGATGTCTTAAGTGGCCAGGAATTCTTCCATCGTGTAGCACTCCCTATTAAGAAGCATTTCCTTAACCTTTCTTTTGAAACGGGTCAAGGGCAAGTCTTTTAATTCTGCCGGCAATTTATTATATAATTTGCACCCCCAGTAATCAATCGACCTCTGAGTGCAAGTCAGCCGATGATGAGGCACTCTTATCTTCTGTCGCTGACGAGTAGAATAGCCGTGATGATGACCGTTCAAGGGAAATGCTTCTTTATTCTGCTGGACGTGAGTAACTACAGAGAGGATAAATACTGATGGTAGAGTGAGTATCTTCTCCTTTCTGAAGTGTGATCTACAGCTCTCCCTACATGTCAGGTCGCACAAAAACCTAATCGCCCTCTTCTGTAGAACAAATATCCTGTCCGCTTCTGCAGCCATTCCCCAGAAGAGGACACCATAGGACATCACGGAGTGAAAGCCTGCAAAATATGCTGCTTTCGCCGCCTCATGAGTTGCAATAAATGTGAGTCTTTTTATTGCAAATAGAGCAGATGACAATTTCTTCGCTAGGTCTTCTATGTGGAGAGTCCATTTCAGACTTGTGTCCAGGGTGATGCCCAGAATTTTTACTCCTGACGATCGTTCTGAGCTAGTTGTACAGAATAGAAGATTTTGCGTTTTATTACTATTGATTTTCAGTTTATTAGCAGCAAACCAATTTTCAACGTCTGCAATTGCCCCTATCGACTTCTGATGCAGTGCTGCCGGATCTATGTCCTGCATCAAAAGAGAGGTATCATCAGCGTACATACATACCTCCACCCCGCCTATGTTAGAAGGAAGATCATTCATGTATATTATGAACAGCATAGGACCAAGGATCGATCCCTGTGGAACTCCATACTTTATTATCCTAGGCTCAGACTTTGTGTTATTCCATTCCGTCAGTTGATATCTGCCCGTTAGGTAAGATCGCATTAGGTTTAGGGATTCACCCCTTATTCCATAATATTCTAACTTATGCAGCAAGATCTCATGACTAACAGAGTCGAAGGCCTTGCTTAAATCTAATAAATTTATTCCTGCATACAGACCAGCGTCGAAGACACTGTACAGACTCTCCACTATGTGTAGTATACCACTACTAGTCGAACGCCCTTTTCTGTAACCGTGTTGTGCGGACACTAAATATTGTTGACTCTCCATATATCCTATAATTCTAGACGCAATAACACGCTCAAAAACCTTTGACACCGCCGGCAGAATACTAATCGGTCTATAATTTTGGTACAACTCTAGAGACTTTCAATAAGCTAGGAAACACACCTTGTTCTATACATTTGTTAAAAATGCTCGCCAATAGTGCGGATATCTGCACGTACACCTCTTTTAGAAGACATGTCGAAATATCATACACATCTTTAGTATGCTTACTTTTAATTTTTTGAATCGTTTGTTCTATTTCTACGGACGTAATGGGTATAAAGTAGAAGGAGGATGCATTTTCCAGTTTTTGATTATGAAGAAACTCTGTTGATGAGTGTCTGGATTGTATGCCCATCGCAATGGTTTCGCCAATCTCACAAAAATATGTATTCAAGCTAGTAGCCGACAAAGAGGTATTACTATTTTTTTGTTTATCTTCAGGTTTGAGTTCTCTCTTTATTACGTCCCATATTGCCTTGGTCTTGTTGCTTGATCTCATTATGTACTCTGAGTTTGATTTTTGTTTGATTTCATTTATCCTGCACAAGTAATTTTTTTTGAGTTGTCGATATTCTCTATAATAATCTGGATTTTTTGAAACCTTTGCCATAACAGCCCATGCATCCAATGTGTTCCTTAAACTGTTAATTTCTGGATTGACGCAGTTGTTTCTCGTAGCTGTCGTCGTAACTCTTTTTTTTGGAAAACAAGCCTCAAATGCGGCCATAAAAATATTATGGAAGTAATTAAATAATTCGTTGGCATCCAGGATGTTGTTAGGTAAGTGCAGTTCCACGTCTAAGACTTCTTTAAAGTGTTGTATACTATTCGCATCCATAAGTCTAATAGTATTTGTGGTTATCGCAGTTCTATCATGTTTTGGATATGTGTATCTCAGAATCTGTGAGTAGTGATCGGAAAGATGCATATTGACTGTATATTCCTCAATCTTAGAGAGATCAACGTTTGTAAATATGTTGTCTATTAAGGAACTAGTGATATCTGTTTGTCTAGAATGTTCATGAAATACCTGTTTCATATTATAAGCATTCAGAATTTCCGACATTTTCTGAGTTACTTTTGTTTCTGTTTCCATGTGAATATTAAAGTCGCCTGCAACAAACACATTTTTTTGTGCCCTTTCTTCGTTTAGAATAAAAATAATTTCATTTAGTTTGTCAAAAAATATTTCCAAACTTCCAGATGGGGGTCTGTATATAGACACTATAATGGAATTTATTGCAGCTAGTTCTACCGACGCTATTTCTATTTCTTTTTCTACTGATACTAAAGATATGTCTTTTCTTTCAATAACTTCCTCATGGCTTTTTGTTAGAATGAGGGATCTCCCATGAATGGCGCTTGATCTGCAAAAACAGCTCGCTATGGTGAAATCTTTTATATTAACATATTTTAGTTTTTCTTTAGGTAAGAAGTGTTCTGTTAGGCAAACCACGTCAATATCTCGCTTGTTTAATTCTACCTGAAATGCGTCAATTTTATTTGATAGTCCCTGTATATTATAATTCAAGATATTGATCTTTCTTGTATCTTTACTAGACGTATAAGAAATGTCTAGATTATTTTTATCTCGGTTTTCTGTTCGGTCTTTGATTTCTGCTTTTTCTTGTCGTGTTGTGATTAGTTTTTCCGCTTGACCTCCGAAAAAATTGAACACTAATATTACTTGGCCAGTTTAATGGCTCAAATATTTTGTCATCATTTATAAAATGCGGAAAGCCTAATTTAAACGCTATATAGTCCTCCTTTGTATAGCGATCCCTCTTCGCCATTATTTCTACGACTATATCGTTTGTTACGAATTTTTTGTTTAAATATTCTCGCATATCCTCAATACAATAATCTTTTTTAAAGCGGTCTGCGTAAATCCACTTTCTTTGAACTTTGTTAAACGCAACATTCTCATCATTGCTGCCGATTACTTTTTTTTTGAAATTTTGTGAGAATTGTTTTATGTTACTTTGTCTAGCAGATTGTCTGAAATTCACATTGTCATTTAAATTTATATTTTCTGTAATGGTGTCTTTTTTGTACTGCAGAATTTTTAAATTGGTACTTTGAGAATTTTTTAAACTAGCATTTTCCTGTATAGATCTTGGTTCTTCGCTTTGATAGTCGGGTTCCCTTTCTACTTCTGTCTTTTGATTCTTATTTGTAGATGTCTCTGTTTCCGCAATATTTATTTCGTTAAATGTTATTTGTTTGTTAATATCGCCTCCACCAGATTTATCCAATTGAGATTTTATTTCTTGCATAGTATTTCTTATTTGTGTTATTTCCTTCGTAAATAATTGTTTCATTTCACTTACTTTAGCGTCCAGATCCTCGAGGTCTTTTTGGGTGTAGTTTTTAGCAATGTCTTGATTTATTTCAACTTCCTTCAATTGTTGTAATATTTTTTCCTCAGTAGCACTTGTTGTATATTCCACTAATGATTTTTCCAACATTTTTTCATTGATTTTGGATAGCCTGCATCTTAATTCACTAATTTCATTTTCTTTTTGTTTGCACTCCGTGCACTCAGAGGTTATATTTCTACAACACATTATATTTCCTTTGTTATCAACATAAGTTCCACTGATTTTTAATACACATTGTACATGATATTTTTTTCCACATTCACCGCAAGAAATAAAGGTCTTTGTGATTGCCGGTGTACCAAAAAAACTACGTCTTTTATTTACATCTCACATGCCTAAATGCCTTAATGATGACAACGAGGTTGTACACGATACTGCTGTATTATACTCATATTCAAATCGTGCAATTACTTCCAGAAATTTTCTAGATTATTCAAACAAAAAAAATCTCGACTTAAATAGTAGCAAATTAAAACCAATGAAAAGAAATAAACGCCGATTACATTCACTACAAGAAAGTGTAATTGAGCGTATGGTCAGCATATTATGTAAATATTGGGGAATGCATTTGAACAGAAGAATAACCTAAAAAGCATATTTTTTATAAGAACCACCACTGTGATCAAGATACAGCCATTATTTCAAAATAAGGTGTTCCGCATATAGCTAAAGCCCCTTTGAACTTGCCAGATTACATAATTAGTGGTGATCTAAAAGTGCCCACAGTAAAAGAAGAAATCACAAAGTTTATCTAAATTACACTGAACGAGTTAAAGCCCAGACCAGTGAACAGCCAAGCATTCCGTTCATCAAAACGATCAAATAAACCGGTTAAAGGCATTAATGTCAACTGATCTACTGATTATATTTAGATCATACGTTATAGTTAATTATAAGCATAAACCTCGTTTTCATTTAAGAATAAGATTATAATAATAAAGGCGAAATAAAAAATCAACAAAATGTCTAGTTAACTTCAGTAAGACATAAATTCGCCCTTGGAATTTGACCCATCTTTCTTTATTTCATCCTAGACATTAGTCTAATTTCAAATATCTCAATTAGGTAATTCTTACTTTCATTAACTTATTCTAAATTAATTATTATCAGAAAAGTTTTAATGAAACTTATTAAATTCCAATTGTCCTTAAGCTTTCGTTTTTAATCAATTTTTAATTTAGTTTAACTCTATTATATAACCTTATGTAGCGTATAAATTTAATACTTTTCACGAAATTAAACTATATTTAGACGTAGAGTGGGATGTAAAAGTAGGCTGCTCTCTTTAAGAGGTATGATTACCTTCAAAAATTTAATCTTAATGATGAACTACTTATTTATATTGGAAAATTTATACTCATGTACACAAAAAATTATTTAATTATATTTTTGTTAGTGTTTGTTTAACTAAATATAATATTTCATATAAACTTGGAAATGGCATAGAAAATTATGGAAGAAAACTGTATATTATATATTGTCAAGCTTTAGAGCAAAGCGTTGTGTCATTGACTCATGCGTTTGGAAGCACATACAAAGATCAATGTATTATAAAATTCGAGGTAAGTAGGATATTCAGTTGAAGCTCATCTTTGATCAGGTTAGCCTTGGAAACAATTAAAGTCACTTAACTGACGTTTTGTAATAGTATATTACATACCAAGGTGGAAAGTGTTTCATTACTGTCGAGAGATTAGGTAGTTAACCGAGATGCGAAGCGTCGAGGTTAACTTTATCTCGAGACAGGAATGAAACTTTTCACCGAGGTTTGTATACTATTTTATTTACAACCATAATTACTATATTTAGTTGTAATAAAAATTCCGGTGAAAGTTTTGACATATTGAATTGTCAGATTTGTGATCTTCTAGCGTAAATGTCAAATGAATGTACGTCAGTTTTTTAGCTGAATAGATTATAAAAGAAATGTTGAGAAATAAGGTCTGCATGGACTGCATTCCACTGGAACTGAGGGAAACTGTCCTGCCATAGCAATCCGGATATCTTAGCTCGAATGGAGAAAGACAAAAAATCACTATATCATCATATCAGCAATAGCAGAGTGATCTATCTACTTGGGTTCAAGCTCCCAATAATTCTAATGTAAGAATTAATTTTATTTACAACCGCACAATTAATAATTATTTGTGATAAAAATTCCGATAAGCTGTTGACATATCCAGTTGACAGTTTTGTAATTGACATTGAGGTTGGGAAATGAGAGCAGTAATAGAAGGCGTGAAGTAAATGAGGGCAGTAATAGAGGGCGGTAAGTTAACGTGAACAAAGTCACGCTTCCAAACTTTTAGAAAGTCAGAAATGCCATCATTACGCGTATGGTTATAAATAAAATTAATAATGTTTGCAACAGTCACATTGATTTTTTCCCAGGTATCAGAATTACGAGCTCAGCTTGCACTGCAGCCAATAAGGCTTATATCACATTGATTGCTTTATTTCATTTATATTTGATTTTAAGAATAGTTTCATTAAAATGAAATTTTTATCAGGAACACAGAATACAATACGGTACGAAAGAATTATTCAATCAGTATTCTATGACCAAGAATGTCTTAATGGTAGTGACTGCTTTCTACAGTATGTCATAACTAATAAAGTCTTTGTTAATGAAAAAATATGTGTTGCATAATATCTGACCTACAGAATGTGAATTCCATAGTGTGCTACCCCTTGAATATCAAAATTACCAAACGCTTTAAAAGGCCATAGCCATCTCAACACCCAAAAATACAAGTAGTAGTAAGTATGGCGCCACCACGATATCTAACCTTCTATTTATTAAATCAAATTATCCGATGGCTTAAAATTTTGAGAAACGCTATTCAATTAAACACACCAACTCATAACCCAACTTTAGTCTTACCTCATACTTCCCCAAAGGTTGTTGTAGAATAAGATGTATAGCACCGCCTCTAGCCAGTCGAGAAAATGGGCGTGGTTCAAACTCAAATAATTCGAAGGTCTTATAAAAAGGACGCCAGTTTCGCTATTGTATCTATGCCATACACCTAGCCGACGATTATAAACCCGAAGCTAGTTTATTCATGACCCTCAGGTAGAATGATAAATAAAACCATCACACTCATTCACAACTCAACATCAGGTATATTAAAAATAAACATATATAGAACAGAAAACAGTAGACGCACGAGACATTAACAGCATCTATTCATTTGGTCAACCCAATTGTCGTTACAACTTTACAAAAATAAATAATAAATATAAGCAACATGACATAATTAAGAAAACAATGTCCCACAAGGGTACTCAAATGTAATTAATTAAAACACTGAAAATTGACTTAAACGTTGTACATGGTCACCAAATGTATACCAAAAAAAAAAACAAATGAATTACGCAAACGTATTATGTAAAAGTTGACAAAATAACACAGGCAGCATTGGCCAAAGAGTTCCTTCCAGTGTCGAGCAGCTTGTACACAGTCCAACAAAATCTTAGCCAAGTAAACGTAACACTCTGTATATCAGAGCCTGACAACAAGCTGATCGCACTAGGGCAATAACTCTAAAGGATGTTTATTACTAATACTAGTATAATCACTAATAGCTTCAGTTAACTTAACCTTACACTGTGTGAACCTGAATTAAAACTCAGATCGTTGAAGATCGTACAAACTTATACATACTACAGGGTCTAAATTGATTAATTACAAGGTTACCAAACAATAAATTTTATACAATGATCACTGGATTACTACAAAGCAAATAGCATCCAAAATATACATTAAAATTGATACACCAAAAATAATTCTGCTATATAACAAGCCGAAAATTGATGTTGTAACCCCACATAGGTCACAAGTAAAATTTAATTGAACGTTACAAGAAAAGAGACAAACTTAGTGGCTCGTATGTCACCATAAAAATTAATTAAAAGATTAACGTTGACTCTAATGAATAGTTATACAAGAATTTACGAATACACTGTACGATACAAATTCAAAATGTACACAACTTATGCAACTTAGTCGTGTTTTATCGGCACTCTTATGATGCAATTACAGACAATGGTAATAAACCTAAATTAAATTTGTCACAATACCTGTTCGATGTTGACACACATTCAAATACACAATACTTTTCCTCCAAGGATACGAGACACGTACAAGGGATGTCCGATCAAAAGTCTGTTTGGTTACTCACACTTCCAAAATATCGCAGAACAGCAACAGCAACATATAAGTGTACGAAACTGTGCCAAAAATATGTGTTTCACCAAAACATTCCAAAGATACAGGTTTCCAATTTCCTACATAACCTCCAAGGTACACGTGCTCACAATTCCCAGCGGGACGGTATCTAATACTTGTCAGGCATCGGCAATTTACAAACTCCTGAACAACTGTTATTAACCGCTACTAATTGTAATCAACCGCTACTAATAGTTATCAGCCGCTACCAATTGCAACATCTGCCAATAATTGCAAAACAACGGCAACCCTAACCAGCTAAACAAATATCCATTTATAGCTTTTCTTCAAAGCGACAGAACCAAATTTATGCTTGTGAATTCCTTCATTTAATCCATCTTACGACGATGATTCACGATACAACTAAAAGGTATTAAATCCACAAGTGCCGATCAGCCACCGTGTTTTGCAATTAACCACGTGTTGATTGTTCACAAGATAAGACAAAAGAGAACAAGAATTCTTCTCACACACACAGCGTGAAGCACATATCCGACCAAATGAGCCAATGCCCACAAACCCCAACAGACAAAGGATAACAACTACGTACCTATAATTAGCGTCAAAGCAGTAACTTAGAAGTGGAAAATTACACCAATATTTTTAAACGACAAACCATGAATTGTAAAACCCAAAACAATTAAAATAAATGCTTCCCGAAGACTAATTAATCAAACCATCTTAAAAATCACGAGGCCCACGCCATCTTCCATCAGTCGGTAGTGATACACACATGAACAACACCACGACAGGGAAACGAGATGGCGATAGGGTCGACAAACATTAACATTAAAAACACAGATCACCAAAAATAATCTAGTAATCCAGTTCTTATTGTCCGAAACAAAACTGACAATTTCCCAATATTTAAAATAAAATAATACCGAACGAAAATCCTACAGGGTAAACGTAAAATTCACAATACTGAAAATAATAAAAAAAACAAAGTGTAACAAGTGTTAAGAAACAGTAGTTAGTAATGTAGCGAGGCTACATTACTAACAGTAAGTAAAGTACCCTGTATCGTGTAAATGCCAATTCTGAGCCAGGCAGTTAGTAAATATATTAAAATTCATATCCAAATATACGAGAAATGTAATTAAACTAATCTGTCATCATGGCGTAGAGGCTATATTGATTGAAATAGTAGATTATTGACAAAAATAACAGTTAACATTAAATCATTTAAGTAGAAACATTGAAAGATAGTTTATTTATCAAGAACGGCGCCAAATTTCATTACAAAGCACAAATACCGACCTATGAGGTTTGTGACAAAAAAGTGACAATATATAGAAACATGTAAATTGTGTAATTAAAAGTGAAAATGTAATCATTGAGGCTTAGAACATGTTTAAAATTCGCTTTTTAAAAAAACTACAAACAAACAAAAAAGTCTTGGAAAACACCAAAACGTCGGCCGTACGAATACGTTCTGCTGAGCAGTAACGAGGTATGCTGAATTCATTCCGCTGGAAACAAAAAGTTTAACCTCATCCAGCTTCCCTTTGATCTGGAAGGCAAGCAGTAAACTTATTTCAATAAAAATATTTTGTCACTGTTGGAATTTTTTTTTTAATTTTTATTAAAACAACTGCAACGGTCATTTTAAACATCTGACCCGTCGCTTTTGCATAAAATTTTTAGTTAGTTATAAAAATTAAACTTCATAGTTTCTATACTAATTAGAATTCCGTAACATAGAAATGTTACCAAACGTATCAAACTAAGTCGGGAATGCTTTTGTTGTATTCAAATAATAATAATTAACGAATATTATTCGTAGTTATTTATTTTCTTTTACATTTATTAAAAAGAAGGTGCAAGATTATTCAGGTTCGAATATTGCAAATAAAGTTAGTGCATCAGTAATAATATACAACATTCTCTCAAAGGTATTGGGAAGGATAGGGCTTAAAATAAGTATACAAGGGATACAATACAGTCTTTCGATTCTATTGCTATCGATACATTACAAATGATTCTCATTTCTAGAAAGAATAGGAGAATTTGCTGAGCTAAACGGTGATCTTTTGAACACTTGCTAGAATTATTTATTTCTGCAATATTACCCAATTAATTTTAGTTTCAATCATAACCAAAAAGTTAGATTTACAGCTGTTAATAAGAAGACAGTACATCTAAATGTAATACTTCAAAATACAGTTATAAATAAAATAGTTATTCTTTTACTAGGAATAAGGTTTTATTATTTTTTTCCTGGCATATGGCATACAGAGTTAATGAAGGTACTTTTATTAACAATAGTTGAATGAAAATTTTCAATTAAACCATCTCTCAAACTCAAGAACCACGAGAATTAAGAACTCTATAGTCAATTGTAAAGAAATTTCTATAGTAATTATATGGTGTTCTAATATACAGGTTGTTCCAATTAATCGAGAAATATCAAATACATATTTTTTCAGCTTGGTCCTAATTTTAGTATAGACAGTATTGTAACCGAGCTTGCTTTATTTACAGGCTAATCCGCCGAAATTGCTTCTAATTAATTAAACAACTAATTCAGGTAGCAAGCGAGTACAAAAATTTTAATCTTTTCACATCGATAACCGGGACGAACATCCAGTTGCCTATATCGCAAGGCGCATCGCCGCCGATGATATCCCTCGACGAGGTCGCTGTTAGAATACGCGCCTTGCTGAATCGTTATAAAATTCGGAGCGGTGAATCTGTTTGAATTACAAATTGACAGATAACCCCAAATCTTTACGGGTTGTGAAGTAAAGTTTTAATTATCGGTAGATATGATGTGCTTGTTAATTGTGCCAAAAGAAAACCAATTACGGGTAGCTTACAGTGGTAAAACTGAGTATATATTACCTGGTGAGTATTGTAAATCATCGCTTCTTAATATTGTTTACAAACTTTGAAAATATTTTGTAAGCAATACACATGTGTATTTTAATCAATTTTATTTAACATGTTTTGTGAAAAGGTAAAGTATATACACACACATAATTTATATAGTTACATATATTGAACACACCTTCAGTTTCAAATGAAATATATCTACAAATTTATGAGATTGTTCTGGAAAGAAAAATACAGTACAGAAAATGGCATGCAAAATTTGAACATAAACTCCCTTGGCAGGTCTAAAAGCTAATTTCAATAACAAGTTTAACTTTATTAAAATTGGTTCGACGGTACATTGAATGAATATTACTTTGAAAGAACATTTTGAATGAGTAAGAAAATTTAGTATTACAACTTTAAGAAATACTTTTCAACTCATATATATAGGTGTTAGACTTTCATTCGATTTGCTAATTGATTTAATACGAAAAAATCTTACTAGTTTCTGATTAACTCTTGCCTTGCAACTTAGAATAACAGATAAAACATTTAACATATTCCAATGCCAAGATTGGTCGTTTTATTAAATACGGAAATTTTCACCTTTCGTGCCAAGACGAGCGGACGAAAATTGGAAGGACAGGGCCCCAAAGTGTCTAAACTTGGTGCTCTGTTACGAGAAAGAAACTTCTACTGGGAGACGGTTCTTTTAAGACAGGAAGGACACCAGTCTTCCACCAGGGGACGACAAGATGACTCGGAGGGAAACAAGTGATTTTAAAACCTTATGTCGCCTATATAAGCTTGAGCACCTAGGAAAAACGGTTTCCCACTTGAATAAATACAAAGCGCGACCAGCTCTGTCGTTGCAGAAGTGACGTAGCAGGTAACATTCCATTCTGTACGCGGAACTCCGCCTTCGGTGTGTCCCGTACTACTGGGGCCGGGGTGCGGGGCGCACTTGTGCCGATGCTGGTCCCAAGCCCAGATAAAGGAGGAGGGACCCAAGGAAGTCACGGCTGGTGAGCGGGAGCTGGCAGTCCCGGGGTACTCTAGTTGGGTTCCGCTTTGCTTAAACTTGTCTTGGACGGAACCCCTCCATTAAACTTTGCTATTGGGCTGACTTGCTCACCGCCTCACTTAATTTTCACTACTTTACTACCTTTTTCTCATACTCTTGCATGTAACCCAAGTCTACGGTGTAACACCATTGCGCCTAGGCACTGCATGGCACAGGGGTAAAGTGTGTCTTGAGCGATGCCTCGGAGACAGGGCGACCTTTGAGGGACTTAAGCTTTATCACAGTAATGCAGGGCTCTCCTGTGGGCGACTGATATTCCCTAGCTACTCGTGGGACTAGTTATGAATATAGAAGCATTCTTGAAGGACAACAAAAAAATATAGAAGGGAAAGAAGGAACAAGGACGAAGAAGGAGGGGGTGGACGTTCCGAATGGTAGTCACGAGAAGCCCGCCAAACAAAACCAAAGCGGAATCCAAGACAACAGGGAATGACGCCGGTACAGGAAGCAACGAAGAGACTGTCATCATCTACGAAGAATGGTTTACGACATCGGGCATGAGAGCGCAGCAAGAAAAGCCTACCACTAAAAGAAAGAGGGAAGGTACCCATTCGATAGGGCCGACTTAAAAAAAGAGCAAACTGAGGTAGTGGTATCAAGAATGGAAATCGAGTACAAAAAATAAAGGGACTAATTAAGAACACTGAAATGCATATGCAGCAGATGATTGCCCTAATAAGCCCTAATACAAAAGAGGAAATTAAAAAGGTCGTCACCAGCCTAGACAGAGCGATAAAGAGAATGGCACCGAGTATTGAGGTACTAGAAGACCTAAAGAGACAAACGATAGAAATCCTAGCACATAAGGAAGCAACAACGGGGAACCTAGTTGACGCCGAAGTGCAGACGACGAATTTAAGAAAAGAGAATTGAACTAAACAAGCAGAAATGGTAGAGACTAAACTAGAAGCTGATTTGAACGATGAGGAACTGTGGGAATTGACAGAGCAAAAATGGCATGAAGATAACTATAAGAATAGCACAATTCTAAAAAGGAGTGAGCACTAGAAGGCGGAAGAGCACGTGTACATACTGAGGCACGGGGAAACATGGCCGGAATACACTATAAAAAGAAATTGAAAATTAACAGAGGGAGGTAGTAGATACCTAGATATTAAAACATTTTCAATTTCATTGAATCAGCATTTATAGTCGCAATTGACTGGAATGCAAAAAACCCAGCCTGGGGCTCCAGACTTGATACAACTAAAGGGCACTGTTTCCTAAATACAGTGCAAAACAGAAATCTAAATTATAAATCATCCGGTTAGTCGACCTACTGGCCAGCTAATCTAAATAAAATCCCTTATCTACTGCTATAACTAAAGGAATTTCTCGCATTAAAAGTCATACAGAAGTAAATTCTGCTCATAGCCCTATAATAATAATATTCAGTAAATAAGTGTGAAACAAGCAAACTCTAAGCTTTGCACAAAGAAAACAAATTGGATTAGATTTCCGGAATATGTCAACACATATATAAAATTAAACCTACGAATAAAAGAACCTCTTGTAATAGACAAAACGGTAGAATACTTTCCAACTTTTACACAAACTGAGTCGTGGAATGCAACTCCCTCCACCAATATCAAAGCAGAAATTATTAATACACCACTGCATAAAAAAACACCTTTTAAAGGAAGAACGAAGACGAAATTAGCAAACAAGCAGAAACGCGCAAGGCAAAACATATGTAAATCGAAATGAAACTAAAAAGTGTTAAATACTTAGAAGCTAAAACTAACATCAAGAAGTAAATACTATCTAGGTACATATATACATTATACGCAAAACGTATATGCATATATGCATGTGTTGAGATACACACATGCATCTAGTGTCATTACCAACAGTCATTACCGGCAGTTGCACGTACACTGACGAGGTCTTAAATGCCGAAACACGGTATCTGTGCGTTGACTGTCGGTAATAACACTATATGTATGTGTGTATCTCAACACATGCATATATGCATATACGTTTTGCATATAAATGTGTATATGTAAATCGTGTAACATATCGTCTTAAAGCAGTTCCACAAAACCGAAAAATGACACATGTTACTATTATATTACAAGTCTATCTTCTAATGATCAGTCGATGTTGGAACTACAAGAAACTTAATAGACCTATTACACATAAACCACCAATCAGAATGCCACATAATGGGCTAGAACAGAGGAAGAAAAAGCAGAAGTATTTGCTAATCATCTGACCCAAGTCTTCACTCCAATACCGCCTGATACAAATGTAAACTATGATTTATTCTAGATGCACCCTGCCATCTAGCACTTCCAATAAACCACACTAAACCAGCGGAAGTCTTCCAAAAAAAATAAGAAAATTAACGTTCATAAAGCTCCTGTTTCTGATATTATCGTCGATCTAATGTTGAAACATAAGGGTATAGTTCTATTAACAACGATTTGCAACTCTACGTTGATATTACGTTGAAGAAAAGTAACGTTCATAAAGCTCCTGGTTATGATATTATCGTCGATCTAATGTTGAAACATAAGGGTATAGTTCTATTAACAACGATTTCCAACTTTACCTTGCTATTACGGTACTTTCCTATACAATGGAAACTTGCCACGATCGTCCTTGTTGCGAAACTTAAAAACATTCAAAAGGTTCATGCTCAAAAGATTAAAAATCATCAGCTTGAATTTCGGAAAAAACTAGGCCATCCAACAATGTAATAGAAGAGTCCACAGGATCACGAAAAGTTTAGGTAAAAGATAGTATGTGCAACTGCCTTCTCAGTCGGCTCTTGACAAAATATGGAACGACGTCCTATTGTATAAGTTAAAGAAGAAACTACCAAATCAACTATATTTAATAGAAAAATCCTACATCTCTAAAATACTCGGGGTTAAAATCAACAACGCATTCTCAACAACATATCAACTTACACAATCAGACTACCATAGGGTAATGTGCTGGGTCCACACGTGTATCTCTTATACACCACTGACATGCCATTTCCTGCAAAAATCCTCATTGGTACCTTCTCTGAGAGCACACAACAAATTACAATATCATATAAACGTACTGGAGCTCTGGATGAACAAATGAGGGATCAAAGCCAATGGTAACAAATCAACCCAAATTACATTTGCCACCAGACAAACCTTATGCTTAAGAAACTAAACTTGGAGTCTGTGGCTTGAAACTACACAAAAAACATTAAAACACCTTCACCACACTAAAGCACAAAAATGGCTAAATACGTATTTCAACAACTAAGTTGTCATCATCAGTAGCACTGATTAAAAATCGCGCTGTCTACACACCGTAGCGTACAGAACAACGCTGACACAGTGTTGTTCTGTACGCTACACAGTGTTGTTCTGTACGCTACGGTGTGTAGACAGCGCGATTTTTAATCAGTGCTACTGATGATCACAACTTAGTTGTTGAAATACGTATTTAGCCATTTTTGTGCTTTAGTGTGGTGAAGGTGTTTTAGTGTTTTTTGTGAAACCTTATGCTAACAAATATCGTTATACAATCAGCCAGTACCAGTGCAAACTGACGCGAAATACTTGGGTATTCATCTTGACCAGAAATTAACACATCAAGGCGAAAAAACAGCAACTTACATTCAAATCCTGGCAAATGAACTAGCTATTGGGTAGAAGATCTCAGTTAACCATTGAGAACAAGATTCGTCCTTACAAAAATATACTGTAACCAATATACAGCTATGGAATCAAACTTTGGGGTTGCGCAAAACCGTCAAACATCTGAATTCTACAAACATTCCAACCCAAAGTGCTTCGCATGATGGCTAACACTTCTTGGTGGGCTACAAATCTAACGCTACATAAGTACCTACAAATACAATTTCTGAAGGCTCACGCGAGACGTTATAGAGAAATAAACTTAATACATACAGTTCCATTAGTTAACCAATTTTTAACCCAACACGCAGAGAAAACACTTAAAAGAAATTGACCATAAGACCTGAATGAATAATCCTCGTAACCGTTGAGGGGGTATACCAACTTCTGTCAAGTGACTTCAACTCAGTTACTCACACTAAAGTATGTATATTTGAGTAGATTGTGTGTTTCCAATTAAATTATATAATAGCAAAAATCGAAAATGGATTGTTAAAAGGGATTATGTCTTAATTCTAATACATGGAAAGTAACATATCTCATGTCACTACAGAATTAAACCAATTATATCATATAGATAAAAGTGTTGGCAAAATAGAAAATACAATACTTTATAATAATTCACTTATCTGAAAGAAACAAAACCTAATAAATAATTTCTTTTCAGCTATTTTTAACATATCGTCACATTACGGTTCATTGCGATTCATTGTTTTCTGCATTTACAAGCAAATTCAATATAGCTGCAAGAATCTACAACAATAAAATTAATTGAAAGATTTCATATAGGTATTTTATTCTTCTTGTTTCAAAAACTTATCATATATTGATTGCTGTTTGACTTTTCAAATATGCCGATATAGTTAATATTTTAACAACAATCAAAATCCTTGTTGAACAAATATACAAGTAAGCACATGTAAAAGTCAAAATATAATCAGTATTTTATATACAGGGTTAGTTAAAAGTATGGAGACGGCGATTTATTGTCGTTAATATTCATTTTAGAGAATATTATTAATTATGTTCAATATAAAAGTTTGTTAGGATATTTTGATCTACATTTGAGAATATTTGAATTTTTTTTTTCTTCAATTGTTTTTTAGTTACGCCTGTCCGCGCAGTTTTTTTAAATGGGAACTAGTGAATTTTACTCTACCATTCGATAGAGAATTTTTTTCTCTTTACAATAATATTTTTGTTTTTTTTAAATTCATTTTAATAACTTTTACAAGAAAAATTAAACAAATTAATAACAAAGTAAATTAAAGTAAGTGTTCAAATTGTCGTCCATTAGTAATTTGACAATGACCCATTCGATTTACAAAACCCCGAACAGAGTTCTGTAAAAAATCTCGGGGAATTTCTTGTATCGTTCTGGTAATTCGGATTTGTAAATCTTCTACGTTATCGGGCTAATCTTCGTAAACTTTGTTTTTTACGTATCCCCAAAGAAAAAAATCTAAAGGACTTAAATCTGGCGAACGGGCTGGCCATTCAATGGTTCCTCGTCTTCCAATCCATCTGTGGGGAAAAACGTTGTCCAGATATTGACGAACATTTACACCATAATGTGGTGGGGCGCCATCTTGCTGGAACCAGATACTGTCATTGGGCAGGTGTTCATTGTTTTCATGTGGATAGAGCGTAGCACAATCAGGTATTATTTCATTTTGCAATAACTGCAAATACAGACCCGAAGTTAAATTGCCATTGATGAAAAAGGAACCGATAATATGACCGCCAAGAATGCCAACCCAAACATTAACCTTTTGGGGGTACTGCGTATGGTGCTCCAAAAACCAAGAGGGATTTTCCGATGACCAGTATCTGCAGTTATGTCTGTTTAGTTCACCGATAAGGCAAAAAGTAGCTTCGTCAGACAAAAGAATATTGTTGACAAAATTTTCATTATTATTGCAAATATTTAACATTTCTTCAGAAAATTGTAATCTCCTATCAAAATCATCTTCCGTTAACTCGGGTACAAGGTGTACCTTATAAGGTTTATACTTTTCACTTTTTAAAAATGACACGATCGATGACTGCGAAATATTGAAATTGGCCGCTAATTGATTGGTTGATAAATGAGGATCTTCAGATACAGCCAATAAAATATCAAGTTTGTTATCATCGCTTTTTGCTGTTCTAGGTCTACCACTCCTTGGAATATCTTTAACGCTACCAGTTTGTTCAAAGCGTCTTAAAGTTTTACCAACAACGGATTTAGAAATTGGATTTCTATTTGGATGCGTATCATTAAATAAATTACAAACGTCTTGTAAACTTCTGCGTCTATCTCCATAACCCAACATCATAAGTATTTCAATTCGTTCATGTTCACTTAAACTCGCCATTGTTAATATTAACAGCAACAAATTGCACAAATGAATTATTTCTGTCAAAGATTTGACGTACACAATAACCACTGATAAAATTATGTCGCTCAAGTTTGTTTATCGCATCGCTTCTGTCTATCTGCGATGTACTGAACATCTGTGAAACACTTGAACCGGCCTTTTCTTACAAAAAAAGTTATTAAAATAAATTTAAAAAAAACAAGAATATTATTGTAAAGAGAAAAAAATTCTCTATCGAATGGTAGAGTAAAATTCACTAGTTCCCATTTACAAAAACTGCGCGGACAGGCGTAACTAAAAAACAATTGAAGAAAAAAAAATTTCAAATATTCTCAAATGTAGATCAAAATATCTCAACAAACTTTTATATTGAACATAATTCTCTAAAATGAATATTAACGACAATAAATCGCCGTCTCCGTACTTTTAACTAACCCTGTATGTATATGTCCAAACAATATCTCTGCGAACAAAATATATGATTTATTTATTTTTAAAATAAAAAGTTTGTCGTGTGTAATCAAATTGTAGCGCCATATATACTACTCAAAGACTGTATGAAGTATAGAATCAAATTACACCGGAGTAATTTAATACTCGATACAAAAAAGGGATTTGCACTTTCATTATTAATTCTATTTAGAACGTTTAAAATTTGACCCTTACTAAGACCACTCTTTACATTATCGATTTTCAGCTATACAAATAAAATTTTTGCTTAAATTTATAATCGCTTACTTTCTAACAATAAAGCCAAAGATTTATGTGAAACGTTTAATCAATACGTGGAGACAATATACACTTTCCCTGTGACCGAAATTAATATTGTTTTAGACTACAATAAGTACAATAGGAAGTCAGAATTTAGATTAATACCTAATTTACCCACATAACAAAAGCTTTTTATATATTTTTTTGGGCATTATTCGCCGAAGAAACCCTATCTTCGAGAATACAACCTTTTGTTTGTTGCCATCGTAAATAATTTATCATTGTTTCGGCGGTTCTTTCACTAGCGACAAATAAAAAGGAAATCGGAACAATATATAAAACATAAGAGCAACTCGATTTCGTACGTTTCTCTTCCATTCCCGTTTCACCAAAAAAGAATTCCATTGATATATGTTGGCACGTGTGTACGGAATATAAACTACTTCATCCATAAATGCCTTAGTAGGTATATATTTTGAATATTTATTGATCTAGTTTATAACAACCTGTGAACTTTAATATAACACTTTCAACCAATAAAGTATTCTATATGACCCTTGCTTCAACACGTGTTAGAACAATATATATATAATAGTGAGATAGAGCATCCCACATTCAAACCATAATTTTCGACTATTCGCTTCTGTAAATAACATATATTGGTAACTATTTTATAAGCGTACAGTGTCCGTTATATGTACAGACCTAGAACAAAATATAATACTATATGGTAAACAATATCTGCTACACGAGAAAGTATTAAAACAATATATATATGTATGTTTTTTTATCCATAGTTTAGAGGCATTAATAACAAATGTGACAATAAGGTGTCATCTAAAAAATGTCAGACAATTATGATGCAATGTAAAAGTTTGAATTATTACTAATATTGTAGAAAATTGAAAATGTAGATAATTAAATATAGAACTATCACTATTATTAATGTAGTATTACTAAACGTATTGATTTATCAATACATGAGGGATTCAGCAACACAACTCAATAATATCAATGCAAACTGCAAAATTAAAAGAATATGTAAAGTAATAAGAGGAGTACGGCTGTCATTACCCATTCTTTTAATTTTACAGTTTGAATCGATATTATTGTGTTGTGTTGCTGAATCCCTCGTATGTGGTGACGGTGTCGGTTGTTGTTACTCAAACCTGAGAATCTTCTAACATGTAAGCTCCAATTTGTGGTCTGTCTTCAAGATAGTCTTTCTTTTGTTTCTATCTCCAAGGATATCCCACCTTACTCCTTGGCTACACCGTACTGACGACGACTAACGAGTCTGTAACACGTGTCAGCTGTTGCACTACAGCGGAATGACCCGATTATCTTTCTCCTTTTTTTATTATGTATCCGCAATATTTCCTTTATTGATTTATCATTCCTGAGCTTAGGCGACACACGGGTTGACAATGTCTGGTTCGCGGCGGTGTCGGTGGTTGTCACTCAAACCTGTGGATTTTCTGACATTTGAGCTGCAATTGGTTGTCTGTCTTTCCGATGGTTCCTTTTGTTTATATCACCAAGGATATCTCACCTTATTCCTTGGCTACACCGTACTGACAATAACCAACAAGTCTGTGCGGATATAGCACGGGTGGTAATGGTAATCGCAATCATTCTTCACATATGACGCAAAATTATGCATATAACATGCATGTTTCTATGCAGCATAATCACCGAAATATTGGTGAAATTTCTTTTTATATTATTAGTAATAACATATTTAAATTTAAACTAAAGATTTTAAAGACAAAATGCCTGTATTCTTTACAAGAATTTAGATCTATAAGTTATGGCATCGTAACTTTATCACGTAAGTCAAATATAGGCAGTATTTTAACTAATTATTTTTTTTTGGTGGAGGCGCCTTCATTTATATATAAACAAAATAACAAAGTGAACTGTAAAATTACAACCTCAAATCAGAAGTGAAAAATTCATGGAAGGGGATAAAGTAGTATCAAAGTATTAAATACATGGCTAATTATTTATAGTAATATGGATATGTATAATACTTTTACCTTTACCTTTCTTGCAATTAGCATATATTTCTTGTGAAATATTAATTTTTTACAGACGATTCGTAAGTTATTGTATAGTAAGTTATTCTCTTAGCCTATTATCTCCTATTTGAGTACTGGTGCATCTAAGGTTTTTCTCACTTCTTCGGTGAATTCAGAGACCAAAAACTTCAAAGGACACCACTGCCGCGCAATGACAACATATGGCTGATGACGCTCGAGTTGATTGTTGGACAATATTGATCCAAGGGTTGTTGTTATTATTCCTTATTAGTATTATTATGTCCATTAATAGTAAATATTCTACGCCAATGGCACATAAATAATTATTTGTTTTATTCTGTCATGGAATAAATTGGACGATGGAATTCGAAATTTTCATAATCATCATTGTCGATAATTCGTATATGTAAGCCCTCTTTTTATCATTGTGAGAAGTGGATAATATATTATTCATGCAATATAAAACTATAATCGGTCCCGTCATTATTCGTTTACATACTTACCCACGAAGAAGGACATCACACAAAAGCCAATCAATCCTACACATTGCCAGTTCATAACTTAGCACTAAGCTATTCAGAATAATGGGTTAATTGTTAATTGAAAGCATTTTCAATTAATTATATAATAATTAAATAATTCTTAAAATCTCCGGTTAGATGTATGTAAATACAAATAATTGCCTTGCTAACAACGTCACAACTGTTGCTTTAAAGTCACCATTCTTTTTTGAAGAAATAATCATTAAAGTTTTAAAAAAGTATTTCAAACCTTGGAAGATTTCGAAGCTTGTACATTCGATTAATTAAAAATGTTAATTAGCCATAACTCTACAGCAGATATTCAAATTAATATTTAAGTTCTCAAATTGATATAAATACTACATATTCAACTTTTTCCATTAAAATGTTATCCTACGAGTACATAGCCTTAACACTACACTTTCACATCTCATTTAAATGAAAATATGTAATTAATCACAAATTGAAAATTAACAATAAAACATTTCTGAAAAAACTTTCTTATAGTACGTCTCTGTGTTCTGTAAAATTTATATTTGAGCTTCTTTTATTTTCGATATGTACATTCTTAACGTTGTCTTAATAAATTATGTAAGTACCTCTTGCTTTAATGCCACTGTAAGTTCCCCAACTTTACAAAAGCAATTAATTATTCGAATTTTCTTTATCGATTAGAATATATCAAGGCAGTAGGATCTGTATATACTTGAAATTCTCTTCCCTAGGTTATATGTACTTTATTGGAAAGTTAGGTTACTTAACCAAGTTAACTTTAAGAAGGATACGAAAATTACGGCCTACTATTTGTTGATAATTAAGCGTGCATGGATTTAAAGTTTTGAAGTTAAGAAATTAAGTACACATAACTTCTACATTGTAACACCAAAGAAAATGTGTACTTTCTATTGAATGAAGAGTTTTATTTTAGGAAGTTTTCATTCTCCGCTGCTATTAATGCTATTACCAAAGTGGATGTATTTCCTAATTTAAATTAGATATGAAGAAAAAGAAGTCGAAAAGAATAGTTTCACAAATTTTAGGCGAACAATTTTGAAATTATTTTAGTTTTTAATCTTTGGTTTCTTCAGTGGTTTTACTTTATTTGACATTTTAGCAACTAATCAATATATATTAAATAATCTTTGAAATGTCTACGAATTAGTTTTCTACTAATTTACTTAATTTTACTTATTAGAAATTATATCAGACATAATTTATTCGAAAACATACTTAGATCTGAACTGGTACAGATATTAACTAATTGTCAACATCGTTCCATTAATGTTAAGTTAAGCCAACAGAGTGAATAAATATGCACAGTGATCATTTTATAACTATAAATATTGTTAGAAAACTGCACCAAGATGCTATTAGTTTATTTTCTTCACTTATAAAATTAAATTCTTTAAATCATCGAATGGATTAAACAGAATTTAAAAATATAAACAGCTTTGAATATTTTTACGAATTGTAAATATTCTATATTCAAATTTCATAATTGATAAGCAAAATTTAAAAAATAGATTTTGGTGAGAATATGGTAGTCATTTATTATAATTATCATTATTGTTAGTATGGCTATTATTATTATTGTTTTTGGGTATGTTTGCCTAGTTTCACTCTGTCTACATGCTTACTTTATTTTTCTTTCATATCTTTATCCAATTGTTGACGTTTTATATATTACGTTGCTCTAGTATGCTTCTATTTGTTTGTCTATTCCTCAGTGTTGTGCTTTTTATTGATCTTAGTATTGTCGTTTTTAGGTGTTATACGTTCTATTTCATAACCTTTGTGTTTTTCCGTATATATTAACATCGGTCTCATTATGGTCTTATATAACCTCAGTTTGCTCTCTGTATAGTAATATATTTATTTCTCTATATGGTTTCGCATAAGCAGCTACTCAGTCTCACCGCTTAGATCGCTTGCTTTGTTACATCTCCCACTGGCGCTTTGAATTCGCAGGTAGGTAAGCTACAGGACTTGTTCTATCCTTTCCGCTTTTACTTCTAGCTTATATTGGCGTGGTCCTTGCTGTCGTCACGCTTTTGCATATTGAATGAATGGTGTTGTTTTTGTAGGTCATCTTTCTTGTCCGCTACAAGTACAGTGTCATTAGTGTAGCGATCTATGTTACTCTGATATTATGAACTTCCAAATGTATTCTTGTCTTTTGTATATATATAATTTGATTCATTGTCATGTATTTCATTCCTTCTCTAGGCATAATTTTTGTTTTGCTATTTATATTTACTTCCTTAATTAATACTATTATCTCTTTTATTTGTTGTATTTTTAATAGTTCTATAATCTAGCATCATTTTACCTTATCACAGCACTTTTTAGGTCTTCGAAACACAATAATTGATTTTTCTAAAACTGTTCAGGTAATAAAGTATCATCTGTAGTACTGCGGTGCTCTCGGAAGCTTTGTCGTTTCTTTGCTATATCTAATATTCCGTCTATTTTGATTTTTATAATTATCATTAACTGTTTGACTGTATTTTTCATTAAACTGATATCTCCATAGTTTTTGGTTTTTTTTGTTTCTTCGTTTAAGTATTTGTATTAGGAAACTTCCTTTTCGATCGTTCTGTTAATTTTCATTGCTGATGTTGTCGTTGAATAGGTTTTGGGTCAATATATGTATAATAATGATAATAATAATATAATATAATTGCTCTACAGAAGTTCAGTATTCGCTACGCAGATACTACTGCATGTGGTTGATTATATAGTGTCTTACTTTTATCTGGATAATTGGCCTCAATATGCTTGCTATTTTAAAAAGTTGCCCAGACCTCTTGCTCTCAGATGCAGTTTATCTTTTTTATTTAGAATACTCTTTCCCTTATGAATGAGGTAAAATGAAAGAGGCATCCTAACATTATTACACATAATTAAATTGATTTGAACGGGCAATTTTATACACAGAACAATAATAATATACATGCAGTACAATAAGAATGATATGAATCAAATACTCAATTTAGACAATTAATATAACAGTAGCTTTGGTTTCAGTTCATTCGCACGACTACAAAAACCGTCTTATACTTGGTTCAAGCACACTATTAAATTAGACGCTTACCCACTCTTTTTTGTAAATGCAGTAAGCACAAACCTTATTCGCACAGTCACTTGCCAAAACTAAATCAATAGATGTAAATATTTAAGTGTCCTGGTATTTATTGCATAGCCATACATTCTACGCTTGGTCAATGATATCCATAAAATACATAAAACACTTATTTATTGCACAAGCGCCCATTCTGAGCTATGCAAGTTTTTGAACGAGTATTTTCCCAAAACAATTATGTATAAACAGTTTTTTATATTAGCATAAATATCTTCAAATATTGCTATAATTTTGAAAAATAAAATCATTCAATGATCATATCATGTATTAGGTATACACAATAAAATTTAAATGCACATTTGTAATAAATTTGATGTCACTATTCTATGACTTTGGGGTTACTCCTGCATACGCTATGTTTGATTAGTGCATGATCTTTCAAACCTCTTAATCTTCTTTTAGGTTTAAGATTAGGTATGCTAATTGGTCTCAGCAAAGTCCTCTAAATTCTGTCTGCACGCGTTTACATAGATAAGCCTTAATATAAGAAGTTTAAATAACATTTATATTTTTATTTTATAGCAGAAATTTAAACAAAACATAACTAGAGCTACCAATGTCTATATACATACCCTTTCATTACTCTTTAACACAATAATGATAACAATGATATGAGTTTATTCTGTCTCTCAGATATAACAATCTAACATGAACAAAGCAAGTAAGTATAAATACAAAACATATAGATAGAATAAGGAGAAACGGCTTTAGCAGAAAATATCAAGATGTAACATGTTTTCGTTTCTTGATGCATGCTGTATTGGTACCCTCAGAAGTTCGTTCGTTCTGGGAATCGTAGTAAAGAAGATAGTGCTGGTTCTAGTGGATAGTTCACGAAAACTTCGGCCAGCAAAACAGGAGAGTTCTACTATGTACGATATTGAGCAGGAACAAGGAACTAGTTTTGTTTCATCTGCTGTCTAAGGATTCAAAACCATGCCATTCCAAAAACTCACAATAAGGAATATCAGGCAATGTATATACATTGTCTAGTTTGAATAAGAGGAACTTCAAACATCTGCTCCAGATGCGATCAATCAGTAGCTTGTGAAAGTCATTTATTGGCTACCAAGCAGCCATACCATACTCCAGCTTGCTGACAATCAGTGAGAAGAGAAGCGTATCCGGTCGCCAGGTAATTACCAATGTCAGGGCTTGTTCTTATAATAAATCCAAGACACATGGCAGCCGATGAAACTACGTTGGGAATATTGTCATTGAAGCTCAACTATCAATCTATCATGGAAGAACACATCCAGGTCCTTCATAACGCTCTTTCTTGATGATGGAGTATCATCAATCAATGGCGTCATTATTGACCGCTTCAAATATTAACATATACCTATACAAATGCATTACATTATTCATATACTAAAAGTAAACTACTTGAAGTTATTAAATGCAATAAGTAGAAACATTTATCATGAATATTTATATAGAGTATCAGTTTATATACACTAAAACTAATAAATCAGAACTAACGTTTTTTTTGAAACACATTTCCTAATACTAGTTTATATACTAAATTTTAAACTACTTTAATATATAGTTTTTCTCAGAGTTGAAAATTTTAACTATAGTTTTCTGCTTTTAGCACTGATAATTATTAAATTAGGTAAATTATTAATTTAAAAAACGGCTTGCGATTGGTAGGTCGTGGGTTTGAATCTCAGCCATGGGTAATTTTTAAAAAATCAAAAACCACCTAATTTAAATAATTATCAGTTCTGAAAGCTTAAAATTATAATTCCGACTAGTTTATGTATTTCAACAGATAAACTTTATTACTACAGTATGAACAATTCACTTCAACATTACCATTGTTTAGTGGATAATTTTCTGAGCTCATTTCAAAGTAGAAAATCAACAGTCAACACTTAATTTGTTTAGTTATCCTTTCTGCCTAATTGTAATTAAGTAATCTTATTATTCGGAGCCGCTTCTGCAAATAATCAAAAAGGCTGAAATGAAAGAAGTGGTGCGAATATTAAACCGAAACTATTAGGATAAGCAGTCTCCCCTAAATTAATATCATTTATTTCAGGGATTGTCTGAGTAGTGTGTAGTTAATAAACTCGTTCTAAATTTAGCTAGTGCCCTAGTTTCTATTCATTCATTATGTAACTATAAGTAAATATTAATGTTTTTAAATTGTATTCCGGACATTGTTGTAAACTCTTGACTTTAAAATGAAATGGGTTATATATTTTTTTACGCCTGTATCTAGAATAGAAAGGAGATTACATGCACTTATTCAAATAAAAAGCACTTTAATAGCATACTATTAAGAATGCTGTACGTTGCCTACATTATTTCGTATATTTATTTCGGCCAGTAGTTCTAGAGTAATGAGGTTAATTTTTAAACAATTTTATTTTTAGAAAGCTAACTCTAAGAATAATGAATAATTTCGACTATGCAATTTTTTTAAAATTTTTTTAAAGATTCCTACGCTTTAGTGCTTGTACATTCGGACGTCAGCCAATTATATTCATATTAATTTACATAAATTTATCAAACAAGTAGATGCATATGTAGACATTTATTTTTGTAATTCCTATTGAGTACAAAATTAGGCGCCTGGGTGCTACACCTTCTCCTAACTATAAGCAAAATTAAAAGAGGGTGCAGGAAAGTATAGCGTCATCACAAAATTAAAAATTATCCATCTTTTCGACTCTGTTAATAATAATAATTGGCGATACTAAAATGATGTATCGTCTATATGTTTTTTTTTTATTTAACAAAGATTCGGAAAAATGTCCGCTTACACCTTCAGGGATGCCTTATCTGCCTCTACCCTAGCATACTGATGGTAACTATGAAGAAAGAAACTACACTCCAGCTCAAATGCTCTGTGGGTCGTTGAATTACAGAAAATTACACATGGATAAGTAAAAGGACGCCACCCCCCTGCGTAACTCTTCCCATTACCAAAATGATCTTTGACCTGTGAGAAAATCAGGTAAGAGTATTCAAGGTAGTTTTAAAAATAAGACATAACCACAAATTTCCGATAACAAAACAATTTGATATTCAATAGAGTAGTCTTGAACCGTATAAATGCGCAACAAGGCACAAAATTAGCCCAAAATAATAATTAATTATTGAATTTATATTTAAATAAATATTTACATAAGATTTACAAAGTAATAAAATAGCTTTGTTCAATCTGAATTGGTACACAAGAATATAATCAGTGGAAAATTGTAAGTGAACAGGGTCACCCTAATTTTTAGACAACCTGTATAACGCACATAAGGTAGCAATAGTAGCTTTCAATTCGTACTAAATTTAATGCCAAGCGATAGCTCGAAACCTCTTGCTTGACATAGGTTTTACAAAACGGGTCCTTACGTGTTACAACACTGAACATAAATTTAAATGTGCTTATGAATTAAATAATAGACTCTAAACAAATGAATAAAGAAGAAGGCTTATGGTTTCCAAAAATTTAATTCGAAATACAAAATAACTTAAGTAAAACTAATATTAGAATTAAAGGCTTAAATGACCTGTCGATAAAGATAGAATACAACTAAATTACACTCTGCACAAGAAATAATAATCAAATGACAAACTTAGGATATTAACCCCCGCAACTGAAAATTACTATAAACCACCATCTGGTAAGTTCAGACGATAAGTCCAAATACAATAAAATGAGAATTTACTTAACCCTGCAGTAGTCGCACCTTTCAGTGTGACGCGACTGGTCGCGCCTAGTCTGTTAGACCTATATCTTATTTAACAAGAAAAAGTAAACAAATTATTTGGAAATTTATTTCAAACAAATATAGGCAATGGTATACAAACAATTTTTAGCAGTATATACACTATTATTGACAGTTTACGCATCTAAAATGGCAATGCTTTAGGCACAGAAATTTTTTGCAAATTTCACAAAAATATCTTGTTATCGCCACTTTCGATGTCTATTTTATCATCATGGTGCATAGAAGAAGCTAAGATGACATTCTTTCCTTGTTTCGGTATATAAGATACGATAGTTACATCTTTTGAAAACCCAAACATACTTGAGAATACTGGTCGGTTCTTAGTGTTCACAAACTCTGTTCGTAATTCTCTTTTGTTCTTCCTTACCGTCCCAACAAAGGTGAGTTGGTGGTTTCTCAAAAGTGATACTATCAATCCAAAGGAAGTAAACCAATTGTCGCACGTTACATTACGAGATGTTTTAGATATTGGGCGAATTAATCTTTCTACGACATCTTGAGCACCATTTTGGACCCTGTACGGACCATCAGGTTGTTGTCCTACATAATCTTCTAAATTATTTGTGTAATGCATTTTTGCGTCAACTAACGTGAAAATTTTGATTCCATACTTATTTGGCTTTGATGGGATATACTGTTTGAATTGGCAACGCCCTCGAAAGGCCGGCAACATTTCGTCAATTGTGATCAAATCGCTAACGTGATACATATCTTGGCATTTTTTTACGAAAATGACCATTATATCTCTTATTGGTGCCAATTTATCAACTTCTTTTCTTTCTTCTCGAGTTAATCGATCATCAAATCTAAGGCTTCTCAATAGAAAGAGGAATCGCTGTTTTGACATAGTTAGCTGAAATCTTTCTACCCCACAGCCATTTTTGTCCCATAGTTCATCTACATTTAGACGACTGCTTTCCAAAACACCACTCAGGTACACTAAGCCTAGTAAAGCTTTTATTTATACATTATCTGTTGGCATAGCGCCTCTCTCTCTTGAGTAATTTTCACTAATACTGCTAATGAATTTATTAGTATTTTCTACAATTATACGCAATATTTCCTCGGGGAAAAATAAGTCCCAGGTCTCCAAATTTCGTATGTTTCGCGCAGTTTGCTACACGAGGTAAATGCTTTACAATATTACCTTTCCGCGTACGAACTTTTTTACTTGGACAATGTTTGTTCCACTGTGATGTTTTATCGCGACCAAGAAAATAAACACATTTACCCTTCTTCTCTGGTATTTCCTCCTCTTCACTGAAATCACCTTCTTGCTCCGTATCAGAAACTTCTTCTTGTATCTCAATTGCATCTTCTTCTGCACCAGCAACCTCGTCGTCATCGTCGGCCTCTACTTCCGCAAAAAGTCGCTGCAAACGTTCTTGGCCTTTTTCGTACCAACTCATTTTTCAAAGAAAAAGACATTTACTTTGTAACAACCCCAAATGCACAGAAAAAACACGAGCACTCAACACCTACACTTCGAACTTCTAGTTCTAAACTGTTGCATAAAAGGTCGCGCTTAGTCTGATAGACCCCACTACCACGTATCTCGATAACTCGCCACGTAATTGGCTAGTTGTTAATAAGAATTACCAATGATACTAATTTAGGAAGCTAGCGTGAGCGGGGCTAACATAATAGCGTTTGTTATTAAATTACCACAAATTTTATTTCGGAGGGGTCTCTCAGACTAGGCGCGACCACTGCCGGGTTAACGTTCTCTAGCTCTAATTAACACAAATCTTACATTAAATTATAATACAGACCAAATTTTCGTGCTACAAATTGGCAACGGTAACCTTATGTAGTACTGACAGAAAGATAACTTAAGAGATAGAGAAATTAATTTTTAAATGCAAACAACAATTTATCCTGACGGTATCTTACAGATTTACACAAATATATACAAGGAAAAAATTAACACTTATCTTTTATCTAAGAAGGCGTAGCCTCAATACAAACTGTAGGAAGCCGGAGGTATTACTATTCGGGACTTCCATGGAATGCAAGCTTCGTGTAAGAAGATTCAAATATTCTTAGCTCTACTGATTCTGTTGTTAATTTTCTTCTACGAAAAAATAAATTTAAAGCATTCCTATTTTAAATATGGCGTCACCACGTGTTGCTAATTTTCATACACTTAGAGGGACGATATATGCATGTATTTTGACACAATATAAGAAGCTGAAAACAAAGGAAACGACATACATCAGAAATAATTCTACACAACTGAAAAAACAAAACTAAGAAGAAGGCACTCACCAGAATTAAAGTCCACCACGCATTAAATAATCCGACAAGACGTCAAATAAATATCCAATAAAGGTTTATTAACCTCTGCGATAACATCCGCCTACAGGCGTATTTTACAAATGGTAACGGCAAATTTCCATCAGATTAAACGCGAAGATTAAGCGATGACGATTTTTAAATCTGCTTCATAACCAATCAACCGGTAAAATAAAAATGAACGAGAAGACGTTTTAATTAACTCCCACTGAAGATCACAGCACAAGACGGCCAAAACGAGAACTAAAAATACAATTGTACCAACATCTGAAACTTAAAATTCATTTGAGCCGATAATTTACAAACAAAAGATAGCGTGATAATTCCAAGGGAAGAAAGGGGAAAATAAAAGAAAACTGCCTAAGACGAAACAAAGGAGTAAAGGTACTTAACTAATATTAAAAGCAATTAACATCATACGACAGCCCTTAACAACATTAAGTTGCCTAACGTATCAGTTACAATTTAAACTCGCTAAATCTAGCGCAACTAAGGTTGCGTTATAGGCCGAGTAAGTATAGAAGTAAAGATTGTCGGAATATACAAGACTGTCCAAAATAAACGTAACATGGACTGTATCTTAAGTTACTGCCCCGCCGAGTACTGAGGGAGAGCCGTACCATGAAATAGATGAGGATCTCTGATATTATATTGGACAAGTTCAAAGCATTGGATGCAATAAATAATATACTATAAACTTCTAGAGGAAACGCAATATATATTTTATTTATACAGATGTCCGCGACGATAAACTAGTTTAAGAAGATATTGCCAAGGTTCTACCAACCAAGACCATTTGTAGGTGAATGCACAATTTTAATTTTAATTTCTTGTCTTCTGAGACTAAAGAGCCTCTAATTATTCATTAAGCCTGTAAAAATTCGTTTGCATGCAGATTATTATAATATTTTTGTAATTTTTACAAATTTTGAATAAAATTATTATAAACATTTTGAAGTTTTTTCATGTCATACTTACCCTGAATGCGCTTAAAATTGACACTGTACAAAGTTTGATGGGAGTGTCAATCTTTCACCATCGTTGGTTAACACTAATACTTTACATTGTTTGGTAATTTTTTTTTAAGAAAACGTGCGAAAGCTCGGTCAAATTAAATATTTTGCAAAAATCAACATTGATGTAAATTATTTGTTTCGGAAATTTCTTATTTATAATAATTTAGAAAAAGAAAATATGAATTATTATACTTATATAGCAAATATTGGGGAGTGTTGAGAATAATTAAAAGCAGTATAAAGACAAAAAAGATCTAAAACATATTTCAGTAGAGGTAAGTAACTTCAACGTGAAACAGAAGTAATGAATTCTTAAAATTTATACCTTATTAGGGGAGAAATGCATTCTAACCTCCCTATCCGAACAAGGTGACGATAGGAGAAACTGTGAAACAAATAAGACTACGTGGAGCCTGAAATTTGCTATAAGCTTCAGGAACCAACTATTTTCCTCGAAAACGACTTGTCGGTAATAGGCTGAGGAGACTTTTTGTTCTGAATATGTCTCTTGAAAATTTCTAAACATATACAGGGTGAGTCCATCAAGGCGGGTAAGTCCGATCATGCCTTTATGAGTAAAGATATTTCGAAGCTGTTTTCTCCTTGTGATAGCTGTTCATTAGGAGCACATTTTATTTTGTATTATACAGAGTGTTCCATAACTTGGTGGCTGACCATAGTTATAGTTTTTTAAATGGAACACCCTATATATTATTGCATTTTTGTATTCCCCGTATAATCCTTACTGAAAAAGTAATAAGATAGTATAGGCCTAAGGTGTAAAGTTTTTGACTTATTCCCATTTATTTGAAAAATTCAATGTTTGTATAAATCTATTTTTTTCGAAAACGACGTATTAGATGGACAAACTTTTTCGCAGTATTGTTTACAATAAGAGGTCATAATAGAAGCGTGTTTTATTTTTTTACAGTTACTAACTGCATGTGCAGGAAATTGGATTCAAATTACATGACACGATTTAGAATAAAAGTCAATTTTTTCAAATAGAACACTTGTTTATTAAATTTCACATCAAAAACATGTAAGACGTTAATACTTTAAAAGTGACTAATACTGAGCTACTCTCGTTTTTTGATATAATTTTGTTAGTTTTTGTATAAAAGCCGATTTTTTTCAAATGGAACAGCCTGTGTATCAGTTCATTTTTGAATGTCTTACTAAATTTCACATCAAAAATATGTAAAACGTTAATACTTTAAAAGTGACTATTACTGAGCTATTGTCTCTTTTTGACATAATTTTGTGAGTTTTGTGGTTTTAATTAATATAGTAAGTATACTACTAACAAAATTATATCAAAAAGAGACAGTAGCTCAGTAATAGTAACTTTTAAAGCTTTAACGTCTTAATTTTTTTTTGACGTCAAATTTAATAAGAAATTCAAAAATGAACTGTTCCATTTAAAAAAAATGAGGTGTGGCCACCACACGACTTCCTTATACGTATGAGCGTTTCAAACTATACAATTTTAAGAATTCTTTTATAAAAAACTAATTCAAAATCCTATTCTAAGTACTTTCATTCTCTTAATAAATAGCTATAGAATGCATACTTTGCAAGATATTTGAAGAAAACTGCTACTCGGTACGAATAAAAGTGCTACTTTCGGTCCGAATTTTGAAATTTCATATATACAAAAAATATTGCAAATCCAATTCTAAAAACTTTTGTACTCTTAATAAACATATATAGAATGCATAATTTACGACATATTTGCAAAAAATCGTTATTCGGTAAGAGTAAAAGTGATACTTCCGGTCCGAATTTTGAAATTTTTTTTATACAAAAGATATTGGAAATTAAGTTCTAAATAATTTCATATTCGTAGCGTACCTGTCTAAAAAGCATGACTTGCAAAATATTGGCAAGAAACTGATTTTCGATAAAATAAAAGACCTACTTCCGGTAGTAATTTCGAAAAACTTTTTAAATAAAATGGTTCTCAATTTTAATTTTAAGTACATATGAATTCCTTATACATTTGTTTAAACTTAGTAGTTGACGAAATATTTGCAAAATTCGATTTTTTCTCTGAAGTAAAGTACTACACCCGGTCTACCGATTTTACTGAAAAACTAATCAGATCTCAAGAGGCAGATTATACACGTAGATACAAAATTTCGAATTGATATCTACAGCGGGTTGACCGTTTTCGTGGTCACACATACACACACGCAGAGAGAGAGAGAGAGAGAGAGAGAGAGAGAGAGAGAGAGAGAGAGAGAGAGAGAGAGAGAGAGAGAGGGAGAGACATTTTTTAAAAACCACTGTTTTGGTATCAGGGGAGCTCAAAACGTGGACATCTGCAAATATCTCGAGGTCGAAAATTTTCATCATCACAATACTTCCTTATACTTATTAATTAAGAAAGTAAAATTGACTTGTATCCTAAAACGTGTCATGTAATTTTAATCCAGTCTCCTGCACATGCAGTTAGTAACTGTAAAAAAATAAAACATGCTTCTATTAGGACATCTTATTGTAAACAATACTGCAAAAAATTTTGTCCATCCAATAACGTCGTTTTCGAGAAATATAATTTTATGAAAACAATAAATTTTTCAGAAAAATGGAAATAAGTCAAAAACTTTACACTTTAGGCCTACACTATCTTATTACTTTTTGACTAAAAATTATACGAGGAATACAAAAATGCAAATATATAGGCTGTTCCATATAAAAAACTATAACTATGGTCAGCCACCAAGTTATGGAACAATCTGTATAATACAAAATATTTTTGAAATGTGGTCCTAATGAACAGCTATCACAAGGAAAAAGCCGCTTGGAAATATCTTTACTCATAAAGGCATAATTGACCTTACCCGCTTAGATGACTCACCGTGTATATGTCAGTTTTAACAACTAGGAAATTACGTCAATAGTTTTTCAAAAAATTTCTAATTTTCGTAATAAATTTGGTTTCCCGAATGAAAAGAGGAATCTATTACGAAAGTCTTCTAAACAATATATTTCCAGTTTTCTAATAGAACAATATTTGAATAGTTTCTAAAAAGCTTACTACTTTATATAATAAATATCTGTTTTTATTTAGGAGCTCTGTAGAATACGGAAATATAAATTCATTGTGATTATGTAGAATAGAGTCGAAATGTTTCTTTTATACGTTTCTTCTTGTACTATAAAATAGACTGTTTTATAATTATGTATAATATATAGTTGATTATCATTATTAAAATATTTTCTTTAGACAGAAGATGTTTATTATAGTCACCACAAACTTAGATTTTACATATTTTACGTATTACCAGTTGCAAACACAAAGCAAAATATTCTGCTTCAATAGACATTACCCTCACGTTTTCACTTCATTAGGCCAACAAACTATTTGCAAGTAGGTCATAGCTACATAATAATATTCATGCAGCTTAAACGAAAATCTATAACTCTAATCTGCATTAATATCTTGTAGATGCAGTGCAAATACATACACCAATGGCATCAAAATGTACAAGTATCCTACACTATCAATACATTAACAGATATTTATCACTTTATTTATTTGAACGTTGCAATTTTAGTTGTTCTTTGAGATAGTTTTTATACAATCATATACTATAAGTTATTCTTTCCTGTTTTTTAGAAATTAATTTGGCAATGTATGACATTAACATTTTTGAAAAACTAAGTAAATTGAAAGTAATACAAGTATTGGAATTTTACGAATATACCTGGTCAGAATAGAATCATTTCTTTTATCATTTCTTGAGTTTTTTGAATTTTAGGTCGGTTATATTAATCATACAATAATCTTCTCATATATATGTTTAGGTGGTCAAATTGATCGATAAATGAATGAAATAATTTTTTTTCGTTTGAAAATTAATCTAGCTGTCGCTAAAAATACTATTGGAATGTATACTACCTGTCTAACTTTTATTTTATATCTTTAGCAAAACGTTTTAAAGTTATTTTGCAAGAAAGATACTCAATTTTGAATTTTTACTTGAGATAGCAATATAATACAATACAAGTTTTGTTACGAGTTTCAACAGCTGCATTAGCACTAACACGTGCAGTTTTAAATATAAATATTTTGCCTGTTCAATTAGTGTTTACCTCATACACAAGAACATTTATACTCACACGAATATGTACCGAAAATTTTGACACAAAAAATCGGCTCCTTTATACAATTGCTCAAATCAAAGTACAGTTAAACGAGTTATTTATTCAAAACATGTGTTATAAGATTAACACTCACACAAGAATAATGATAAGTGTATACACACTTATATTTTAAACGAATAGTGCAGATTTTTTTGATTCAATCTCGTATATAACAGCAACCAACGGTGGTTGTCTGTTTTCACATTTACATCTTACCCAAAATTTATTTCTACAGTATTATAAATATTATACTACATAATATTCAGTTATTGCTCTAAAACTTAATTAACAAACTAGAGTCACAAACGATAGTATGAATGGAAAATTGCTAGTGAGGCTAATATTAAAAATTTAGTTTCGAGATATATTAAGTTTGTAATTATTAAAGTTTTAGTCGGTTTGTTCATACTTGTCTATAGTGGAATTTCTAGGAAACTACTGCATTTCTTCATATATTCGCTAAAGCACGGGTTTTATGCTAGTTCTTTCAGACGCTGTTTAATTTTTGCCTCGTTGATATTCTCCACGTGCTTTCGGTAGCAGTCTTTTTCTTAATACAAGCGGCGACCATGTAAGTCTATCTTCCCACGCAGGTCTTCATAAAATCTGACCTACTTACATCAATTCATGCTTACTTAATGCCGTTTTTTATTTTTGATTGATTTGTTTGTTTCTAATGTTCTATGTTGCATTGTATGTTAGTGATTCTCTGTGATTTGAGGTGTTAAAAGTACCGCTTTCATTAACAAAATTAATATATTTTCTAATTTTTAATTGATTTCCTATAAAAGATAACCATAACCTTAACATCTTTAACGTTACTAGTTGAAGAACGGTCAATCTACAACTTTCCGTACATATCCTTAAAACTAGGTGTGTTCATCTAAAATGTATATTTTTGAAATGAACCACTATTTTCGTATGTTAGATACACAAAACAGATTGCTGTCCTTCAACACTGCATACTATTGCGCTACACAAAAACATCAAAGCTATTTGAGTCTTCTCTTTAAATTTGAGATATTCAAGAGTTCCAGCATTTCTAGGTTTACGTGGGCATGTAATCTCGTCTAGTGCTTTTTTGTAATACTTTTTGTTTTTAATTTTTGGTACTTTTAAGTCTCTATGTGGATGGTAATTTCAATAATACAGTGGCAGACCCAAAATATTTCCAAAAATTTTATTTTGGAAAACAATAATTTTAATTGGACTCTCTTTTGAACAACCTCAGAACGGGATTCCATATGTCCAGATAACTTTCAGTTGTAGTTTATTATGTATTCGTAATTGAGATTTTTTTCCAATCAGCCAATACTCCAATCAGCCAATTTTCTATATTTGCATTCTAAATATTTTCTTTTCTTTGGATGTGCTTTGTCGGAAATAAAAATTATGTAATTAATTTCTAACGGAATTTAATTGTATCATCTATAAACAACGTTTTTATAAGCTGAATTGCTCTCGTTAGGGCTTATTCTCCACCGTTTTGTCCAGTCATTTACTCTATCAAATGCTTCTTCATGTACCACCAACAACAAAATTAGCCGTATCATCAGCAAATATTTTGTATAGTATATTTTTCTTCTTGCTTAACTCTAAACATTCTTTCAAATATGTGTGATTCTAGTATTTCTGCATAAGGTTTTGGTAGAGTATTCCTAGCTTTCACATTATCCCGCGTGCCAAACTTCGTCAGAAGCCCGGGCGAGGTCTAGGAAAATAGGTGAGCATATTTGTGTTGTTAGTTTTCTGTATTATATCTGTTATCCTGTGTACGCGCAGCGTTGAATAATATATATTACATATACCATCATATTTAAATAATTTTAGTCAATACAATAAGTAACCATTTTAATTTATGACAATCTATTTTTTTTTAATTTTGACGGATTCTTGACCCATTCATTTTAAAATTATTCTGACTTTTATTTAATAAATAGTAATTATGGAAGAAATAGTAATATTGCTTCCATTTATTTAAGACCAGAAGTACCCGCACGGCGTTGCTAGTGACATATTTATTATTATCTGGGTTCTCGAACTTACGCTATAATAATATGTTTTTCAAATTTGCTGCTCCTAAGTGGTTGATGCTCAACACCCTATCGTACCATTTAAACGAAGATGTGATTCTGATTGATTGGCGGTAACCAGCAGCCGCATCCTTTAAATATTTGCTTCCATAACAAAATTGTTAAATGAAATGGAAATTCTATTTAATATTTTTTTTATTTCGTACTGTTTCGTGCACATCTAACGAATGTCGAAAACTCGCCCCTTTATACATATATAATATAATATAATAATATGGGAGCACATTTCAATTTTATTAACAATTCATAATAATATAGAAAGAAAAGCAATCGATATTTATTCATGTGGTGACGGTATTGAAGATATACATAAATAAATGACCCATACAATATTAATAATTATAATCGATAAATATGATAATACACATCTAAAAGGTATCACTTTTTAATAAAAAATTTATTGATAAACTCTTCAACATTTGTCGGCTTTCTAATGTTCAAACTTGGCAACTGATCGATAAAAGTGAATATTCTTTCTTGATAGTCTTTCGTATTCCACAACACATCTCTAGATTATTATAAATGTCCATGTTTGATATGTTAATTATTTAATACTGTCAATTCGGAGCATTTATGAGTTGACAAAACACGTTGTATTGCACAATTGTCGCTATTCCGTCAGTAAATTCTGACATTTCCTGGTAAGTGTAATTGCTAACTAAAATTGACAGATGATTATGACAGTTCATAAAATGCAACTGAATTTTCGTGTGACTGCCAATGTTAATCAAACGTCAGATAGATTTTCTATTCTACAATTCTGTCGTTTCCTGTAAAATTAAAATCAACCTAACGTACACTTTGAGGTGCCATTATCAGTTGTGAACGACCTCTCTATTGATTTCCGGCATTTGCGTAGACTTCAGATGCTACTCAAAAATGTCTACATTAAATTTTAAAATTGAGGTTTCGAGGTGCATTGAGTCGCCATCACAGATCACTATACTAGAAGATAGTATAACTTAATAGTAAAAAGTTTAGACAATGTTTAGCGCCGCCTGCCAACTGCAGGCAGTACTAAAATGGATCAAACCGATGAACCGGGAAATTTAAATATTATATATTTCTATTCCATTTTGTATTTACCTTAATAGTTTTTATTCTTCACTTTAAATGTTCGGAAGTAAAATAGTAGATGTATTTTAAAGAAAAATAAACTACACTTATTGCTATAATAACTTAGTAATAAATTAGAAACATATCTTTTTAGTAACGCTTTATTTTTATATGAAAATTTATTTCTATTTCAAAATATTAAGGAGAAAGCATTCTAAATTATTCTTACATTTGAACTTATTTATTCCTTAAATGGAAATCGTCGATCTTCTCTTATGTCATTGAATACATTAGTATCTCATGTAGCTTGCTACCCCTCATGAAAACGAATTGATGTTGGATGTGGAAAACTTTTACATTATGGTCACAATTTGACACATTACATTTTCTTGTCGGCATAATTACTAGGAAGTCTAGAAAAAAGTGCTAATAAATAAATAAATTACTCGAATTATGCAGAATAAATACTTACGTACTTGCAATTTTAAGAAATAAGTTAATATTTTATAATTCTGATTAATAATTAGCATATATATATATATAAATATTAATTAAAAACTGTCAACAGAAATATTTGAAAACTAAACCACATGTAGTTGCCATAGTTACCAAACACAGTCAACAGCCTACAAGCAGCTAAGCCCTGAAATATCACATGTGATCCTAAAATTTCGTCAACACATGCGCCACCTACCAACTGCAGGCAGAAGTAAAACGATGTCTACGCAATCTCAATTTAACATTTCCCCCCCTGGTCGCCATTACAACTACATGTGTGCCAAATTTCACGACGGGATGTGTTATAGATTCGTGTGAACATCGCACACACGCTCGGACAGACATAAACACTTTTAACACACTTATAAATGAAAGTAAATTTATTTGTGTTTGTAAATATCTGAACATGTAATTAATACACTAATAGTTAGGAATATTTAGCCACAACAATATATTCCTTTATACAAGTTCTATATGCAAATCCCAATTTAAAAACTTATCTTATTCTGTACTTAAGAGGGGCGTTCACCAACAAATAGAAACTTATGCAACTTATATTACAAGCGGTACGAATAGACGCAAGGGGATGTAAGTAGTTGGAGATAGACAATATTTCGATCACAGCACTTCGGTTTTATTCAGAGATTATGTCGTGTGTTGAAAATTTTAATATACACTAAAATTTATCGTCAAATATTTAAATGATGAAATCTATGAGTCAGAATATTTTCACTCTCGGCTGTTTTGGCATTTCCCATATGTTATTATTGATTATATTTTGTCTTATTGTGTTGATAAATTGGATTTATTTTAATAGAACTTTTCTTTGTAGTTGTTTTCTTAAATAGAAATACTTATTGAATTTCCGATTTAGACCGTTTCAATACATACTGATTGTCTAATACATTTCAACAATACAAATTTTAAAATATATTAGACAATCAGTACACATATGAATCCAAAGTTATACAATTTGAAATATTACCAAATGTCTGACGAAGGCTTGCAATATTTATGACGTTTATAAATTCACAATATATTTTGATGGAAATTGATGTTCCTGTTAAAAAGCACAAAAACCGTATTATAAAATCTATTCTTAAGTTTACTAAGTTGTCCTGACATATATAAGTATTACTTAATGAACATGAAAATTCGACATCCGTTCCCATACAATACGTGGCAAAATTAAATTGAATTGTTATGCAAACGCATTTATTTTTTTAATTTCCTATGTGTATAAACAGCGATTCCCAGAGCAATTTTTGTTTTCCCTCTTTTATAAGATGGAGATCAATAAATAACGTGATTTAATTCGGTTAGCGAAGCCAAATAATCTCTTGTTGAGAGGTTACACAGTCGGAAAGTTATGGCTGTGGAGAAAGTATCCGGATTTAGGAAAAGGCATCTCAAAATACCATAAATTATTCTCATCTGGAAATTGATTGAATCAAATACGTAATCACATATCTGCATTAATCCTTGATTATTATTCTCAAGTAAAACATATATAATACAATTTATGTTAGTTTTAATTAAAGAGAAATGAAATATCGCGAGCGACGGGGCATCGATAATTATTTTTACTGCAGACTACAGTTGAACACCATCAAGTGCAGTAATTGACCTCCATACAAATTTTCTGAATCATAATTTAAAATATGAATAAGTACCTACACAATATTTCTCTATTCAATAAAACTTCTTTTTCTTTTAATGATATTGAGAACCGCACGAAAAGTGAAAAGAAGGGGATCTATAAATCAAAGCACGCCAAGCTCTAATATACGGATTTATTTTTTTCTGACGTCGCTCGGAACTCACTTATTGAATTAAAAGCGTAATAATTTGTAAGAATATTTTGCCGTTGTATATCTCTGACCGAACGGCTGAGGTTCTTTCTGTTCGTCGATTTACTAATACTCGTAGTACTGGTATATAGTTCTTTATTTCAAGACGATCATGTTAATAATAATCATATCGTATGACAGTATACAGGGTAGCTCATTAGTGCGTGAAATTCCAATATAGGCGTTATTAAATAGTACTGAAGAAATTTATTTTATAAAAAGTGGGACAGTAACAAAAAACACACATTATGAAAATAATTTGAATTATACATGGTGATGCGTTAAAATGGCACACATTCGAATATATTTTAAAATAAAACACCCTGTATATCTTTTGTTTTTCCTTATCTACTTTAATTTGTGTTTTCATATATATCTGGAGTTTTGGTTTTGGATGACGCATTCTTGAGTTATTAATGAAAATTAAAAAAAAATGGTCGCGACAATGTTTACCATAATAATTCTATGCGGTAGTATTACGATTATCTAAGGCAAAATTATTTAGTGCGTATGCAGCCAAGCGATGTGTTGAACCTACAAAATAATCAAACATTTATATTATTATACAGGCTGTTTGTTACGATGCAATCAATTTGGCTATCGTCAAAGAGCGTTTACTGATTTTTTTCTAATGGGATACCCCGTATATTATTAAATTTTTGGAATGATGCGTTAATTGCGCTTAATTTTTGTTAATAATGCCCTATACCCAAACCCAATAATTTCGAAGTTATTTTTAATTTTTCATTACAAACCGCTAAATTACTTGTTTTCGGTTCGATGTACTGGGCAAACGATTTGACAAACGAAAACAAATAAACGACTAAAAGTCTCAAACTGTAATTTTTTTAGAGACAATATTTATAATAAATTTCAAAGTGACCCCCATTTTGAATAGAACACATCTGCAACCTTGACAGAAAGGACCTATTTACGTGTTGCAACTTCTCGATGGGAACTGTTTCAAAGGCACGTATTATACGTTGCCTCACATCGTCTGCTGTAGTTGGAGGTGTCTTGTATACAATATTTTTTTTGTATGTGCCCCCATAGAAGAAAATCAAGTTTGGTCAAATCTGGCGATCTAGGTGGCCAACTAATGGGACCACCGCGGCCGATCCATCTACCTTTTAGTTCTTGATTCAAATAGTGACGGACATTTAGTGCAAAATGTGCTGGAGCACCGCCGTGCTGAAAACACATACTTTCTCTTAAAACTGGAGGAACGTTTTGCAGAAGCTGAGACAAGTCATATTGCACGAAATTCGAATATTGCGCACCATTTAAATGTCCGTAAAAGAAATGTGGTTTAACTATAAAGTTGCTATTAATAGTATAATAGTGGATATGTGAATAGTTGAAAAATAGGAGATTTTTGATGCAAGATATTTTTGTTGATTTTAAATTTGAAGAAAACCTTTCAACGTCAACTCATGAAGAATTTAGTAATCAACCCCGCGGTTACAAATGTGTAAATATTTGGTCATAAATTAATTTTTATTCGCTTAGATAATAAGTTATTATTTCAAATATTTATTATACCGTAGTCGACAAATTTTAATTTCGGTTTGCACTTCTATCCCATGCAGAAGATGACCTTATAATATGCAGGGATGCCTGCTTGCTAACAGTGGTTGGAGAGCAACGCAGTGTGGGGGGATCCTCACTCCTTACATTTCATAGGAAACGTTTGTCGAGTGTACTGTCTTGGCAGCCTCGCTATATATTTATCTTTAGTTTATTTCGTCGCGCTCTTTTCCTCTTTCTACTTTCGTATCAGAAATTAAAATATGTCGACTACGGTATATTCCCTGTCTGTAATAAGTACTCGAACATCCTTGGCTTATTAAATTATGGGCTATGCTACCAATATTACATTTCCGATCCACTATATAGGACCCTTAACTAAAAACCGTAATAATAATATGTGGCAAACAACAAATATACAAGAAAAGTACGTACCTACCCACTAATCCAATCAATAAATAACACAATGACAATATTAAACGCAGAAACTTAAGAAAGTACTAATATTACCCCTAAGTAACAGCAACAATAAGATTTTAATTTTTGACGTTTGTTGACGTTTATTTGTTTTTGTTTGTCAAATTGTTTACCCAGTGTACTAAATCGAACCGAAAACAAATAATTTAGCGGTTTATAATGAAAAATTAAAAATAACTTCGAAATTATTGGGTTTCGATATAGGACATTATTAACAAAAATTAAGCGCAATTAACGCATCATTCCAAAAATTTAATAATATATGGAGTGTTCCATTTGAAAAAAATCAGTAGACGCTCTTTGACGATAGCCAATTTGATTTCACCGTAAGAAACAGCCTGTATAATAAAAAGAATGTTTGATTATTTTGTAGATTCAACACACGTCTTTATTATATTTATTTCAACACACGTCTTTATTATATTTATTCTTAAAAAACTAATTATTATTAATTATTTATTAATAAGTAGTGTTCCTGGAAGTTGGCATAATTTTTGTAGTATATATAATTCATCCTATCTCCAACACATATCTCGAAATAAATTTAATCAAACAAATACCAGTGTGTAAATATGATTTAATAATACTACTTTGCTTGATTATTACATTTACCATTCCGTTACCTTTACTGTGGATTTATCTCTAAAGAATCTATATACAATTTAATTTGGTACAGATTTCATATTTCAGAGAGATATTTGAACTTAATTTTACCGCCTCAAATTGATTTCACCAGTTGCAGGTTGTAATTTCGACTGGGGGTCTGTTCAGAATTTCGTCTCTCTCTTTTTGAAATAAGGTATCGTTGAAATGAGTCTAAAATTCGGTGTTGCTATAGTCTATTCCACCTAGGAATCGAAGTACTGACTCTTATGAAGTATAGCCCTCCCTTGCTATTTTATAATGATTCGCGTATAACTATCCTTATTTGGTACGTACAACGTTGTCAAATCGCTTGACGTAATTTTCACGGGAAGAATATTTGAACATAACCACCAATGTTAGTGTGACATTCAACCATTACCAACATTGCTATCGTTATAAAATTTACGTAGGGGAGTAGCGGGTAAAGTGGCTAGGGCGGGTAAAGTGGCCATTTGGTTTCATAGCGCTGGTTAGTGCTGCACCTATGCGGAAACGAAGTTAACTGGTTGACAGTTACTGCCTCATTGCCGTGTATGAGTTTGGATGTTGTGCGTTTCGCAGTTTGAGTACAGTGAAATAGTTTTAGTTTTCTTTATCTCTGAGTTTTGGTAAGTGTTAACTATTTGTTTTATTACTAAATGATAGAAAAAGCATTAACTATTGGCAATAATACTACTGAATTGGCTTGATTTCAGCGTTTAATAGAAGTTGGTTTAAAAGTGCTGTGTCATTTAGGTTAGTCTGTAGAAGTTCTTTTAAGTAATGGCGTCATTTCGGGCAAAGTGGCCACTGTACGTGACGGGTAAAGTGGCCACGATGGCTTTCGCTAATAATATACATTTAATATTGCCGAAGTAGCTTAAATGAATTAATAGCTCGTCCTATACATATTACGTCACAAAAAAAGAAAATAATATATTTAAAAATAGTAGTAATAGATTAAAAAATATTATTTTATCACATAACTATTAGGATTGATATTGTTACAGGTATTTTCAAGATGCCATACACATACAAGAGAAAGTCTACCCAACAATCATGGGATTCAGAATCAATGCGACAGGCAATATTAGCAGTGAAAAGAGATAATATGCCGTTTGCAACTGCAGCAAAGCAGTTTAACGTTCCCAGAAATACGCTGAAAAGAAGAGTACTTGAGAAGAATCAAGATGCCACTGGTGCGAAAAAAATACTAGGAAAGTACAGAAAAGTATTTAACGATAAACAAGAGGAGGAACTAGTTGAATTTATTATAGACATGGAGAGAAGATTTTATGGAGTCACGCAAAATGATTTACGTCGTGCGGCATACAGCCTCGCAGAAAAAAACTACATCCATCACACTTATAACAACGAAAAAAAGATGGCTGGCAAGGATTGGGTGGCAGGATTTAAAAAAAGGCACCCAAATATAAGTTTGCGGACTCCAGAAGCCACTTCACTAGCAAGAGCCCAAGGGTTCAACAAAACCAATATAACTAAATTTTTTGAAATATTGAAAACAGTCCAAGATGAACACCAGTTTGAAGCTCATCGTGTATATAACTGTGATGAAACCGGACTTTTAACAGTACAAAATAGACATTCAAAAGTATTAGCCTTGAAAGGAAGACGGCAGGTGGGAGCGATAACTTCGGCCGAAAGAGGCCTTCTGTCTACATTAGAAGTTTGTATGTCTGCTGGAGGCACTTTTATTCCTCCCTTTGTCATTTTCCCCAAGAAGAACATGAAGGCAGAGCTTAAAGACGGAGCTCCCCCTGGTTCAGAATTTGCATGCACTCCTAGTGGCTGGATGCAGACCGATATTTTCTTGAAATGGTTCGACCACTTCCTACATCACGCAAAACCTTCACCAGAGTCACCAGTGCTACTTATCCTAGATGGACATTCCACTCACACTAAAAGTATTGACTTCATAATCAAGGCCAGAGAAAATAACACGACTGTGATATGCTTACCTCCACACTGCAGCCATAAATTGCAGCCCCTTGATGTATCTTTTATGGCACCTTTTAAGACCTACTACATTCAAGAATGTGAGAAGGTCCTCAGGAATAACCCTGGGAGAGCCATCACTCAGTTCCAGATTAGTCGACTTTTTGGCGAGGCTTTTTTGCGTGCAGCTACGCCTGCAACAGCTATTAACGGTTTTCGGAGATGTGGGATTGTTCCTTATGACCCTGATGTGTTTTGTGATGCTGACTTCCTTCCCTCTGATGTGTCTGACATTCCAATGAACGACTGCAACATAGGTGCTAGCCTACAATCAGATGGAGAGGAACCTGACCCCGCACCACAGAAGAACAGAACAGCAGATGAACCCGAAAAAGGTCAAGATGTAATGTTCAATCCAAGAAACGGTGGTGATGATGTCGGTGAAATGGTTCAAGTTAATTTACCTAACAATGACGATTTGGCAGTTGCTGGACCCAGTGGGTTAAATCAGTCCTCTTTTGCTATCAGTCCAAGAGATATAATTCCGTTGCCAAAACAGACCCTGAAAAGCAAAGGAAACAAAACAGGAAAAAAGGAAAGACAGCTATCATTACAGCCAGCCCGTACAAAAATGAACTGATGGAAGAAATACAAAAGCGAGAGCAACAAGAAAAAAAGAAGAGAAAGAGGCCTGAAGACAAAAAAAATTTTCAAACAGAAAAACTTAATCAACAGCTTAAAAAAACAAAGAGACTACTCACTTTTGATGTTGAAGAACAAGAAGAGCTTAAGGAGCAAGAACAAGATTGTACATGTTTTTATTGTAATGACCTTTTTTCTAATTCAAAAGACAATGAAAGTTGGATACGATGTTCTGTGTGCAAAGAATGGGCTCACGAAGAGTGTGCAGGGGTTGAGGGGGACAATGACGAGTTTGTATGTGAATATTGTAAATAATTTTTATTTATTTTTGTAAATAAATACCTCAAAATTAAATACTGAACCTGAGTCTATTTCAGTTCATTTATCGTACATACTTGCTTTTGTTTGACGCAATTGTTCAGGTCGGCCACTTTGCCCGACATAGGAGGGTAAAGTGGCCATTTAGCGTTTTTTTAAAAATATTTTTTTTTACACTAAAATATATAAAAAATCATGAAGAACGCTAGTTTACCTGAAGCTATATTGGATATAGTATATAACAATATTTATTTTGATTAAATTTACTAAAAAAAGAGTACCAAAAAAAACATCAAACAAAAAGGTGGCCACTTTACCCGCCTTTCCCCTAATATTAACCCTGCCGTATGAAACTTACCCTAATACCTACCCAACACTGAAATTATGCAACGTCGCGTGCGATTTCCACAAGAGCAATACTTTGATTCCAGGGTGGAATACACTATAGTACATTGATAGATTGAAATCTTTTTCTCATGTTAAAAGTTTTGAATTCAAATTATTATAATTTATCAGGGTTTCTTTAAAAGAGTAAATATTTTCATTATTCCACATGTTGGAGTCTAAACTTTTGTAGCGAAACTGTGGTGTTGTCACAATAGACGCCATTGCCGAAGGATTTAATGATAATAAGTATTTAAATACTACTATAATACTTTTCAAGAGAAGTTCTTATATTAATTGGCTTTACCAGTACCTAGAACCGCAAATTAGGTTTACAATGGGTTATACAATGTGTGTAAATTAATGAGAATGAATTTTTATTTCAAGTAGAACAACTTGAACAACACAACAGAAATTTATTATCTGAGTACTACAGAGAAACGTAAAATCACAGTTGACAGTCAGCTCCTAAGCTAATGAGATTGGCAGTTGGTCGCTTATAAAACATAAGTCGGTTACCATATCAAAACATGCGTTATTGTCAGCTGTGCCGAACGACGTCCATATTCAATTCCGGCATTTGTGTAGACTTTAGACGCTACTCTGCCCGTCAATGGTGACGTCTCTCGGCAAGTGTCATCGCGAACTGAAATTGACTGAGAACTACCGAATAAAATGTGTGTAAATTAAGTAATGAAACTGATTTTTAATTTTTTTTGTTTTGAGTAAAATTAATAAAATTCAATATTGCCTCCATCAAAACCTTCTTTGGGAAGCGACATAGCGCTGGAGATAGTTTTTCCAATCTCTATGGCAGTGCTGTAATACGGATACCGAAATATCCCTTTTTGTACTCATATGACATAACATACAGTTTTACGCATTCATATGGGTGCGGGAAATTCTATTTCCCGCACTCGTGCGGGAAGTAAAGTTGGTACTAACTGTAACTTGATAACATTTTAAAACCATAAACCCCTAATCTTACCAATACGCTGCCAAGTTTGTTGTTTTGATATGACAGTAATAAAACACAATGTAATAGAAATTGTTATATTTCAAAGGTATGTAATTAAATGTCAGAACGGCAACAAATATTGTATAAATTACCATTATTAACTCTTTTCAGAAATTAAAACAGAACAATTATTAAAAATTTTGATAGCACAATTTTCACAACCAGATATTGATACTCCAGGGATTAGCTGATTCGTTTCAATTGATCTCGATTGTGAGGGTAAGGTAACATTAATAGTATTATTAGATAATCCTTGTTGTATTTCAGACGTCGAACAAGTTGCAGGAGGAATCAACATCTCTGACTGGGTCATTTTTTTAGCCAATTAAATTCTGCTATGAAGAAAATTTTCGACATATCCTTCTGCAACCATAGATGATTTCCATCCACCATGTCTTTTAATTGAAAGCAAGTCAGTCAGCTCCTTGGTTTGCCAACAATGTTGCTGAACTCCTTCGGAAACAGTGACCTGTGAAGCTACTTACGCTATCAAGCTGAAGGTACTCAGCTATTCGCATTGGAATTTTACCAATTGTATTAAGACCAACAGGTGAAGAAATACACTTGCCATTGCGATATGTTAAGAAGAATCGTTGGTTGTTGTCTGGTCTTAAATTTGCATATTGCCGAATTAATGCAATCCATTCTGGCTTAATGATTGCAAATGTACGGCTTTTATCTGTTTTTGTTTGTGGAATTGTTACAATAATTAAATTATTTTTAAATTCTATGTCTCGCAATGACATTTTGCAAAGTTCTACACGTCGACATGCTCCAGAAATACCCATTATTAATACAGCCTATAAATACATATAGTAATGTATGAATTTAAAATATACAAAAATGACTACCTTCACTAGTAGGAACAAGGAATCTGGTGCTTCAACTATAAATTTAGTAATTTGTTCTTCGCTTAATACTGCCGATTTTTTAGGCTGAAGGTGTTTCGTTGCCTGTTTTAAGTATGCTATGAGTTTTGCATATTTAGATATATCCGTATTATCATATATTATTAAGCATGATTTTAGCATAGAATAAGTAGACCATAATGATTTATTTGATTGTAAACTTTGAAAATAAACTAATAAACAATTTTCTGAGTAAGTTTTTATATTTTTAGATCTAGCCCAAGTTATGAATTTACCATAAATGGTGTTGTATCTGTCTTTTGATTTTGTAGGTAATAAAGTATCGATTGCAGTATTGGCAGCTTCACGAATTTCAGGAGGGGTACATTGTATTTCTTCATCAGAATGCATGTTTTAGAGGAGATTTTAATTTTGTATTCAATGTTTGGAATTTGACTAATTTTAAATTAAATGTCAATTCAAATAATAAGTACTGCCAACTCAAAATTTTTTAATTAATATGAACAAATTTGTAGTGTGTCATAAATGATAACGTATTTAACAGTAGGTATTATTTAATTATTCGTACAAAAAATATTGTACAAACTTCGTGCGTGAAACATTTCGCGAATTCGTGTCCATAAAGCGCTCGCCTTTCGGCTCGCGCTTTAAAAATGGCCACTCATTCGCGAAATATGCTTTCCCGCACTTGGTTCGTAAATAACTATTTTCTATTCCGGTGCTATAAAGTTCACTTTACGACACCCGTTTTGGTTGCATAAAGTATTACTTTATCGCACGCTAATTTTATTTTTTTGAAGTTGGTAACAAAAAAAATGGAACCAAATCGTATTTAAATGTCAAAATATAAGCCTTTAAAGTAATAAAAATGTGCAATAAAATTGTACAAAGAACAAAAAGCACACATGCTAACAATTCACTTACTAATTCGCAATATAAATTGTTAAGCAGAGTTGGATGATAAGTTTTCGGATGCTACTATTGACATTTACTTACCATGTTGAATAGTACAACCGTTATAAAAGTTTGTTTTGATAAATATGTAGAGAGTTTGTGGACGAAAGATTTTGTAAATTGTCTTCTGCTATTTTGCGAATCCCTGGGGGCGTACAGTTATTTATTTCGTCCTTTTTGTTGATAATTTGAAATAATTTATTGTATAAATCAGTCTGAATTTTAAACACAATTACATATAGCACCACCGATATTCAAATATTTAAAACGTTCTACTTAAAAATCATAGTAACCAACTTCAAAAAAGCAAAATTTCTAAAATATTCGAACAAAACATGTCTCTTATTTTAAGCTTTTTTGAACTTTTAATAACCGAAATAGAAAAAATAGTATAAAATACACGTTTCATAAGACGCGTGCGCCAAAATCGTGTCTTATGAAACTTGTATTTTAATATACTATTCTGAGTGTTCCACAATGACGTGCCTTTAGGTGATTTTTCAATATTGGTAAGAGGAAGGAGTCAGATGGACTCCAATCAGGTGAATAAGGAAGTGGAGGTACCACAGTAATGTTTTTACTAGTCAAAACCAGTTCATTGAAATTGCTGTGTGATAAGGCGCATTGTTGTGATACAACACCCAGTTATTCTTGATATTTGATCTCAAAGACATGACCCTTTTCCGAAGTTTCTCAAGAACATCTCCTTAAAAGTGTTGATTGATAGTTTAGCCTTTGGTCTCAATTGCACCTCAAACCCAAAAATAATTGATAAACCGCTTCTATATTGTGTATAAGAGTATCAAAACAATCTACCTAGACTAAGCCCAGCTTGTATATAATAAGACAAATATACCGCAATTTAATAATTCACCAAACCAAAATTATACTGCACTAGTTAGCGCCACAAACACACAAACATTTAATCAAAACAACTTGATAAAGCAAAAAGGCAAGTGATAATTCTATTTAACTTAATAAAAAATGAAAAGCATTTTGAGGTGCGCTTCTGATGAAGAACTAACGCTTTAGAAACGCATGACACGAAAAATTTGTATTTTAAATCATATATAAAATTTTACATCAAGAATAAAATTATTAAAGCATCGGTAACATGAGAAAGGTCATTCAGAAAGTGATTTAAATTACTAATTCTGCACTAGCCACTGAATATTAACTACGAACTCTTTATTTAGTAAAATATTTGTTGACTATGACACGAAAATATTTTTGGAAATGAAGAAAGAAATAAGCGAAAAAATACAAAAATTCTAAAAAAAAAGGAATGATCCTCCTTATCCCCAAAATGGTCCATTTGCATAATTTATTGTTTATTACAACTTTTCTGCATATTTGATATATTTCTATTCACATTGTATAAATATTTTATTCTAGTGTGGGTGACAAACTTTAAGAAAGCATGGCCATACTTCTTTAAAGAAAAAAAAAGAAACAAAAGAAAAATACGAAGAAAACTGTTTATGAACAAGTACTTGCTGTCTCTGATCGCTGCACATGAAAAAATAAGGGAATACGAGGTGTGGCAATTATATAACGAGACTGATGTGAAAAATGTGATTTATTGCAAACAAAGTTACAATACACATTTATCCCCTTCAACATACTCCCCTCCCCTATCTATACACCGTTTCATACGTGCCTTCCATTCTTCGAAGCAATGCTGTAGGTCATTCTTTGTGATACTGCGCAACAACTCTGCCGTTTTTATTTTTACGTGTTCCACCGACTCAAAATGTGTTCCTTTCAATACCCTTTTCACTTTTGGGAAGAGATAAAAGTCACATGAAGCAAGATCAGGCGAATACGGAGGATGTTCAACCACAGGAATGCACTTTTCAGCTAAAAACTGCTTCACAGACAGGGAGTTGTGGGCTGGCGCGTTGTCTTGGTGGAGAATCCATGAGCAGTTCTTCCATGCATTTGGTCTTTTCTTCCTTACACGTTCCCTTAGATTGATTAGGACTTCTGTATAGTATTGCTGATTTACGGTTTTACCCTCAAGAACCCATTCAATCATCAGAACACCCTGGATATCGAAAAACACGATCAACATTGCCTTCAGCATGGATTTGCTCATTCGCGCTTTTTTCATTCTTGGCGATGAGGGGGTCTTCCAGTGCATGAATTGACGTTTAGTTTCCGGGTCATACTGGAAAATCCATGTGTGGTCACATGTGATGACATTTGTGAGCAAGTCTGGATCATCTGCGAGCCGTGCCATGATGTCAGAGCAAATGTCCTTCCGATTGTCTTTTTGTTCCTGAGTGAGGTTTTTCGGAACCAATTTTGCACAAACTTTTTTCATGTTTAATTCATCATGCAAAATTTGTCTCACTGTCTCTTTGTTAATGTTTAACATGTCGCCAATCATCCGAATACTCAGACGTCGGTCTTTCCGCACAATTTCGCTGACTTTCTGGACGTGTCCTTCACTTCTGGCAGTCACAGGTCGTCCGGGACGTTCATCATCTTCAACTTCTTCCCGACCTTCAGAAAACCGTTTATGCCACTCAAACACTCGTGTACGTGACATAGCATTGTCACCCAACACCTCCTTTAAAATTTGAAAACATTCCGTGGGTGATTTCTTTAATTTCACTAGGAATTTCAGGTTAATGCGCTGCTCGACTTTTATGTTCACCATGATCGCGGCACGACTACACAACAGCGTCCCCTACAACCAAGTCTCAAAAGCAAACTAAAGCAGGTACAACGACGAAACTGTGACGAAACGAAGTATGCTTGCTCGGGAAGGATCAAGGTCGACTACATTCCACTGACAACCTCCAACCATGCGACCACGGTGTAGGAGGGGCGCAGTCTCGTTATATAATTGCCACACCTCGTATGTCACACGAATTGCAGCAATTGTTTAGTTGCTAGAGATTATTATTGTAAATATACTTGCATAGATATCCATCCTACAGTATATTGAAATTGCCAAATCACATATATTTAAGAAGATATAAAAATCCAATCCCACTTAGGTTTTAGCAGATTGAGAACAATAATAAGTGTTTCCCAAAATTAAATTATAACATATTCGCCTTATTGCTCATTAATTTGACTAATCAAACATCACAGAATCTGATTGCAAAAATATTTGCTACAAAATTTTCTTTCAGATAGTCGTGTATTATAATCAATCAATATTAACACAGAGTAGCGACATAAATCTATATGGAGACAACTGAATCCCCGAGAACCTAACATAACACAATTCGACATCTAAACAGTATTACGTAGATCATCTGAAATTAGCAATTTAATCTGCTGCTTGGAATAATGGATATTTGAATATTATTGCAATTACTCAGAATTTGACGTCACTAAATTAAGCCCGTTTATTTTAGAATAAGCGCTCTTGATTAGAAATTAGGAAACGAAAGTAGTAAATATATCAAGGTAATATAGCTTACTCTGAACTTTGATCATATCAAATTGAAAGTAAAAAAGTGGATTTAATTTATAGTAGGGTGTCACTTCATAAACAATATTATATTCCTCACATGTTTGTACACAAGGTATTGCATCTGAAATATATCTAATTTACAAACAGAGAAATTATTTGCGAAATAGATTAATTCTACTTAAAACAGAGGAACGACCAACAATACTGCTGATGAAAAATAGTCTTAGCACTTGAAAGGTTTAAAAGTAGAATCTGGGAGCAATATAAACAACCAATAGAAAAGGAAGCTGAAACTAATTCTAGGAGAAATTGTAAAAGTAGTTAAACTGTAACTGGTTTCAGAAGAAAAAAAATATCTGCAAGAAATAGTTTATAAGCAAAAAGATGTAGGTACTCAAAATATAGGCGATTTGTAGGAAATGGTATATATTAGGCAACAAATGTTAAAGTGGAAGCATTTAATAAAGCATCCATTCATATTATAGTGGTTGGGAGGATCGTGTTTTCAATTAAACAAGTAGCTTTTATTCCAAAGACATTTTTATTGGCGCAAATGACATTTTTTTGATTACTCTTTGTGGTCTTAAACGATGTAATAGTTATATATAAATAAGGCATAATGAAATTCTTTCGCATAGTTATTTTCCTATTCAATGTTATGATTTATAAATAAATAATAAATAAATAAATTTATATATGGCAAAATTATATACAATATAATACACATTGTCATAACAGATACATATAAATAAGCAATTTGGTATATATAGCTGTAGAATAAAATTATTGAAAATGCCGATATTATTTCTAACAAAAGCTATTGGTTTACACCTGCCTTATTAAACTTTATATCAGTCGAATATGCAAATAAACACCCGCTACTAATGAATCCCTCCACTATAACATTATAAGACAAAACTATATACATCATTGTACACGGTATTTATGACGAGAGAGAGAGTGAGTTGGTTTCAAACTTAGGTGCGCATAATAAGCCTGGTTTAAATTTTTGCATAGTGATTCAAAATGGTTGGCGAAAGATATGTACTATTAATACATCTCCCAAAAAATTAATAATAAATAATAAATTGGAAGTACATTCATTAATTTAATGCTTGCCATAAAAGTAAATATATATAAATTCACTTTTAGATATTTTGAACTGCACCATTAAGAATACTTTACATGCTTTAAGCTGATTCATCCCCGCAATCCCTGCAGTTGACATGTGATAAATATTACAATGCAAGCTCATGAATATAGAGAAACCATTTATATAAATTAAGAAAGAAGTGGTCCCATAACTGAGCCCTTGGGAACTCCGGCTGTCAACACACCACAGTCCAAATTACGGTTAGATAGAGCTACGTGCATTTTCCTGTGTGTAAAAGAAGATTCTACGTGCTTCAGTAGTGGAGCTTGAGTGCCAGATTTTAAAGTTTCAAAAGCGCCCTTTTAAATCGAATAACACACCAGCGATATAATTATCCGCGTCTTGATGAGTACAAATATATTTCACGAATCAAGTCGTTGCTAATTTAATCGAATTGCTTGGAAAAACCCATACGGACATATTCATAAGATTTCATGTTTAATCAAAATTATATATATTATAATTAATTATATATATATATATATTCAAAATTCTTCTGTTTGTTATAAAAGGTGTCCCAATAGGGACGATATGTCTTTAAAACGTCATGACAGCCATATCTAAAATGAAGGCAGTGTCATAATGAGTCATTTGTGTTCAGTATTGTTTGACAATACATCATGGAAAAATACACGCTTCAACAGCGTTTGGTCATTATCCAAAAATTTTATAAAACTAATCATTCTTTTGTTCAAACTCAACGTAGTCTTGGTGAAGATTATGGTCCACATAATCGTTCTTCTGTGGTTGCTATTGGTCGAATCGTTGAAAAATTTGAAACAAATTTTACTTTACGCTATAGCAGAACACTAATTAGACAATGAAACGCAATAGACCAAGTATAGACGCTGTAAGTGCACAGTGTTACAGAAGATGAAATTCAAATCGGTCGATTAATCGACGTTGTCAAGAACTTGGCCTATCAAGAATGACAACCATCCAACAAGATGGTACAGCATCACATTTTGCAAATGCCACTACGGTGTTATTGGGCGAAAAGTTTGGTCAATCGCAAATCTAAAGAAATGGAATTGTTTATTGACATCCAAAAACTTGTGATATAACACCTATGGATTTCTTTTTGTATGGATATATAAAGTTGTTGGTCTATGCCAACAAGCCTAAAACTATAGACCCTTTGAAATTGAACATCGAACGCTGTATTAATGTTATTGCTCCGACTTATTGCAAAATGTCACCGAAAATTGGGTTCATCGAATTCGGTCCTGAAACCGGAGCCGATGTGCACATTTGAGTGATGTATAATTCAAAACATAACTGTCACACCAACAAGAAAAGATTTCTAGATTTAGACCCCATTCGGATATATAATTTGTGTTGTTACATAAGAGCATATTTCTTTCCATTACATTAAGAAAATTAAGTCATAGGCAAAAATAATCAAAACATGTATTAAAAATTTTAAGAAACCTATCAAGAGAAATATTTATATTGAATAGTAATAGACTTCTAGATATTTAATGATTACTTACCTAATGTTAAGTAAAATTATTCACATGCATTATCTATTTAGGTGTATAATTATTATTTCTGCCCTTATTTTTCTCAAACCAAAATATTTTGATAATAAATTAAAAACATGCAAATTTTATGCATTTCTTATGTGAAATTGCAAGATATTTCCGACAAATCTTTAGTTTTCTGCGTTGTTTTTATCTAAAGCCAACTATGTTTTAAAGAGCCTTCTTTTACAATATTTCGGGCCTAAGCAACATATTATGTTTTGCTAAAAGCTATTGATACTTTCATACTTTAACCAATTCCAGATAACATAATTTTATGAAGGAGTTTGCTTTGCATATTTTATTGCCCCTTGATCATAATTGGATATTTTCGTATAAAATAGCTTTAAAGTAACGACTTGATATATTATTTATTACATAATTCACATTTAAATTATTTTCATATTTACATGAATTAACTTTCTCTTTTCTCTCTAAAGATGTTTGTCAGATTTCCAAGTAAAGAAATGTAAGGAAGAAGTAATTGTACGAGAGAAATTAATTTATAAATATATGCAAACAACGGCGATTTTCACGCATAACAAATTTCAAATGGGCTTTTTTTGCCATTGTAATTCCCACTTGTACAATAAGAGTGTTTTAGCGCAGGCAGTAAGCTTGGTAAAGGGAGCTACCGGTCCGTAAACATTCGTTGTTTAAGAAACAATAAAAGAATGTTAAACGCTAAACTTTAAACAGTCTCTCAGAGAGAGGATTTTCTTAAAAACGGCAATTCCCAGCGATAAATTTGAATGTCTGGAAAACTTGATGGTAGTAAGGGTAGGAAAAATATCGTTCTGTTTATCTAAATGATTAAAACGTTTAATAAAACTTCGTTTTCATTTTAAGAAGATAAGTATTTCAATTTTAATTAAAACTGTCCAATAAATACAACAATTTGAATAACTAAAGTCGATTCAAATAGTTATAATAAAGAAATTATTGCAAATCGTCATAAACTTTTTTACTATTTGGGAAACTAGTCCCTATACATTGCTTCAAAGTTATGTATTTTAATTTGGTTTTGTACATAATATTAGGTTATAAATTTATTTACAGCACTTTATATAATGTACATATCTTTGTCTCTCCAATAATTTCGTCTAAGCATGTTAATTAAGTTCTTAAATCAAATGAAATATTTACTATTATTTTTAGTCAATTGTATTTTAAACGTATTTTTTTTTCGATGAGTAGCTGTTTAGTGCACTATATTCTGAAGTTTTGAACGTCGATAGTAATAGGAAATCAAAAAAAAAACAAGAAATTGTATATTCTATTATGCGACTTACGATTATTTTTATCTTGACAACTACAGCAATGGCATAACCTCAAAACTAAATAACGTATAATTAAAAATATACACAATGAATTCGTTAAAGTTATAATTGCTTCCACTAATTAGATATTATTTTAAATTACAAGCTGGCCTACAATCTCTTCGAGCTTGATTCGCTTTTTACATCACTTAATTTTTTTTTGTTTCCTTTGGTGGTTCCTCTTTGGCGACCACTGTCACTCGCAAACGCTAGCCATATTATAATTACTTTTTAGTTATCAATATTTTATCAGGCTTCTTATATTTCCAGACTTTTTAAACTTTTGACTCATCCTGTACTGATTTTGAAAATGAACAACATGAATTACTCAACTTTAAATTATAGTATGTATAATCATTATATCTCACAATCAGACGAAATGTGATCCACGTCATGTAATTCTAAGGATCTATATTAAACAAATGAATTTGTTTCCAACTTAGACAAACTAAGATATATAGAGAGAGCATAATGTCAGTTTGTAGACAAATAAAGTGAAGCCTAGTTGGGGTACTGGCAGGGTAAAATTTTGCAACCTTGGCGGGTTGCATACCGTTAAGTATCATATGAAATAAAATTTATTAAATTATATAAATTAGATATTATCATTTTTTAATTCCTTTTAAATTAAAGCTATTTCTCCAATAATTATACTTTGAAAAAACAAATTATAGATTTTTCTAAAAATAAACATTTGCCAGTGCTATTAATTACTCGTAAACTTTCATCTGGGTCTATACCAATTAAAAAAACAATTTGTCTGTCATACAAAATATATCGAATACGTCAGCGTTTATTAAAATATATAGGTATGTTCCAAGGTCACGCACAGAAATAAAACAAAACGTTTAACAAACATTTTAAATAGTGTTTTGGCTAATTATTAGTTAATAAGTGTCAGATTATTGTATAATCAAGTTTGATTTACATTTTGTTTTATCTATGTACAACAATCTAATTATATGTTGAATTGTAAACCATTTTGCTTATTCGTGTGCATCCAGCTAGATAGAAGAAAGACAGGAGTTTTAGGAGAAGCAATTTCTTAAATAGATTACGGCAAGTACACATATTCTCTCGAAAAAATGTGCAACAAAGAATTTTCTTTAATGTAACCACTTTCGTATTTAGAAATGTGTTTTGATCCCAATGCAGCTAATAGCAAATAATTAATAATAATTAAGAATTAAGTTGTCTTTTTACATTGATGAAATCTACTTATTTAATACATCTTTAAATAGCTAATATCTCCAATTTTGAGGGTTCTTTATCATTGTTCCTAGATATTTTAAAGCTGGAACAGTGACCTTTGATTTCATTTAAGTATATCTAATTTTCATATTATGATTTAATCGAAGACAGTAAAATTAATCGTTCTCATACTGATACAAATTAGGTTTGCAAAATTTTTCAATGTGTACAAATACCTACTGGAAACATAAAATCTAAGTTCAATATATATTTGTGTTCACAACATTTATGTTAGACGGTACTGTACATGTGCAAACCAAAAACAAGTAGAAAGCACTATCAAATATAAATCGATTGACCTTAAAAGGATAATAAACACATTACGTCCAAGGTCGTGGAAATGATTAGGTGTGGCCACAACACGACTTTCTTATACGTATGAGCGTTGCAAATTACAGCAGAATTTTAGGATTTTTTCATATAAAAATTATTCAAAATCCTATTCTATATATGTACTTCTATTCTCTTAATAAGTCTCTACAAAATGAATACCTTGCTATATATTCCGAAAAAAAGTGCTACTCGCTAAGAGTAAAAGTGTTACTTCTGGTCCGAATTTTGAAATTTCTTGTATACAAAAAACATTGCAAATCCAGCTCTAGATACATATATATAGAATGCATAATTTACGACATATTTGCAAAAAATTGCTATTCGATTAAAGTAAAACACCTACTTCCGGTAGGAATTTCGAAAAACTTTTTTGATACAATGTTTTTCAAATTCAATTTTGAGTACATTTCAATTGTTTATAAAAATTTACACCAGCACAAATTATCTGTCGACTGTAACAGGTTTCTGAAATATAGCAAATTGGGCTAGAATGTAGTGGTGGGTAGTTAACTAGTCCTAGAATTCATAGAATCCATGGGAGATTTATAGAGCTTAATTATTTACAATACGCAAAGTCCTACCCCGGCGCATCCACCAATTCTATGCTATAATATTAAAATTACTTTTAAATACATGAATATCTTTAAATTTTACTGAGGGTCGCTTTGGAAACTAATTCAGGTTTCTTTCAATGCATATTTATTTCCCCTGCACCCACACTCTACTTTCATTGATACTCAATTCCTATTGCCTTCCTATTCCATGGAATAGGTGGAAACTATCTGCAGGAGAGTGAATATTTAACAACTCTCACGAATTTCCTATATACGGGAATTCTTGAAATGAAATATTTTGGATGATTTTATAATATTTTGCAATTTAAAAGTCAGAAGCGTAACTTAACTACAGCATATTATAAATACATTTTGCTCATTGTTCAGTTATAGTAAAACTTCATTTAAAACGGTAGGAGACAATTTTATTTAAATCAAAGCTTTCACTCGGATTCTTATTTGCATTCATCTTGAGATTGCCACTTCTAAATTTAATTACAGTATTTTCTATATTTCTATATTAAACGAACATATAGTCACGTCACGATATCTTAAGTAAGTCAATATAATAGTGTGTTAAAATGGAATTTCTTAGAATTTCGTATTATAAACAGGTTATTATTAACTTAAGGAAATTTTAAATTCTATTATTATAGTATACATACAAATAAATGGCATAAGTGTGTTGAAGTCCTGAAATCCCAAGGACATTCAATAGAACCAAGGTTAAAATATAAAAATAATGATCAAGCTCTCTTATTCTGAATTCCTTCATGTGTATAAAGTTGGATATTCTCATTGCGTTTCGAGTTGGTACAAATGGAATTTGGATTTCTGTTTGATTACATTTTTGGCTTTGTTGGTTCGAACTAACATTGATTTCCAAAACAAGCATCACTTTTTTCTTAATAGGTACTCCGGATAATTTAATATTGTAAAACAATATTTTTTCTGTGATTTGAAAATAAAAGCGAAAATAAATATATACATCTTCAAAGCAAATAAACATATAAAATAGTGATTTCATCAATATAAATATAAATAAATAAATTTATATTAAAAAAAAAGAATATGTGTTAAACAAACTTTCAATGAATATGCTGATCAATATTTCATCACAGATAGCAATGACAGAGGTTATTTCTATGAGTAGAGGAAAAATTCTTCGATTTATTTATATAAAACAGTATATGAAATGACGAGTTTCATAAGGCACACTGCACACGTGTTCAAGTTTAAAAAGCAAGTCGAGAGGCGACCTTTCTAAAGCAAGCTCGCAAAGTGTCTTATGAAGCGTGTTTTATACTGTTTTTCGGATATTACAAATACAAAAAAACTTAAAATGAGGAAAGTGTTTTGTTGGAATATTTTAATATTTGAATATCGGTGGTGTTTTGAAGTAAATTTCAATGCTAGTTCTAAACATTTTACTATCCAACTCTCTTTAACGAATTATATGTATAATTAATTAGTCTAAATAGAATTTTAGCATGTGTCGTTTTTATTCTATATACAATTCCTACCGCGCATGTATGAAATGCTTATATTTGACAAGTTTCTAGGAATATTTTAGAAATTTCAGTTTTTTGATGTTGGTTACACTGATCTTTAACTTGAATATTTTAATATTTGAATATCGGCGGTGTTTAGAAGTAAACTTCAATATTCATTCTAAACATTTTACTATACAACTTTCTTTAACAATTTATACCTATCGTTAATTAGTCTAATAGGATTTTGGCATTTGTCGTTTTTATTCCTATATAATTCCTACTGCACATGTATGAAATGTTTATATTTGACGTTTAAATATGATTTGGTCCCATTTTGTTACCAATTACGAAAAACTAAATTAGCATATGATCAAATAGGACTTTAAACAGCCAAGACGGGTCTCCTAATGTGAATATAATTGTACCGAAATAGGAAAATGTATTGAAATTACAAGTAAATTATTAATTTACAAATGGAATATAGTGAATTAAATTATAAAAATAGTTAATTTTAGCAGTACTTATAATTTGCAGCTTTTCTATTCTTATATTCCTTCAAGAGCAATTACATCTGGAATGTCACTAAAACAGCTACCTCTTCTTCCAGGATTTAAATATAGGAATATTTCAAATAAATCCATATATAAACTTTTTTGAGATTCAAGGAAAAATAGGTACTCTTTCTTACTGGCTTCTTACAGAGCTTTTATTTTTTTAATTGTTGGGTACTATTTTGGTATAATCAGCTTCAATCTATCAGGATTCGTCACATACATATTAAACTTTAACATATACAGGGTGAGTTTTTTTGAATGTTTAGCATTGGGATCTCAGAAACTACTGGAGATAGAAAAACGCTTAAATGGGGAAAGATGCGCAGTTTTACGAATTTGATTTAAAACTGCTTTTGTTTCTCCGATAACTTTCATGGCTTATTAGATATTCAAAGAAAACTAAATTTTACGTTTTTCTTTAAACATGCTTAGCATCGTTAATAGTAATTTTAGAGAAAAAGTGTTCAGACAAAAGTTTTAGATAATTTTACGCCAAATAAAACTATGTAGCTAATATTTTTTTTTCGTTCGCCATTATCGAGTTATGACACAAACTTGTGTTTTTTTAAATGGAAACCATAGTTGGTTTTGACATCATTAAAAAGCTTATTTTTTGCTGATTACAATGATATAAGGTTTGATATGGTTATTTTAAAAAATAAAGAGGATATAGACATTTTTATGGTTTTTATGGAAAACAATTGAATTTCGAACTGATAAAATACAAACCAAACGAAAACTTATTTTGAAATCTTATGTAGTAATAAAATGAAAACTATAAGAACTTTTATTAAGGGCACACAACATTATTAATGTTCAAAGATACCTCCATTATTATTAATACACAAATTGCATCTCTTCACAACAGAATTTGTAGCATTGCGTACTTTACGCCTACCAATGTTATTAAAAGCAACTAAGACAGCTTGTCTTAAATCGTCGATTGTTTCATATGAATTGAATCCATCTATATCGACCCGACAAATTTTAACAGAAATGGGCTCCTCTCAACGCACTATTGTCAGAGTGTTGAAGAAGCATAAATTTCGTCCCTACAAATTATCAGTATCACAAACTTTACATGAAGGTGATAACATCAGACGAATAGCTTTTTGTAGATGGTTTAAAGATCAGTGTCAAAACGATCCACACTGCTCAATGAAAATATTATGGACTGATGAATTTCGTTTCACAAATTGTGGAATGTTTAATAGGCACAATGAGCACATAATATGGTCTCAAACAAATCCGCTTCACGTTGAACATAGGAGACCACAAATTAAATTTGGGTTTAATGTTTGGGGTGGTGTTATAGGATCAACTGTTCTTCCTCCTTTTATTTTTGATGGATCACTAACTGGCAATCGTTATCTTAATTTTTTACAAGATTTCGAGGAAATGTTAGATAATTTAAATTTAAGAACCCGAGCAATGCAATGGTTTCAACATAACGGAGCGCCTCCGCACAATCAACTGAATGTTATAAATTATTTAAATTTGAACTTCCGTAATCAATGGATAGTACGAAATGCACCCATTGAATGGCCGGCTAGATCCCCTGATTTATCAGTTTTGGATTTTTTCTTGTGGGGTGTACTAAAGGACACAGTATACAAAAGAACATATGAAACAATCGACGATTTAAGAGAAGCTGTCTTAGTTGCTTTTAATAACATTGGTAGGCGTAAAGTACGCAATGCTACAAATTCTGTTGTGAAGAGATGCAATTTGTGTATTAATAATAATGGAGGTATCTTTGAACATTAATAATGTTGTGTGCCCTTAATAAAAGTTCTTATAGTTTTCATTTTATTACTACATAAGATTTCAAAATAAGTTTTCGTTTGGTTTGTATTTTATCAGTTCGAAATTCAATTGTTTTCCATAAAAACCATAAAAATGTCTATATCCTCTTTATTTTTTAAAATAACCATATCAAACCTTATATCATTGTAATCAGCAAAAAATAAGCTTTTTAATGATGTCAAAACCAACTATGGTTTCCATTTAAAAAAACACAAGTTTGTGTCATAACTCGATAATGGCGAACGAAAAAAAAATATTAGCTACATAGTTTTATTTGGCGTAAAATTATCTAAAACTTTTGTCTGAACACTTTTTCTCTAAAATTACTATTAACGATGCTAAGCATGTTTAAAGAAAAACGTAAAATTTAGTTTTCTTTGAATATCTAATAAGCCATGAAAGTTATCGGAGAAACAAAAGCAGTTTTAAATCAAATTCGTAAAACTGCGCATCTTTCCCCATTTAAGCGTTTTTCTATCTCCAGTAGTTTCTGAGATCCCAATGCTAAACATTCAAAAAAACTCACCCTGTATAATATTGGATTTACAACTTTAGTGCGTATCAAGGTATCTATGCACCATATCTTTTATATTTCTGCTTGAAAATTTTCATCAATGAGAATTAGTGTTTATTTCTTGCATGCTGTATTTAAAAGTTTAGCTGCAAATATTGTACTGTTGGTTGCCTACTATTAAGTTATGACCATAAACAGATTGATTTATTTGCGATTTTATCATCGTTATTCTATATTAACGTTTGTTTTTATTCATATTCTAGTTAAATTATAATAAAATACTTATACTAAATACAATAAAATATAATCTTAATAATAAATAAGGAATTTTCTTCCAATTTAATTAAATCATCGTTCTTTTTCTTTTAAATTCAGTTTTAGACCTTCGCTTTTATATACAGGGTGTCATCTAAGCGAGTAAGGCCGATTATGCCTTTATGAGGAAAGATATTTCGAAGCGGTTTTTTCCTTGTGATAGCTGTTCATTAGAAGCACATTCTAAAAATATTTTGTATTATACAGAGTGTTCCATAACTTGGTGGATATCCATAGTTATAGTTTTTTAAATGGAACATCCTATATATTATTGCATTTTTGAATTTCCCGTATAATTTTTTTAGTCAAAAAGTTATAAGATGGTATAGGCCTAAAGTGTAAAGTTTTTGACTTATTCCCATTTTTCTGAAAAATTCAATATTTGTATAAAAATATATTTTTTGAAAACGACGTATTAGATGGACAAAATTTTTTGCAGTATTATTTACAATAAGAAACATGTTTTATTTTTTTACAGTTACTAACTGCATGTGCAGGAAACTGGATTAAAATTACATGACACGTTTTTGTATAAAAGTCATTTTTTTTAAATGGAACACCCTGTATATCAGTTCATTTTTGAATTGTTTATTAAATTTTATGTCAGAAACATGTAAGACGTTAATACTTTAAAAGTGACTATTACAGAGTTATTGTCGTTTTTTGAATTGCTTTTGTTAGTTTTTGTGTAAAAGTCAATTTTTTCAAATAGAACACCTTGTATATCTGTTCATTTTTGTATTTCTTATTAAATTTCACATCAAAAACATGTAAGACGTTAATACTTCAAAGTGACTATTAATGAGCTATCTTATAGCTTTTTGACTAAAAATTATACGGGCAATACAAAAATGCAAGGATATATAGGCTGTTCCATTTAAAAAACTATAACTATGGTTAGCCACCAAGTTATGGAACACTCTGTATAATACAAAATATTTTTAAAATGTGCGCCTACTGAGCAGCTATCACAAGGAAAAACCCGCTTCGAAATATTTTTACTCATAAAGGCATAATCGGCCTTACCCGCTTAAATGACTCGCCCTATATATATTTATATATTGTAATGATTGATATAAATATATACCGGGTGTCTGTTTAAGCTCGGCCACCGGCCATATCTCGGCAACCGTTTATCGTACAACCTCGCGGAAAAAATCTTGATAGTAAAATGGACGACGAAAATTACAACTAAAATATTTTTAAGTTTCCACAATGATGGCAAGGGGGCGCAATTCTCAAGATGAATAAAAATTCGATAATTTTTCATTAAATTCTATATTAAGATAGATTGAAAATTTTTCTAGCAAGATTTTTAGACGTTTTTATACAACTTTCATTTGAATCTTTTTGATCTAACTCCCATACGAAGGGTAGAGGGGAGAGGGGTATGTCTACGTACAAAAGTCAGTATAATTTTGGTTTGCACAAACGGATTTTAATATTTCTGGGATCATTAGATAGAGAATCTTACAAAGAATTGAAGGACATGTAGCACGAAATTACGTGGTTGTCAAAGAAAATAACAGGGGGCGCTGTTCTCAATGTATGTATATTACTTGTTTTTTCTTTAAAATTTTAAATGGAACGGCATATATTTAATATAGTAATATTGAAGCACATAAAAAACTGAAGAGAATGATGAAAACCGGAAGTTGCTACCTTTTTTCTTGACGAAGATATAGTCACACGAAGACAATCCAAAAAAAATAAACAATTTTTAATATAAATTTATTTATTTATTGTGAGTAATAATTTTATTTTAATTTTAAGTGTCACTAGACAGTGTATAGTTCGCTTTCACTTGAATTTTCATCATAGTCTTCCATAAATGTATTTATTTCAATCACCTCACCGATTTTTTAGTTCATGCATATGTTACATTAGATTCTCTTCTTAAATGTTCAAATTCTCTAGCTATTTTTAAATTTCATGTCTTGCCTTTTTAGACATTGAAATGAAATAATAAAAATAATGATAATAATAATAATAATAATAATAATAATAATAATAATAATAATAATAATAATAATAATAATAATAATAATAATAATAATAATAATAATAATAATAATAATAATAATATATCTTTATCACCCAACTGATATAGGTAGATCTAATTATAGGAAAACAGCAAAAATAATTTCCATAACTCATGAACTAAGTATACAATAACGAGAAAAAAAACAATATAATATAATGCATTAGTTATAATCCAGTCATTTACTCATTAGTAACGAAAGGGTACACAAATTGATATCTAAATCATCCCCGCCTGAAATGAAAGTAAATAAAAGAACCTATTATATACCTAAACATAAATAAGAAAATATATTGACCAAATAATATAAAGGAAAAGAAAATATATTTAAATCAGAAAGTACAAAAAAGAAAACAAGAAAAACTTCAACTTAACAAATGTTCAGTGTTCACCTTCATTTTCAATACCCGTTTACTTGTCGATTAGTAGAGAGCAGAGTTACTTCCATTTCGGAGGCAGCAATTGTTGTACTCGGCTTTTTGTGATAAACTATGTCTTTTATTCTGCCCCATAAATAAACATCAAGAACATCTGGCAAGGTGAGTAAAAGCTCAATAATGTCTTCTTTCGGGATAATTTAGGGAATATTTCCCCGAAGTAAGAATGCATTTTCAAAGCATTGAAAATACATTCTGATGATGTCATAAGCTTCAACGTTAGAATACGACATTTTACAAACTTAATAATTATGTGCAGGTGTCCAAAAAGGCTTAATTTGCTAAATACGTACAAAAAGTTTAACTACAAGTGACACTAATATCTTTGCATTTTGATTTTCATGGCCTGCCTTGGAAACCTCATCATAATGTAATTTAGTATCACTGTGCATTATGAAAATTTAAAAAAAAAAGCAAACTACACTGTTTACTATTATTATTTTATTTCAATGTTGGAAAGGATAAGAAATGATATTTAAAAAATAATAGCTACAGTGTTTAAAAACATTTAAAATGAGAATCTAGCGTAACATATGCAATGAATTAAAAAATCGATAAAAAGATTGAAATAAATACATTTAACGAAGAGTATGATGAAATTTCAAGTGGAAACGTACTATACACTGTCTAGAGACCCTATTAAAATTAAAATAAAATTATTACTCCCAATAAATAAATAAATAAATTTATATTTAAAGAGTTTTATTTTTATGGATTGTCTTCGTATGACTATATCTTTGTCAACAAAAAAGGTAGCAACTTCCGGTTTCCATCATTCTCTTCAGTTTTTTATGTGCTTTAATATTACGATATTAAAAATATACCGTTCCATTTGAAATTTTAAAGAAAAAACAAGAAATATGCATACATTGAGAACAGCGCCCCCTGTTATTTCCTTTGACAACCACGTAATTTCGTGCTACATATCCTTCAATTCTTTGTAAAATTCTCTATCTAATGAGCCCAGAAACATTAAAATCCGTTGAGGCAAACCAAAGTTATACCCACTTTTGTGTGCAGACATACCCCCCTCCACTCTCCCCTTCGTATGGGAGTTAGATCAAAAAGTTTCAAATGAAAGTTGTATAAAAAGATCTAAAAATTTTGCTACTAAATTTTTTAATGTGTCTTAATCTAGAATTTAAAGAAAAATTATCGAATTTTTAATTCATCTTGAGAATTGCGCCCCCTTGCGATCATTTTGGAAACTTAAAAATATTTTTGTTGTAATTCCCGTCATCCATTTTATTATCAAGATTTTTTCCCCAAGGTTTTACGATAAACGGTTGCCGAGATATAGCTGGTGGCCGAGCTTAAACAGACACCCGGTATAAACACAATTCGCGCGTAGTATAAAATATATATTAAAAGATCTAGGAAATTTACATTTACAATGTGCAAAGGTTTGAAGGAATAGGATGGTATATAATATGCATATCACGACAGGATTATATCCTTTGAAAGTGTTCTAATCTATACTCAAAATATTAGCTGAACAAAAAATCCGGATGTTATCGTAGGAATGATAAATTCATTCAATATATAATTTTTTTCGTGGTGTCGCATAAAAAGTGTGTTATACTCGTGCAAGATGTATATAAAATAAAGAGAATAAAAATTTGATAACTGTCAGAAGAGATTTATAAGCCGAGCATAAAAAAGCCGATTGGATATTTGTGAAACAAGGGAAAAGATTAGAGATACACATTTTGTAATTTATCACCTCCGGAACACGAAATTTCATTAAAATATAAATGGAAAGCTTTTGGAAATATAATTTATTTACGAAGAGATACTATTTTTGATAATATACAAATGGGCTTCTTAATGCAATATACGCGTGTAAAATAAAAAAAAGAACCTGTTTAAAAGCGTTTCTGTTTGTATTGTTGATGATATTTTAAAAGCTATTATTAACCTTCTGTGAGATATGTACATACATATATATTTAATACTTATTCGTGTTGTACTAGGTTGTGAATAAAATGGACTATAATTTTAAACCTTTGTAAAAAAGACTATTCTGCGAAGCCGACTTTTTGCGTAAAGGTGACCTAAAGTTATCTGTGTATCTAGTATTGTAGTCATGAATCTCATTTCTACACGAAACATATTTGTTTAAATACTTTGGTAACCTATTATGTATTATTTTATAAATCAATATAAGAGTGTTTAACTGAATCCTTTGCTTAACACTAAGCCATTGTAATGTATCTAACATTAATGTAATTCGAGTATACCTATTGCAACTCAATATAATCCTCATAGCCCTGTTTTGCAGCTTCTATAATCTATATATATCACCATCTTTGACTAGAAATGGAATTGTGGGACAATAATCAAAGTGTGGGGCAATGATTGTTTTATAAACATAGATTCTAGCCCATAAACTTAATTTAGCACTTATCCTCCCAAAAAAAAACCTATTTTTTTGCAACTTTCTTTTCTATATAGTCAATATTTCTATAGAATGTTAATTTATTGTCAATTATCACACTGAGATATTTAATCTCGTTTACCCATTCAATAATTTCATTATCAATTACCACTGATTCACTAGTATTGTTTATCACACTGCTCTAGATAAACATTGCTTGTGTTTTCGACGTATTCAACTTTAGTTTATTGATTTTTAACCATTTGCTAACACCTTCAAGTTCGCAGTTTATCTTTTTTGTTGCTGAATCAACATCCCTATCTGCAACACTTATTAGCGTATCATCCGCAAACAGATTAGTCTTGCAGATGTTAGTGGCACTTATCACATCGTTTATGTATAGGATGAATAGAAGCGGTCCTAGAATTGATCCCTGAGGGACTCCTAGGGACACCTCCTCAGCTGTTGACTCCTCACCGTCGTACCTGGTTTTTTGTTTCCTGTCTGTTAAGTAATCCTTTATCCATTCCAAAGCCATACCTCTTATTCCATATTTACTTAATTTTTGTATTAAATTCTTTCGGTCAAGTGTCTCAAAAGCCCTTTTCAGATCCAAGAAAACTGCCACAATTTTGTTATCGCGGTCTATCTCTTCCTTCCAGTTATCTATTACTAAATTTAATGCTGTTTCACCTGAGTGATTCCTCCTGAAGCCAGACTGCACATCCACCAACACGCAATTTTTTTCCAAAAATTGCTCTAATGGTTCTTTTGCTGCATATTCTATGATTTTTTCTAATGTTGGCAACATGTTGATCGGTTTAAAATCAGAGCAGTTCTTGGTGCCGTTGATCTTTGGAATCGGTATTATCGTAGTGGTTTTCCAAACATCCGGAAACACGCCTGTCCTAAACGACAAATTAATTATTCCCAACAGCGTATGTCCAATAATCGGAAATGCGTCGCTAATAACTTTTGTATCAATACCATCAGTTGTTGACTTGCCCTTTAGTGGTTCCACAATTTTTCGTAGCTGCGCCATTTCAAGCGGTTCAAAAGTGACAATATTTGTGTGTCTCCATCGTGACAGTCATTCATATTTACGTTCCCTACAATTACTTCGATATTGTCATGTATTTCACTGATACTTTCGATGAAATACGCATTAAAGTTCTCTGCAATTTTCTTTGCTTCACATTCCCTGCTCGATGGAAAACCAATATATTCTGGCTTTCTCTCGCTAGTGACCGTGATTAATGCTTTTAGTTTTTTCCACATTCGTTTTGCATCGCCCCTTGTTTCATCAATTTGCCTCTCATAATAAATATTCTTTCTTAATTTTATATGTCTATTGTAGTAGTTCTTCATGTTTGTGTAGTTACGCCAGTCATCCTTGCTATTGCTATTCTTTGCAACTCTGTATAATGCGTTCCTTTGTTTCTGCAACGATTTTAATTCATGATTAAACCATGGATTACCCTGCCTCACAGCAATTGTTTTATTGTTGACAATGTTGTAATAACTTGCATTTAGTTCATTTACTAGTGACAATGTCCGATTTTGTAAATTATATTTATCGATCTGTTTCCAGTTACGTAGTATCAGCATGTTTCGCAAGTCGTAAACTGTATAAGCACTTTTGTCTAATATTCTTTTGCGCTGAATCATATCTATCGAATCGCTGTTTGTAAACTTTAATAATAATGTTTCGTGGTCGGAAATTTTGCACAAATTTCTACCGTCGCTCCCATTCATTTGTTATAACTAGGTCAATTAATGTTATCGAATTGCTTGTTACCCTGGTATAATCACCAACCCCTTGTTTGATTCCACTTGCAGTAATGATATTTTTCGATCTAGTAGCATAGGTTGAATCCCTGGACACATCCACATTGAAGTCACCAAAAATAGTACACATATCCCTTCCATCAAATGTTTCCTCGGACCAAGCCTCAAAAAAGTCCAAAAACTCCACATTGCTTGCACTAGGGCTATGATATAAGACTGTATAAGTACCCCTAGCAAATCCGACCGAAACACTTATACCTAGCAACCATACAGCATTATTTACTGTTATGTTGCAACTTTCACTATATTTGATGTCATTTCTTACGTAAATTGTAATACTACCCGTGTGTCTCTGTGCGAATCACATCTCGCAACCGAGTAACCTCTACAGTTTATTTCTGACTCCCGGACATAAGATGTAACACGTGTCTCACTAAGTAGAAAAATAGGCGGGCGATATGTCTCTATCAAATTTTCTATTTGCTCAAAGTTCGCAAGTAAACTCTGTACATTCAAATGCATTACCTCATCTTGCTTTGTCGTAACATTACGATTTATTCTAAAAAATCAACTTTATCTTTGGCGTTTTGTACTTTACATACGTCCCAACCAATATTTATTTTCTGAGTTTCCAATAATCTGTTGTAACTCTCTGCATCTACTTCCGCATAAGCAAAAAACCTGTCAGGCAGTTTTATTTTGGATATCATCCTACCTACGTGAACAATTTTTATATTATCTGATTTTAGGAAGTGGTTCTGAGCTATGATCTTGCCTCGTATCTCCTCAGGGTCCCGGTGTTCGCTCATACCTTCTATCTTCACACGTGGTTTTCGCTTTTCTGGTTCTTTAATATCATACTTTTTGCCAAGCTTCGAGTTCGCTACCTCTTTTAATTTCGAAATAGCATCCTTATTTTTACATTCAATAACAACTTCACTGCGACTTACATTCATTACACCTGTAATTTCAATATTCGTTGGATCAAATAGTTTCTTAATTTTTCCTTTTGTTGTGAGACTCTTCTGGTTTTCATTTCTTGGTTTAATTACAAGGACCTGCTCATGCTTCTTTGCATTCACTTTGTCCGCGTATAATATCACTCTTTCTTCTTGTATATTCGCCAACTTCTGTAGTTCATTCCCTACTTCCTGCTTATTCTCACGCAACAACTCCGATTGTGTGATGATTTTAGATGATATTTCACATAGGGAATTCTCAAGAGTCATCATCATTTTCCTCAATGAACAGTTTTTTGTAACGCCACATTTATCACAACACCACAATACATTACTTCTTTCAGTAACAACTCGATAGGCTATGTCGGTTAGTCCTGTAAAATTTTGATAATACGGTTGTTCACAAAAATCATAACAAATCATGTTTTTCTCTCTGCCTTTAATTTCTATTTCACATTTAGCGCAAAACATTGCCTTTCTTTTTTCCTTTTTTTAGCGCTGTGTGACTTCACCCGCTCACTTACACACTTGTCAACACCTATTGTCGAAGTACACGTATATACATACGTATAGGAAGTATATGTCCACTCCACTCGACTGCATGCAATCAACTATGTAAGGTATGAAGATTTTTCAAATGTCATATTGAAGCGTAGTGTTTTGAAAATAGAACAAAATAGTAATGACATCGAAGAATTTGATTCACCTTAATAAACTAACTTTTTTCCCTTATTAAATTAAGTAAAATATTTGATATCCTTGAATATCTGTGCCTGTAATTTTCCTTAACGTTGACAAGCCTGACAGTAGATATTTTCTAGTCCTTCTTAAATATCTGCAGGCGTTAGGCCTTACGCTTAGAAGCAAAATTGCTGAGGAAATATCCTCGGCGGTTCATTTTGCCTTAATCTTCGTCTTTTGATCTAATTAGTTAGATTTAGCCCCATGTAAAATATTTCCTCAAAATTTCATTATGGTGAAATATTTCTTCACTGAAGTGCTCTACATTTTTCTCTAAGGTCTGTACTTTTTGTTGTGACAGAAAGTACTTTTCCTTCTTCAGGATTTTCATTTCAAGTAGTTCTGCATTATAAAATCCAAATTAGAAATGTGCAATACATAAATAATTCTTTATATTTCACAAACTGTAATTGTTTCATTATAAACAAAAAAATGGGTGTGCTTAAAACCACACGGCAGAAGTGAAAACTTCATCAAGGCGAGGTTAATAATACGAAATCCAACTTTTTTTTTCGTTCTATATTACATTAGGGTCATCCTGCATTGACGAATTCAGTTGCTGAGATTTAGTGTGCTTCTTTTGACGATATTTCTTCACGCGCGCATTAGACAATTCCCTTTTTCGTTTTAATTTGTCATCGATTTGATTTTCTTCATCCATCCTGTGTAACAGAAAAGAATTAAATGATTATAAATTCGTATATAATGAGCAATTAAAGCAATGGTCTATTCTCAACGTTTCTGTTTTGCATTGGTATACAAATTATAGTAAATGCGTGTGGACGTTATTTAACACCCGGAATATACTGATCAGTTTCCGAGTCATCCATATCATTTTAATAAACATGCTAAAACTTACCTGAGGGCGATATATTATATTATATTATTATAGAGATAATGTCTCATAAACACACAACAAATTTTTTTGGTTAACCGTCCGCGAAATTACCAATTAGCGAACGCAACACAATCCGCGAAATACAATTTCGCGGCCGTTGCTATGGCAGCGACTGCGGTATATAATCGCGTGGGTGTACGGACAACTTTAAAGGGTTCCTGGACGGAGAGGTTTTCCGATACGCTTCTGAGTCGGTTCGGACGCATGTATATATATAATACCGCCTGTACCTCACACGTTTATTCCAACTTTAACAGCATTCAGTGCAGATAGTCTTTTTATTCTAAAAATTTGTAAATCAACAATAAAAATGACAATAAATAAAATCTTTAATATAATGAAAACTATTGTTGATTAGTGATAAGTGAAAGTTTTGGAAAAATACATAGGGAAAAAAACACCACCAACAAGGTTTTACAACCGAATAATATTCCCGCAATTATAAGATTAGTTTTCGTGCTAAGTTTCCTAATATTATGCGATTTTGATTATAACGTGACGAGTTTTTCTTTATTGAAAAGTTTGGTGAAAGTAAGAATATAGAGAAAGAATAAATTTTAAAATATTTTATCTTTGCACTCATATTTTGTATCGTAATACGTACTTTTTATTGTTTTAACTTTTTAATTAATTATTTTAAATTCTGCAAAGGATATTTCAATTGACTTGTTATTGATATGCTTTTTGCAATAATATTTTAACATGATATACACTAGTTTTTAACACACTCAACATTGTTACAGATTTTTTATATTTCCGAAGAAGACAAGAATAATATGTGGAAACTTAAAATAAACACAAATTTTAGTCTACGAAAATAGTTTTTAATTTGTAATGCCGAAAATTCACACCAAGAAAAACATAATAATTTATATGTAAATAGACAATATGAATACTCGCTTACGAGTCCCGCTATGGTCTGATGCTAACGTGCGGGCTTCTCACCCGTGCGGTTCGGGATCGAATCTGCTCGGGGACATGAATTTATTTATTCATTTAAATTTCAATTTAAATGAAATTAACTACCTCTATATGATATATTTCTCTCGTTGCCTTAGTCGACTCGAGCCGACTTTACCCGAACGAGCGTTACATAGCCGAGCGTGACAGCTCAGTCTTGTTCAGTGCTCACAATCAACGCAGCGCGCCCAAAGAAGTTTACATTTCAAAAATGCTTATAAAAGTATATAAGTAATAGTTTGTTAAAAATAATTATTATGCACCACAATCTTAATGAATCGAGTCTACATTATTACTTCAATTACAGCTCTATGGGCAAGCATTTCTGTAAAAATGGAACTTATATACTAGGTCCACTTCAATAATTTTTGAATAGAGTAAAATTGGTGATAGTATGTAAACTGTGTATTACAGATTAACATTCTTCCTCAGCAACAATTCAAACTATATTGTAAATTATTCAAAATAAAGTACTCTTACCCAAATAATATTGTATTTGTTACCTTGACGTTGATAGTTGTAAAGTCAGGTTATCAACAGCAGCTTTATTATATACAAGGTGTAGATAAAGTCTGGAACAAAATTAATATTTCTGTTATCTTCGGTTTGATGGAAAAACCCTGACATAGGTCGATTTTGTTTTTATCCCGTGCACTTTATAATATCTGTCGTCATCTGGTTGCGCGCGGGCGTGACGTCATAAGTTTTTTCAAATGGTAACCCGCCACATTTATTACCCCTTGTCGTTAGGTATTCCATTGTGCATGCAACGGTATAAAAAGTTTGGTACCTTACATAACAATTTTGGGGAGAAAAATGCTTTCGAATTTCAAAAAATTAAAATTTTATTTCTAATGAAAAACTAATCAAAAATTATTTTAAAAAATCAGGTAAATTATAATCCGAGGTTTATCTTGGATTGTCGTCAAACAAGACACCAAAAAAATATCAACGGAAGTGTTCAAATTGTCCGCCATTGGCCATTTGACACTGGCCGAGACGGACGTACACGCTTTCTACGACACGTCGTATTGTCTCTGCACCAATATTTCGCCATATTAACTGTTCATTACTTGGTGTTTGAACTTATCCATTCACAATACTTGCTCCATTGGTAGTGTTGAACGTGCATTGCGAAAATGGCGAATTTGAGCGAAAAAGAGCGGATTCAAATTCTCATTATTGTTGGTTGTGGTGATAAAATACGTAGCCATGAAGAAGCCTGTCAGTTTTTCAATGCAGAAAATCCAAACCGCGCACCAATTTCGCGGTCAACGGTGAGCAAAATTGTCGCAAAATTTGCTGAAACTGGTAGTGTAAAAGGCAGGGCTCGTCAAGGTCGACCAAGAATTGAGGAAGATAGAAGGGTCAATATTCTCTTGGAACTTCAGGACAACCCCCACACTTCAACAAGGAACATTGCCAGGGATTATGCAGTCGATTTTACCACAGTAGCCAAATTGCTGAAGAAGGAAAAACTTCATCCGTACAAAATCAATCGGGTTCAGGAACTGAATGAAGATGACTTCGACCGCCGACTCGAGTTCTGTGAACAAATCATGCTACGGTGCGATGAGAATCCCGGATTTGTCGACAATGTGGTTTTTAGTGACGGAGCAACTTTTACCTTGAACGGTGAAGTGAATCGCCACAATTGTAGGTACTGGTCGGGCAAAAATCCTCGATGGGTTCGAGAGGAGCACACCCAACACCGGCAAAAAGTTAATGTATGGGCGGGAATAGTGGGAGATCGCATTGTGGGGCCTTTCTTTCTGGACAGAAATTTAAACGCTGAAACATACTTACATTTCCTAAGATTTACGCTAGTGCCAACATTGGTAGAATTATTTCCGGATGAAAACACCCCCGACAAGCCTCACCCCAGAATCTGGTTTCAACAAGATGGAGCACCTCCACATTTTGGCTGGCGTGTTCGGAGTTACCTCGACGAAATTTTCCCCGGGAGATGGATCGGACGAAGGGGGACAATTGAATGGCCTGCCCGTTCGCCAGATCTCACACCACTTGATTTTTTTCTATGGGGTCATGTGAAATCAAAGGTGTACACCAATAAGCCAAATAACTTGGATGATCTGAAACATCGTATCCGCGAGGAAATGCGAAATATTGGTGCAGAGACAATACGACGTGTCGTAGAAAGCGTGTACGTCCGTCTCGGCCAGTGTCAAATGGCCAATGGCGGACAATTTGAACATTTCCGTTGACATTCTTTTGGTGTCTTGTTTGACGACAATCCAAGATAAACCTCGGATTATAATTTATCTGATTTTTTAAAATAATTTTTGATTAGTTTTTCATTAGAAATAAAATTTTAATTTTTTGAAATTCGAAAGCATTTTTCTCCCAAAAATTGTTATGTAAGGTACCAAACTTTTTATACCGTTGCATGCACAATGGAATACCTAACGACAAGGGGTAATAAATGTGGCGGCTTACTATTTGAAAAAACTAATGACGTCACGCCCGCGCGCAGCCAGATGACGACAGAATTGAATTCACGATGTTATAAAGTGCACGGGATAAAAACAAAATCGACCTGTTTCAGGGTTTTTCCATCAAACCGAAGATAACAGAAATATTAATTTTGTTCCAGACTTTATCTACACCCTGTATACACAATGTGGCAACTTATGAAGTAGGTCTTATGAAGTATTCGGGTGGATTTTACTGAATATTTATATTTGTCTCTAATCTGTAAATTATTTAATTACCAGCCCTCATATACGTTTTTTGCAAAACCAACTGAACATATAACATCTGTAAATAATAACATCATTAAAACTGCTGAGACAGGTTTTGATCGCCAGCAAAACGAAAATATCTATATTCCTTCGCTGAGTGTTTTCTAATCTTCTTTTGCAGTTCAAGACACAGCAGCTTACCATATTATATGAGGTCTAGAAAGAGGCAAATGTGTTGCATTATAATACATCAATATTTAGTAAACTCATTACTTTCTATGTTATACTTTCTTCTCAAGTTAGTTGACACATAAAATAAATTAAAACAAAATCTTTGGCTTAACAAAAATATTTACAAAACAATAACTACATTAAATACCTAAAATAATAGCAATGGCTACAAAAAATACTATACAGTTGCTTCGTAATCTAGATATAAACAAACTACAAACATATGATGGATGACACAGGACATACCGAGAATTGATGACGTAGGTGTGTGCAGTGCGAAATATACGAAATTGAGTCAAAGGTGCCTTATATATTTGTAGCATGGGTATATCATTAAAATAGAGTACAGATACTAAAACTAATGAATGAAGATAAGTGTACTGTTGGCAATAGTTATCACAAAAAAAAAACACAAAACATATGATATACTAATTACGACTAGAAATTATTATTGAAAAATTTATTTAAAATACCTGTATTTAACCTACCTATTATTTAATATATTACGGTTGATTTCTTTGTCTACAAAACCTTCATTTTTTAATTGAACAACTTAAGGCACTAAATAAAATTTCCTTCTCGTGCTTCAAATACCCAAATGTGAGTTAGTTAATTTTTATTATTATATCACATTTGCATTTATAATAAATCTTAGCGCTACCTCTAAACACTGAACTTAAAGGTTATATTTTCTATAAAACTATCAAAACTACATATACCTTTCGTTCTTTTATGTGCAGAATTACTGAAATTATCCATTGCATAATTGTATTTAAATAAGATATTACATTGGAAAACTATATCACTCTATATTTAACAAGTGGCTTTATGTGTACTAACATAATAATATGGTGTACTTTTCATTATTTGGCTTTAAACGAACTCAATTCGAAATGAAACTTCCGCTTCAATTCAACAAAAATACATTAGCTATATATAATGCATTACTTCTTGCTTCCTTTCCTTCTAGATTGAACTGTGTGGTACGCTGCTCCATCTTGCTGAATAGAATTAATTTTCTTTATGAGACAAGGTTGCAATAGAATACAGAAATATTCTTATTTACTGTTTTACTGTCAAATAAAATTCTCCTCAATCATATGAAGACATTTTAACCTAAATTCGTACAAGCAATAGACAGTATTTTACTTTGTTACTCCCCATATTCTTAATGTTCTTTATATCAAAGTTGGTTCTCAGTTTTGTGATAGTTGCTTACACTTATTTTCTCCAATATGTTTCTTCTTGTTTTCTACTCAATCGTCCAGTCTCTAACAATTTTCTTATTTCCGTCTAAATATCTATGCCAAACAGATGACTTTCCTACAATTTCGGTTGAACTAGTTCTTATTTAATTACATTTTACTTTCTTATACGTAGTATAAGGAAGTATTGTGATGATGAAAATTTTCGACCTCGAGATTTTTGCATAAGTCCACGTTTAGAAGTCCCCGAAAAAGTGGTTTTTAAAAACTGTCTGTGTGTGACCACACTAGCGGTCAAAGCGCTGTAAATATCAATTCCAAATTTTGTATTTACCTGTATAATCTCCCTCTTGAGATCTGATTAGTTTTTCAGTAAAATCGGTAGACCGGAAGTAGCAGTTTACTTCAGTGAAAGAATCGAATTTTGCCAATATTTCGTCAACTACTAAGTTTAAACAAATTTATAAAGAATTCATATGTACTTAGAATTAAAACTAAGAACAATTTTATTTAAAAAGTTTTTCGAAATTCCTACCGGAAGTAGGTCTTTTACTCCTATCGAGTATCAGTTTTTGCGAATATTTCGCAAATCATGGTTTTTAGACAGGTACGTTACGGATATAAAAGTATTTAGAACATAATTTTCAATATATTTTGTATAAAAAAAATTCTAAATTCAGACCGGAAGTACCACTTTTACTCTTTTCGAATAGCGATTTTTTTTTGCAAATATGTCGTAAGTTATTCATTTTATATATATTTATGAAGAGTACAAAAGTATTTAGTGTCAATATTTTTTGTATATACGAAATTTCAAAATTCGGACCGAAAGTAACACTTTTACTCTTAGGGAGAAGGAGTTTTTTTCGAAAAGTATGTATTCTATAGCGATTTATTAAGAGAATAGAAGTACTTAGAATAGGATTTTGAATAATCCTTGTGTAAAAAAATTCTTAAAATTGCATAGTTTGAAACGCCCATTCGTATAAGAAAATCGTGTGGTGGCCACACCTCATTTTTTCATTTTATTCCACTTCATCTTTTCAACTAAATATTTTCCTAACACATTTCAATTTCTGATGCTCCTATATGTCCCTTGGATTACCCACTCTTCACTAGTATATAAGCAAACGTTTAGTTTTATTGTCTAGTTGTTTTTATTATTTATTAATGATTCTCTATACCATACAGTACAGTTTTTCAATCCATTTGTTAATTACAAATCTATCTACTTATCATTTGTTATTATTCTACCGACGATGTCATTATGTCTATCTTTGTTCAACAATATGTTAATTATTCTATGTCGTGGTATGAATATGTTTACTATCATCTGTCTGTCTATAGAAGTGACAATCAAAATTACATCAGCGGTTAAACTGTACAGCCATAATAGGTGTAGTATAACTTTTAGGTAAATTATTGATTGCTCTCATAAACAGTAGTGGTGTAAGGCTATCTAGATATCAATTTTAGTACATATCCTAATATAATATCTTACAAGCATTCATCAGATAATTGCTCTCTTGCACCTACTACAATAGGTATATGTTCGATAATATAGGTAAGTTTATTAGCTATGATGGTGGTCTCAGTAATATCCCACCTGATGGTGGTTCTTATTTGAAACAAACCTCGAATGCAGAAAGTACCAACCTTATAAAGCTTAAGTTTGAAACTTGTAGACACTGCGTTGTTTAATAGTTATTTAGCAGCTATCAATATTGAGCGCTTCCAATGAATTTCTAAACATGGAAAAATTGGTAATCGTTATGTTATACACCCAATATCGAAGGCGAGTTAGATTGTACTCGGGAGGGAGGGGGCTGTTCCTTCGTTTGACACTTCAATATTGAGTGCTAAAGTTTAAACCAGGCCGTACGAGTTGCCAAGACGAACACCGAAGTGGTCGACCAAATGAGGTAACTACTAGAAATGGTGACGAAAATCCACAAAATGGTATTGAATGAGAGTCGATTAAAACTGCACGACCTAGCAGATGTGGTAGGCACAAATAGGGTGCCGCGTTTGTTCATAGTGGAAGAGAAACAGCCTCGTTAAGATGTTTCAATCGAGTGATTGGCGATGTTTCACAGAAATAAAGCCTAGTTTTTGCGTCAATTTATAACCATGGATGAAATACCATCACTTTACACCTGAGACAATGAACAGGCAAGGCAATAGAGTGAAGAGGAAGAATCGACTCCAATGAAGGCGAAAAGAGTCCCACCTGCAGGCATGGCCATTGCGTCAGTTTTTTTGGACTCACGTAGGCTAATTTTCATCATCTTCAGAAAGGAAAGACAACTAATGAAGAGTTTTATGCAAACCTACTGCAGCGTTTGACTGATGAAATCGAGGAAAAACAGCCATATTTGGTGAGAAAGAAAGTACTGTTTTATCAAGACAATGCATCATTTCACACACACTATTCTTCAAATATGGACCCATCGGATTATTTTATCCTTCCAAACTTGAAAAAAATTTTCCAAAAATAAAGAGGTTGATGGCTATTTTCAAGAGCTCGACAGTTCTCACTATAAACAGGATATCGAAGCTACTGAACATCGATGGTAAAAGTGTATCGAGCTAAAAGGAAACTATGTGGAGAAGTAAAGATACTTTTTCGCAAATTCTTTCCGTTTTCTTTGTTAAGCCGAGTTTTTATACTATTTCTGTATTTTCTTAGAGTACCGAAAGTAGTTGTCAAATCCATGCATATTAACATAACATTTTTTTCTACTAGATGACTTTAGATCTGCTCTTCATTTATTTTATTCTTTTTACATGTTCACACTACGTTATTCAATTTTTATAAGAAACAAAATGGTTAACGAAAAACGGTTTGATCTATAACTCGCACTATTTTATTCTTTTGGTAATCAGGACGAAGTATTCTCATCGCCCGTGTTTTCGATATAGGTTTTTGAACCTTTTTTTACTATACTCCCATAAATATTCCGTTAATTACTTAATCTATCACCTCGAATCTTTTACCTTATCTCCATCGCTTTTCTCTTATTATGTCTTTATATATCGATACTAACTTTTCTTTTGTATTCGTCTGCTCTCCAATTTATATCAACTTGCCGAACTTAATAATTTAATACTGATTCTACAACTGTCATGTTTCTTGTATATTTTGTTTTCAAAGAGTTATCATTACCATCTATAAAAAAATCTCCGCATTCCGTTATTTTCAATTCCATGTACTAGAAGTTGCCCAAAATTTTCTATTGTTAACTTTACTTATATATGAAATTTAAATCATATTAAATAAAAATACATTTAGCTAATTAAAATTACTTAAAATTTCCTGAATAAGAAAGCAGTTGCATATAAATTTTTATTGGGCAATACGACACTGTAATTTAAGGTTTGCTTTCAAAAACAAATATTCATACTGTCTGCAATGTAAACAAAAAAAAGGCACTGCATTATATTAATCTAGCGGCCAGGAATAGATTAAATATTTGAGATTAATTAATTAAATTTAGGAAGTGATGAAAATGCAGTAATACTAATATATAACGATGTACATTGCTGAAATTATTAAAATATATTTCATACAAGAGTTGAATAAAATCATTTTTCCTATTTGAAAATTACCGATACACAAAATAAATAAAATTAATTAATTAATTAATGTAAGAAATGTAACTAAAAAGAATCATTTTATCAGTGTAAATGTAACTGTAATAATTAAATGACAACAAAATTAACGATTTATAATTAATAGAAGAGAAAAATGGATTAATGAGTTTAAAGAAAAGTACGAGATTAAGTTTTTATTGATATTGAGTCCTAAGATAATAATATTAATAATATTTATTATTGTCCAATATGTCACCACAATACACACAATATGTACAAAACAATAAAGATAATACATGCGCAAACAAATAAATAACATTCAACAATTCAAAAAAAAATAATAAGCTAACCTGGTTAAAATAATACACAGAAAAATCCTAAGAAACAACAACAATGAAAAACCTACTTAGCAAACCTTTTGAAATTCCCGACAGAATTCTCTATAGGAGTAAGTAGATGTGTTGCATTTACTCTTAAGTTTGAACGAGGTACTCAAAAGTTTACTTCTACGAGCAAAACAGGTTTGTCGATTTAAAAAAAATATTACATTTTTTAAAATCCACAAAATTTTGAACTAATTAAGAGTCGTATTACTTCGAACGTTTACGAGGACAAACGCCCCATCGAATTTCATTAATATAGCAGTCATTTAAAGCATGCAACTATAAACTATACATAAAAAATGACTTGGTTGTTGCTCTTATCAAAAACCTTACAGCTCGTTTTGATGATGTCGTTAAAAAGAAAGGAATATAAAGAAGCGTGTGTCGACACGCATATTTGGGCGATCTGAGCGGCCAAAATGGATTATAAAAATATTAAAGCAGGTAAAAAAAAGGTTGCTATTTGTCATTTACCATTTTAGTCAAGTGTTCTACGAATGTCAAACAATGCGTCACTCCATACCGATACCTCCCTAGCGCTCGTATCACCAGTTTGAACTTGTTTGTTAATTTGTTTGTATATATAGTTTTTCGGCGTCCTTATACATATTTACCCATATTCAAGAGTTACTATCCGGTTGGTTGTTATTGAGTTAGAAGTGTAAGTTATGGATTATAACTAAGCAGGTAAGGGTGTATACTGTTATCTCTTTATAGTTGCGTTACGTGTCAATTCAATTCATAGTAAGTAGATTTTACTTGTCTTGTGTTGTTGTGCAAAAATTGGGATGGAATGTGTCTTTTGTTCTTTCGTAATGTGCCTGTATACGTTAAATTTCTAGCTTTTAACTTATCCACTGATTAAATTGAGCTAAACCAATTGTCAGCTAATATTTCGGTTTGTACCTGTCAAAGGCTTGGCTAACCTTAGCACACTTTGCGTGGGTTTACTGAGTGTCCTTTCTTCTTGTGACAAAGTTAAACCATCAGATTTTTTACCACAATATATGTATCCATTACATACATATCCGCTACGAGAATCTGTGAGCATCATTATTTTGATACCATATTTAACTGGTTTTGCTGGCAAATAGACTTTAAATCGACACCTTCCACGAAAGTCAACTAACATTTCATCAACGCAAGTGTATTCACTTATTGTGAGCATTGCCTGGGAGTTTTTAATAAATTTATTAAATAGCTCGCTAATTGCCGCAGCAGGGTCACTTAATTGCCGCAAAGCTCTATCCTCTGGATTGTCAAATCGAAGACAAGATAACAGCACAGCGAATCGTTTCTGGCTCATAACTAATCTAAAAATAACTCTTCCCCTACCATCAGTAGAAAATATTGTGGCAATATCTTCAGTGTTAGATTTGAAAATGGATGTATATATAAGCAGCCTCATGAACGCTTTCATTTCGATGTCATCAACTGGTTTGAGTTCCGGTTTGTCCGTTCTTTTATATTTTTAGCGTACTATGTTTAATTTTACGTTAGTCCATTGCACATTAAGTGAAGTCATTGTGTCATCAAACTGGAGATTCCAGACCTTTTCAGTGTCCTGATGTTCATCTATCATTGCAGCAGTTCTTAGTCCTGGTAGATGCGACACGATGTTCTGAAGTGGTGTTCGGGTATTTCTTGTTGGTTCCTGACTGGACCATTTATATTTATTTTTTCCATAGTAGTATCGCGTTCTCGAAATATTTTCAACATCGGTTGATCGTATTTGATCTACTACTATGCTTGCTTCCGGTTCGATATCGTCAAATATTGTAGGTATATCTTCTGTATCCGATAGCGATTGTTCTGATTCTGTGTCATGATAGGAAACCTCAAAAATGTCATCTTCTATCATTTATTCGTTATCAGAATCACTTGCAAGTTCGTCAAACCACTTCTGCAGTGTAGTTTCAAAATCTTTGTCTCCATATTTGACTCGTTTTGAAGTTTAAGGCAATTGATCCATTGTGAAAATAATAAAAAGTCACGCAAAGTTCGATTGTTAAAAACTATTAAAATTGTGAAAAAAGTTACACTTACAGTGACATGGAGTCTGGGAAACTCCGCCTGAACTGTACAAGCATACATCTATACAACTGCAAGCGAAACAGGATTGACATGTGCACTGCACATTACTTGAGTCAAGAAATGAACGTACATAGAATTTGGTGGGGATTAAATAGGGATTTGTTAAAATACAAAACAGACAAATTTTGCAGGAGTCTGGTACACAAAAACACTAAAACACCTTACCACACTAAAGCACAAAAATGGCTAAATACGTATTTCAACAACTAAGTTGTCATCATCAGTAGCACTGATTAAAAATCGCGCTGTCTACACACCGTAGCGTACAGAGCAACACTGATTTCCAATTTACGGGGATGGTTTATTCTTTTACCTAGGCTATTAACTACTTCATTAAAAATACCTGATCGTTGTACTGTTAAATACGTCATACTTACTATTCTAATCCTATCCTTTAATTCTAATATTCTAAGAAAACCAACAATATAATTTCCTATTTACGGGGATGGTTTATATATTTTTACCTAAACTATTAACTACGTCATTAACAGTTAATGACGTAGTTAATAGTTTAGGTAAAAATATATAAACCATCCCCGTAAATAGGAAATTATATTGTTGGTTTTCTTAGAATATTAGAATTAAAGGATAGGATTAGAATAGTAAGTATGACGTATTTAACAGTACAACGATCAGGTATTTTTAATGAAGTAGTTAATAGCCTAGGTAAAAGAATAAACCATCCCCGTAAATTGGAAATCAGTGTTGCTCTGTACGCTACGGTGTGTAGACAGCGCGATTTTTAATCAGTGCTACTGATGATGACAACTTAGTTGTTGAAATACGTATTTAGCCATTTTTGTGCTTTAGTGTGGTAAGGTGTTTTAGTGTTTTTGTGTAGTTTCAAGCCACAGACTCCAAGTTTAGTTTCTTAGGAGTCTGGTAGACTCCACGTCACCAGTTACGGGTTAACAACGATATTAGAACTTTCTTCTATGACATACTAACTACAATCTAAGCATTATAAGTAGGAAAAGGTAACATAATTTGAATTCCGTTAAAATTTGGTTTTAGTCACTCTCTATGTGTTCAAATTAAATAGTTGCTGTCAAACATGAGACGTGAGTACGTCACACTTCTCCAATAACAAGACTGGAGAGGATGCTCTTCTGAAAAACAAAGGAGCGAAAATAAAAATATTTAGGAACAAATATGTTTTGTAAATATTTATTATTTAGAGCTACTACATTACAAACTTTCCCTATCTATTGTATCTTGTAGGATATGCAGATTATGAGATTTTTGTGTCCGGCATATTATTTTGAATAAATATCTAATGGGGAAAAATGTTCGATATGCTGATATTTTTATACTCACATATAAAGAATTTCCATTGGACTAATCTTGACGTATTACCTCAAATAAAACAATGTCTGTTCATAAAGTATATTGTCGTGTTGAATGTCGAAATGAAAAGGCCGTACAAACTCTCTACAATTATCTGCATGCAACTGGGGAGAATATAAATTATTTCCGTAACTCAAGTCGTAGTCACAATTAGTGGATTAAATTCTAAATTAAATTTTGATTACAGAAAAGGTTACGTTCGAATTACTGCTCTATTCTATTTTAGCACGAAATGAGGAAGAAATTCTATCATTATTATCATTGTTATTATTCTACCTAGCAAACAAAATTACGTTTAATTCGTTTATACTCGAAATGCAAGTTAGGAATGAGGTATTTCAGTGGAATTTCACCGGAGAGGGATTTTGCAACACAAAGGCGTAGCCTAGTCTGCAAATTGAACCTGCTACATGAATTAATAATAACGATACTTTTCTGTACATGTATGTTCCTATTTATAAATTAGATTCTTCGAAAGTAACCTATTATCTTTATAATATACTGGATGATATAAAGTGAGAAATTTACATCACTGGATTTTATGACATAATCATATATTCCAAATAACATTATTCTGTCAATTAAGTTCAAATGTTTGTATTTATATAAATTCTAATACTATACTGAAACCTAGAGTAGATTGAAGTCACGTGGTAAATTAGTCCTAATTCGCTAAGTTATGTGGCCACCAAGAAATGGAACAATATTGGCCTTTAGATAAAGGTGGTAATTATCAGTTTTTTCGTCTATAAGTAAAATATTATAAATAATTGCTTTTTAAGATTTTTTCTTTATTTTATTAACTCAAAGTAAACATTATACAGGGTGAGTTTTTTTCATTATTTGTATGGGGATCTCGAAAACTATAAGAGATACGCATTAGGTTAAATGGAGAAAGATTTGCATCTTTATAAGCCTCATCCAGATACGTTTTTGTCAATTTAAGAAAATGCATGGTTAACTAGATATTTGCAAAAAATAGAAATTCTCCAAAACCTTTTAAGTGCTATAACTATTCTATTCTTAAAGATAGAAAAAAAATTTTTGAATATTGTTTTTAAGAAATTCAATTTCAAACAACGATAACTTCTTAAATTTTTAATTTTGCATAGCATTTTTGAGTTAGCAAGCAAAGTCTAACTTTTAAATGGAAACCATAGTTGGCTATGACATATTCTAATAGTGCATTTTTTTCTGCTTGCAATGATGTAAGGTTTGTAGCACTTATTTTAATAAGTGCCAGCACAATACATTATTATTATTATATTATGTTTAAGAAAAATCATGTCTTGCCATGGAAATCACGATATTAATAATTGAAGAATTATGTTTACTTCATCATTGACAGTTCGTTCATTAGGGTGACTATAGTTGGTTTTGTTAGTGATTTAGTTGCTTTACAAAGTTAGTTATGGTGTACACAAATCTTGAGAAACTTGATATGATCGAATGTTACATTATTTGTAACAAAAATAGTAAAGAAGCCGCCGAACGCTATTTTTTATTGTATTTTGATCACCCTCAACCTTCGTTAGAAACCTTCAAGAATTTATGCAATAATTTAAAAGAGCATGGAAGTTTTGTTAAACCTAGAAATAAAGGTAATATTGGTGAAAACACGCAGATAAATGTTTTAGCTGCTGTTAATCAGACTCCATCATCATCAACGCGGCAAATTGCACAAGATGCTGCTACCTCACAACGCACAGTAGTGAGAATTCTATCTAAATTTTTGTGCTTGGTTCGTAAATATGTGCCATGAAAATAATAACTTTCCAATGCAGATCTTATGGACCGACGAAACACGTTTTACAAACTGCGGCATGTTCAATAGCCATAATGAACACCTGTGGGCGCAAATAAATCCTCGCCGTTTAGAAGAAAGGCGACCCCAGGTTAGGTTCGGCTTCAATTTATGGTGTGGTGTTATTGGTTCGCAACTTGTTGGGCCATTTATTTTTTATGAAACTTTAACCGGAAATCGATACTTGCAATTTCTTAGGGAAGATTTCGACAATATCCTAGATGAATTAAATTTACAGACCCGTACAAAACAACCCAACCCAACCCGTACAAATTTACGGTGGTTTCAACACGACGGTGCCCCGCCTCACTATCAGGCACAGGTCAAAAGATATTTAGATGAATTATTTCCAAACTCGTGAATCAGCAGAAATGATCCTGTTTTATGGCCTGCACGTTCTCCAGATCTTTCACCGTTAGATTTCTTCGTCTTTGGAGCAATAAAAGATCTCGTATATGTGCGATCATATGCAACCCAATAGGAACTATTGGAAGCTGTTATTAATGTATTTGATAGCTTAGATGGGCGCAAAATTAGGAGAGTTACTAACTCAGTGTTGGAAAGGTGCCGTATGTACGTCGATAATAATGGTGGGCATTTCGAACACTTAATGTAAATTTAGGGTGTTACGTGTTGTTAATAATTAATTCGTTTAGCATTTGTATTGTTTCTTATATTACATTGTATATTATAAATTTCTTTTCTTTTCCATGGCAAGACATGGCTTTTATTAAACATAATAACTGCGTATTGTACAGTTATTTATTAAAATAAGTGCCACAACCCTTACATGCAAGCAGAAAAAAATGCACTACTAGAATATGCCATAGCCAACTATAGTTTCCATTAAAAAAAATAGACTTTACTTGCTAACTCAAAAATGCTAAGCAAAATTAAAATTTTAAGAAGTTGTCGTTGTTTGAAATTGAATTTCTTAAATACAATATTGAAAAAGTTTTTTTCTAACTTTAAGAATAGAAGTGTTATAGCACTGAAAAGGTTTTGGAGAAATTCTATTTTTGCAAATATCTAGTAAACCATGCTTTTTCTTGAATAGACAAAAGCGTATCTCTTATAGTTTTCGAGATCCCCATACAAATAATGAAAAAAAACTCACCCTGTATAAATGCATATACCTATGTAGGGATACGAAAAACTAGAACTATTTTAATGTATTAATACAAACCATAGACTAGACATACATATTATAGGTAATACATACATACATACATACATTCATATATACATATCTTGTCTTTTAACGGTAAACGATGTCTTTTTGGCCACATACTTAATGAAGAACCTTTCGAATACAGAGACAACTTCAAACTAGTCAAGTAACCGGAAGACTGAAAGAACCGTTCGAATATGGAAAGAATTTTAAACTAATCAAATAACTAAAAGACCACATTGTGTGTAGATACTAGGAATACATAATTATGGGCAATTTCACAAATACGAAATACGAAATAATGATGATGGGTACTACCGTCAATAAATATACATCATAAATAGTACGGCCGATATTGGCAGGTAAATTTCTATGAATATAGGTCGTAAAAATTTGGATTTATATGGCCGCGGTCTTTAACCAAGAGCTATTATTCCTTGGATTTCGCCTACATCTCGAAGATTTTTTGTAACTGCCGCTGTTAAATTTCCTGGACCGTCGTCTAGGTGAAAGTTAAGTTTGTGTGTTGCTTATTAATATTTGTGTAAATTCAATCAAAATTGCTCACTGTATTGAAATTTTAGATGCTGTAATTCTTTCTTTAAATACCTTTTAAGTATTTCACACATATTGATCTGAGTATCCCTACGATACCAATTCTGGAGCGGATTTATTTCATGAGAATTAAATTAATTGATGTTTCATTTCGAACAGTACTGTTACACCTAATTTAAATAATTTAACTACATATTCTATCACTTTTAAAACCTCCTTCCGGAGTTGTTGTCAGTGCCTCACTGCCTGTAAAAGGGTGAAGTGTCAGCTCCGAGGTCTGTCAAGAAAATTTTAATTAATTGTTAATTGATCGATCGGCTAATAGGCATTCAGTCGAAATATTTTTTTTGTGATTTAACAAACTTAACAAACAATCACCTTGGAGTTAGTTTAATTTTAAGATTAATGAAACACATACCGCATGTTCACGAATCAATGTTTATGTACAGTGAGAGATCGCGAATTATTTGCTGTGTTTTTAATAGTAATATAAGTCTGTGTTAAGGAAACCACGAAACAATTTCCTTTTAGTTGAGTATTTAGAATATACTATATAAATTTTTCAATATTGATATCTTTAAATTTTTGCATCAAGATGAATTAATGTTTTATTTTTTAATAATTGTTTTAAATTGTCAGCGAGATACAAACTTACTTAAATTGTTTGAATTTTGTCGCTTAACTGTTCTTTACAACCTAGTGTACTTAAATTGTTCTTGCTTTCGGAAAAAGTGACAGTTTGGATGGGGTTTATTTCTAAGAAAGCTGTTTCATTCATCTTCAGTATTCTGAACGACTTGCGCCTACACACACCGATGAGTTAGAGGGAAAGCCCCTCTCCATATTATCCACCGTACACTAGGGAAGTAAAGGTAAGGCAAATCGAAAACTTTCATAAAGTTTGTTGTGCGAAGCAACAGATTCTTAAATCAGATATACGGGCTCATTCTTTAATTGGCGATTGGATGAATTTATTTTAGTTACCGGCAGCGCCAATTGTTCCAACTTCAGTCTCGTCAATTATACGGCAAGAGGGTGGTAACAATATGTCAACCTGAAGAAGCTACAGTGTAGCGAAACAGCTGTCTTTGTTATTAAGTACTGTGTAAATCTTAAACATTTGTTTGTTTTATTTCACATTGAAAATGGATTTACATCAAGTAAATACCAACTCAATCCAAGATATAAACCCTATGTCAACTTCAAGTAAAACTGTAATTGCACAACTAATTAAAATATTTACATAAACGAAATTTTCATTTATATAGCTTAATTTATTGAAAACATGAACTTGTGAGACACTACTTCGAAGAATCACCATGTATATTTTAGTTTAGACAAATTTTGCAGCAATGTAGTACGTTGTTACAATAAATTAAATGAGAAAGCAGAGATAATCAAATGAGGAAGTAATCATTTTAACTAACCGCTGCGTTCCCCCTTACTAATACCGTTCCCTTAACAAGAGTAAGGAGTTCCTCCTCTTTTCGATCTAATTTATTTAGTGCTAATTGGATTGACGAGAGATTATTTTTGGAGAAAAGATGTCTAAATAATTAGGTGAATAATGTGTTGATAAATAGATAATAAAATAGTGCTGCATTAATATTGTGCGTGCAGGAATTTCAAGTACATATAACAAAAATAAATAAATTTTGCAATACCTATTATGAGATTGAAGACAAATTATTTGGATATGAAAAATATTTAAAAAATAACTTACTATCTTTTGCGTATAATATAGTAATAAAATGTGACAAAGTAATTCTTGGAGAATAAGCTCTCACACTATTAAATTACTTAAGTATACATATATCTACACCATGCTGCATTGCGAACAACGTACAGACAGCTGTTTCGATCTTACATAGATGTCAACAGTCCACGAGCGTGCTATTCACAATGCCCTACAAACTTAGATTACCTGCATATATAGTCGATTTACGTACCAATGCCATGAGAGATTTCCAGCGGCATCTGTTACACAAGCGCGACAACGCATGCAATGACAATGCATTCATACATTTATTCATTCACGAAGTTTTTCGTGTAGGTATACTTGAGTGACTTAATAGTGTGAGAGCTTATCCTCCAAGAATTACTTTGTTACATTTTATTGTAATAGATACGTCACCTTTAGGCGTGTTCATTGAATGCACGTATATCTACAGTTGCTCGATTAGTAGTTGTACTACAGCGGGTAACATTACCTTACGTAGTAGCGCTTGTGTAACAGATGCCGCTAGGAATCTCTCATGGCATTTGGTACGTAAGTCGACTATATATGTAGGTAATCTAGATTTGTATGGCATTGTGGACAGCACGCTCGTGCACTGATGAGATCTATGTATGTAAGATCGAAACAGCTGTCTGTACGTTGTTGTTCGCAATGCCAGCTTGGCGTAGATGTGCATTAATACATTTATTCATACACGCAGTTTTTCGTGTATGTATATTTATGTGATATAATATAGTAAATTTAGATTTTGAAACTTTCGTTTTAAGATTTTTTCAAATTTCCAAAAATTCCAATATTCATCACTAACTTTGCGTATTATGCCTTTCTTATTTTATTAATGTTTCATTTTATTTTGAGGTATTATTGCCAACGTTGGATTTCTGTTTTTGATTTATGTGCTGTGATGCGTTATTATTGTGTATTGGAAATTTCCTATATCTTTTTCAGATTTGACTTGTTCTTGAATCGGATTATCCTGCTGACTTATTTGAGAAAATAATAATTGTATATGCCACTTATACCTGTTTCAATGCTTCGAATGACATGTAAACAGGACAGTGGCCATATTGGGGGCGCTTGTTCAGTCTGAAAACAGCGTGCCCCTACATTATTACATGAATGATTTAAAAATGAATATTATTCCTAATTCAGAGGCCCCTCTAATTAAAACACAAAATGAGACATTATGTACTACAAACATTCAGTTTTAAAAAAATGGGTGTGCTTAAGACCAAACGGCAGAAGTGAAAACTTCTTCAAGGCGAGGTTAATAATACGAAATACAACTTTTCTTTCGTTCTATATTCATTTACATTTACATTTTCCATTTTCGTTCTATATTACATTTAAAAAATATATATTTATTATTATTGTGTATACATTATTCTAGTACATTTCGCTCGGTCTGATCAAGTTTTCACTTCAAAAATTCATACGTACGAATTTATATATACAGATAGACGATATGGTAATTCTCGTACGAGTACCCGCGCTGGTCTAATGGTAACGTGCCAGCCTCATACCCGGGCGGTTCGGGATCGCATCTGCACACAATATTTTGCGTATTTATTCTAAATTTGAATTTAATTGAAATTAAATACCGCTAGTTAGTGTTATAATACAAAACCGAGCGTGGAACGGTTGCCGAGCGAGTATAGCAGAGACCGGCAGAGACGCGTTAATTATATCTCTCTCGCTCCCTTAGTCGACTCGACTCGAGCCGACTTTACCCGAACGAGCGTTACATTCCGAGCGTGACGGCTCAGTCTCGCTCAGAGCCCAACAATCAATGCATCAACGCGCCCATAGAAGTTTTCACTTCAATAATAAATGAAATCAAACGTGTAGCAACAGGACCATCTATTTTAAGTGACATTATCTTGTTTGTTTTAGAATATTGTTTTCTGAAAAAATTTGATTTTGAACCAACTCTTTTCCATACGCTACATAAAAGCAGTTAAAGAGCAAGAAATCTAATATACACTGAATAAATTTAATGACTCCCAAATTAAAATTCACTTTCGTAGCTGAAAGGAAAAATTCAATAAGTTATTTAAGGCTAACATTCATAAAATATAAAAACAATACCAAATTGTACAGAAGTGAGATGTTGCCTGGTAGGTACTTAAAGTATAATCCATATCAATTTCTATCAAAAAAAAAAGCACACATACTCTTACAAGATAATAATCAATAAAATTGAAAACTTTTTGCAAACAAATAAGTACATCACAAGTTTTATGAAAAAATAATAAAACAAAAATTTAACAAAATATAAATTACAAACAAATACAGAAAGAGAACTTACCAACAAATTCACTCCATATTCCAAAATTTAACAGAAAAGATTAATAATGTAATCAAACTATACAATTTAAAGCTGACGTTATAAAATAGCTACAAAGCAATGTTGCATTTTAAATTTAAATTTAAATTCTTTTATGTGGTAATTTCTGATCCTTCTTTGTTTTGGAAAAGTGTGTATCTTAGATTGAATTTAGAATTTTAATATTTAGTGCAAATTACCATTACTACTAATATATAACGTGATATCTCTCAACAAGTAATTGTGTATATATGTGTATAGATTTAAAACCGTGGTAAATATGTTCAAATATGTGGGAGATTCCGGCTTAGTACGCTTTCCACAATTTTGCACAGAGGATGAAACCTTAGTTGATAATAAATTATTAATAGCATAAATAAAACACTTGGATTATTTCACAAATTTGATTTAGCTGACAGAATACGTGTTAGGTTATTATTAATTTATTTGTAACTGTGTAGTTCGTTTATGTAGAAAAACTACAAGACTTATCAAGAAAAGGGAAATTGCAGACTCTCTTTATAATTGTAAACGCATCAACTTCAAAAATACTTCCAAATTACTCACTTCAAGGACAACATCGGTCCGGACAAAATCAAGATCAAGCTGTATATAAGGTGTTAAAGTTGTTTTTTCGAGAAAGAAATTGTTTTCATTTACAATTGAGTGTTCTATTAAAATAAATAAAATTGAAAATAACCAGTATGTTTTCGAAAAGAAAATGGCCAGTTTTTCTGCAATTTTGCAATTACAATTAATTCAATCTACTAATAGTAATTTTAATAAAAAAAACACATAGATTATACAAATAACTTATTCTGTGCGTACATTTATTTAGATTTCATACATAAAATTATTAAATTTTGTCGATATAACCTTAAAATATGAGCTGACCTAGAGAGCCATTTCTGATACAAATGATCCGCCAGTCATCAGAAATGCTGAAAGCGTGTTGTAATTAAGACATTCATGCATATTATTCTATTCAACCGCATAAATTATATTAAAACGGTTCAAGCGCTTCTCTAAATGTAATTGAATTACATATTACATTTAAACGTTTTCAAATCAATGCAATTATATGTGGAAATAAATCGAACGTAAGCAAGTGTATAACATACACATAGCTACACGTATGTATATTATTCCGCTTATATCATCGACCAAGAGATAATTAATGTATATTGTTGTTGTTGTTTACCATTCTATGTCGCGTTATTGCATTGTGTGATATATTGTGATTTTGACCAATATTGCTTCTACTTACTTTATATTATAGTGATTTGAATATATTAGTAATTTGAAATTTGGTTTATATTATCTATACAGAATAGTCAAAATCTTAGGGTTTTTCGCTTCGATGATGAAGGAAAAAATTAATTTAACAAGAATTATTATTGTCTCCTATAACTGATATATGAATCCATAAATTTGTACACTGTATTACGGCTGAAGTATACAACCTTACTTTCACAGCATTCAATACCTATTGGGTAAATGGATATACTAATATTAATATTCTACTAATAAGGATAACAAAAATAATAATAGCGTATACCGTCTGCCTAATATCAAGGCTTAGATATTTCCAGGCTGCGCAAGCGCATCTAGCAGCTAAATAAGCAACCGGTATAAGCTTTCTAAGGTACACTAACAGTTCTAAGGAACTATATACTATGGTATAACAAATGGAAAACTGGTACTTCTTTCCTTAGACTTAGCCGTTGGGGATACAATTTAGTAGTTCTTCGTTCCTAATTTCTCTATAGAAATTGAGACAAAAAAATCAGAAAAAATATTTCAAATGGCTGGTATACTATAAATAAATCGGTTAAGAACACAAAATCTCGAAAAGCGTGCAATGTAGTCGGAAAAAAATACATGGACAAAATAGAAGAATCTAAGTCTAACGCGATAAAAAATTACATAAAAGAGCTCTCTTATCCCTCGATAACAATCGTAAAAATAGAAGTATATCATGGAAAAACCTATGATCTTTCAAGGGATAGTAAAGTAACGAGAGCTTATTTTACTAGTTTCTTGCCTGGTGTTGGAAAGGATATAGCCGGATGGCAGCGAGGTTCTTCAATGCTCTTCTGTCTCCTTAATAAAAAATCGGAGGATAACTGTTTCTTAAGTTTTCTTTGCTCTAGTGACGGAGATTGAATTACTTCAACAACAATCAAAGGATTAAAAGCTTAGTGATTTCTATGTGTGGCAACATTTTACAAAGGCGAAGTACACCCATCCAAAATAGGAAGTAGTGAGGAGTTACCCGAACAGCAGAAAACAGTAAGTGTGCTGGGCTGGCAATTTATGGATTTTCCAATGGTGCAAATACGGTTAGTTAAATTTATGAAACTACATAAAATATTAGGACAAATTACAGCATAGTTCAAATTATATTATCTTAATTTCACGAAAAATTCTCGACGTAATGCATCAAACGTTTAAAACCGAATGATGTTCCATTTGAGTTAAAACGATCTTCACGATTTTCTGTGGATTCCCTTCTGTCGCTTGTCAACGAAACGTCCTCATCTTTGGTCATCGTACCTCTCCAATATTAAAAAGTTGTACCCCTGCTTATTTTTAATTATGACATCCATATCTGTTTACAATAAATAATATATAAAGTTTTCGTACAGGTTCGTATAGCTTCTATATTTTAAATTATTTTATTAATTTATATCACTTTTGTAAATACTTTAGTTAACTGCAAGGTCTTAGTAATATGTAAATAAAAACATTATATTAGTTTATTTATTATTACTTGGTTTCAGTCTATCTGAGGTAAATCGCAGTAAGGATATTTAACAGACGTTATTCATTGACTGAAATCTGCAAAGACGAAGATTCAGAATTTATCTGAAATAGATTACACGAAGTCAAAAGAGAATATATTACTAAACTAATAGAGGGGGCTGAATAACGTTTTACAAACTGATGGAGGTGAATATGAAGGGAATATATCGTGAGTTAAGAAAAGTGCTGGAATTTCTGCTGAGGGAGTACGGTTACATTACGGTGTGTTTGAAGTTCTTCACTTTGAGATCACTGTTCACTATAAAGAAACTAAGTACGTGATACAACAATGATGCCATGGATATATATCTCGAACACAAGTAGCTGGAGTATATGAAATTATTTTTAAAGATCTGTTATAAATGTATAACAGATATTTGAAAAGGCGAATGATAGTAATAAAATAAGTATGTAACATAAAAATACTGCACTCGGAAAAGCCTTATTCATTTTGTGTATCTTTACGAATATTTTACGACGAAACATTCGAGTATACGTATTTTGGAATTTTGTAACATATTCTTGATAGAACCGCGAAAATTATTTTGCATTATTTCAAATAGTGGTAATAATTTTATATAGTAAGGTATCTGAAGGTAATATGGCCAAGAAGACAATATGTCAGCTGCGTATATTTCAACAACTATTGTTATTTAGCTATAGATGGCACTACAAGTGTATACGTGGACCGTATACTTGTCGGGGACAGCCGTTGAAAGTGTGAAATTACGATATTTTACGATATCATACCGAATTAACTGTCCGGTCGGAGTTGGCGCGTTCAACACTATAAAACAATTCTGAACAAATAATTCAACAAGAGGTCAGTAATTTTGCATCTACACATACAGAATTAAAGTTTATAGTCTGTGCTACAAAACTGTCTAGTTTGTATCATACTGCAATTACAGTGACTTAAGCCCAATGTGAGGTTATGCGTGCAGTTGAGAGCAACATGGCCAAATATTATGTTTGTAATATGGCCATCGCCATATTGGTCTGCATTACACCGACTGCTGTACAAATTTAGTGATTATTTCTTTGTTTCTTTTATAGTGCGCGTACCACGCATTAATAGGCTTCATCATAAAGGATTCCACGTTGTCGTTCCAGAGGTGTACGAGGCAAATGGGAAAATGAAAATCTGGCAAGTGCCATAACTGCTGTGGGTAATGGAATGTCTGTAAATCGAGCTAGTATTATATATGCGATTCCCAGAAGAACTTTGACGCGATACCTAACTAAAGAGAATAAAGAAAAGTCTTCCTTAGGGTGTAAAACAATTTTAACCAAAGAACATGAAACAGAATTAGCACATAGAATTATTCGCCTTTCTGAAATTGAGTACCCAATTACAGAAAAAGTTCTTCGACGTAGTGTTTTTCAATATACAAGAACCAACAATATATCAAATTCTTTCAACGATGAGAAAGCGATGGCAGGACGTTATTGGCTCAAGGGATTTATTCAACGAAATCCCCAAAAAAAGCTCAAAACTTAAACCCTGCAAGAGCGCAAAAAACGAACAGATTCATTGTGCAGGACCATTTTACAAAGCTAGAAGCAATAATGAAACAAATGAAAATTCAAGCAAAACTAGAAGCAATTTATAATATAGACGAGAAAGGCTGTAGGTTGTGCTTCCATCACCAACAAAAGGTTTTAGCAAAGAAAGGTGTGAGAATGGTGCACATAGTTACCAACGAATATGGCCAGAACGTTTCAATTATCGCCTGTGGCAATGCAATTGGAAGAGCAATACCGCTTATGATTTTATTTAAATGGAAACGTTTAGAACGCTAATGGCAAGATTCAATGCCACCAGTTACTAAAATACTGATGACTTAAAAAGGCAGTACGACTCAATAAGCATTTTGCAGCTGGATAGAGCATATAGCACAATTCAAAGTACCTGGACCTTGGCTTGTTATTTTTGATGGTGCAAAATGTCATTTGGACTACACTATTTTTAAAACTGCGGATAAATATGACATCACATTATATTGCTTGCCAAGCAATACTACACATGAGCTTCTACCTCGAGACAAAGCGATTTTTAAAGCGTTTGAATACCATTGGGACGATGAGATTGTCAAGTTTTTCTCTGCACATCCATAAGACACTTCTATCAGCAAAATGCGCTTCGGAAATATTTTTACAAAAGTTTGGGATAAAACCATGACACCGACTAATATAAAATTAGTATTTAGAGCCACTGGTATATATCCATTTGATTCAGATGCAATTCCTGAGACAGCATATGCCCCTAGCACCATTACAAATCAAGATTATCGGCAACAATCTGAAGAGACAGAAGTTACGTTAATGGAAAATAACCCACTCTCCTCAACTACGGGTTTAACAAAAAAAAGCAGACAGCTCTAGAAAACGCTTGTCGCCACCTGAAGATAGCAGTGATTATGAAATTGACGGTTCTAGTATTAATTATAACCGTAAGTCACATTCGAGTACCAACGAAAATACATCAAACAATGATTTTTCGGCAATGAACCTATCTTTTAGTGAAATGCTCGCAACTCCAGACAATGTCGAAAAGAACGATAGAAGAAGAAAACCCGCTTTAGATAAGGTAAGGTAAGGATCTTTTTGATGATAAAAACGGTGGAAGAAGTAAAGATAAGGCGTCAGTAGTAGGAAAACTTCAAGTAAAATAGAAAAAAATTGTAGAATCATGGTTCTGCAAGTTGTGCAATAAAGATAGGCAAGTAGATATGAGACTACGCAGTTCATGTCAGGAGTATGTGCATGAAGAGTGTGTGGACTTACTGGGAATGACAAACCAAAAGTTTTTCTTTGTCCCGACTGTGATGATTAATTATTCAAAGTTTAAGAATAAGTTTTTTTATTGTTTTTTATTCCTTTTATGATTAATTATATTTTGTGTTCATAAAATAAAGACGTTAGCTCTAAAATGTTATTTGGAAATTGAATTATGAAGGATATTAATATGGCTATATTACTTTTATGAGAATTGCACTATTTACAGGTATGGCCATATTACCAACATTGTGTTGGCAATATTGTTAAAAGCTATTTCTTTTTTTTAATTAAAAAAACAACAACAGTGCCTTCAACTAAACTTATAAATTGTTTTAAATATGTCCAAACATGTCATACGTGCTAAACCACTCATGATATATATATATATATAAAAGTCTTGGCATGGCCGTATTACCTTCAGGTACCTTACAACATTTTTTTTTGACATACAACAGATAACTGTATTTTTACTTGAAATCTATTCATTAATATTGTCTTCCTGTACCTATACATAAATTACCAGCTCAGTTGATTCCCCGCTGACTCTTTGTCTTTGTGGAAGTGGCTTAATTTCACGGTACTTCCGTATGTATGACATTACAATTTCTTCTATAAATCACACCAAATTTTACAAGTGACATTCTAATAATTCTTTTAGTCGAAGGGTTAAAAGATCAAGTAAATTTGGTGGGTGCAAATTAAATATGTAACGGTGTACACTTGTAGGATCATAAAAGAAACCCCAAGCCCACAGTGCTACAAAAAACATAAAACAGGTTACTCATTCAGATAGAGGCCAATGCAAACAATCCTTTTCCTTTATGGATATAAAAGGAATTTTACTGAAATGCATACACATTGCTGTGACTCTTGCAAATTGAGGTTTATATAAAAATAATTTACACCATTCAATCAGTAAGTAAGTAAGAATCAAGCATACATCTTAGTGTTAGACCTTATGCAAGACCAAGATTTAATAAATTTTCTGCAAAATAGTAGGTTAGGCAATTTTACATTTAACTACCTCAGTTTAAAATGACTAAAGAAAATTTTCTCTCAGGGGCAGAAAATATAAATAAACTCTCCAATCAACTTAAATGCTCTTCAGTTATTACCAGGTCAGGTAAAGAAAATAAAATGCAAAATAAACCTTACAGTAGAGTTTATTAAGGATATTAAAGAAAAATTTTAAAACTATACAAGTATATTTACAAGAATAAATGTCTTAAATATTATAGAAATTCATGCATATCATGAATAAATAGTCAAATCAATAAACAAATTATAATTAATAAAAGAATAACATCGATTACAAATTTTTAAATTTAAAATTATTCTATGTTCCAATTTACGAATAAACTTCTAAGTTAATATAACATTTGGTGTTTAAAAGAAAGAAGAGGTTTCCACCTACTTCTAGTTTTCCTTTTAGAGCGGTTTACACCAGCTGCCAAACTGTCCGTTTTACTATGCGTCTTCGCTTATATTCACAACTTCCGAATAAAAAATTAAGACATGCTCCGTGTCGATGACAAACTGTCATTCAAAGAACATACTCACCATAAAAGTATCATTTTTCATAATGGTTAACTTGCATTATTTCAGATGTACAGAGTTTCATCGTAATTAGACAATTTTTATATTGGTTTATTATTACTGTTATATTGATGAGCACAATTAATATACATTTATTATCCTGAGATTTTTGTTTTTCCTTCATTTGAAATACTATCTATTTTTATCCTTTAATAGATCATCTGTTAATAGAAGTTGTATAACCCTAAAACAAAACAAATATAAAATTTATGTTGTCAGAAATACTTACATGTTTAGTTGGAAAAACATTATTTCCTATCAAATAACCAGATACAGCGAACTTTATACACCCCTTTGAGATTAAAAGAAGTATTACATAAAGAATTTTGTTAAACAAATCAGAGGTAATCACATGTGCAATATACTGGTCTAGCTTTTAAAATATAGTCTTACCAGTTTGATAAATATAAGGAAAGAGAAAAATATTATGATTTGAATTATTAGAGCTTAGGCACAGGTTTTAAAGAAAGTAAAGAAACTTTGAATTTATTATAGAATAAAATACTAATTTATTTAGCACCTGAATATATGGTTTAGGTAATATTAAAATATATAGATATTCCAGCCATAATACCTGTTCATTTTGATCGCTCAGAACGTGGGATATTTATATTATTTATAATAAAGGTTTAAAAAAATATTTAAATCCTCTAATACGTGTTCAATATATACTTATTTCTTTCCAATCTCAATGACTAAATAAGGATAGAAATTTTAAACTTTAACGTGGGGTCGTCTTCCCCGTAAGAGTAATAAGACAGACAGAGAAAATGTACCGTCATTACACTCTGTTACTGCGTTAGTCAATTTATTAAATTTTGACATTTAACATTGTTCTCTCGTTATATAACTAAAATTTTCTAATTTTAAGCAATGAATAAAACATGTTATGAGATATGGAAAATATTAGATATAAGCATCATAAGCTCTTTATTTTTAAATATTTATATGGATAAAAATGAATGACGTAAGCCAAAAGATCCGACGGACAGATAGTATATACAAGAATGCAACATCCCTTAAAATGTCGATTTTGGATACGTATTTATAAATGCTTTTCATTTCGATTACTTGAGTGAAGAAATTGGAAACGATAGAATTTATTTTAGTTTTCCATGAGATCTTTAGAAGTAATATTGCGATCTAAATACCCTATAATTTTTTTATTTAACTGTGAGTCGTCATATTGCGGAAATATTAAAATAATCACAGTACATTTAAGATGCTTCACATGAAATTACCATTTGGGTTTTGGAAATCCTTTAACATTAACTTTATTTTTAGCGGGCACAACACATAAAAACAAGCTAAGGTAACGGAAACATATTGATATTATTCTTTGAAACGCATATTTTTAGTGATAGCATATCTACGAAATAAAGATTGCAATATTTTTGAACATCATTAGCAATATACAATGCTCGTGATTATGCTAATTGCAAACCAACAAGCATGTTCTACACTATTGTGGGATTGGGCAAGTTATCAAACTTCCGTTTTTCTCATTAAGAATAATTAGTATTTAACTCATTAAAATCAAACGTGGAACCTTTCTTTCCTTAAATACACGTGTATAGCTGTCCATAGATAAAACGATTTCACTCTTTTAATAGGCATCAACTTCACAGAAGAAATTAACCCAACCCTTCTAATCCCATTCAAGCTCGGGTGGTTCACAGGGACGTATTCACAAAGATTATTATATTAAAAGTCTATTATAAGAACATTGATATTCGATTGAATAAGATAATTATTTTTTATTTAATTTTAGGGTAATATATGTTTAACACAAAAATCGTATAAAATACTATAATCACTAAATTCAACCTTATCGGCTCTAAGTACTCATATTGTATGCATTATCTTTAATTTATAACTTAAATGCTGTTCAGTCTTCAGAATTTCGGTATGGAGTTTGCGTACTGTAAATTCTCTTCTTCTATGCCGATTACATGTAGTACACAATTTTTATTCTTCTTTCTTTCAAGAACAACTTTTTATTTATTATCTTCTTACATATGTTGATTTGTATAAATTATTTAATTGAGTCAAAGGGATGTTAATATTTAAAATACCATAACAATACTTTAGTAAGTACTTACGGTCCATAAATTAATGTTAACAAGATACCTGCGTGGTTCACAATTCGCAATTTTACGCTTATATGACGAGTACTTGTATCACATAGTCACCAAAACATGCCGAGAGAATAAAATTTACTCGCTATTATTAATTGCACTAAGAATGATTAGATATTAGTTTTCTTATTATATTGACAATAACTAGTGAATGTAGCAGTGTAGCGTACAGATCTATCTTCTTATTTTATAATAGAAAACTTCCTCCTCATTAATTATAAATGTAATTATTATCAAGTATAAAACGCAAAACTAAAACTAGGAAAATATTACTTCAATGGTTTAAATAGAGTGGGGTTAAATTAAAACTGTCAGGCATTACAAGGCATTCGTAGCGTTGTATTTCTAATGTATAAATATTTACCAAGTGCAATTAATATTAGCGTCAAGACATCGTTTCAAATGTTAGTGGTCATTGTAAGAGAGTTTCCTTTGGAGACGCTACTGTAATTGCACGGGCCATTATATTTATATTTAGTACAAAAGCAAGTAATATAAAGTTCTTCTCTTAGTGTCTAGTAAAGCAGATTCTTATTTAAAGTAGAAACGGTAAAGTTAATCACATATATACCAAGTTGTCAGTTACAGAAGGTTGCAACTTAAACAAGTACATAAAACTAAAGTCATTATTACTAGCGAAAAGCAACTTGTTTTATGTTCCTCCAAAGACTTTCTTACACTAGACTTTCCCGCCTGTGGTCGAAGTAATTATTCTTTTGCCGGACGTGTCCTAATTATTCTTTTCTCGTCATTCTCAGTTCTTTTACCATAATGTAATTTCATTTAGAAACGCCTAATTGATTTTTTTTTATACCTATCGATAATAGAAAAACTTTAATAAACATTAAAACATTTTAATAAGAAGTATTTAATCTTTAACCATAACAGTGGTAGTTCATGTCACCCTATGACCTCCTCACATATAAAAATTAATTGTGATAATTGTAAGTATCATTTAAATAATTTAAAACGTTTACATTATTTTATGTTGATATAAATATCATCATTGGTATAGATTCAATCGACTCATTGATTTTAAGTATTTTATTGTGTCTATTGTCCAATGATTTATGTAAAACTTGTAAAATTTGTAACAGACAGTCAATATTGCAGAAAATACTATGTAGTGTGTTAAATTTTTTGTGAGAGATTGTTAATAACCAGCTGTTATGATTATTAAACACGTGTATGTTGGGACCGTTGTTGTTTCTAATATTTCTAAATGATTTTCGAAACGGCTTTAGTAACTGAAGAACATATTTCTGTGCTTGCTGTTACTTGCTATAAAATGCGTATCGGCCCTTTACCTACACCTGGGATATAATGCACGGTATAACTGTTTGTGGTGGGTTATTCAATGCATTACTTTTATCTACAGCTCACAGATTGAGAACTGGCCGGGGAGATGCCCTTCCCACAAGATGCGCAGTGAATTCTTATAATATTGGGATAAGCAACAAATGTTATCATTTCCTTTTTCCGAATATTTTCTCTGTCTCACACTGACCTATAAGACTCCGCCCATCGGCCAGGACTCGGTCTGTGTTCTGTACGTATTTGTCTCATTGTTATCTCAATTTGAATGGAATTGTAAAAAATTTGCTCCCATGGCTCGATGAGTTAGTTTAGTCATCCTTTATTTGAAAAACTCTACTTCATAGCAGTAGCAGCTGGTGAGTTTGTTTAGGTGAAGCAATTACATAGACAAGACTGATTCGGTTATTATCGCTGATATACTCCCAGATGCCGAACCTAGAGACGGCCATTTTTTAATGGCTGGTGACAGTGCACGTAAGCAGACACAAATGCATAATTTTGATAGTTTGGTTATATCATATAGACGTCTATAATTTGAATTTTAGTAGGCCAACTATCAAAATATGAAGTTGTCAAAAGCTTAGCATGTACGACAATATTGATTACTTAATTACTTAAAAACAGACTACTTTAATGAGGTAAGAATTTGAAGGCAATGTACATTGATAAATTAAACGCCCACTTCCTGAACTTCTTTATGAATCCGCGTAATTATTTAAGTGCACTGGTATGGACCGCAAAGCATACATTCTCGCGCTTGTTCAATGATATTCCCGAAACATATAATACACTTATGAATTGCACAAGCGCTCATTGTACATATATACATGATTTATTTATATATTAAGCGAGTACTTGCCCAAGAAAATTATGTATAAATAGTTACTTATAAGAAAATGAATATCTTTTAATATTAATGTAATTTTATACAAAAATGAAATGTAATTGAATTATAATGCTCATTACCTTGAAATTATAATTCAATAAAGCAATAAATAGCATATATTTTCATAAATCTAATGGAATTATTGTTTATCCATATTGCGCATTTAATTATTTAGAAATAACACTAATATAAATATATCTAGTAAAATTTATTTGCATAAATGAAATAAATGTTTGTCACTACACAGTAACTATTCGAGCGATCCCCGTATATAATACAAGTGCAGGATCATTTATGTTTGTACACAAGGCGACATCTATTATTACAACGTCCTTTTCAAAGGACAGTAAGCATAGCTGAGTTAAATTACTCAGACTTGCCAGAGAAATAAATTAAATGATGTAACGGTTCAAAAATCACAGACTTAATTATTTCTATTTTTAATTAACACTTACTATCATTCTTAGTTAAGTAGTACAAGTTTGACTCGTTAAAAAATTAGTAATAATATTATTTGTCTTTTCGGTATATTAGCGTCATCTGTCTTGAATCACTTAACTTAAGTACGTTCGCTATTAAGCTTCTCGTCTAGAGTTGTTGTAGGTATCTGTAATTTAAATCACATAATTTTTGTAATATCTTGGCTCGTTTGGTTGTTATTTTCTTTCTAATTTTTACAATTTAAATTGTATTAAATTTAATGAATTTAGGCTTTTTTAGACTATTTTTCTTTAAGTTAATTTTGTTCTTCCTTATTGGCTCCCCCCCCCCCCCCGGAAATGTTTCAATTGTTACTATGTAGCATTAGATGTAATTCTGTCCGGATCATCGTGTATAACAAGCTTGGTACCACGTGGTGATTAGCTTTGCATTTTCAGTCTATTATTTGGGATACATCGTAAATCCATCATCATCGTCATATCGATGGATGTTAATGAGTGAAATGCTGTATCTGGAAATTTTGTATTTAGTATTGGATTGGTTAGAAGCGCAATTTCCTGTAACGGCCAGACCGGAATTTTTGGTTTATCTACACGTGGCTTCGTTGTAATTTTTGAATGTTTGCTTTTGACTATTAATTGTATTCATTGTGAAAGAGTATAAGAACATATAGTCTGTCAATTAAGTTGAACTTGTTAATATCTCATTTTCATAACCTAGATGTCTCTTGTGTGTTAGTATTAAAGATTATGCGAACAGGTATGCTCTTCGAAATTGGTAATTGTCTTTCTTACTAGCACTAAACCGGTATTACATATTATGCAACGTACGTGTATTGTCTCTTATGCCGCAACAAGCATTATTTCTGTGCTATAAAAGATATTCTTAAAAAATACGGGATTTTTAAATTTACAAGAACACAAAAATCGAAACTGTGGAATAACAAAGAAAAAAGATATAACAATTGAAATTTCAACTAAATATAATAATAAATAATACAAAAAGTCAAAAAGAAATTAAATAAAGGCAATTTCAAAGATGCATTGGCAAAAGTCAACAGAAGCATCTTCTACAATCATATTGAAAGATCAATCGCTCTCTATGATTCACTATATAGTAACATCTTTAAATATTGCTGTAAAAGCTCTGATATATATGTTTGTGATTATGATGAAGACATAATAAAAAGTATTTTATCGTTTTACCTTGAAACCGCAATCTCATTGCTGTTTTCTAAATATAACAAATACGCTTCGATATCTAATGCACATAACGGACAACACAAATGTGCAATTCAAAATAATATCGCCCTGGACCATTTTCTTGGTCGTGCATCTCAAACGCTATTAAGTTCATTCTTTCAAATGAAAAAGTAGTAATTGCGGTATGCGCGATCTACAGGAAAAAGCTATTCTATACTTACCATTATGCACAGGGGTGTATATAGTAGATGCGGCGCTGTGAATTTTTGCGATCATTTACGCTGACAACTCCGTCAACAGACCAAAAGGGCGAAAGCTAATAAAAGTCAAGCGGTACCCAGGTGATGTTCGCTAATCGTGAAGAATTATCTGTGCACAATCAGACAGAGTTCCACAGTTGTCGTTTAGAGCATGTGTTGTTTGCAGAAAGTCAATTCAAATACGTACGTCGTTGGTAATATCTACTTAGAAAAACAAACCAAATAAAACAAGATCAGAGGCACTACACATTTCTTTTAAATTTTAGATAATATATTATTATCTATGATAAGTATTCCTTTGTAAATTATGAATGTCAATTCTGTCAATTATTTTGTCTTATACATACAAACGTTGCTCAGTCCACCTCATATTAAGTTAAATGCAAAAGAAAAGAAGAAAAACACATACAAATTAAAGTTAGTTGTCTATTTAATAAATGACATAGTAATGAAATACGGTCGACAAACACTGAAGTGGTTAAAAAGAGATCAAAAATATTTAACCAGTAGTAACTTATTTTATTTAACTAGATCCACCGTAATGCGGAAATAATACAATAATCAAGGAATGAACCAACCTTTCACATTTTTTTATTGAAATGTCAAAATTAGTATTTGGAATTCACAAATACTATAACTTTGTTCGTATTTTGGGCGGGTAAAACACATTTAATAGATATCTGAGGCAGCAGAAACATTATTGAAGACAATATAATAACATTTCTTTAATAAGCAACTCCACTGTTTGAAACTAATAATGTTGTCATTTATAACAAATCTACAATTTCTTAGTTATACCAACATTAAGCAGCCACGGGATATAGCATCGATTTCGACAAAACAAAAGTGCTAGCCAGAGCCACTTCTTAACAAGCGGATAATATGCGATGCAACTGATATCAAAAAACGCCCTGATAATTTAAACAGAAGAGATGATTTAAGACGTCTACCCGAGATTTGGAAGACAGCTCTAATGAAACGATGTATTCAGTATAAGAGCTCAACAAAATCTGGGGCACTAAAGCGACCAAGCGAGAACGCCTCACCTACATCGAATAGACGCCCCAATAGGCGAGCGACGCAGCCATCCCCACTATGTCTAGAGCGCCTGGCGGGATATGATATACTACAAATAAAAACCGAGTCAGACGCAGTCAGGTGACGAGCATGATAGTGACACAATCGCCCGAAGATGATATGAGATAATGATATTTTTCCGAAACGTAGCAGCGGTCCTCTTTAGAACACAAGCACTCCCACGCTAAACGAACCCAAAACAACCAGACTACACATTACACCTTCGATACCATATATATTATATTAAACCCAAAGGTCAAATGCATTTAATGTGTTTCGAAAACGAGAGATGGCGCTGATTTTAGTTCCCGTTTTTTTCAAAAACTATACAATATATTATGAATTCCATTGATTGTATATATAGCTAAGTGTATTTAGAAATGATACAACGTTTTACTTTTTTTATATTTTATTCTATAAAAAAAATATATTTAATAACTTTCAAAAAACAGATAAAAGGAAAATGTTGTAGAGATAATGTTGATGTACTTTAGTGTTTTTATTGTTTTTCTGCGATGAATATTAACGTCCGAAACGCATATTTTCATAATTTTTCCATCCCTTTACACCCTTCACAACTTCCCATCCCGGACGCGCGATATCACGATGATCGGTCGTGACCACGTCTTGATTGAAAATTGTCACGCACCTGATGCAGTACAAGTTATCAATTTAAAGTTTTCGCATTTGTATGTTCAGTTCTGTAGTGATAAAACAGACTGGAATAACATGGATAAAAGATACTCGACTAAGGGAAGATACCATCTTCGACGTAATAATGAGGTGTGGCCACCTTCTTCTTAAACGTATGAGCGTTGCATGTTATACAAAGTTGTTCTAAATTGTTTTAAATAGTTTTAACTTCTTAGACAAATAAGCCAAATTTTAAGAATTTTTTTATAAACATTATTCAAAATCCTCTTATAAGTACTTCTATTCTCTTAACAAATCTTTAAAGAATGCATACTTTGCGAGATATTCGAAAAAAAATGCTAGTCGCTAAGAGTAAAAGTGTTACTTCCGGTCCGAATTTTGAAATTTCACATATACAAAAAATATTCCAAATTCTGCTCTAAATGCTTTTGTACTCTTGATAAATACATATAGAATGCATAATTTACGACATATTTGCAAGAAATCGCTATTTGATAAGAGTAAAAGTGTTACTTCCAGTCCGAATTTTGAAATTTCACTTATACAAAAAGTATTTCAAATTCAGCTCTAAATGCTTTTGTATTCTTGATAAATACATATAGAATGCATAATTTATGACATATTTTCAAAAAATCGCTATTCGATAAAAATAGAAGTGTTACTTCCGAAATTTTAAACTATTTTTATACAAAAGGTATTTAAAATTAAGTTCTAAATACTTTTATACTCGTAACGTACATGTTTAAAAAATACGATTATTATCACCAGGTAAAAATAAAAAACTTCATGTAACAAAAAAAGGATTCTGTGAATTTGTTGTGTGGATCCCGAAAGACATACATGTTGAAAGAACTTTTCCAGACCAGGAACTATGGCAAAACAAGATGCTCCCAAAATATTTTTTTTTGAAGTCTCTTTCCCGAAATTTTAAACCCCAGAAAATACAGGAGCATGAATATAAGGGAACCACACAATTGATTGCCTCCAATTTTTCACCAACACCCATGCCATCAAAGTTTAACAGGTTCTGTGGATCCCTAATTTCTGTTGATATCTTTTGTCCATGTTGTTTATTCGAAATGTAGTTTTCGTCAAAGTCTTTACCGATGAGGATAGTAAACAAAGTGTCGACTGGCATTGTTTTTTACTTTGCCAAAATTTTCTGGCTCATAATTCAATATATGCTTCTTCAGACGAAATTCAAAACTAGTGGTATATAAAAGAATTGAAATTACCGGCACTGTAAGAATGTGAAAAGATCATGCATGTCGAATTGTAATGCAAGAAGTTTGGATTAAAATTATTTGACAGAACTGAACACTCCTATATTTTAAATTGAACTTATCTTTTGACTGACAGGCCCTTATCCATTTATTTGCCAAATTCCACATCTTTCAGGAAACTAAAATATTGTATACTAGTTCCCTTAATTTTCAGGTTGTAATTTGAGCACCCAAAAACTGCACAACATCGCATTCTTAGATGATAATAACTAGTAAGAGTTGAGTATGATAACTGATAAATTACCACTACAAACACAGTAGCACACGTACATAAATACCCAGACATGAAAACAAATCATACTTGCTGCTTGGAAGATGAACTCATGACAATAAGTCAAATTTCTGACACGCCCTTGTACTTAACGGTGTTTTTGTCATTTAATTTATAAATTACACACCTATCTAAAAAATGTAGTATACAACACGCTTTGAAAATAAACTCTTATAAAACATATCATAGTTACTAGTTTTGAAAACCCGAGTGCAAAACGAACGAGGGATTTCCAAAGCCGGTAATTGGTCTGACTATAGCCTTTATGGACTTCTATCATATAACCTATTTTTCTTCACTATTTATTTAATTAATTAATTTAAATTAATTCCATTAGTGTCAAGTCATACTGTTCTATTTTAGTAACTCAAAACAATTGTCCCATATTTTTTTTTTATAATATTGTATAATTTTAAAGATTATGAAACGATCCATCCACTAAACATTTACGTAGACATTTCCACACCACCCTGTCTCATAATCACGCATAATGGATAGAACCTCAACCGACAGTTCGCTGTAAAAAAACTACATGAAAAAAAAGCATGAGAGAAAATTACTATTTGCGTTTCGGGTGGTAAGTTTCATCTGATTTTTTTTTCTTTTCTGGATAATATTTAAAAATATTTTCTTCACATGCGCCCTTTCTCAGAATTTTAAAAAAACATTAAATACGGAAATTAAACAAAATATCTCATCTATTATAAAAAAAAATAAAAAAGTAAGAAGTTGCATCTCTTTAGAAGAGCATTTTAAGTCGTATACTACTTTAAAAAAAGAATAGGTTTCTTAATTTGTTTATAATAAAAACGGGAATAATTTTCCGATACTTTTATCTCTCTTGTACACTTGGCCACCTCCTTTCCCCTTAACATATTGCAATTAACATTTTATTGAGGTTAAGTAAAGCTTTTTTTTTACTTTGCACAATTTACAAATGAATTCTAAAAGTTCGATAACAACAGTTGTTCTAATTAATATTTGAATGCTAACATTAAGAAAGTATTTCATGTTGATTCAGGAGTTAATATTTTATTAGTAATAATAATAGCAATCAGGTAATAAATTACTTATGTCTGTGTCTTGATATCACGTCACAACAACAATTTTAAAATAAGAACTGAGTTTACCAATGTTCTTTCAGTGAGCCTTTAAATGTTAATAAATAAATCAAAACACTTCTCCTCAACTACAAGTATGGTCTCTGTAAAGAGGGGCAGCTCTTTATTATAAGACTGAATGTTAAGAAATCATTTATATTGTTTCGATGGCGCTATAGTAACAAAATATAATATACAAATGAGAGCCACCAAGTGATTATAAATTCTCACTCGTAACATGCTTATTATTCGTTTGATGTTCTGTGTTATTGTTGAGTTGGGTGCGCGTGTGTGCTTTGTGTTTCTGAAGTTAGTAAATTCCAAATATTAATTAAATACAAATATCAGTTACAACATTATTAGGTTAACTCTGTTTAAAGATAAATAACGTTTTAACATTTTAAATATCATTTAAAATCACATCATTTTGTATCGGGGAAAATTGATTAAGCAACGGAAGTTTTATTGAAGAATGAGCGACCATGGAGGGTACACTTTACCGTCTGAGACAGTCAAAAATTCCAAGAAACAAGGCCTAGTTAGTATGGTGCATGAGAAACTACCCCGTAGTTTCCATCTCAGAGAAATTGTTGAAGTTAGGTGTGTCCTATTAGCAGTAGTGTTGTCACGATCAAAAAGCGAAGGTGCAGCCACCCTGGTTGTTTTACTTGCATTTCTGATAGAACGTTGTCCTCAACACATGTTTGTATGAATTAGCTGTAGCAGCTGTATTCAATGTAACAGAATGATGTACCACTGCGCTGACCAGCGTGTGTTTTGGATTTAAAAAATGCTATTCAAATCTCATCTATAGTCACAACTGATGAAAAGCAAGCCATTTTAATAGCTGCATCGCGTGTCAACATCTGCTGAAAAATGTTGGTCGGCATTTGTGGGACCTAGAGCAATGAAACCTTCCACATTATCATATGATCATGCAAAATAGACTCCATGGACTTTACCGATAGCCAAGTTTAGAGACGCACACCTAAGCAACGGTATTTTATAACAACCTGTTACACCCATGCTATTGTTGTTTTCGTCCTACTGGTTCATCATTAGGGCTTCTTGATTTCAATAGCACAGGACTATTGTACTTCTTTAAACTTTCAAACGCACATTCTTAAAATTCGAAATACCTTCACTACATGTCTCACGCATTGCCAATGAATTCCGGTGAAGGTTTCACCATGGAAGTGAAACTAACACGTACAACATATTTTATGATATATATCTACATTTCCTTTTTCTTTTAAAAAAGAGTTTTGTAACACGAATTAATTTGTATCGCAACAAACCTAAAAATTTTACACATTTTTATAATATGACCAGCAACTGCAGCAATGTATTTTCGAATTTTTTGAAACTTCTAGACACACCATTTACAAGAAATCTTTCACACATAGGTACGTCATTAATCAGTCTGAAAGCAATTTGTTATATAATAGAAACATCTACCCATCCATTCCAATAACACATACTGCTACCATGAAGCTAACATACGAAAACCTGGAAATGCTGTTAGAAAAGATACGGTGCAAATACTATTCCTAAAATATTGGTGCGAATTTTAATGTTATTGCAGTTATTTTGGGTATGCATTCATGTCGCACCAAATATTATTGCTATTTGTTTATTTTCTTGGGGCAATAGTGGCAAAGCATAGCATTACATTAAGCGAAAGTGGCCATTATAAAACAACTTCATACCAGTAAACAAAAACATGCGACTCCTGATATACGTGGAAAAAGAAAAAATCATATTACCTGTCCACATAAAAGTAGGGCTCATGGAAATGAATTTTAATTCCTTAAGACACTAGATCTAGAAGTAACGGTTTTAGATACTATGCCTTCAAATACTTTCCTCATTAGAGTAGACTTTTTAAGTAATCAATGTTGGTAGATATGCAAAGCTTTTAAAAACTTTAAATTCTGACAGTTGTCATACTTAAATACAAATTATAGACACTTATAATTGGTTACATGATATAACCATACTACAGTTATTTATGTTCCAAGTCAGTAAAGTGATGCTTTATCGAACGAGTCTGATTTATGAGCCAAGCGAGCGAGGCGAATAACAGACGAGTTCGGTAAAGGCATTTTACTGACGTGGTGCATCCAAAATTTTATCGCCAACCGCAAAAATTTGTAATTTAAAAAATTAAGATATAATGACATGACATTTTATGCCAGTGACAAACGATATATGTTTAATGTCGTACAATCATGTCTGTGTTGACAGATATTAGCGGCAGGTAAAGGACTTTTTCTATTTCGGTGCTGTAAAGGTACTTTACTGACGAGGTGCATACAAAATTTTATCGCCAACCGTGAAAATTGTTAATTTAAGAAATAAAGATATAATAACTTATGACAGTTTATGACAGTGACAAACGATTTATGTTTAAAGTCATCAGTCATGGTTACGCTGACAGATATTAGCGGCAGGTAAAGTACTTTATTGTACAGTACGATAAAGTGTTTGTTTACCTCCGTAAAACGTTATGGTAACGCATCGGTTTACTGACGGTTGGCGATAATAGTATATTACATACTAAGGTTGAGAAGATGACTATTATTGCCCGAGTGGCGAGATTAAATTCCGAGGCGCAAAGCGCCGAGGAATTTAAGCCACAAGGGCAATAATAGTCTTCTCAACCGTAGTATGTATACTATTTTTTGTACCAGTAGTCTAATTGGACCTTAAAACCTTAATAATTATGAATAAATTTACTCATATATGTAAGAATGCCCTTGTAATAAAACTTCATGTAAACAAATAAGTAGGCTATATTTTGATGTTGACAAATAAGTTTTGACATAAATGCTGAAACTAAAAGTCAAGTATTTTTAGATTATTTTTCATTCCATTTATAATGTCTGAAGAGTTTAGATGTACACCACCTGAAATGCGCGAGATTGCAGAACAGGCAGCTGAGAACTTGCTTCCGCATAAATCTAATCACTTATACATGAAAACATTTACAGAATTTAAAAAATGGTATAATTCCAAATTACAGTAGTAACTTCTGAAAACGTACTTCTGGCTTATTTTCATGAATATTCAAAAAATAAAAAAGCCTCGACTTTATGGGCGCAATATTCAATGTTGAAAGCTACACTTGGCCTAAAAGAGAATATTAACATATCAAAATATTTTAAATTAGTTGCCTTTTTAAAAAGAAAAACTTAAAATTATAAGCCCAAAAATGATTAGTATTTACTCGAGGAAATTATAAAATTCTTTACTGAGGTACCCGACACATGTTACATTGCAACTAAGATAGTATGTTTATATATTAATACTTTGAAATTATTGATAATTTATATCTCTGTAGACTGGTCTTGTAATTGGTGTTGCTGGTGCATGCCGAAGGATGAGTTGTGTAATTTATTAATTTCTGATGTCATCATGAGAGATAATTTAATTGTTATTCACATCCACAATAGCAAAAATGGTACGTCTCAAAAGTTTGTAATAATGGAACCACTTTGTAGCTAAAGGTTATATCGAAGATTCCCTAGTAAATAAAAAAAATATAGAATGTATGTTACAAGATCTACCTACATCTACTTACGCAACCACACCTGCAATATATACAGGAATTTTCAATATGAATTAAATAATTATTTGCATCTGTAATAGTTAGGTGATATATTGATTCCATATTATACTTTCATACATATTTTATGTATTAATAGACAAATGCTTTTTTTTTCATGTAAACAACAAAGTATTGTTAGAAAATATAAAATTAATAGCAATTGCTAAATAAACGTATATTATATTCTGGTATTGTTAACCTAAAATTGTGCCTAAAATAGTTATTTATTTTGACGGTTCACAACTTGACATACTACTACTACTACAAGCATGAGTGCATGGTTGCGGCATTCGTTTTATTTGTTCTCATTATTTCCCTAGGTCAATAATGGCCTCATTATTTACCTCTTATTAGTTCCACGTTGTGAAATGTCATTTCGTGGCGCTTTGTTATGTGTAAAAATGCTATGATTTTTTACTACTGGTACAAAAACAAAATTATACATTCGTGTCTGATTATGTGCACTGTCACTAACCATTAGAAAAAAAGCACGGTCGTCTCTAATGAGGAAAGTATATGAAGGTACGGTACTTCCTAGAAATGTTTCCAGAATCGCAGAAGGAGAACTAAGCGAGTGTATTTTAAACTTCTGATACAGGATATAGTAAGAATAGAAATATACAATTTGAAACCAAATTCAGAGAGCGGTAAATGACTTTTGGAAAACTAAAAAGCGGTAGATTGCAAAATTTTAAAAGTGGACGTGATACAAGCACTTCTGGATGAACATTATGTTATAAATAGGAATTTAAAAGAAAAATTAATTAAAATGCAAATAAAAATTGAGCCATGTAAGCTTGTCCAACTGACTAGAAGGGAAAGGGTATAAATCCTTGTAGTGTATTTATTTAACTCTCAAGAATCTCTTGAGAATGGTAAACATTTTCTTCGAAATTCAACTATCAGTAAGACTAATCATTGTGCAGAAAGCAAAAGATCATCTACCCATATTTATGCTTCGAAAGAAAGCGTCAGTTCTCGGATGTCTATATAATAAATTAACAAGTAAGAGTGACATCCAAGAACAGGCTAAAGAAAGTTGCACCTCAATAAAAGAAATTCTCCCTCACCAAATTTAAATTTTATGTCCTTACATATAGTTTGTGTAGAAAAATACTTTTGTGGAAAATTCAGGTTAGTTTCTATACTCATATAATATTGAATTTAGTTATTGCTACTGCTTAGAAAATTATATGCAATATAAATCGTGATCGCACAAACAAGTGGTACGTACATTTGTTAGTTCGACTTGTTAGAAGTGTTATTCTTAGTACACATTAGGCAAGTTTGACAAAATATCAATTCTTGCTTATGGCTCAATTTAAATAAATATCTTGTATGAATCAATATCTAAGAACCTATTTTTCAGATAAATTCTATACGAAATGCGCGCACATGCACACACGCACACACACACACATACAGGAAATAATGTATACGACGTAAGATTAAAGTTTTCCAAATTCTATAGTAATATGTATTATTACATACATTTATCTTTACATAATATTCACTCAGTCAAATAATATGTGAACCTATAGGTTCAGGTATACAATAATAATATGTGTAGTAAAGAAAAATATGTCGCATTTCCAATACGAATACGATATAATGAGGACATAAAGGAAGAGAGAAGATTAAAAAGACATTTAAAAAGAGGATTTCTGGACAATAAAGAAATATATTAAAATTTTATCTTATCCAGAAGTAAAGTACCATAATAAAGGAATAAAGAATAGCGGTCCATAAAAGTAGTTCTGCAGAAGACGTGGTTTGTAAATTAGTATCTTGAAAATATAGGGTACTACAGCTGAATATACCGGAGCAACTGTGGCTTTCAGTTAGGGTAAAGCAACAGAATCTTATAGTTGGTATAATTTATAGACCCCCTTCATCTAGTGTTAGCGAGTTTGTACTTCAGTTGGAAACCACTTTTTACAATCTCTTACCTGAATGTGATAACATTTTCTGTTTGGGTGACTTTAATATTGATGTACTAAGGCAGTGCGCTGACACACAATTACTTAAATCACTTTTGACATCTCTGGGACTAAATCAAATCATAGACTGCCCTACTAGAATCACTAAGAAGTCTTATTCTTTGATTGACCTTATTATTGTGACTAATGTGGAGTTGGTATTGGACAGTGGCACAAAGAATGTTAATATAGCTGATCATGAGCTTGTTTTCTGTACAATTAATATTCAAAAGATTGGATCGTCTCCTTGTACAGTACTTGCTAGAAATTTGAATACAGTCAGTTATAACACTTTTCATTCGGACTTGTGTAGGGTTCCATTGCATTGTGTGTTTCATATGAATAATATTACTGATAAGGTAGAATATTTAAACGCTGCAGTTATAGGTTTATTTGACTGTTATGCTCCATTGAGTACACGCCCAGTGTCGAACAAACAGCACAGCCCCTGGTTATCACAGAATACGAAATACTTGATGCAGCTTCGTGATGAAGCTTATAAGAAATTTAAAATTTCGAAACGCTCTCCACAGTGGGAATACTATAAGTCCTTACGAAATTTCTGCACTTCTGTTATTAAGTCTGAAAAGACAGCCTATTTGAATCATAAATTCTCAACCTCCAGTCAAAAGATGTGTTGGGAGGAATTGAAGAAACTAAATATCTGTAGGAAAAAATTGACACCTATCCCTGCAAACCTGGGAGATTCACATTGCATTAACGATTACTTTGTATCGTCAGTTTCTAATATTCCTTTGACATGTGATGCTGATACATTGCGGGGTTATCTGGATAATAAACATCCTAATCTTAAATCTTCTTTTGGTTTCAAGCCAGTACTTGAACATGAGGTTACTAAAATCATCATGACTATTTCATCTCGTGCAACTGGTTGTGATGGGATAAATATTATTATGCTGAGGATGTGTTGTCCGTATATAATCCCGTTCATCACTCACATTCTGAACTACTGTCTGGCTGAAGGAGTTTTTCCTGATCAATGGAAAACAGCGTTAATTACTCCTATACCTAAATGTGCAAATCCTAAGGACTTTAAAGATCTTCGTCCAACCAGTATTCTTCCTTGTCTTTCTAAAATTTTGGAAAGGGTTGTGGACGCACAGGTACGTGAACATTTATTAGTTAATGATCTGCTGCCAATGAATCAGTCTGGTTTCAGACCCATGCACAGTTGTGCGACGGCCCTGGCGAAGGTGACTGATGATATCATCTCTAATCTGGATATTGGTAATGTGTCGGTTTTGGTATTACTGGATTACAGTAAGGCCTTCGATACCATAAACCATGAGCTGCTTCTTGCAGTTTTGCGTTTCGTGGGCTTCAATGATGTTGCTATTGGGTTTTTCGCTAGCTATCTTCGGGATCGGCGTCAAAGAGTTTCCTTGAATGGAAAGTGCTCTAGTGATCTTCCGGTGGTTAGTGGAGTGCCTCAGGGCTCAGTATTGGGCCCTCTTCTATTTACTATATACACTTGCAGACTTCCGATATCTTTGCGTGTCTGTGAGTTTCATATGTATGCCGATGATACGCAGGTCTACCATTCCTTCAGTGCTGTGGACGTATCGCGAGCTGTCAATAACATGAATGAGGACTTGAATGCTCTATGTGAGGTTTCGGCGAAGCATTCTCTGTTCTTGAACCCGGCCAAGTCTTCTGTGCTGGTTTTCGGTTGCAGGTCACAGGCATTATTGGATTCCATTACTATATCGGCTAATGGCATAACATTGCCGATAGTAAATGAGGCTAAAAACTTAGGGGTGATATTGGACACGTCTCTACGATTTAAATCGCATATCTCTCAATGCATTAAGCGTTGTTATTCAGCTCTTAAGCTACTCTATCCGCATAGATCGTACTTAACTGTGTAGACTAAGAAGTTGCTGTGCGATTCCCTGGTGTTGTCACATTTTCAATTCTGCTCTCCTGTAATAGCACCTTGCCTTGATTGCTCTGATAGAAGACGGGTCCAGCTGGTGCAGAATTCGTGTCTTCGCTTCATGTATGGAATCCGTAAGTTTGACCATATTTCGCACAAGCTGCATGATGCTGGTTGGCTTAGTATGGGGAATAGGGCACGGTTGCAGTCTACTGTATTTTTTCTTAAAATCATAAAATCTGGTTGTCCGCCCTATTTGACAGCAAAAATTAGATTTCGGGCTGATGTGCATAATGTGAACATCCGTACGAGAGGCTTAATTTCCCCGCCATTTCACAAAACAACTCTATATGAGCGTGGCTTCTCGTACTGTGTTTACGTTTGCTATAACTCATTGCCCGATGATTTCAGAAGCATGAGCCTTCCTGTACTTAAATATAATTTGAAAACAATTTTGCTTCGGGAGCGGGCGCCGTTGGCGTGGGCAGGTGATGGCTATGGAAGTCTTTGGCACCATTTCTGAATGAGCTTTGCCGAGTATGTGTGCATTGCGTATTTTGAGCCTTGGCCGCGTCTGTCATCTGTCATCCGTTAACTGCTATGCTTAGTTATGTCACAGGGCTGAGAGGAAGACCAGTCTTCGACTGATTCTTAGTCCTTTTACCTTCAATTTAAATTTTCTGCAATATTGATTACATGTATATTAATAAATCTTTATTATGTATATAACACAAACCTTGAAATGAGTTTTTCAATGTTTGTTGTTCTCTTTTTGCTTTTATTCAGTATTTTTTATGTGTTACTATATTTTGTAATTCAGTTCTTTACAATGCACTTATTTTTTTTTCTTTGTTGTTGTTGTTGGTAATAAACTATTATTATTATTATTATTATTATTAAATCAATAACAATAAGTTTCAAGGAATACTATACGTTGTAAATTACACTGAGTATCATCTAATTTTATAGATAGTTATTTTAATTAACTTTTCAGAAGTACTCTAAATTAATATGCTGATTTCTTTTATAGAATCATTTGATTTTGCCATTACGTTAATATTTCTTAAATTATATATACACAGGGTGTACGACGAGGTAGTTCGAGGTTTTTGTATAGTGACTCCTAGGTCAGAATAAGTATATATATATATATATAATCGTATCCCTTATACCCATTTCGGGTGTCGGGTCTTCATTCCAATTTACCCATACACAAATTGACGCCATTTCTTCCTATCCAGGGCCATCTTTTTCGCTGCACTCCATGTTTTGCCTCTTTTCGTCAGCATTTTTCCGACTACGTTATCCCACGTTTGTCTCGGCCTGCCTCTAGTTCTTCTACCAGGACTTCTTGCTTCCCATACTGCCTTGACTGGAACACTTTTCTCCATTCTTTGTAGGTGTCCCCACCAACTTAATTGCCTTTGTTCAATAAAATCGAACACCGAGATTATTTCCAACTCTACCCTGATTCTTTCATTTCTAATTCTGTTTCTTCGTGTTACACCCTTGACTCTTCTGAGGTATCTCATCTCTGCCGCCTGCAACATGCTCTTCTGTCTTGCGGATAGTACCCAGGATTCACACCCATATGTGAGTATAGGCCTGAATATTGTTTTGTATACTTTCATTTTTGTTTGTGTAGTTATTTCTTTCTTCTTGATGAATTTTCTACTCATAGCGTAATACATCTTATTAGCTTTTTGAATTCTTTGATTAATCTCTACGTCGTTATTCCCATTGTCTTCTACTACCGCACCTAAATATTTGAATGTGTCCACCTGTTCCAGTTTTATCCCATCTATACTTATATTCATATTATCTCTTTCTCTTGCTACCCTCATTACCTTTGTTTTCTTCTTATTTAATTTCATTCCTTTTCTCTCCAATACATCATTCCATACTTCTATATTCTCTTTCAATTTCTTTTCGCTATCTGAAATAATTACCACATCATCGGCAAAAACACAGTCTGTGATCTCTACACTATTCAATTCTCTATAGCCTATAAACATTGACTTGGTCAGTTGTCTGGTCTCCTTGATGATGTCATCCATATAAGTTATGAACAGTAATGGGCTGAGTCCTCCACCTTGCCTAACTCCTCCTCTTGTTCTAAATACATCTGATTTGAGGTTATTTTTAATTACGTAGTTATTAGTTTCCTCATATAGGCACTTTATTGCTTTTACTAGTTCATTGCTAATGTTTCTTTCCTCCAGGCTTTTCCATATGCTTTCCCTAGGTATGCTGTCAAACGCTTTTTCCATATCCATAAAAGCCAAGTAGGTTTCTTTACCTTTAATTAGCCTTCTACTCGTTATTTCTTTAATTGTGAATATATGTTCTTGGGCACTTCTTCCTTTTCTAAACCCACTTTGTACATTGTTAAGTGTTGGTTCCACCAATGTTCTAAGTTTTCTTTCCAGAATCTGTTCATACACTTTTACCACTGTATTTAGAATTGTTATACCTCTGTAATTGTTGCAATCTTTTTTGTCTCCGAGTTTGTAAATTGGTATTATAACACTAATCGTCCAATCCCTAGGCACTCTTTCTTCCTTCCAAACCCTATTATAGATCTCCAAAAGCAGATCCATCCCAAGATCTCCCATATTCTTAAGCATCTCTGCTGATATTTTGTCGTGCCCTGGAGTTTTTCCATTTCTTAAATTCCTAATTCCTTCTTTCAGTTCTTCTTTATCTATGGCTTCATCATGTGTCTCATTTATAGGGTTTATAGTTTTGTCGTTTTCCTCAGTTCGGTATTTTAGTAATCTTTCTGGGTTTAATAGACTTTCAAAGTATTCTTTCCACCTATTCATCACTTGCGTTTCTTCAGTTATCAATGTACCGTCTGCTTTTTTAATTGCCATTGTTTCGAGTTCTTTACTGCTCCGCACATTTTTTAGGACCTTATAGAATAGTTTCTGATTCCCTTTACTATCTCTTTCTAGTTTTTCCCCGAATTTGGCCCACGATTTTTGTTTTGCTTCTTTTACAAGGTATTTAACTCTCTTACTCTGTTCTTTGTATGAATTTAGGTTTTCTTCTGTTGCATGACTCAGGTATTTCTTCCAATTTTTCTTTTTGTTTTTAACTTGTTGTTTTAGTTCCTCTGACCACCAGGCCGTTTGTATCGCATTTTTATTAACTTTTATTGTTCCACATACCTCTTTTGCCGCTCGTATTAAGATATTTTTAAATGCTTTCCACAATCCTTCTAGTTTCATTTTATGTTTATTCTTTATCAAATCCGCCATTTCTTTGTCTACCTTATCTTCAAAATGCATTGCCTCTTCTCTGTTTCGCAGCTTGTATGATCTTATATTCTCGTTAGTTTTTGCCCGATAATTACTTTTAATGTTTTTATTTTTTAGAATAAGTAAAAAACTTTTTATAAACATGGACTGAATTTTTAACAGTTATAGAGATATGCGTGGTCAAGGTTGCCCTATATAGATATGATATTTTTTCAATGCGTTTCCAAAAACCTTTATTTTGAAATTGAAACCAATACTTAACAAAAGAAATATTACAATATGAACATTGTTAAAAAATAAGATTCAGAACTGCTCGAGATTTGCTCCATGAACAGTTAAACATAGTTCCACCCTTCTTATCACCTTTCCAATTTACATTTTCAATCACTCCTCGTACGTCATTAAAAACTTGCTTGATCCTTAATAATAATTCTGCTATGGTATTGGGCTTTCAATGTCCGTATATAATTGATTTAACGAGGCCCAGTAAGTAAACGTTCATAGGATTAAAATCAGACCAACCAACCGGCCAGTGCATGGGACCGTTCCTTTCTATCCACCGATTTGGAAAAGTTATATTCAACAAATCTGTGACAATTCCTTGAATATAACTTCCTGTTGCAACCACATTTGCCGATGTACATTGGAAGACATGTTTTCAAGCAGTAATGGAAGCTGATCTCGTTGGAAATCTCTAAACATTGCGCTATTAAGGTGTTCCTCGAAGACATTCGGCCCAACACTCCTACCCAAACATTCACCAAAAAACACTTAAATCTTCAATTTCTAAAATCCAAGTACAAAGGACTTGCCTAGGGCGATAATTATTTTTGTTCTAGTTCTAGACTGACTGGAGATGATACGGGTACAAACCATGTTCGTGTATCGTAATGTGTATTGATGACTATCAATGTCTTGTTCTGATCTTGTTCTACTTCCCGTAGGAGAGCTTCAGCATTATCCCTGCGAGGAATTTCACGTTCACTGTTTGGTTTGGGGAAAGATGCTCTTTCTTTAAGGGATTGGAAACAGTTCTGGATAGTTTTGTCACAAGGAGATCTTGGATTCAGATAACGCTCTGCGTACAATCTCGCAGATCTAACAGAACTACTATTGCAGTAACCATACAAACAGACCGTAAGGTATGGAATCAAGAATATGCTGGTGTCAGCATATTCTTGATTCGTAGACTTAAATGACATTTTTCGAAATGTCAAGGCAAGCACAAATTTATAAAAATCTTACTTTTTAACAATATTCGTATTGTAAATTTCTTTTGTTTTGTTTCAAATTCAAAATAAAGGTTTTTCGAAATGCATTTTAATTGTAAATAACTTTAGAAGTGAAAAATTTCGCAAAGTGCAACCACCTGACCACGCATATTTTCATAACAGTTGAAATTTCGCCCATGTTAAGTTTTTTACGTATTTTTGATCGAGGAGTCACTATAAAAACCTCGAACTACCTCGTCGGACACCTATATATATAATTTTTTTTTTTTTGGTATTTTCTTGGCCGTATAGTTTAACTTAATATTCGAAAACGAGGAAATATCCACGGGCATAATTCCGCTTTCCACTAAATCAGCGCTTCCTGGTGTAGCGGCCTAATTTTGTAATGATACAAATCAAACAAACACAATTTTTTTAATTTCAATTACTCATAAAAAAATTATTTTATTTTTTTATATCATCAAAAAATTCGGCCGTTACACCAAGAAGCACTGTTTTCATGGAAAGATTATGTAACTACATCATCTTGACGTAGTAGCATACATTATTTGATAGTAATGATTTACAAAATATGACAATAGGAAAACAAGCTCTTATCCAAACAGTTACATTATAGTAAACATTAATGAAAAATAGCAAACAATAAAAAAAAAATTATTAGGAAAGCAAAAAAATTAAATAGAATCATTGGAATATCTTTGATTAATCAAGAACGATATATTGCGAAGCAACAATGCATATCTCTGTGTTTAATGACTAACATAGAAAGATGCAAACGCGAAATGTGTAACGCAAGGTGAAAATGTAAACATAAATAAATATGTGTAGAAAAATGTTACCCTTGAGATTCGCAAATATCAAAAACCTATTTCTGTTCATAGTATTCAACAGTAATGTGTTCTTTGCTGGGTAAATGCTGATCTCAGTCAGGCATACCAGCAAAAACATTAAATTATTCTCAGTCAATGTTTTCAAGACATGTATAAAATGAATCACAATTTCATCATGACGGACTTTGTTGACAAATTTTAATGTTCGTTAATGTTATATTTTACTTCGTTTAATTGCTTTGTCTACTTTTTTGTTCGATATTTTGATGTTACAGTGATGTGTTTAATACTAGTTCTAATTCATCCAAGTAAACTTGGTAATTTTGTTTTACAAAATAATTAAATTCATAGCTTAAAAACGGTTGGTAACTTACATTATTTGTCTTTTGAGCCCCTTACTAAAACACAAGTAAAGTCCACATATACTCATACATGCTGATCTTTTAAATCTCTCTATAAAAAGGTGTTAATTCTAAATAAATTTTCAATGTAAGTATGTGATAAACTGTGAACGAAGTAAATGCTTTAATACAGAATTTCACATATATTTTCTATTTTCCTATGAACACTACTAGGCGACCAAGCGTTCATAATTTGCAATTGGCATATAGATATTATTAGAAAAGAAATTCACGAGAATCGGTTCATTTATTTTGATAGTGAGTATAGAATGCACGTGAATTTGAAACACAAAAATACACACTGCTTGTTTAATCGTCAAACCGTCACATTAATTTCAATATTTTATTTACATAAACTCCTCTAGAATTATGTACCACTCCGAATTGCAATACAACATCAAGAATTCAATTCTATTCAGCTTCTCAATAAAACCTATTAACTTTCCTTTTGAAATATGATATTAATACAAAATGATACAATATCTGTTATACTTGTTATGATTCATAGACCTACTCAATTCCCTCTTTATATTGGAAAATCTAAATATATAAACTAAATTATTATTAATAAGCATTGGAAACCTATTTCACTCGCTCGTAAAAATGATATGTTGTACGGCGAAGTGGAATACTTACGTTATATGTATGCATATAGAGAGAAACCATTCTTCTACTTCTATAGACCCTTTTTGAATGCTAGCCAATTATTTTTCCATTATTAAGACCACCGTAACAGGAAATATAGGAAAATAGTACACAAGACAAGTTTTATGGAGTTAATTCTTAAAAAATATAAATTAAAAGTTTAATAATAAGGGGAAAAAGTAAATTGTCTATTATGAACATTATCCAGTGCCTAATTATGAAGTTGATTTGACTTCGCGTTGAAAACAGAAAGCTGTGAGGGCAAAAATATATTTAATGAAATAAACCCAATATTTTGAAAATAAATTTGAAACTTGTCCACTTGATAAAAATACATAAATATATATCAAAAGAGATATTAAAAGATTATTATAAAAAATTAATTTTTGTCAGAATTATCAAAATGGAGGAGTTAGTGTCTCTGCTTTGTTCTTGATCATTCGCTGTTAGGTTCTCTTGCCATTCTTGGTAGATAGCAGAAATGCATTTCCTTCAATTTATTAATATTGCCAATTTCTTGGATTTTTCAATATTGGATCAGCATAGAATTTTGTAAAATGTCAAAATTGAAGAGATTTGCATCAACGGTGCGTTTTAGAGCAACAATAAAGCTATTACTAACAGAAATACTTTGAGTTTCTGCTACCTCAATTTTTTACCTGAATGGACATATAAATTATTTTGTACTTTGGAATCGTAACCGTTCCCTCTTGGTTCCTCATGGTAGTTTCGAATATCTGGCCTAATGCGCTTTCACAATCCTTAACAAGGGTTTGAGTTACATTAATTACTTGAAATTTTTAGGACGTGTTAGCTAGTAACGAACACCATTCTGTTCGAATAAATAGGTATTTTTTATTTCGTTTGAGTTATTCGATTGGCCCGAATGACCAATCACACGAAAGAGATGAGTGCCCTTGTTTAGGAAAGCAGTGGTTGGTGTTTTCAATCTTCAAGTTGCAGGTAGAAGTAACAAAAATCTTACAAAAACTTGATTATTATTTTGCCCTGGACTGTTTTCACTAAATAAATAAATAATTTGTATTTCCGAGCCAATATATTTATCAATGTAATCTATTAAAAACGATATGGTTTAGTTGGCCTCTTTTTTTTGCGGTAATTTCGTCGTAGATGTAGGTACATACTAGACTTCTCCGTGGTCAATGAGTGAAACAAGAAAATGGGTGTGCTTAAAACCACACAGCAGAATTGACGACTTCATCAAGACGAAGTTAATAATACGAAATCCAACTTTTTTTTCGTTCTATATTACATTAGGTTCATCCTGCATCGACGAATTCAGTTGCCGAGATTTAGTGTGCTTCTTTTGACGATATTTCTTCACGCGCGCATTAGACAATTCCCTTTTTCGTTTTAATTTGTCATCAATTTGATTTTCTTCATCCATCCTGTCTAACAGAAAAGAATTAAATACTTATCAATTCGTATATAATGAGCAATTAAAGCAATGCTCTATTCTCAACGTTTCTGTTTTGCATTGGAATACAAATTATAGTAAATGCGTGTGGACGTTATTTAACACCCGGAATATACTGATCAGTTTCCGAGTCATCCACATCATTTTAATAAAAATGCAAAAGCTTGCCTGAGCGCGAAATATTATATTATATTATTATGGAGGTAATGTCTCATACACACACAACAAATTTTTTGGTTAACCGTCCGCGAAGTTACCAATTTGCGAACGCAACACAGTCCGCGAAATACAATTTCGCGGCCGTTGCTATGGCAGCGGCCGCGAAATATAATCGCGTGGGTGTACGAACAACTTCAAAGGGTTCCTCGACGGAGAGATTTTCCGATACGCTTCTGGGTCGGTTCGGACGCATGTATATATATATATATATATATATATATATATATATATATATATATATATATATATATATATAACAATAATTAATTATTAGGGTTATCGGTCCGTGTATTCTGGTTAAATAAAACTCAATTCGTTCATTCTTCTCTCTATATTTCGATAATGTTTATTATCTTCATCGGGAGAGTGCTATCAAAAATCGTAATGAATTTGTTAAAAAGGAAGCATAAGAAGTTAAAATGTCACTTACATCAATGAGTTAGTACTGGCAAAGACATCAATATATTTAAAATAATAGTGGAAACATTAAAATGGTAATGATGTTTTTAAAAATTTAGAATTTTCTGTCAGAAATGACATTTAAAAAATATATTGATATCATCACAAAATTAGAATAAAGTGCCTTGTACTATGTAATATAATATACAACATTATTCAAATCTCTTTAGATGATCTAAAGTACAAGAATTTTTATGAATTGAAGCAGAAAAATTTAAATATTTTAGGAACAATATAATTTATTCACAAATGCGTAATAGGTTGGAATATATCACACTTAAATTATTTGTATCAGTTTTATAATTTATTGTATTAGTCTCTTTGTTAATATAAATCATTTCAAGAACTATTCTGTTTTTATAATTACGTTCTTTACTTAATATTTTAACATTATCATAATCATAATGGTATAGAAATCACTAAGAAGCTAAAAAGGATAGCGTCCCTTAACATCAAACTGGCAAATAAATTAAATAGAAGAATATTCTTACTAAGATGTCGAACAACTGGTATTCTTCCCAGGCACATTACTGACAGTTATACTAGCATTCGGACAATATTAACGGATGGAAATACTAAATACACAAGACAATCAACACAGTTTAGTAACAGGTTGGGATTAAAAACACTTACCTTTGAAATTAAAATTACTTGTAGGGATATTAAATATATTAAACATAATATTCATATGATATATTCGTCTCTAAATTCTGTTTTGCCTAATTTCATACTTTACGAATTTGAAAACAGAATAAAGGTATCGTTTGACAATCATTTTCTTAAAGTAAAAAAATGTAATATACGTAAATTTAAAAAACTTTGTAACGTTTCTCAGGAACAAACTCCACTATTTAAAGACAATACTAAATGGTTTAAGAATTTATCTGATGTTGATATACCACCACATATTTCTGATTTTTTGTCCTTAGGATCTAAATTTAGCATCACACCTTTAAAAAATGATTTACATATTAATAATTTAATAGCTGAAGTTGAGAATATTATTGATGAGGTACCTAGTAAAGATAAAAACATATGTAGAGCTAAAGTAACCAATAACATCACGAATTTTCTTTCGAATTTACACAATCATACTTTATTGTCACCATACATTGGCATTTATAATGAAACTAAAAGTTTCTTAAATAATCATCCAACATTGTACATTGTGCAAGCTGACAAAGGCGGCTGTACTGTTGCACTTAATAAAATAGATTACATACAAAAAACACTTGATTTACTTAATGATAATAATTCCTATGTTCTTTTAAATAGAGATCCAACAATAAAAACTCAACAACTTCATAATCAATTAATTAAAAAGTTACATAATTCCAATCAGATTTCAGAGTCTACATTTAAAAAATTAACAATTTACAATTCCACTCCAGCCAAACTATATTGTCTACCTAAGATACATAAACCAGACACTCCACTTCGGCCAATTATTAGTTCAATTAATTTTGTCACGTATAATTTATCAAAATACTTAGCTAACATTCTAACTGAAAGTTTAGCACATAGAACTCAATATAATATTAAAGATACTTTTTCATTTGTTAATATAATTAAAGGTATTATTATACCTAATAATTTTATATTAATTTCTTTAGATGTAACGTCATTATTCACTAATATACCACTACCATTGTTAATGGAGGTTTTGAATGTCCACTGGGGTCTTATTGAACTTTATTGCAATATTAGCAAACACAATTTCTTTGAATTGATTGACTTTGTTTTTAAAAATTGCTATTTTACTTTTGATAATAAATTTTACAGACAAGAATTTGGTGTTCCTATGGGATCCCCCATTAGCCCGATTCTAGCTATAATTACACTAGATTACCTTTTTGATGAAGTAACTCACAGGCTACCTTTTCAATTACCCTTTATTTATAAATTTGTTGATGATGTTATATGTTCAGTACCCACTAACCAGACTGATTTAACTTTAGAAATATTCAATTCATTCAGTGAACATATACAATTTACGATAGAAATAGAAACTAACAGAGCAATACCATTTCTTGATACTAAGGTTATAAGTGATAACAATAATTGCATTATCTTAGACTGGTATCAAAAACCTACAGCCTCTGGCCGGTTTATTAATTTCCATTCCAATCATCCACTATCACAAAAATTTAACACGGTCATTGCAATGAAGAACAGAGTTACTTATATTAGTCATAAAACCTTTTTAAGCAAAAATTTAAAAACATTGTGTACAATTTTCATGAATAATGGATATCCAAAATATATAGTTAACAAATTGATTTATAATTCGAATAGTTTCCATATTTCTAATGAACGTAATTTTACTGTTGATCCATTACATTATAAGAAGATTCCATATATTAAAAATTTAACTGAACTAATAATAAAGAATTTTACAAGATGCACCAATATTAAAATATGTAAATATAATTTACTTACACTTAACAATATATTCTCTAAAACTAAGGACAAAACACCAGTTTTAAACCAAGATAGTGTAGTATACAAAATTCCTTGTAAAGATTGCAATAAAGTGTATATAGGTCAAACTTCACAATTATTAAAACAAAGACTTTCACAACATAAAAGTGATTGTAAGGTGGGTCAACGTTCTTGTGCGTTAGCTGGGCATTTTTTAGATTTCAAACATACCTTTGATTATGATAATGTTAAAATATTAAGTAAAGAACGTAATTATAAAAACAGAATAGTTCTTGAAATGATTTATATTAACAAAGAGACTAATACAATAAATTATAAAACTGATACAAATAATTTAAGTGTGATATATTCCAACCTATTACGCATTTGTGAATAAATTATATTGTTCCTAAAATATTTAAATTTTTCTGCTTCAATTCATAAAAATTCTTGTACTTTAGATCATCTAAAGAGATTTGAATAATGTTGTATATTATATTACATAGTACAAGGCACTTTATTCTAATTTTGTGATGATATCAATATATTTTTTAAATGTCATTTCTGACAGAAAATTCTAAATTTTTAAAAACATCATTACCATTTTAATGTTTCCACTATTATTTTAAATATATTGATGTCTTTGCCAGTACTAACTCATTGATGTAAGTAACATTTTAACTTCTTATGCTTCCTTTTTAACAAATTCATTACGATTTTTGATAGCACTCTCCCGATGAAGATAATAAACATTATCGAAATATAGAGGGAAGAATGAACGAATTGAGTTTTATTTAACCAGAATACACGGACCGATAACCCTAATAATTAATTATTGTTATTAAGTACGGTCGATATTTTTATTATTACTATATATATATATATATATATATATATATATATATATATAAAAATAGACGATATGAATACTCGCTTACGAATCCCGCGCTGGTTTGATGCTAACGTGCCGGCTTCTCACCCGTGCGGCTCGGGATCGAATCTGTTCGGGGACATGAATTTATTTATTCATTTAAATTTCAATTTAATTGAACTTAAATACCTTATATATATTGTGGTAGTTCACCAACATGAATCAGTAATGATATGTGGGAAGTACTAGTGTTAATAAAATATACTGTATATGTTCTTGAAGTGAGTATAAAATAAAATAAGTTGGTAATATTTAATAGACCAAACTATAATTAAGTAAATAGATGTGGGAATATTTGATTTATACTTAAAATAATTGTGAGAATATTAAATGGATATATTCCTATGTTTTTTTGTGAATCGTGCAAAGTTGGTTGCATATCGGGGTACGTTGAAGTTTTTCTTGCATCGAGTGGTTGGTTGCCTATCAGGTTTTTTTTGTTGCATTAATTTTACCCATTTCTGAAAATAGAATTTTAAATATTACTAGATGTATTTTCATGTGAAATATTATTTTGTAAAAGCTTGTTTAATTAACACTATTGAAAAATAGAGATAATTAGTTTGGATTTTGAATCATAAAGGTTAAAAAATGATGTATAGTTGCGCGCTTAAATTCAAATATGAGAAATGTCAGATTTTGACATTTTAAATAATAATGTTATAGTAGTGAGTATTTGGTTTGCCGAAGTGTGTTAAAGGTTGTAAAAAATTAAGTAAAGAATTAAATTGATAAATTTTTGGAATTACAATAAGGTATTTAAAATATTCAAGTACAAATAAAATATGTTTTGGATTATCACAATGTGTGTACAAAGATGATTGGATATTATAAAAATTAAGGAATTATTGCCAGGGATATGAGGGATAAATAAAAAAAAAGGATTCTAAATAATTTTAGAAAGCAGTAGATGTATTTTCGGAAAAACGAAGTTTTTCTCCGAAAAATACATAATAAAGTTATCAATTATTGCGTAAAAGTGTAAAAGAAGTGATAAAGATAGAGTGGAGAAGAAAACAGATATTTTTAGGTGATTTAAATATTTTCAAGAATATTTCCATTTATAATCATACAAATATACTTAAAAAATTATAAGAAGAAAGGATTTTAGTTACTAATAACGTAATAAATGAAGAGTATTTAAATTTGAGAAGAATTGAAGAATTCGAGAACTTCCAGTAGACAGATTATATTCAAGTGTTACAGGCGTGAGAGATTCTGAGGTGTAATAGCATAGCAGGCGAACACAGGTATTCCAGTCCGGTGGAGAAATAATTCGTGGAAAGACAAGTTCAAGGAACAGCACGCAAGCGATCGACGGTTCGAGTTTCCAGGTGATAGCAGATTTGAAGGTATTACAGGATAGCAGTTATTACAGTCCACGTTCCGAGCATTCCAGACAATTAGGCAAAGGAAAGAATCTACATCTTTGAAACCAGTAAATGTCATCTTCGAGCTAAAAAGAAAATCGTTTGGATTACAAGAAAGAATACCAGTTTAATATTTATGACAGGTCGTATAATTATTTGGAATAATCTGAATTTAACAGTTTCGAATATAGTAAAAGTATATCAGAATTTAGAAAACTTTTAAATAACCGTACATTATAACGTTGTTGATAATTAAGAACAGATATTTTGTATTCTCCTTTCACAACATTAATTTGTGACTGCATTTAATAATGTTAGAAATCAAAGAATCTGATTGGCAAACTAAAACTAAATAAGTTAGGTGGGAAATTGATTTTCAAACAAGAACTATACAGTATTTTTAAAATAGTATAATAAATATACTTACTTGCTTACATTTCGGTTCACGAAAGGTATAATTTCGTGCATTAATAAATTTTCTTAAGAGTTTTTTTTAAACAAGCTTGATACTTCCATGTATGTTGTTGGGGATTATGTTGGAAACTACCATTGGATTTATAATTTGCTTGGTTTATTAAACAAATAAGTTTTGAAATATTTGTTTTTATTTGGTATGTGAAGAAGGTTCTTGAATTAAATTGATGAAACAGATATGACGCTTAGAACCTTAACCTATAAATAGAAAAACAACTGTCAGTGATTATTCTTATTATTTGAATAGTATGCTAATACATACTTTGATATTAAGTTCATAGTAAGTATTATTTGAAGATAGATTTGAAACACGTATAATAATTCACTTGAGAATTACTGTTTTGTAAAATTTGATTTACAAAATAAAGAAATATAAGACGTGAATATCCTATGATATGTACGGGTATTGAAGAAATTACATATAGGCAACTGTTTGACTTTGATGTATCTAGTGAAGTTAGCAACATATAAAAATAATTAGTTTAAATATTTTAAACAAGAACTGAGTTAGTGAGGGCATAAATAAAAAAAATATACCTGAGAGAATTAGAAAATAGATATAAAGATTTCATAGAAGATTTCAATTTTTTTTATTGACGGTAAAAAAATACAGGATTTAAATACATAGTAGAAATAAAGATTATTGAATTTACCTGAGTGTAATTGTATCTTTTATTAATAAAAGGTATTGTTACAATATATATGATATATTTCTCTCGTTCCCTTAGTCGACTCGAGCCGATTTTACCCGAACGAGCGTTACATAGCCGAGCGTGACGGCTCAGTCTTGTTCAGTGCCCATAATCAACGCAACGCGCCCAAAGAAGTTTACACTTCAAAAATTGAACTCAAACTCAAATCTGGCGTATATGACCGACAGGAAATATTGGTATAGGCAAATTTTGTTCGAAATCGAAACAGGGCTTCAACGCTATTTTCTTTTGCATAAAATACCATTCCCTTTTGATTTGTTATAAAATGCTTCAGCTTTTTCTAAATACACCTTAAGTTCTATTTCCAGTTCACGTTTTCTTTTAGCATCTGTTTCAGCTCAATTTTTGTTTTTAGAACATCATATTTTGGGCAGGTGTAATATCGTTTGGGAAAACGAATAGTAGTTGAAGTGCTATTAATTCTTCCTCTTTTAATGCCGTGTATGCCGCATAGAGCCATTTTACAAATAAAAATATTGCGTCAATTCAACTTAAACTAATATGCGAAAATATGCAAATTAAACGATTTACCTGACACTTATGTTGGTTAAAAACGCTTACTTACAATGGAATGTAACCCTTTCCTCTTGGCATCTTCTTCCTGCAAATAATCGCCACGATTGTTACGACGCCTGAGAAAGTACTAATAATGCAATGTGAAGATATTATTTAGAAAATTTAAAACCAACCTTGTGACTGGGGTCTTTGAAAGAAGTAAGAAGAAGAAAAGAACTTTAGAGAATTTTTTCCTCTAGTTCTGGAGTAATTAAGTCTGTACATCTTTTGGCACAGTGACAAGCAATACTTCAGCGCCCGGAAACCACTGTCTCTACAGATTTTTTTGTTTTGCTTCCACTCTTTTTGACTTTTTACCCTTTTTTCAGGCTTCTTTGGTCTCTTATTTGAAAAGAGTCACTACTATTTGTCTCATTATAGTCGGGATCATTTAAACTATCATCTAAATCAATTAACTCGGCTGTTTTGCTGATGTACTTTTGATAACACAAACACGACACTATGCAAACATAATATTAAGAATACGTTGGGTATGACAACTGGACAAAAACTGGGTGTTATCCACTTCCCGTACGGGCAGAGGTAAACTCGGCCTGATAGTCCAAGCATATAATTTGAGGCGATTAGCACACTTATCTAAAGCGGCCGAGTTTACCTCTTTATACTAATTTTGTTAAATAAAACCACAGATGCATATGACATCATAAAAATTTATTTAATATACTCCTAAAAACAATACACATAGAAATATATACAAATTCAAAATATATTTTAATACTACATAGTGGAACTATAATAATGCGAAGTTAACTTAAAAAATTCTAACGTTGACTCTTTCCCATTATTAAAATCATTAATTTTGTTAAGAAGGTATTTTTGCCTTCTCCGAGTGTCTAAATTAGGTACATATGGCTTGTGAATACTTTGCCACTTTACATATATTCTATTTTGAAAATTAATTAGAAAATCAATAAAAACGATACAGAAGGGTGAGGAGAATTTAAAGTTTTGCTAGTATGCGAATGGAACGATTCGCGTGCGTTGGTGGTGCGAGCGGCGCTTGCAGTTTTCGATGCCCATAACTGGGGTGGAAAAACGGCATCTTCGGATATGTAAGTTTTGACCAAATAATCAGCTTACAAAGTAACTTTATCATCTTCTGGTTGAATAGCAGATAATATAAAAACGCAAACATCACTAACATCTTGTGGTTCTAGAAACAACAATTTAAAACAGTAACCAATCCATTTTCCAACCTCGCTTCTTTCTTTATAATCTGCTGAGAGTCCAAGTTTTTGAATTGTACGCCACCAAGCTTGCGTTGCATGAAATCTGCATCCAATTATTGTTATTTGTTGGCAAATTATTTTACCTGCATTATCGATAGCCATCTCAAAATCTGCCACAATTTCGGTGGGACAAAACGACAGAGAATATTCGATACACTTTTCAGTCGCAAATTCGAAACACTTTTTGTATGTTTCTGTTGCTTTGTCTGGTAGCACACAACACTAACGGTATATAATGACCATTAAGGCAGCCATGTATGGTGAACAACTGCAAGAAAAATTTTGTGCAGTAGTCGAAAGTGTCATCCACATAAATTTTCTCGCTTAAGCAAAGATGTTTTAAATTTGTAAGACAGCTAAACACTAATATATTGGAATCTTCGCTGTTGACTAAAAGAATTTCTTCCTTACGGCTGGTCAAAAATTGCGTCTCTGGTTTAAGTGAACTCTGAACTTCTTGTTTTGTTTTGGGAAGTACTGGCCGTAATTTTTTTCTTGCGTTATATATATTCTTCCTTATATACGACAGATCAGTTGTGGTAATACTTGTTGAATCTTCTTTGGCAATAAGGGAACGCAGAATTTTACTTGGTTGACTGCCAATATCCTCTACAGCTTTACGTTTTGCCGCACTTGTAATCACTTGTCTTTGAATGTTGCGAATGTCATATGCCGAACGATTATGAATTAAATTCGATTTCGATATTGTGTTTTCCGGGCCTACTGTATAAATATTTGACAGTCTTGCACCTCCACTTTTTCTCGCCACTTTTGAGTTCTTCTTTAAATGAAAACTTACCACGTTGACTAAGTATTTCTTTAACACTCTGCATTGTACGTCATGACTCTTCAAATGCAGTTTTATAAATAATATTTTATTTGAAGAGAACAGAGACAGAAACTGTTATAGAGAATGTTATATTTCTAGGAATTTTTAATGATGGGGGGGGGGAGGAGTATGACACAGATTTAAGTAACGACTTTGTTTAGCTATATAGATAGGTGCACTTATCGACTTTTGATATTTGTTTTCTTAATCCCTTTTATTGAAAAATATGAAAGTATGAAATAATTTTAATCTCTAATTAGGGTCAAAATAGCAGGTAAGTATCTACCGGCCGAGTTTACCTATGAAGATTAAGGAAGAAAATTTCTGGCAGACCCAGTTTACCCGTGGGATTAGTACATGTTCTGTTAAGCGGTCGAGTTTACTATCGTCCTTTCCGTGCGTATAAATCAAATTGGAAAACTGTAAACTGAACAATTTCGAACGCCCTCTATACGCGAAGTAAACAACAGCTTTCGTGCTGTTTTCATCCCATACGATAGAGCGATTTATTTTGTGCCAGAATTGTACAAAAGTGAATTTCGCACAAGGTGGATTTAACCGCTTATAATTCTTAGGTTTTCAATTTTTTTTTTAACCGTTGAATAATTTTGAAAGAGTCTAGTGCTCGAAACGGACAATACTCAATAAAAAATGAATATCTTTTCAACATGCACATACACACTATATCGTTTTTTTTATGAATTATCAACGTACGGTTATATTTCTAAAACCAAATTAAGTCTAACCTTATGCTAATGAGAGTTTAATATTTAAGAAATAAATATGTCGATTATTTTTAGAAGCTGAAAAATGTATGTTAATTGTTAGTTTTAATGATTATGTATGTTTATACATATTATTCAAGTTTATGTTAGGTTCGTTTAAGTATTAAATTTTCATGACGTTTATTGCGCATATAATATAATTAATCTTTCATTGACTAAAGTTTTATTAAAACCGGTTAGATGCCTATCATGGTATCCCTTTTATAATACCAGTTATGTTTTCCCGTAACAGCACTTAGTTTTAGTTGTTGAAATTTATTAGCTAGTTGAAATTGAATCTAAGATTTTCTTCCTTTTAGTCATGAGGTATATTTTTTATTTTGCTACTAAGATAAACATCAGGCAATATTAGTTAGGTCTATTGTGAGCTATGTCTAATAATATATTGGTTTCGATATGTACTATTTTAATTGCTTGCAAAATGACATTAACTGCAGATGAAACATCATTCTTTTTCGATTTATAACCACTTTTGGTTGGCCCTATTTGTCGCAAATTTTGGAGAAAATATACATATATATTGCTTTATATCTTTATTTTAAGCTTCCTAGAATTTCTTATTTGTAGTACCTTCTACAGTGGGGTATCTTCACCATTTATATAGATTAACATTATTCCATTTTATTAATATAATTACTTAACTTATTAGTGCATTAATTAGTGTGTCATTGTTGAAGGTATTTCTATTAGATGTTAAGGTGAATGATAAGTCAAACAAAATCCAAATACTTTAATACCCTTTACATATTGTATTACTTAAGGTTACATCTGACTAAATATACTACACAACAGGCAGAGTTATAATACTATTAGCGACTTAAATGATTCGAAGTGGATGATCGAGTAACATGTTTATTTATAAAACGACCTTTGTTAGCATCACCCACCCTTAAATAATATGTGAAAAAATCCGCCTCCGCAATCTTGTGCATGCCACCCTTGTGTTTACATAACATGTTTTGTATGAAATCCCTTAAATATGTAACATAATATGAGGCGAATTTAAACTCCTTATTGTTGTTGGAAAATTAATCATTCATATACTGTGTTGTCTGTAAATCAAATTTTGAAGAATTTAAAAGTATTTATTATACAATAGCTCAATTTTAAGTTAAATCTAATTTTTTGGTGTTTTAATATTTGACAGAGCTGGTTAGTTACTGCGATTTTAATCATTTGTTTTTTTAAAGAACATTCTCAATAGTTCTTAAGTATGTTTTTAATCTACATCACTGACTATTTTGATTTTCACATCTAGTTTTTGTGAAAAAGTAAACTTTAAATTTTAATTGCATTTCGATTATATTACAGGAAAACCAAACGCACACTTTAAACGGGTTTCCTTTGCGTTTTATTTATGCTGCATAAGATTTTATGTGCAAGTTAAAATTTGCAAAAATTGCTCTAAGTGTAGTAATTGTGAACTATTTGGGTATATGGTTTACTTAGTCTACCATTTTATTAGAAGAAAAGGATATACATTTCTTTTCCTACTTGGAAACTTTGAAATTTCAAAGTTTTTAATTTGTAATATATACATATAATAATGAACCTATTATACGCAAAAGTATAAGGTATATTGTACTGCCTGATGTCTTTTACAGTAAAGAAATTTAGCCCACTGTTTTTAATCCCTTGACAGTTCTAGCGATTCTCTCTACGTTATGTGTATCTTTTTCAGTATTACTCTAATCCCTTTATTTCCATATTTCCTGATTCTGTCTCTTTTTCTTCTCTTGGCTGTTTTCGCTTCCCATATATTCCTATGTTGCTGATCTTCAATTCCGTCTGATATTAGTTTCATTTCAAGTTCTTCGCTAATAGTCTCATTTCTTATTCCGTTTATGCGTGTTACCCCTCTTACTTTTCTCAGGTATTTCATATACATTTCCTGTATTCCCCGCTCTCCTCATGATCAATATCACCATATTTATTTATTTGGACTCACAAGTAAATGAATATGCTCGCTTGTTCTATTCCTTCTTGTTTAATTTCTATTTTGGTTTATTAGTTATTTTTGTCTTATTTGTGTTTATTTTCATATTTCTTCTGGATCACTCCTCCTGCCGTATTGTGATGTTTTTCTTGAGAACTTTTTCGCTTGGTGCACATATTATTAGATCGTCGTAAAAATCACAATTACAAGGGGTACTTGGTCTCAGTCGTTTGTGTCCTACAACTGTCTTCCCTGTTTTGTCTTCTACGTGTTTATGTACGTCGTCCATATGAAGAGTAGAAGACTAAAGGTACCACCCTGTCTCAAGCTGTCTTGGATTTTTAATACATCTGACCCCATATGTTTCTTCTAAGATAGGTAGCTGGTGTTATCATCATCCAACTTTTAATATAATGCCTTGAATATATATTTTTACTTGTATAGCTTTTATGTATCTCTTTCCCATCTCTTACAATAAACTCTATATTAAAATCTGGATGAAACAATCTCAAATTCATAACTATTTTAAATAAAAATAAAATAAAACTCTTGAAAACTTTTCACAATTTTTATTTAGTCTTTGCGACATATGTTTCGGTATATTTCATACCATTCTCGAGCTAAACTGATGAAATATACTGAACTAAACTAACTAAACTGATATGAAATATACCGAAATACATGTCGCAAAGACTAATTAAAAATTGTAGAAAGTTTTCAAGTGTTTTATTTTATTTTTATTTGAAATAGTTATTAATAAAATGTTCCACCAAGAACCGTCTGCTAACTCAATTAATAGAATCTCAATTTCTCTTTAAGATTTTGAAAACATTCTTCATGCTCTTCAGTCCAACTCCATTTCTTATCTTTTTTTAATAAAGTTAGCAGTACATTAGTCTTTTGACTATATTTTGGTATAAATTTTAAATTTTCTATAATAATTCAATAATCCCAGAAATCCTTTTAATTGTCTTAATTTTGTTGGTCTTGGAAAGTTCAGGTATTCTTCCACCCACTTAAAACAGCGAAATATTCTGTACACGATTCTAAAGAGTTTATTGTACTGAATTTATTCTGCCTGCTTACAACAAAGACTAAAATTGTAAAGACCCATGTATGTGCCAAATTCATTTTCATATGGCTTACATCTGAAATGTCAATTATCTTTTTAAATTAATCTATAGGCATAAGTACCAAACTGTCCCGAAAATCAACTAATTTATGTATATAATAAAAATATAAGAAAGAAATAATATATAAATTGAGTCTATAGGTAAATAAGAATATATTAAAAGTACACGCACATATCAAGTATATAATTCTGTTAAACTCACTACACCAAGTACTGAATACGAATATTACAAATGGGATCCCTTTCTCAAACACCAAATTGTTTTAGATGCATTTGGAAAGGTTTTATAAGGGTTTTACCAATATTTTACATATTTTATTATAATATGGTGCATACCTAACTAACTAACCTACAAATAATACACAGACGTCAAATGTAAACACGACTAATGTCCAACATCTTCTCCCACTTACTGTGCAAAATATTTCTTGGAAATATAACATCTTCTATAAACTTCTACATGAAAAAATGTACAAGTTTCCGCTGCATTTTGTATATGCAACAATACAAGACTAGAGTCTGTAGAAAACTGTGCAGAATCATATTCTATCATGTCAAGTAGACATTATACACTCCGTTCATTAAATATTGAGAATTTTTATTTGCAATTATTGGGAATTTTATTTAGCTACTGACTTTTACTTCTCTTAATATATTAAAATAAACGCTTTCAGCACTAATTCTTTTGTTTTCTTTTTATTTTATTATTGGTATCACTTGTTCAGCAAACCATTTTCTTCGATAATGACAAGAACATCAAATATAAGCTAGTTGATTACAAATCTTTGTCGATCAGATAACTCTTTCATGGAATTCAAACTAATATTTGAAAAAATGTAAACGTACCATTTTAAACTCGCAATCATCCCCAACTGAGCGATAACTCCATTAAATTTCAATTGCTTTTAAAATTTAAAATTTGATCCGGAAGTAACACTTTACTCTTATAGAATTGCAAATTAAGCATTCTATGCAGATGTATTATAAGTACGAAAGTAATTAGAGCTAGATTTGAAACAAATTTTAGAATTCCGACCGGAAGTAATACTTCTTCTCTTATCAAATAGCAGTTTTCTGCAAATATCTAGCAACTTTTGGATTCTATACAGATTTATGAACCCAAAAGTATTTAGAGTTCTAGTATGAACAATTTTCATACATAAAAAATTTCAAAATTCGGACCGGAAGTTATACTTTTGCTCTTATCGAATACCAGTTTTTTGCAAATATTTCTCAAATAATGTTTCTGTAGATATTTATTAAGAGAATAAAACTAATTTGAGCCGGATTTGGTACAATTTCGGTATAAAAAAGTTTACTACATGTGGACCGGTAGTAACACTTTTACTCAGAGGTTTATTTTATTAAGGAATACAGAATTTAAAGTTAATTTGGAACAACTTCTGAATAGACATTTCGGAACCCAATTCGTATAAGAATGTTGTGTGGTGCGCACACCTCGTTTTTTTTTGGTATCAGGGAACAATCATATTAGGCAAAGAAACAACAATTAAGATGAAGTTGCTTTTGAATTTTGTATGATAATTAATGTAAATAATTTGAATATTGTTATGTGTTCGCGTTTATTTATAGACAGATCATTCAAAATACAATCATAAAGAGCGGGGATTAAATAAGAAAATCAATTTTATATTGCGTTTTATATTAGGGGGATATAAATCGTGAATACACACCCTCAACGGCATCCATTATCAACTTAGGGAATATATAATAGGGGTTGCTGTGAAAGATAGTACCTTAGTCAATAACAGCTGACAAGATTTTAATCGTACAGTCTGTAACACTTAATCATCCATAAATACTGACAGGAGGGATAACAATATGTATATATGTAAGAAATTTTACATTTTTGTCTTTTTTGAAAGGATACTTTGATCGACCGGGTGCATAATTTAAGACAACTATTCTTGAAATGTAAAGGAATTCTGTACATAGTTATTGGTATGTTTAGCTAATTAAAAAATCCGAAAAAGTTAGCCTTCATATTAATATTTAGGAAAATCCCAAATTTTAATTCATTACTAGAGTAAGAACAATAATATTAAAGTCATAATAAATATTGTGAAAACATAAAATCATAAATAGTAAATTATGTAGAAAAATTAAGTGTGAAAGTTATTTTTAAAGATTTTCGATTTCCGGCTTAAAGAGAATACTTAGAGTTTCATGCTTTCAGAAGAAAACAATTAGGAGAATAAATTCCTCATTATTTCATAACTATACTATTAATAATTGATTGCCTGTACTTATATATTTTCTATTTGCTTTAATTAACAGCTCATTTTATTACAAGACTATAACATGTTGAAATCAAAATTATTATTCTTCACAGAGGTGTTGAATCAAGAGTAAGCTAATTATTTGTGTCAAATTATGAAATAAAGATTTTAATTATTTTGTACTATGGCCCAATATAATTTTTAATTATGTGAGCGTAAGCTTTACCAGTTATATTTAACATAACGTAATTTTGTATTTATTTATTTAAATTTAAATACATATGCACCTAGGTGTTGGCCACCTGTATGTGCAATTACATTATAAATTCTAAGAAATCTATTAACCTAATATGAATACATATTTCGTGTACAAAAGTGTACGTTACTAAAACTAACTAACTAACTATAACTATAATTATTTCATTAAGAAATAACTTGTGTCCTTAAAACATTCCCGTTAACGCCTCCAAGTTAATAAAAATAAAGTTTCTTAAGTGCATTTCGTATGTTTTTATTCTTTTAATAATTTTTATTTCAGGTAAAATCTTGTTGTATAGTTTCGGTCCTAAGTAACAAAAGGATCTTTGGTAAAATGTGGTATTACTTGTTGTTGTTTGAAGACATCCTATTATCCTGTTTCTTGTAAGGTATTTATGATTTATAGACTCTCTTATTTCAGGATGTTTATGAAGAAAAGTACATGATGTCAGTATATATAAAGATTTGATGTTAAGTATGTCTACGCATTATAACTGTATTGTTGGATAAAGTCTATCTTTCTTGTATATTGTTTTGAGCAAGTAGTTTTGAACAGAATTTAAGGATTTTAGAGTGTTATTATAGGCTCCGCCCCAAGGTATTATACCATATCTTAGTACTGATTCCGCCAGGCTTCTGTAGAGCATGATTAATAATTTTCTGTTTAACATTTCACGTATTATATAAAATTTATGTATAAGACATCTAATTTTTTTGCAGATATACTCTATATGTACCTTCCATTTGAGATTTGCATCTATATATATTCCTAAATATTTCACCTGGTCTGTTTCCTTTATTACCTTGTGTGTGTTCCTTATGTTTAATTCTTCAAAGTTGGGACGTTGTTTAGTTGTGATGGAGAAACATACGTAATGAGTTTTCTTTATATTAAGTGATAATCTAAAAGATTCTAGCCAATTTGATATTTGAATTAATCCATTCTCTGCATATCCCTTAACATCACTCCAAGTGTTCCCGTTGAATATCACTGCTGTATCATCCGCGTATGATATAATTTTTCCATGAGATATATTTATTTTCGTTAAAGTGTTAATGTATAATATAAAGAGAATTGGACCCAATAGAGTTCCCTGTGGTATGCCAATTTTTATTGTTCTGGGCTGGCTTAGTGTGTCCATTATTTTAACAATTTGTGATCTTTCGGTAAGATAACTTTCAAAAACATTCAGTGCAGTACCCCTAATGCCATGTTTATGCAAACAGTCCAATATGACCTACTATTGGACTGTTTGCATAAACATGGCATTAGGGGTACTGCACTGAATGTTTTTGAAAGTTATCTTACCGAAAGATCACAAATTGTTAAAATAATGGACACACTAAGCCAGCCCAGAACAATAAAAATTGGCATACCACAGGGAACTCTATTGGGTCCAATTCTCTTTATATTATACATTAACACTTTAACGAAAATAAATATATCTCATGGAAAAATTATATCATACGCGGATGTGGGACCGTATCAAATGCTTTTGCCAGATCCAAAAAAATCGATAAACATTTCTTACATTGATCTAAGTGGTTAGTAATTGTTTGTGTTAATTCATGGATTGCGTTTCCTGTACTGAGTTTTTCTCTGAATCCGTATTGGTGGTCAGATAGTAGGTTCTTTTGATTGAGAAAGGATACAAGTCGGTTTTTTATACAGTTTTCAAATATTTTCGTAAAACTATTTGTTACACTTATGGGACGATAATTATTTATATCTTTTGTATCTCCAGACTTATAGATCGGAATAACTACTGTTGCCTTGAAATGCTTCGGGACTATACCTGTGGTAAATATTGTATTAAATATGTGTTTTAACGGTTTTAAGATGTAAGGCTGTATTTCCTTTATCAGTTTTGTATTGATACCATCATTACCCGGGGCACTAAAATTTTTTAGTTTATTGATACTGTCTATTATATCGCTTTCATCCACCGGTGTTAAGTACATTGAATCTATACTGTGACTCGTTGTTGTAGTCATTTGTTTGGGTATTGGTATTTTTTGCGCCATTTGAATACCAATATTTATAAAGAATTCATTACAGTATTCGGCCATGCTCCGTTCATCTTCAAAGGGTGTTTGATTTGCATCTTGGATGTTGATTTTTTTGTATATTCATTGCTTGCCTCTGTTATTAATCTATATATCTTTCTTAGGTTGGTCCGGATATTTTCTATTTTACTTTTGTAGTAATTATTTTTGGATATTGTTATAATTTTTTTGAGGTGGTTCCTATATATTTTATATTCAGCACTTTTTTGTTCTGAATAATGAGCCAGTAGCCTTCTTTTCATTTTATCCCTGGTTCTTATAGAATTAGTGATTGCTAGAGTAATCCAAGAGTTTTTTCTTTTATAAGTTTTAATGCATGTGTATTTACATTCTTCCATTGTGTGTAGTAATTATTTACTTACTTGTATTAGTTCTCTTAATAATGTCATGATATTCTACATTTGGTGAAGAACATATTTACTAATATCATTGAAAGTACTTTTTAAAGAAAGGGATTAGAAGATCATTGCAATACCTAAAAAATGAATAATTTCCTTGAAATTATCCATAATCAAACTGGATAAGATATTATTACAATTTTACTTACACCTTTTCACAGGTTAAATTGTTTATAAATATTTTTCTTTACCTTAATTTTGAAAGTATGCCATACACAACACAAAGTTTGCCTTTTTAACGATAGAATATATTTTAAATATATTAAGTTTTCATATTTCTTGTAGACATTTCTAAATATATATTTCTATTTATTATTAAATTTTAAAAGACTTCATGATTATTATTAAGTTAATTCACTTATTAGGCTGGTAGACCGTAGTTCTCAGTTAGACCGTACATCGAAATTTTCGGTTTCGAATTTAGGGATAGACTAAGACCACTTATACCTACTCTTAATTTTTTTTTAAGTGATTTAAGAAAAGAAGATAATTTTTGATTGGGCTTGCAAATAGTAATTTTTTTCTAAAATATCAAATGGGAACCATATAAAATATTTGCATCGTTGGATAATCAAAATTCCAAGTTATCCATTTATTAAAAAAAAACACATTTCATTACAAAATTAAAAAGAAAAAAGAAGTTCTAGGTATGAATTTATTCATCAATAATTTAATTTTGTAAAATAGAAAAGTATGACAATTTTCAAGTTGTCAGATGCTGAATTTAATTTTACTTCGATTATAATTAATTGACAGTAATGTCGCAAGAAAATGAGAATATTAAAACTAAACAAGAAAAATCATTACATTATAAAAAAACGGACAACTTTGATATTTATGTATGTCTTCCTAAAGAAAAGCATTGTAACCAGTTGCAAATGAATAACTGTTAATTTTCAGGAAGCTTAAGAAATGTACCAAATGGAAAATTAATTAAAACTAGGGAAACAACACCAACATAAGAAGTCATGTAAGTGGTGCAATATTTTACGAACTGATATTTTATCTAGGGCAATGTTTGTGTCTTCATAAGTCTTCTGAATATTGCCTGTAAGCTATGTCGTGGTAAATATCGTAGAACTTGATACTGCGAAAGTTATAATATTGTAATGTGTTTTCAATTATTACTATTAGTCTCTAGAGAATACAAGTCAATACGAACAAAAAGAGTTATGCTTCGTTATTTCAAATTATATTGGCGAAGAGTATATTGAAAAATACTACAAATTCGGTATTCGTATATCTAAGATCTAACATGAAGTTTATTATTGTGTGACACCGATTCATTATATTAGTACACAAGGAATTAATAAAAGATTAGAATTACGTTATTGACTTAAAGTAAATATAATTTGCATTGAGAAGCTACTGCCAAAATATAACAGACTACAACTTCAATTAATTTTTGCAGGTGCCATTTTTGTTTATCAATTTATTTACATTAATCGAAAACAAACCCATTTTGACGTAAAGAACAGTGGCGTACAACAAATATAGAGAGTAACGTTTTAGCAATAATTATTTCAGAAAATATTGAAGAAAATTAGTAGAAATGGTATAATGCTCTAATTATAATTTTCTGGTTTTAGCACCGACAATTATTTATTAGAAAAACTTTTAATTCTAAAAATTACCTACGGCTTAAATTCGAACCCAGGACCCCCCGATCTTTAGTCCACTGCGTTATCATTGCGGTACCACGGGAGTAAGAGTTCCTGTGTTTAAATGGTACTAAATTATATCACGTAAGAGATGGATATATACGTCGGCAGACCGACGTAAGCTATCTGACACAGCTTACTGACACAATAACATGTATGAGAACAAAGTAAAAGCTTTAAAAATGTTCTTTATTGTTATTGTTATTATTATTTGTCTTTAAATAATTAAAATATACACTGCTGTGGACCCAGCTACTTACTATACATTGTGAGCTGATGCTTTTTTAGATACATAAATGTCCTGTGTTATGCAGTGGTTTACATATAAACCACTTCTTTTTCCACTTACATAACTAATTATTTTCTAATATATTGTCCAGGAGTCTTGCTCTTATGTTTATAAGAAAATACACGTAAGGTGTAACTATCATGATTTATGAATATCAAATGCTTAAATTAAATAATTAGCAAACAATAGCTTTGGCTTAGGTGTTACCCCAGTTATCCAAGTAATTCCCACAACATGGACAACAGTCCCAAAACCTGGTTGAGGCACACTGGTAAATTAAACGCGTATCCTCTGGACTCTTTTCTGAATCCACGTCACTATTTAAGTTCAATGGTATGGATCGCATAAGCATGCATTCCCATGCTTGGTCAATGATATTTCCAGAACACATAACATACTTATTGATTGCACAGTTGCTCATTCTATATATTATCAATCGATTTATTGAACGAGTATCTGCCTAAAACTATTATGTGTAAATAATTACTTAATTGAGATTAACATAATATTGAAAAATGAATAATTTAATTGCCATGCTATTTACTATAAAAATTATAATTCAATAAGGACAGAATTGAATTTTTGTACATATTCTCAAATACTTGAATATAGATATTATATTATACTCCTTAATAATTAAATGACATTCTTATACTACACAATTTTATTTGCATATTAAAAATAAATTTAATATCAGTACAACATGACTACTCGGGTCACATCCCTATACTCTATATGTGTTACAAGTACCGGACCTTTTTAAAAAGCATATGCACCTTCTATTAAATATTACGTTTTCCCTTTGCACGGCATTATATATTAGTAAAATTAGAATCCAATGATACAACCCTTTGGAAAATGAATTTTTAAGCAAAGCATTCAAAATGAAGTGTCATAGTTGACACATCATTACAGTCACATAAACACAGGCTCATAAATCATACTATAATGTCGATAAACCAAAGGAAAACCAATTGAAATTATTTTGCATAGTAAGAAACAACTAACATATATGTATATCTATCTACAATATGGCTTTATTTATACATAAAATAATAAATCGGAATTAACGTCGCTGAATACACACCGTCTAACACACGTTCATGCTTCTTTAATAAATAACTTTATTACTGTAATGTGCTTTCTTAAACTGAAACGTATTTCTATTATACTTTCATGGTAAAATTATAAGGAATTTGAAATTAAAGAAAATATGCAATAAATAAACGGCAGAAATTGACACTGAACAGGATTGTTCTAAACCGATAATATAAAATGTGTTTTTATCACTGAAGCATTTTATATGTGCAATATTTTTCAATGGGCTATATAGTTGGTCTTATAAGGCCTACGGCTTGCATACGTGCAGCTACAAGATGATATACTCGCATTACGCTGACATCAAAACATATGACTCGTAATTTACCCCCGCTATTGAGACTATGTCCTCCTATCAAAGCTGCTGCAGTGGTATGAGGTATGAAAAAAAGTGTAGTTATTATTCTAGCTTATTTTAATTAAATTAGTAAGAAATAACCAAAATAAATTAAAGCAACATTTCTATGAAAATCCTGTATATATAGGCAACCTATCTAGCACCTATATAGGAATACTGACAGTATAAGAAAATAAACCTAATAAATGATCAGGTATTATATAGCATATTGTTGTGGTTTAAATAAGATTAAAGCATATACAAAGTGTTCAAAATTTGCGTTGATTCTATATAGCGTATTTATTTTAATTATTTATCCTATAGTATAATATTAACAACATATTCCTTTTAATCTATTTAAATACGTTTGCATAAGTGCTATCGACTTTTTGAGAACTCATTGACTTAAGCCTCCAAATAACAGGATATTTAATTATTTCATGTTTATTAAACGACTAATGATTAATGGTGGGCCACTATGCTTGCGAAAAGAAAAATAATTTTCCACAGTAGCTTTTAGGAAATTAATGTTAGGTATACATTGCCTGTGTCGACATGCAGAGCGTGTTTTGTTGGTCCTATACATCCATATATTGCTACTACATTACATAATGAGTTTGCTAATGAATTCGAAACATTAAGCTCTACTAAACAATTTAAACGAATCTTGGAAAATTGATTCGCTAATGATATGTAAGCTATATGTATTTAGAAATAATACGCGTAAATTTTAGCTTTTATTTTCATAAAATATAGTGTGTCTCTATGTTTTGTATTCGATTGTTTTTTTAGATTTCAACTGCGATACGTATATTATACTACATAATAAGTTTATTCTTCCATTATAGATCAAAAAAATCCAACCACAATAAAATCTAAAAAGCTACAATTAATTTCTACAACAAAGGTCGCGTCTACAATGGAAACGCTAGTAACAAACAAATGCAAATATTAAGTGTAGATTTTTTGAGTTTCAACGAAATGCTCTCCAATAATTCGACAGTGGGAGTAGACCGAATTTCTATCAATAATACTACAGTTCAGCAGGCTATATAGTCCGTCAATTTTTTCTTTGAAATTCATAGGTTCTGTTTTTGTCCTTTTTTTTATGAAATTAAATATGCCTTTTATAAATATTTATCATAATTTTAAATCTAAACACACATTATTAAATTAATACATATATATATATACAAGTATATAGCTATATGATACGCTTATAATTCTATAGGTGAGAACAGACTGCACCGGCAAATATTAAAAAAACACTACATTAGTGACTTGTAACGTTTCGGAACTTATATTAATGGCTTCCTCAGATAATTGTCAATTACAGACAAAGAACGCATATAGCTAGCAGACATTAAATTTCATTATTCGAAAGTTTTTACACTTATCATTGTAAGCATCACTAAAACGCAAAATTGAAACGCTCCATTACTAAGAATATCATTTAAACAGCACAAAATCTTAATATATTAAAATATTGATATCGTACTTAACACCAAAGTTCAGGTAATAAGCTCTTTCGTTGTTCTTTTTTTTTTTTTATCTGCTGGACTTTGGTTAAAAATAGTTTCTATTGACAAACGAGTTGCCTTAAACGTAAATATATACAGCGTGTGTATGGTCTTGTGAATTTATTTTCAAGGGTTGACTAAACATCTTACAAGAAGGTCATTAAAGTAAAAATATCTTAACAAAAGTTGCATAACAAGAGAGATACTACTATTAAAAAGAAATTTATGTTTTTTTTTATTTTTAAGGAAAGTAAAAATGGTCCATTACACCAACAGTGAAAACGTTGACATGTTACTTTATGGGGAAGTACGTCAGAGTTCTGCTGCTGCATGTCGATTGTACGCTGAACAGTTTCCTAACACGTCAACATCTATTCCACAAAAATTCACCTCTCTAGAAAACTGTTCACGAGAATCTGGCGTACTGTAACCACGTTAAGGTCGGGATGGTAGACTTGGCCGACACTAATGAATTTTGGATGCTGTAGAAGTCTTAAATCTTGTCGAAAAAGATCCTTCTACTAGTACTCGAAAAAAAGCTCGCCATGTAAATGTACCAAATCGAATTGTCTGGTGAACACTGCTCGAGGATCAATTGTACCCTTTCTATGTATACTCGCGGCAAAAAGTTTTGTCAGGTCTTAAGACCAGCTATATGGAAGGAATCACTGGTCAACTCTTGTAATCCGATAGTATTTCCCACTAAATTTTAATAAACCATAAAGGGAGATTGAAATATTTTTGTTTACGCTTGAGAGATATATTAAATTTCGTCAAAAATAAAATACATCTAACATAATAAAGCAATAAATAAGCAAACAATAAATTACACAAAGAATCTTGAATGTATTAAAATATAAAATAAGAGTAATATCACACTTACCCAGGACGTTTTAACATATTGCTGTAACCTTTGTTTTATAAATTAATAATAGTAATAATATTGAAATATGCTTTGACTCTTAATTCTCAGTTTAATTCTCAGGGTTCTAAATTATTTTTGTTGATTTAAAGTAGCTAAATGGAAAGCAGCATTTCTTTATATTCGGGGTTCTAACTGTGTTATGTGATATTTACTTTTCTCGCCTTCTTTAAAGTTGATTTGTTTGCTCTCTCTTTCTCTCTCTAATGTCTTTATCTCTCCTTTGGGACAGGTAGGTATGAACAAAGATCGATATCAATAATACTTATATTTATTTATAACATTAAATTTATAAAAATATATGGCAATTAAACCTGTTAATATAATACTTATATTTCACTTATATAGCTTATTTGGTTCTTTAGGTACAAGCATCTTGCAATCTTCTATTCCTTTAAAAAAAATTCTTATTATGATCTTGGTATGATTGTTTGTTTAGTTATCTCTTTATATATGCTCGGGTGTATACTTTATTGTTCATAACTTTATTCTTGTAAGCCTAGTTAGTTGATATTCTCCATTGAATCACCTAGTCCAAGATTCACGCGTTGGATTTGCGTCAAGCAATAGTAGAACTTTTATTAAATGGTTAATAAACAATTTATATTTTATTGATATAGATTGAATTATTTGTATTCTCTATTGAATCACCTAGTCCAAGATTCACACGTCGGATTTCGATCAAACAATAGTAGAACTTTTATTAAATGTTTAATAAACAATTTATATTTTATTGATATAGATTGAATTATTTGTATTCTCTATTGAATCACCTAGTCCAAGATTCGCACGTCGGATTTCGGTCAAGCAATAGTAGAACTTTTATTAAATGTTTAATAAACAATTTGTATTTTATTGGGTACCCTTGAGTAAATATAAATGATTGTATTTGTTTATTGATGGTAAGATTGCAAGAGAGTTTTATTATATTATGCTTGTACTCACTCCGTTTGGTCATAAATCCTCTCGAACTCCTCTAAGAAACCATTCGATTCCATTTTTGTTAATTGTTTTCCAACTCGTCTATTTCACTATGGTTAATTAACTTCTGCTCCAGCCTTTTTCTTTCGGAAAAACAGTTTTTTGTTAACTAAAGAATAATTGTATTCGCGCTCTGTCGCCTTTTGGCGCTATTCCAGTTTTGAATGTTTAAACGGTGCTCTCCACTACACTGTATCTATTTTCAATTATCTTCCCACGCGAGTAATCTCAAAAGCATTTTTTTAGCCTTTGTGGATTAATCGCTTCCTTTTCTTCTTTCTTGGTGGTCGGAATCACTTGGAGAACTCTTTACTTTTGCCTCGTTACCTCCCTTTTATAAGAGAAAATAAATGAGAAGTGCTAATTTTTGTTTTATATTCAAATTTGTTTTCATATTTTTAATTGAATTTCGTTAACTGCTCCCCTGTGACAACTTTCTTAACTATTTGTCTAATATTTGTTTTTATTGGTCAACCGCGGCCATTTTGGAATTTTTACATTGTTTACGTTCGATGTCTTCGCATACCAATCAATATTGATCGATTTTTTATTAATTGGTAAGTACCTTCTTTATTTCTATTTCTAAATTATTGTATAATTTCTTTTATTATTTTTGTCATCGCCAACTTGCGTTGTATTTGTATATATTTTCATAATTTTTGTTATTGTTCTTAATGTATCTTCTTTCGTTGTTAATTAGTCTAAATCTGATGTTTCTTTTCTTATTTTTAGATATGGGTAATATTGGAAACACATCGTATATCACCTTTATCCTCTTGGTTTCCCTTGGATGGTCCTTTTCCTTTGAGTATTCCTCCACTTCTCTTTCGTTGAGGTCGTTGAACCATTCTCTTGTGTTTGGTGAATTCTTCAGATCCGTTAACCTTTAATCGAGAATTATTGGTGTAAGTCTTTTTAATTTATGTTCGTATTATACTTTGACAGATATCGTATTTGTTTTAGCTTGAAGTTTCCTAGAATGTATTAACATACATTTAGTGATATTTTATTCAAAAGATACAAGTGAAACGTGCATAAAGTTTTTTTTTTATTCTTAATAGTGATAATGATTTCAATAGTTTGTAATGCTATGTGCACTGCGCCTTTGTAATCGAGTTCTCTTAGAAGTTTCCTGCCTGTAATCGAAAGTTAAATTCTTATTTATTGTAATCTTTAAACGTTTTCCTGTACAATTCTAAATCGTGTCAATGCACTCGCTATTTGTTGCTAGAGGTTTATTTATCCTTATTATTTGTGTGGGTATATGCAACTCACGTCTCATGAAGGTTTATATTGTTGCATATTTGTATTTCTGTCAGGAACTTTAATCTTCGGGTATTTTTTTTATTAATATTATTCTTTTGGCTATTTTGCGTCTATTTAAATGAAATATAAAATTGAGTTGTTCGGCAGCAGGCAAACCGAGCATATCGGCTCTGCTCCGAAAAGTTAAACGTATCTATACGAGATCTTCATACGATAAGATTAACGGGAGTGTAAATGATTTATTAGTAATTAAATGATTCGGATATAGATAATCAAATTGACGCAAAGTGAATAAAAATAAGAAAAAGTTTAAAAGGTATTTAAAAGTTAGTAAGATTGAACATTTACGCACGAACATTATTGCAGCGAAGAATATACATCTGACCGGTGAACAGGTCAAGGCCGCCCACTCGCTTCTTATCGGGCGGCTAGAGAATACGAGGATTACAAAAAGTTGGTGTATTAATAAAACGTGTTGTTAGATAATTCGTGGGGATTTGTAAGAAACAAGAACAATAATAGATAAAACAGTACTGAGGGAATCTGGCCTTTCGAGGGGTTGACCCGAGGTGAGTTTCCAACGCGGTGTGGTTATTATTTAAATCTAAGAAATAAAAACTGAATTTGAACTAAAACGAAATTAAATTAATTCAATAATGGAAGAAGTATTAAAGGCGTTAGTGGAAATCAATAACAAATTAGATATTATGAATAAAAAATTAGATGCAAAAGAAAAAGAAATCGACAGTTTGAAAACCGAAAATAAAGTTTTACACCTAAAGATCGATATTCAGGAAAAAAGAATTGACCAATTGGAAAGACAATATAGGGAAAAAAAACTTATAATTCATGGATTAAAAGAAAAAGCAAATGAAAGCAATGCAGAAATAAAAACAAATGTAGTAAATATAATAGATAACATTGGAGTGGTTATGAAGAAAGAAAATGATTTAATACAGGCAACGAGAATTGGAAAACAAAGAGGAGGGAAAGAGAGACCAATACAAATAGAGGTTGCGACGACGGAATTGAGAAGAGAAATACTGAAAAAGAAAAAACATTTAAAAGGACAAGGTATATGGATAATGGAAGACCTGTCTGAGCAGGTGCGTCAACAAAGAAGTGAATTAATTAAAGTGCTGCAAGAAGAGCGCGAAAAAGGAAATAAAGCGTATTTTGCCTATAATAAGCTTGTAATAAATGGAAGAGTTTTTAATGAAAGGAAAGAGAAAGGAGAATCGAAACAGATAGAAATGGTAAACGTCACGCCGGTGCAAGTAAAAGAAAATACAAGGACCTATAGCCAACGGTCACCGGACGAAGAAGAAGATAATCAGAAAAGAGAAAAGATCCAGTCAACAAGTAAGTTTTTCTATGGATCAAAAAACTAATCAAAAAAAATAATGGAAGGGATATAATGGAGACGACGTGGGCAGATAACCAGGAAACGAAAAAAGTAAAAATTCAAAGGTACAAAAAATATGGTGCCTGGAATGTTAGAAGTCTGAAAGGCAAAGAAAAGGAATTGACGGAGGAATTTGTGAAGGCAAATATATAGAAATCTTAGTTATAGCTGAAACTAAGAAGAAAGGAAGGGGTAGTTTGGACCTGGATGGGGGTCATATTTTGGTGTACAGTGGGGTAGATGAAAAAGAACGAGCTGCAGCAGGAATCGGGTGTATTATACATAACAGCAGGAAAAAGTATGTATATAATTGGGAGGCCATATCGGAAAGGTTACTTGTGATCGAATTGAGAGAAGAAGAAAAATATGAAACAATAGTAGCAGCTTATGGGCCAGACGAGGATGAGAAAAAGGAAAAGAAAGACGTGTTTTGGGAAGAACTAGCACTTGTAATTGAAGAGGCCAAAGGTACAATATATTTAATCGGAGACTTAAACAGCAGAGTTGGAAGAACTGATAAGACTTATCACGAGGTTATTGGCAGGTTTGGTGAAGATATAAGAAATAAAAATGGAAAGCGTCTGTTAGATTTTTGCCAGGTGCACAACCTGGTTATAGCAAACACTTTTTACCAACACAGAGACATACACAAGTACACCAGGGTGGCACCCAGCAGAGGTGAAAAGTCAATTATTGACTACATTATAGTAGAGAAAAGTAATAAAGTATCAGTAGTAGACGTGAGAGTGAAAAGGGGTAACGAAATTAACAGTGATCACTACCTACTAGAAGCAAGACTCAAAGTGGAACCAGGACTAAAAAATAAAAACATTAAAAGTAATTATCGGGCAAAAACTAACGAGAATATAAGATCATACAAGCTGCGAAACAGAGAAGAGGCAACGCATTTTGAAGATAAGGTAGACAAAGAAATGGCGGATTTGATAAAGAATAAACATAAAATGAAACTAGAAGGATTGTGGAAAGCATTCAAAAATATCTTAATACGAGCGGCAAAAGAGGTATGTGGAACAATAAAAGTTAATAAAAATGCGATACAAACGGCCTGGTGGTCAGAGGAACTAAAACAACAAGTTAAAAACAAAAAGAAAAATTGGAAGAAATACCTGAGTCATGCAACAGAAGAAAACCTAAATTCATACAAAGAACAGAGTAAGAGAGTTAAATACCTTGTAAAAGAAGCAAAACAAAAATCGTGGGCCAAATTCGGGGAAAAACTAGAAAGAGATAGTAAAGGGAATCAGAAACTATTCTATAAGGTCCTAAAAAATGTGCGGAGCAGTAAAGAACTCGAAACAATGGCAATTAAAAAAGCAGACGGTACATTGATAACTGAAGAAACGCAAGTGATGAATAGGTGGAAAGAATACTTTGAAAGTCTATTAAACCCAGAAAGATTACTAAAATACCGAACTGAGGAAAACGACAAAACTATAATCCCTATAAATGAGACACATGATGAAGCCATAGATAAAGAAGAACTGAAAGAAGGAATTAGGAATTTAAGAAATGGAAAAACTCCAGGGCACGACAAAATATCAGCAGAGATGCTTAAGAATATGGGAGATCTTGGGATGGATCTGCTTTTGGAGATCTATAATAGGGTTTGGAAGGAAGAAAGAGTGCCTAGGGATTGGACGATTAGTGTTATAATACCAATTTACAAACTCGGAGACAAAAAAGATTGCAACAATTACAGAGGTATAACAATTCTAAATACAGTGGTAAAAGTGTATGAACAGATTCTGGAAAGAAAACTTAGAACATTGGTGGAACCAACACTTAACAATGTACAAAGTGGGTTTAGAAAAGGAAGAAGTGCCCAAGAACATATATTCACAATTAAAGAAATAACGAGTAGAAGGCTAATTAAAGGTAAAGAAACCTACTTGGCTTTTATGGATATGGAAAAAGCGTTTGACAGCATACCTAGGGAAAGCATATGGAAAAGCCTGGAGGAAAGAAACATTAGCAATGAACTAGTAAAAGCAATAAAGTGCCTATATGAGGAAACTAATAACTACGTAATTAAAAATAACCTCAAATCAGATGTATTTAGAACAAGAGGAGGAGTTAGGCAAGGTGGAGGACTCAGCCCATTACTGTTCATAACTTATATGGATGACATCATCAAGGAGACCAGACAACTGACCAAGTCAATGTTTATAGGCTATAGAGAATTGAATAGTGTAGAGATCACAGACTGTGTTTTTGCCGATGATGTGGTAATTATTTCAGATAGCGAAAAGAAATTGAAAGAGAATATAGAAGTATGGAATGATGTATTGGAGAGAAAAGGAATGAAATTAAATAAGAAGAAAACAAAGGTAATGAGGGTAGCAAGAGAAAGAGATAATATGAATATAAGTATAGATGGGATAAAACTGGAACAGGTGGACACATTCAAATATTTAGGTGCGGTAGTAGAAGACAATGGGAATAACGACGTAGAGATTAATCAAAGAATTCAAAAAGCTAATAAGATGTATTACGCTATGAGTAGAAAATTCATCAATAAGAAAGAAATAACTACACAAACAAAAATGAAAGTATACAAAACAATATTCAGGCCTATACTCACATATGGGTGTGAATCCTGGGTACTATCCGCAAGACAGAAGAGCATGTTGCAGGCGGCAGAGATGAGATACCTCAGAAGAGTCAAGGGTGTAACACGAAGAAACAGAATTAGAAATGAAAGAATCAGGGTAGAGTTGGAAATAATCTCGGTGTTCGATTTTATTGAACAAAGGCAATTAAGTTGGTGGGGACACCTACAAAGAATGGAGAAAAGTGTTCCAGTCAAGGCAGTATGGGAAGCAAGAAGTCCTGGTAGAAGAACTAGAGGCAGGCCGAGACAAACGTGGGATAACGTAGTCGGAAAAATGCTGACGAAAAGAGGCAAAACATGGAGTGCAGCGAAAAAGATGGCCCTGGATAGGAAGAAATGGCGTCAATTTGTGTATGGGTAAATTGGAATGAAGACCCTACACCCGAAATGGGTATAAGGGATACGATTATATATTATATATATATATAAAATTAAGATTAATGTACTCCTTATGTAGCCAATTGTTTATTAAATAAATTATCTACCACAGCAATATGTAGTTTTAAAATTGCAGATAAATTACCATACTAATAAAACAAGGAATGTTGAAATAATTGATCTTTAGACAGGAGGCTGAACTATTAAAAAATAAACATTTGATATACGGGCTACAAAAATCTTAATTTAAATAATATTCCAAAATTTAAATACCCCTAGCAATTGCGCTGTAAATACCAAGGTAAATACATATTAGGCGAATATGCCCCAGGTAAAAAAAAAGTCTTAGAATGCAGATATAGTAATATAATCAAGAATTTTGAATTCTGAAATTATAATGAAAAACCCATAATTTTTTTGTATCTATTTCAAAATAAATAGAATGTATATTACAGAAAAAATTAATGACAGATACAAACTCGTAAATATCAACAATATATTTAATTACAAATTCTATAAAACTGAGATCTTAATAAAGCATTCTTTCTCGCCCTTGAAAAATAAATTCGGAAAGCCGGAAACATTTGTAGAACAGCAAAAGGATTTCTTTCTAATGTTGACACATCAATGTTTCCATATAAGCTGGTCTTAAGACCAGACAAAACTTTCTGCCGCGAGTATTCAAAAAGTACGGGATTTAGTACCTGAATATCACCTTTACGTTTACAATTTTGCCGATGGTTTCTACAAAAACATTTTGAAATTCCTAACTTTTCTTCCATTGTATTGGCGACTGGTGAAGCCACGTTTACACGTAACGGCATAAATAACTGCCATAATCATTTCCAGCACATAGTTCGATTAACGTTTGGGTCGGACTGGCAACGGACAATTTATTGGCCTCTTTGAGTGTGTCAAATCAATTGAATGGATATTATTATCTCTTGTTTTTGCAAAATCAGTTGATGGAACTATTGGAAAAAGTTCCTTTGCATGTACGTCGACAAATTTGATTTCTTCATTATGGCGCACCTTCACATTTTAATCGTTTAGTTTGACAATATTTAGGTAATGTGTTTGAAAATAAGTGTATTGGTCGAAGTGTTCCTGTTCCATACCATCCTCGGTCACCCGACCTAAACACCCTTGATTTATATTTACGGGGCGTTATGAAGACCATGGTATACACCAACGAAATACTTGAATTACATGAGCTACGTGACCACGTTGAGGCAGTTGCGGCGCCAATTCATGAATACGTCGAGGAGACTTTGGGTTCAGCAACACGGCGATAACATTGAACAACTAGTATAAAGTGAATTCCATGATAAACATAAAAAAATGTTTAATTAAATATGCCTAATCACCACTTAAAAATAAAAAAATAAAAACTTTTTTTAACAGTAGTACCTCTCTGCAACTTTAACTAATATATTTTTATGTTAATGACCTCCTTTGAAGATGTTTAATCAACTCTTGAAAATAAAATTAGAAGACGGTAAACAACCTGTATACCTTTAATTCACTATCTCACTATCAGCAATATTTTACATTAAATATTCTAAAAATGCTCATAGCAGATGCAATGCGAATCATTTTATGTAATCGTATTGTATGAGACGTCTCTATTACTTGTCTGTAGTAATACAACGACGAGTAATCTGCTTAAGCTTAGAGAAAAAAAATAAAGAAAAATGTAGCATATAGAGGGACTGTTATTATTGCTTTAATTAAAACAATCTGGAATGGAGGATTATTTCATTATCAAAGTTCTGTTTCTATGTACATAAATACTCTAGTAATTATTTCTCTTCTAATTAGGCTAAGATTAGTTTAAAACATTCGGAAGTTAAAGTGTGCAATACTCTATTTTTATTGATAAAAAATCGAAAGCTTCATTTGTTACTCATTTTAACTTATTTCGTAAAAATAGCAGATTTTTATTACACTTCATTTTGTCACTAGTATTACATAAAGGACATTTTGATGAAGTAGCTGATCTAAATGCTACGAAAATGTCAAGCGAATAAGTGACAGCGTAAAGAAAGAAAATATAATATTCGCTTGATGTACATACTTCGCAACTTTTCATATAAAACAAAAGCCATTTAAAATTGACATTTATATTATCTGGAAAGTTAGAGTAGCTACTTCGCAATTTAGTAAATATACAAGAGACTCTTGAAATTACTTTGTCTTATTTACCAAAGATAAAGCTAGGAAAATGCGAATGGAATGTTTTATGGCAAAATACCAACCTAAAATGCACATAAGAACTATAACTATCAGAAACTCATAAGTTGGCAGACGACCAATGCAATGACAAAAAGATCCTCTGAATATATGAGCACATAAACCTTCGTCACGTCATGAAATATGTATTTCTTCAAATAAAATCATCCAAAGGTGTTTTATTAAAAGTTAAAATTGTGCTGATATCCTCTTTCCGGTATTTATCTACGGAATGAAAAATAAATTAGAATTTAAAGTATGTGCTCTTAATTTTAGTTTACGTTTTCTTCTATATTTGATAACTACGTTGAATGTAACTCTGTAAACTTTGTTAAGTTTGAGTTGAATATTAAAGTACGTACATAGTTAGTGTTTCATTCCTACTGGAGCCGTTTATGTACATACTATATTTATGTTTGAGTTATTCATAATTTATAGTCAATTCCACATAGAAAGTTATATGACATTCGTATATATTTCAAGTAGCTAACATTTATGTTGGTCTCATATTGTATATAATAAGAACATAATTGACTCAAAAGACAATTATTACTTCTTAAGTAGATTATTTTTATTATCATCTAAATCTTCACATATGCAAAAAAAATTTGAGATATACAGTTTTAGAAACAATCATTCTAAAGGCACTATTATCCATCATATATGTAGAGATCCTTATATCTAATTGTACCTCTGCTATTTGTTTTTATGGATGTTAGTGGTAGTCGATAGAAACATGTTAACGTAAGATTTTGATTTTCTAAACTATATCTTTGAACGTAAATGTTGTTGATATTGTTAAATTCTATATTTGCAGATAGTAGCAGATTACATTGAACTATTTCGTTCAACAGTAGCAGTAGTTCATATTAATTAATAAAGAATTTTAACATGGCAGTACCTATAATGTAGACATGCACTTCGCCCTTTACGGCTTGTCAGTGTGTTTTTATGTAGTCAATACAGATATGCTAATGCATTACAGTGTTCCATAAATCCTTTACGACGGCAGTCAAAACTGCTACAGCCGTAAGGAATAAAATAGTGTATCTTGCTCACGTTATATTAAGGTGCGTAATTTCAATAAATAAAGTATAAAGAACAAAAGAAAAGCATATTTCAATTACACGAAAAAAAACATTTAAACTGCTCTGTTCTGAATTGCGACATCTTATGGCATTCCCAAGTTAGTGAATATTTTAGCATGCATTGTATTCTTCTAGTGTACTAGTCTGGATTTGGGCATGGTTATCATAGCATTACAATTCTTGAGATATCGGACGACGTAATTTCTGCTACGGGTGAAAATCTGTTCACGCCGATAATTTTTTCTTCTTGATTTGAGCAAAGCTTTTGTCGCAGTTCATTATCTTATCTTATTATCAATTTTCCATCATATTTGCATCTGTGATGATGCCATGGCTTTGATAGAATCTCCCTCTCAGATAAAGCACTGTATGGACCCATATCAGGCTGGGAATTTGCGTGCTTTCGTTTATGTAGATAGATGTAGTTTTTTAATTCGTGGAGTTTCAATCTGACATTTATGCGATTTATTAATTTTGAAAAGCAACACTGTTTTCTACTAAATCCTGTTAATATAGTGTCGCATTCGTAAATGCTAGATATTCCAACAACTTAAGAACTAATTGATTGTATACTAGTGATAGTGAAATAACGATTGTGAATATGTTAATTGGAATATTTTTATTCGTATTGAAATACTGCGCATTTTTGTTTAAAACATGTACCTTGTCAAACTGTAAGCCTTCTAACTTTTACCTTTTTTCCCCCCACATTAGTATCTAGTCTTGCTGGGATTCTATTTTCGCCAAAGAGAAAAAAAATTAAGAACATGTCGATTTGCGCTTTTACAAACTTCTTCTGCTTTTATTTCAGGTCGAAACCTGATTTTCTTTACGCACCTATCATGCGTGGAAGTGGAAACCAAGCTGTCCTTCCATTTTTTTAACGGTCTTCCAGGATGTTTGTTTTCTGCTGGTCTTTGGTCTCTTAGTATTTTTATAAATCTCATGTGCCCTCTGGACGCGCTCGTTTCTTGATTTCCTGCTTCCCCTAATGAATAAAAGCATGTCTCCTATTCCACATTCTTTTCATATAACTTCGTTTTAAGTCTTTCCCTCCTCGTTTTCTTCACTAACGTTCTTAAAGTATTCATTTCGGTTGTTCAGTTAAGTTGTTTAGTACTGCTTGTGTCGGTTTGGGTTTCAACTGCATATGTCATTATGGGTCATGTTACTTTACTCTCGATTGGGAGGTATTTATTTTACCAGGTTAGATAGATATTCAGACACTCGACTGCTTTCATTGTCTGTTGTCTGACTTCTCTGTAGTTGTTCCGTTCACTCGGTACTTCTCTTGCAAAGTACATAAAGGACATAATTTGTTCGATGATCTTGTTGTATATTTTTAATTTGCATCGTATAGGTTCTTTTTCTGTGGATATTTGCATGTTGAATATTTCAGCCGCGTATATGACTCGATGGAGAAGTCTCTGTAGGTAGTTCTCAGTATCTGCGTTAGTACCGCATCGTCAGCATAGCATTAAATAGCAACAATCTGACTATTCAATGTTATGTATATTTGAGAAAATTATATGTTCCATGAATTAAAGGATTTTCTATGGATGATTATAAGGAATACATCAGTTCTTCAGTCTGTTTGCTTATTTCACAAAATCATTACATTCAAGCCATCTCTTAATATTAACAACACAAATAGTATCAGAGAAATGTTATAACTACAGACCGGACACGAAAGGTTGATGACTCATCGCCCATGGGAGCACTATTGAAATGTTGTATTTTTAGAGAGGTTATAATTTTATTTATATAATTGAATAACAATTGTGTGGTGATCTATAAAATACATAATACGTTATTATTTGTTCATTTTGTAGTTCTAGTCGAGTAAAAGAGTATTAATATTTAGTGGCAATGCTTTCTCAAGGTTCTCTTCTTTAAGAATTGTTCTCTTTGAACGAACTACATCCTTGTAGATTGAAAACGACCTTTCTATATCGCAATTGGTTATAGGTGCGTACTGGAAATATTCTTTTATTTCAGCGTATTTAGCAGTTCGATTTTGTGTAATTATACAACGGCCGCAATGTTATTAAATCTGGATCTCTGTTAAAAACTGCGTATAACTGTTGCCGAGGGGCACATCCGAATTCACTTAAAAACTAGTAGCTTCCAACCATGTTCCCCTTCTAGTTATTACTGGCGGCAGCGACAAAGATAGAAAATTTTCCCTGTAAAGAGCTACTCTCGATGGTGGTTTTCTGAAAAGTTTTTTAAAAGCGGATACAAGTCTATCAACTTCCGGATAGGTGTCTCTGATACATTCACAGATTCTGTGGAGAGCATGTGCTACACAAGGAATATGCACTATATAAGGATATGTTTCCTTTAATAGTATGATTGTTCTTAACATATATGCGGCATTGTCACTAACTAATGAAAGCATTTTTTCCCTGTATCTGCTGTCCGAATGAAGCATTTTGTGCCAATTCTCGTCAATGGTTTTAGCAATTGTTTCCGCTTCCAACATTGACCACACAGCGTCCTAATACATCGACAGTTTCGTCGGCACTTATCCATAGGTACTGATTTGAAAAATGTCTTCTAATGCATTCTGCTGTTTTCGTGAAGCACTTAGAAACATAGTATTTGCGTAAGATGGATTCATCAGAAGCATTTCGATCAGTATATTTTTGGAGAAATGTTTTCAAAGTGGGATTGTCGAGTTTATTTAATGGGATATTAGCCTCCATTAAAGCTTCATAGAGTTCTTCGTTAAAATTGTCAGCTTCCAACCGGTCTAATGTCAGTGTATGTTTTAGCGATGCTAAGTGACGTTGTATATGCGATTTTTGGGCATTCTGTAACGATATTTTACAAACTTTGCAATAAATTTCGGAATCACTTACAATGGACATACAATCAGATCTGAAAGTAATTGAAAAAATGTTCTAGATCTAAATAAATGATAACTAAAAATGTATGCGTATGTTATTGAAACTTAACGAAATCCAATACACACTTACGTCGAGATAATTGGGATAAGTAGGTTCAATGAAACGATATTAAATAGGAACTATTACAAAAATTACGAAGTATGTAATTAACAGTCAAAACAATGAAAACAGAAAACTAACGTAAGTATGAATAGGTATATACATATATAACTTTATTTATCTTACGAAATATAAGGTAAATAGAATAAATTTGAAGAACTCCTCAACCTTCTACGGACGCCGATGAAGAAAGAAATTTAAGAATAAAAATCAAAGAAATTGGAATATATAGAGAAAGCATGAGTGCAGTTTGTTGGCGAGGTAAGTGATGGCAAGAACTGCAGGTGGGGTAAGGGAATTCATAAACAGCCAAGCGATTATAGTTCTTATTAGTCCTTAAGAAAATACGACTGCGTCAATGAGGCGTGCTGTCATTGGTCGAAATGTGCTCGTGTAGAATTTAACGAAATCATACTAATCAAGCACGAAATTTCGACCAATGACAGCACGCCTCATTGACGCCGTCGGATTTTCTTAAGGCCTAATAAGGACTATAATCGCTTGGCTGCTTATCAATTCCCTTTACCCCACCTGCAGTTGTTGCGACCAAAACATTGCAGCGTCATACTTCCTCTATACCGATAGGTCCAGCCCGCGACGGGCCATACATAGGCAACAATATACGTATGGAACGTGCTATGTGGCAACGTGTGTACGATACCACTCCGCGTGCTCCTATTTTGAGTGACTTTCTTAAAATTTGAATTTATTTTGTAGAATTATTGATTTTTTTACTTTTATCTTTTAGAAAACGTTATTGTTTTTTTATTACTTAAAATTACTTTTCCGTAGCAGCTAAGAATACAATAATAATAATAAATTGGACCTTATTATGTCTGAAACAAATAGGCAAATTACGTATACAGAACGAATATGCAAACGACTATATCCTTGCGCGGTTTAAGTCTTACTAAATTCTTAACTGCAATGTGCTGCTGCTGCGGGTAGAGGGGTTTCGGTGGGGGTTTCGGTGTTGCCACTCATTGCTGACTATGGCCCGTTCCGAGCTGGACCTATCGGTATGTATATTCCAATCTCTTTGGTAAAAATGCACTTTTTTGCTGTGTTTTCACTTCCATAACAGATGTTGCAGTTTACCATATGAATAGTGCTATTCAGTAAGTGCCTGTTGTTTACATTATTTCTTTCATTTGTCGTAATTTAAACCTGGGACGTCCGGTGTATAGTTATAACCAAATATCGTAACACCACCCATTCATGGAACTGCCATGTACTGATGGTTTTTCAGTTTTTATACTTATATTGTTAGTTATTTTTTATTTTTTTACAAGGAATACGATCATCATTGGTATGCTGTGGAGTCAACAATATGGTGAGACGTGTATATTTATTTACAAATATGACATTAGTTGCTTATTCAAATACATTCAGTACCATTGCATTTAACTGTAAAATGGCTTCACTATTCAGTAACAGTAGGCGTTTTCATACTACATTTATTTATAATGAAGGTTTAGGTGTAGAACAAGGGATAACATGTTAGGCTTATATTTATGTATTCTCTTTTATAATTTGCTTTATTTCACTATTTTTTAAAACAAATGTAAAATATGAAAAGATTTAGTACTTAAAGCTCTTTAAAAAATACCATACTCGTGAATAGAACTTTACATAAAACACTTAGTGGTCACACATTTTCAGATCTAATTAAGTCAAGGATATTGGCTCTAGTACTTAGAAACAAAGGAATGGATATGTTAGTATTTATAAAATTTACTTGAATAGTTGACAGTCATATAAAGTCATATTTTTAAACTCAACATATCCTATATAACCGATAATTATAAAAGTGGCCGTTAGTACCTGGAAGACATATATAAGGTTTTTGTTTTCGATTTTGTTTTAATTAAAAATTTTTTTTGGTATACTGTTTTCAGATAAAGTCACCATGAAAACTCATTCAAATATGAGCTTATCAAGTAAAATTCATATTGGATTTGTCGGCGTCGCTTCCCCTCAAATATAAAATTATTAAGGATGTTTTCATTTATTCGGGTTCTTCCACACACGACCGCTTTTAAGCTGACCATCATATTTCATGTGAAACGACTATACATCATGCAAATTGACCCGAACATGCATGTGTTATGTCACATTTTATTTCTCTTGCGTGTTTAATGAGAAAAATCTAAATGGGCACGCGTGCGTGGGTGTACGCATATGCGGATTGTCTTTTTTCACTTAGTACATACCATATTTAGTAGTAATCAAATTAAAAGTTGAAACCTCACAAGTATACAGTCGTTCATTTATAGAAAATTTTCATTTAGAGTCGTCAATATAGTTTATTGTGTTGTTCTGTTTACGCTACGTTGTATAAGACAACGCTGCTTTTATTTACTGAAGAGCACAACATAGTTACCGAAATACCTATTTAGTTTTTTGTGCTTAGTATGGTAAACGTGTTCTAATGTTTTTGTTTAGTATCAAGCTACATACTTCATGTTTAGTTTCTTAATATATTTTGCGCAAACTTAAGAAATGTGGTTAATAGTTAATAAATATCAGTTAATATTGCTTAAAAAGAATACACGTAAGCAGCGTTATTCTGCTAAATTAAAGAAGAAGAACGACAAGAATTGATAAAGCGTCCTTTGATTACCTGAGCTGAAACCAGGAAAATATTAAATTTATAAGAGATATCTACCTCCTTCAACTTCGAAAGAAAACTAAATATGGTCTCCGATATGTACACAACTAACTACTTAAAACATAAAACAGAATAAAAGCATTTCATAAATTTTAACCTTAAAAGAAGAATATTTGAGTTAGGGTATCTTACAAGAAATCTCCCTTTCCATGTATGATTAGCCTTAGACCATCTTCAATGTCCTGTAGATGTCGGCTTTGTTGTATCATAAATATGATATTCTTGTTACACCCTATTTTTCAAGTTCTAAATAGCATGTAATTAGTGAAATAATATTAATTTGTAAAACAAATAATATTTTTTTGCCTACATGATTGTGAATGACAAACATATAAATCTAATTTGAGATTAACTTAATTTTAGACGCAACGTTTGGTTTGACCTTGATCTTAAGTTGTAATAGTCAACAGAAACCAGGATTAATTTTTTTTATTATAATAAAGTAAAAAATAATTCATTGGGATAGCATCTTTTATTTTGCTCATTTAACTAATTAATTTTTAAAATATTATTAAAAATAAGTTACATTAAAATGTAATATCTGAATTGCAGCAATTAAATTTAAATTTTGTATTTTAATTAGGTTTATATTTATATTTTATTAAGTCCGACATTTGCAAGCGTGGAAGACTAAAAAAATTAAAAATGAAGAAGTGGAATATAGATGCTGTTAAGGTAGTTAAGTAAAAAGGTGTCCGCCATTTATTTATTAGTTAAAATAAAACTTTGAAATTCGGACCGTATATATGAGTGATTGGTGGGCTTCTTCAGGTACACTCAGTTTTTCTATAGCACTTCCGGTCAAACCGGAAGTGACGTTAATTTTGAAATTTTAAATGCAACTTTATTATTACTGTTCATATTCTGTTTTTTTCTGAAAATTTGCCATCTAGTGCAGGTTAACTTTTGACATTTCTGTCAAAGATGGCGGTATCTGTTAAATTTATCCATTAAAGTGAAACTGCTTCGCAACAATTGTCGAAATGTATCAACCATCAAAGTTAGCTTTGAAAACAATTATGAAACGTATTTTTCACATTTACACGCATTGGCGCAGGAAACATGTATTTCACGTTGAAATTACTAAAGAAAATAATATTTTTTTTTTCATTTTCAAATGACAGGTACTAGTTTTTTTTAAATAGTAACACCTATTTTTTATTACAGTGCCATATTGACATAATTTTTAGCTTTCAAGTGATATAAAATATGCTGTGGTTTAGTGGTAGACAGGTAGTATAAAATATAAAATGTTTTAAAAGTAGTCTCTAGTAGTGCTCTGTTGCTTTGGAATTAGACTACTTTTAAAACATTTTATATTTTGTACTTCCTGTCTACCTCTAAACCACAGCATGTTTTATATCACTTGAAAGCTAAAAATTATGCCAATATGGCGCTGTAATAAAAAACAGGTGTTACTATTTAAAAAAAAAAACGAGTAGTACCTATCATTTGAAAATGAAAAAAAAAATCTTATTTTCTTTAGTAATTTCAACGTGAAATACATGTTTCCTTCGCCAATGCGTGTAAATGTGAAAAATACGTTTCTTAATTGTTTTCAAAGCTAACTTTGATGGTTGTTACATTTCGACAATTGTTGCGAGGCAGTTTCACTGTAATGGATAAATTTAACAGATACCGCCATCTTTGACAGAAATGTCAAAAGTTAACCTGCACTAGATGGGAAATTTTCAGAAGAAACAGAATATGAACAGAAATAATAAATATTGTATTTAAAAATTCGAAATTAACGTCACTTCCAGTTTGACCGGAAGTGCTATAGAAAAACTGAGTGTACCTGAAGAAGCCACTCATATATACGGTCCGAATTTCAAAGTTTTATTTTAACTAATAAATAAATGGCGGGCTGGTACATGATCTTGTTGACACCCGGTATAATAGCTATATCTTGCTGCGATGTGAACCACAATTACAATATCAACGTAGGTGAGCCTAAGTCTGTTTGTAAGAAAAGAAAAGCGGTTAGCCTACTGTAATCCCGAAGAAATTCCTGTTGGTTGTCTGTTAAAGGATGATAAATTCACAATAATTTCTCTTTTGCAAAAATATCACGGTGATACCTGGAAGAATAATCCTGACTTAAGCTTTTAAACTCAACAGCTTTGTTCAACACTTCTTAATGATAAAAACTGTAACAATAGTAATGAAAATATCATTGAGGCTGAATGTAGTAGTTTAAAACAATGTGAAGTAGATACGTTTATATAATTTCGCTAAACTTGTAATATTTTTTGTAATTAATAAATCCCAATGTGAATAATTTTGTTCCCTTTGCAATTTCTAGTGGGAATGGTACAAGACTCGGTTTTGGAAAGACTTTGTTGTAAAATTCGCTAAATGCTTTCTTTCTCATTTAATTACGAATAAACACGACATATGTTTTAGAATAAATTCTGGAAGAATTTGGTAGTGAGCAAATTCAAGAGAATGAAGACAGTTTTTGGCTTTCGTTTTCCGAATTTAATTCAAATATAGTTTTTTGCTATTTTCTCAATTTGATGTTTAATGCAATAAGCAAGTTTTGCATCAAGGCCACTCATATAAACTAGTGGTGGTCCAGTGACCAAAATTCGACCTTTTTATTTAATTAATTTATTATATTTGTGAAACATATTATATATACATAAATTTTATCTTTCTGCACTCCTTATCCATACGAACTCTAACTTTGCCAAATCTCACACCCCACCGTGTGCGCAATAACCTTAAAAAGGGGTACAAAGTTTTTTCTTTACGTATTAATATATTCCCAGAGTGCAACTCATTGCAATTCACCTGTACCTAGCACAGGTTAACAACTAAAACTTGTATTTTATATCCGGATTTAAAACAGACCTCGTAACTAATATTTAGCAAACAGTGTTTATTGATTTTCGATAAGAGCAAGAGCAAAAAGGCAAAATAAATATTAATCATCCTGTTTGTCCCCGCATTTAGAATATTTTAAAAGTGAACAAAACATACCCCCATGTATTGGTACTATGAGTATTGCAAGGATAATATTTTGGAATCTCTTGACAATTGCTTACATAATTACATTTATTTTTGTAAACAATGTTCACTGAGAAACATAAATTTCATTTCCAAGATGTAAATGCGACAGAGTTTTAAAACAAAATATCTAGATCAGTATTTCATATAACAAATATTCAGACATTTATGATTTATAAAGGGAAAATATCCAAAATGTAATATGTACTCCTTAATATATAGTTATGTGAATTCTGAGATATTGGATTGCCTTAATATACTGGCGATTACGAAGTAACTCTTTTAATCCAATGAACAAACACTCGACTAGCGGAGTTAATAGTGTACTTACCCGTTTGTAACGATTTCACGTCTATTAGTATCCACTTTAATCCAATTTCAACAAATTCCTTTAATAGAAGACTATTACGAAACGGAACCGGTCGTTACGATAGTCCCGTCATGGACAATATTTACACACTTTACGATTCATCGCATTTCTATCAAATTTATCTTGTGTGTTATCTATGTAATACTTAAATACGAAGTTTTTAGCTGAATGAAGAATTTTCAATGACCTTACTTTATGTGGTATTTTAAATTTCAGCTATGGCTTTCAGATTTCTTATGTTGTTACACCTTGTTTTTTTCACTCCATATGTCGTTTCCTTTTAGTGAACTTATTAATATTTTAGAATTTTCAGTTCATTTAATTTTGGCACATTTCTTTGAGCGATACTGTATATCTGTATCTGGACTTTCCGCATGTAGTTATATAAGCCTTAAATTGCTGTTGTTTTCTTACCTTTAAATATATTCCGTGGGGCTGCGGTATCCTTATTTGAAATAATCGTTATCTAATTACCTTGTATAATTGGGTGTTTCTTTTATTTCTAATTTTATGGCTTAATTAATATTTTTATTTCTTGTGTGCGAAGCTACATGCCGGGACATCTAGTGTTGTCTAGTGGTAACTGCTGGAGTAGATAACTCTTTTATCGCCCAATGTAGTTGATTTGTTCTACATAATATTTTCTAATTTTTGGAAATTAATTATTTCCTATTTTGGTTTATTAAGCATCCTCTACTTGTTCTTTCCCTTCATCCCTTTAATTAATTGTCGTCTAACGAATAATTTGTGTCTGTCTGATCGACCGAATAGCAATTTTCGCGTGGAACATTCTGATTGGTTGTTTCAAGCACGAAGACGGCTAAGCCATTTTCCCCTTGGAAGGGTTAAGGCATTTTCATTTTGACAATCGTATCGTAAAGCAGTGTATTTATTGTCTGAAGAACTTCTCTGCACTAATTTGTGTTATATTTAATTATCGTTTCTGTGGTATTACGCTGTATGGAGCGGATAACCGAGGTACTATTACTGCCGTTTTATTCTCAACATTTTTGGATATTTCTAATTAGACCTTAATTAATTAGTTAATTGCTTGTGAGTTTAGTATTTCTTTTTTTAAAAATGTTCATTAACGCTTTTCGTGTCGTTTCCGTCTGTCTTATTTAGCTTTTACCCTTGGATATCACACGTGCCTTTTTTTTATCCGAATATATACCGCCATTTTGATGTATGTGTGAAATTTGTATGGAAATCTGGGTTTGAAGAATAATTTCCGTACCCAAACTGTGGTGAAAGGTTTAGCGGATCTACCTACTGCTTGTGATCGCATCGAGGGAGAACCACCCCTTTGAATCCCCATACCGATGAACCTTCTACTGGACAACCAGGATTTCTTTTGAGTTTCTTTTATCTTGATCCTCAAGAGAGTTGAATTGTAACAGAACATTTAAATTTAAATATCGACTAGGATTATACAAGTTTTATTTTATTAATTTAAATTAAGCATATTGTTCAGTTTTTTTTTTTTGTTAAACTTTGGCCCAACAATTGCCAAATATCGAAGACCTACCTTTGTGGTGTTATTTGAACCTTGCAATTTTTTTTTAACTTAGTAGTTCATAACTAATTTAAGCATATACTAGCCGATAATAAGGTTTAAGGTTAACGATTTGAATAATTGCCATAATTAAATTCTTTTCTTCTGTGCCCTCAGCCGATTCTGTTAATTGTGCGTTAATTTTAATGATTTAAAATTTTTTTTGTACGTTGCATTTGATAATTAGTTTTGTTTAAATTAAGAAATATACACCTACAGCGTGTGAATGCTGTAGAGGTATCTTGTGTAACCATCTGTGAAGCAAGATCTTACTACCCCCGTTTAATATTTTTGTTTAATTATACATTTGATTGCTTCTATAAAATTTAATCTAGGTTGTGAGTATACATACCTCTTAATTTTTCCTTTTTTTAAATGCGCATTGTTAATCACATGCTTTAATTTAGATTTAGTTGTATTTAAGCACCTTGGCAATTTTAAACATCATTTAAAGTAGCTGATTGTTCCTTTTAAATTCTTTATTGTTGACATATACAGGGTGATTTACCCATACGTTGAATTATACCTATCATTTTGTATATCACTGTACTGGGTAATTTATAATTTCATAACACTTTGTTTTTTTTTAATATAAATTTATTGCTCCCTTTGTAGGGGTTCAACTCATTCATTTGTTTGAACATTCTGTTACATTTAATAAACTTGTTAATGTTGTTTATATCATGTATGAATGACTTACTATACCTAGTGTAGCTAAGTTATTTTCGCTGTCGGGAAAAGTAACATTTTGGAGTGGGTCTGAAATAGAATGACAGCTGGCGCCTAAGAGTCATCCACCTTCAGTATTCTGAGTGACCCATCCCCTAAAACCGAGAGTTAGAGGCACAGGCTCCACCCCACCTTTTCCAACGCACACTAGGGTTGGGTAAGTAAGGTAAGACAGGTTGAAGGTGACACACAATAAATTTCCGAAACTTTCATAAATTTAATTGAGCGAAGCTACAGGTGTGAAACTCCGGCGAACGGGCACATTTCTAATCGTCGACCGGATGACATTATTCTAGTTACCGTTAGCGCCATATGTGCCTCCCTTTCTGCCAGGACAATCCTAAGGCGAAGCGAACGTAACAATGTAATTAAATATTTTTTTGTAGTAAAAATACATTTAGTGGAATATATGTTTGAATAAATGTAGGATCGTATCCAAGATTGAAATATTTTAAAGTTTTCGTTACAGCTAGTAGTGGTACGGCTAGATAGGATATCCTTGGAAATAAAAACAAAAAGAAGACCATAAGGAAGACAGGGCACCAATTGCGGATTAAGTTCACTACTGGAGCGCATAAAGTCAGGTGTCAAGGTGTATTTGAAGGATTACTTATAGTTATCAAAAGATAAATGGAATTTAAGAGATGGGAGCAGAAAAAATCATGTACAAGAATAAAATCAATTTGAAGACGACATTGTTTTAAGTGTTTTAATTTATAACACATTCAATTTGAAAGGGATTGTAGCTCTAGTAAAATCATGTATGTCAAATGTTTAGGCAAAATACTAAAACACAATTTTTTATAATGCATTTTATAAAAAAAAAGTTACAAATATACATATTTGTTCTCATGAAACAATAAACTGGATATGGAGTACGTGATAAGAAGTATAACTATACAAATTAATTGATTTTTATTTTGTATATTGGTAGTACAGGTAATCATACTATGACATGTTTTCAGCAAATGCCGTGACAAATGATTGAGGATAACCAAAGCAATTTCATCATCATCGTGTAATTTCCTTAAATTATTTTCAACAAGTTTTTGCGTCTTAAGATTTTTTTACGCTTGTCAAGACAAATGAAGTCTAAGTCTAAAATAAATTGTGGGTTAAACATATTTATTTGTTTCGATACTTTGTTTCAAAATCTTTATAGAGGAAGCAATGTTAAATTGTTTTCACAACAGTTCAAAAAAGTGGGAGCAATACCAATTTTGAAGTAAATAGAAATATTTTGGCCGTGAAGAGATTCAAGCCTATTTATGAATAGAACTAATTTAAAGTCTTGGATTGAGTTGGTCTTTACTTGATGTAAATCCATTTCATGTGAAATAAAACAAACAAATGTTTATGATTTACACTGTATTTATTTAATATTAGTTGTTAGTTCTAAGAATTCCTAATAACAGAAAACTATATATAAGAGTTTAAGTGTATGTAGGTAGTTATTATATGTCAATCTGAAGAAGCTACAGTGTAGCGAAACAGCTGTCGTTGTTGTTGTTATTAAATATTAAATAAATACAGTGTAAATCATAAACATTTGTTTGTTTTATTTCACAGACTAATTTAAGTGTTGTTGCAAGTACCTGGTTCGCCAATAGCGAAGCTGTCATCCGCGTTCAATTCGGAGTTCTAATGATGCGCTCTTTTTCAGAGAAACTCCGTAGGTAAAAGTAATATATTTTGTACTTTAATAAATACAAAGTCTTTTAGCACAATGAACTAAAGTTTGTTTCTGAAGCAACTGAAGAACCTCCAATTGAGAAATCTTGAATCTGCGAGAATATTAATTGCCTTATTATAGATTAGTTAAACAATTTTTTCAGTTTCTCAATAAATTCGGTATATGTATTTTATTAAAATAAAATTACTCAAAATCTAACAGAATAATTTATAAATTATGACAGCTAATCGAATATCTAATTATACCTTTCTTTGCATATATTTGCATGAATTGTGTTAGTAGAGGACATTCTGGGACTAAAGTTCCACATCACAAAAAATTAAATAATCTTTTCTCTCTCATTACGCTATGTAAATCCGGCTTGTCCTTAAACTAGGGATAGTTTGTGTTTGCACTACGGTTAAATATCGTTAACAGGACACTATAAAGCGAATTCGTGGTGTTCATAACGTGACTAGCGGATCCGGGTCATGCCGGAAGATACTTTACTAGTATGTACACATTTTGAATTCCAGCAGGTACCGGTAGTGTACCTTTCCTGCAGAATTTCCGGAAAAGAGGTAACAGTCAAGGTACGTAAATGTATTCTGAAAGCATTGTTTTGAAAATATTCACGGGTGTGTTGCTTTTTGCGAAAGTTTTACACCTCATTTGCATTACAAAGAAAATGTGATAATAATCACGTTCTATCAAATAATTATTATAGAAAATTACGGGAATCAATTGGCAAAGAATGGAAAAAATTAAATATACAGGGTGAGTCATTAGTAGCCGCTTCTTCGATTGCTCTTTTGTGTTTTAAATAAAAGAAAAAACAATTACTGGAAGATCCATGGTTACTTGTGGCGCATATTGTAAAAATACTTTAAGCTCTGGCGCACTTCCAGTTTCACCGGAAATGCACGGAACTTAATTTTTTTAAACGACTCACCCTATATATTTTTGGATTTTCCTGTACTGCTTTAAATTGTCTGTTCGACTGGTTTTTCTTTTTCAAAATTAAGCCAATAGTTTTTGAGTTATTAATTTTTTTTGAAAATATTTGACCAAAACAAATGTTCAGAAAAAAAATCATTTTTACATTGTTTTTAAAAGCAAAAACATTAACTTTGGTGGTTCTTGTAGGCAAGAAAATTCTGCATCATTTGGCAAAGTTACACTCGACAATACCTCAAAAAACTTTGTTTTTTCAAAGCCTACTCCCTGAAATTTTCACATACCAAAAACTTATTTTTTTTAAATGGAACACCCAGTATTTTATTGAGGCATTTTGTTCCTTTTTCTATTCTCTTTCATTTTTGTTAACAATGTCCTATACCTATCTTCTGTAATTTCTGAGATAATTACTATAGGAACAATTAGCGGTCAATTAAAGAACTACGAGCGCTGTTGATCTGTGCACCGAAATATTCGTTCAACTAATGGAAGGCAGGGTAGGCGCCTGACTTCCTTAGTCAACTGTGAAATAAAGTAAATATTATATCCAACTATCCCAAAAGTAATAATTTTATAGAATGAAGAGCATCGTATTTCAATTTTTTAATTCCGGCCATGTCCAGTGGCAGTATTTCATTTTTGACACTGTTGGTTAACATCGAAATAAAATAAAAGTTACGTTTACCGACATATTTGAAGATGTCTTTAAAAAGTTTTGAAAATCCATCCGTAGATAGCGAAGATACTCTCCTCCATTAACATTTTCATCAAAGAAATAAAGCAATTATGTAACTACCCACTATTCCTCCCCACAGTTTTAATGACCCACCATTTTGAAAGTTTACAGGTGTGATAAAGTGGCGGACTTTATGTGTTATAATAACGGAAATTGTGACGATGAATGTATTCACTTTAATAGAAGGTTTCGTTGGTAAACAACAAAAAATTGAGAAAGCCAGGATAATTTATCTGCTGCCAATTGACAAAAATGTAAGCGATTCTGAAAATTTCTTTTATCTAACCCTTTGTATGAATATGCTACGGGTGAATTTCATATATCCTAATTATTCTGGATTCTCAAATTTGACTTACATCTAACTGACGACTAATCTTGGTAGTACTAGTATGGGGGTGTTCGACTACACTCGCAAGTACCATAAACGTCTTATCCTCATCATTTATTGCTTTTTCAGCTCTCTCTTTCATATTTAATGCTTTCTGTTCAGTCAAACCGTCCACTTTATATTTTCGAAGATTTCTGGCTTCGGTTGACTTCTACCAGGGATCGCTGTGCATAAAGTCTGGATGCTGGCAAAGAGTTTCTTTCAGATTCACCCAAAACGTCAATCATATCTATTCACTCTTCATAAGAATAATTCATTTGGATGATAACTAATAGCGATGCTTTTATAAGTTTGACATAAATGTATACCGACTTTCTTTAACAGATGACTCAGGCAGTCAGCCGCATTCCAGCCTTCAGTGGACGAATATTTGGGTGCATAAAACAGCGCCCGTAGTTTTTTAATTACAAAATTACAAAATATAGGTATAGGACATTGTTAACAAAAATGAAAGAGAATAAAAAAAGGAATAAAATGACACAATAAAATACTGGGTGTTCTATTTAAAAAAAATAAGTTTTTGGTGAAGATTTCAGGAAGTAGGCTTTGAAAAAAAAAAGTTTTTTGAGGTATTGTCGAGTGCAACTTTACCAAATGAAGCAATGTGAAAATGATATTTTTCTGAACACGTGTTTTGGTCAAATATTTTCAAAAAAAATTAATAACTCAAAAACTATTGGCTCAATTTTGAAAAAGAAAAAACAGTTGAACTGGCAATTTAAACCAGTACAAGAAAATCCAAAAATATATACGGTGTGTCATTTAAAAAAATTAAGCTCCGTGCATTTTCGGTGAAACCGGAAGTGCACCAGAGCTTAAAGTATTTTTACAATATGCGACACAAGCAGCCATGGATCTTCCACTGATTGTTTTTTCTGTTATTTAAAACACAAAAGAGCAATCGAAGAAGCAGCTACTAATGACTCACCCTGTATATGCATAACATAACACAATATATTGAAATATGTGTGTGCTAAACAGTATATAATGTTTAGATATTAAAAGAAATTCATTGCAATTTAAAGGCAAAATCAACAGTGTTTGCAAAAATTCTGAATTATACATATTTTAATTTGTTACTTTTTGTAAATGTTTGAATATCAGTGTGTACTAAGAGGTGCACATACTCTTCCGTACAAACACAGCGCAACGTGCAGGAACATACACTCACGCAATCACAAATACAATAACTTCAACATTTTTATTATTTAAAAATCCGTTTGTTATTTGAAGCTTAAAGGTTATGTTGATTTAAATAATAAAATATTTCAAATAACACAAAAGTGTTCCTTTTCTTTATTTTACAATTGCAAACTGACATTCTAGTTGCCCTCAGGTCTTTATTTTAATGTTCAAAGCCGAATGTTTAATTTTTTTAATTGTCACCAAATTCAAAATACTCAAATTGGTACTATAAATTAAGAACCCAAATAGAAACAAGTTATTTTCCATTTAATACTATTTAATTCTCTACCCACTCTACTCAATCAGATGACATTATAAAAGCATAATGAATTATATAAAATGAAGTACTAGGGGTGTTTGTAGAGTTTCTAAATTAGAGATGAATATGTTCTCCCTTTATTTAATATTCTTCCTAAATGTAATTGAAGAATGTTGGAACGATTTTAGAGAATAGAACAATAAACTGCTTTGAAACAAAAGCCTGTGTCTTCTTCCAGTTCTTAATTACTTTTTCGTCTTTTATTTTGTGTCTAAATTATGTCGGGACATAATAAAATATTGCATGTGAAAATATTTTATTTGCTTTTTTATTTCAAAATTAAAATAGCTATATTGTATGTGTATATATTCATGTGAAACAAAAATATTTTTCCATGAATTATTATTTTGGCAGAATTTCTATAACAGTCAAAGTCAAATTGTAGAAAACAGCAAACGAAAGAGCTACATGCTCATAAAGTAAAAGCAAAATTACATGCATGAATTAAAGAGAAATAATGGAAAAACTGTATAAACTTTTTTGATTGTTAGAATCAAAACAAAAACATTATACAATTTACAACTTTAGAATGTGTACTGTTTAAATAATCGGTAGTGTGTTGGGTAAATAGTCCTCATCCGGTAAACACATCAACTTTCTTAAAAACTAATACATATATCAAAAGCAGCATGGTATAGATTTGAGTACCTGAGATGTCGTGCCTTGTAATTCTAACCATGGACAATTGGACCTGGCTATCGCTGCGCGCTATCAAGGTAACGTAATGAGCTTTTGACTGACTTTGCTCACCTATAAATTCCGCCTTCTACCTGTCGCCATCTGTCCAACGTATTACAAAATATTTGTATAATCGCGTGTATATGTTACAACTTATAATTCTAATTAAATTCTTCTGATTCTACAAACATTCAGCTTTTTCGTTTATGTAGCATATATTTACTATAATACATACTGGAAAATACGACCTGTACGAATAGAAAGTACAAGTTGATCATTTTGAACTGTCCTGGGTTGGCCCTCTGATTTTCATATGCGAATACAGTGTAATTGGTAAACATGATTATTTATTTTAAGGTTAGGTTTACTATATCAATTTTTCCTGTGATAAATGTCAATGAAATAGGGTTAGTTTTAAGTTGAATTATATGAAAGAATTTTTTTTAGAAATATAGTAATTGCATTTTATTTTTTATAATAAACAATAATAAATATGTTACAATTTTATTACTGTAAAACATAATCCCATGAACGTCACAAAATGAATACATTTTATAAAAGTTATTCGAAATGTCCACCGTTATTCTCAATGCTTAGATTGACATGTCTTCTCATATTATTGAACGCATTGTGGAGTGTTTCCGTTGTGATATTTTGCAGTTCTATTGTAATTGTCTTTTCAAGTTCATCGAGGTTATGCAGTCTGTTCTGAAACACTTTATTTTTTAGATGGCCAAAGTAGAAAAAGTCCAGTGGGGTTAAATCAGGAGAATTGGCTTGCCATCAATTTCGCCTAATCAATCGGTCACCATACTATCCTTGAAAATAATTAGTAGTTTGTTGCGCAGTATGTACGTTGCCCAATCTTGGAAGTATCTCAGGGTTAATTCATCATCGTGAAAGCTGTTAATAAGGGTTCCAATATTCGTTCTCGGTTATCGTATTGCATTAATTGTATCATGAAAAAAAAATTGGTCCATTAATCAGTCTTTCCGACATTGCAACACAAACACCAACTTTGATAGGATGGAGAATATTTTCAACAAAAACATGAATTCTCTGTTGACCCGGTACGGTAATTTTGAGAGTTGATATATCCCGACAAATCGATCCAAGCTTTATCCGAAAGGAAAGTGCGATTCAAGTCTTCTTCATGTAATATTTCATTAAACCAGTTGCAATATTTTAATATCTGCTCAAAGTAATTGCCCCGTAAATGTTGTAGAACAGAAACTTTATATGGGTGCATATGTAAGTTTGTTTTAAGTGCTTTCTGAGCAGTAGAAAATACCTACAATTTAAATACATAATGCTGTATAACAAATTACTTTAATTAAATCTCTTCACCAGTTTGAGCACACAGCTTTCGTACAGACTTTGTAGGACTAACTTCCATTCATTGCCTAATGTCTGCAACATCTTCAGTTAAAACTGTTGGTGCTTTTTGAGGTGTACGTTTACAAACACTCCCCGTTTCCTTAAACCCTTCAATCACCCTCTTGCGATGACGAGTGAATGTGCCCAAGTTTGTTTCCAGATTCGCAAATTCCGTTGCAAATTGCTGAAAACACGATCCAAATGAATATTTCCATGATCCCTCCTTTTGCAATGTTCCCTCCTTTTGCAATGTTCCACTGCAAAAGTGCGACTTTACGATAAACGTATCCTCTTGTATCGTAAAAGGCATGATATAGGAAGTATATTGTCATCGAATAGACAGAAAAGCGACAATAAAACAATGAAAATACGAAAGTACAAGACACTTCAAAAGCACTTCAATACACAACGGTTTTGACATTTGATACGTAAATTTAGTATAGACCAGGTATGGACAATTCACGGAAGTAAATATTTCCTAGTTTTTGATAATACTGGGACTTTCTTGTTGCCAATCTAGGACAGTTCAAAATGATCTCGTATATGTAGTTTCCCTACGAAGAAAGCGTGGTTGTTAGAAGAATAGTTGCAAGTAATTTGTAAGGCAGTTCAGAAAATGAGAATTGATTACCCGAAATGTAGTATATGGAGCATTCTTGGTAAGCAGGGGTTAGGTTAAAATTAGAAAGATTTTAATATTTGTAGAAGTGTACAGGAAGCATTTTTTTGCCGATCTAAAGTGAAGCAGCATTGGCAGACGTTATTTGGTCACTAATATTAACGATAAATATGAAGATGCAAATTCTAAGGTATTTGAATGCTGACATAGTACCTCCAATATTCAAGAGGTTACCAGAGAAAAAAAATCATTATAAATATTTCAGCATTGTTAATTTTTTTTCTGTAATTATACATAGATGCATAAACAAAGAGACTATTATTAGCCTTAGATGTTCATTATATCAGTCAAATCATTGTCAAATAAATTCCGTATATACTTTAAAATTTTTCAATATCTCAAAATATAAAATAACACAATTACGAATTGGATTTTAAATTTATAATTATAATAAACATTAATTATTGCGATAATCACATTTTAAATGATAATTGTTGTATTTATTAAAATATGAAATTATGTTGTGTATATAAATAAAAGTAAGTTTTCACCCAATTATTTTATTTTCCAAGCCCAAAACTAAATTGAGAGTTTAGCTAAATATAACTACACAAAAAAGAATATTATTATTCCTAATATCAGGGACCAATAAAAGTTTACAAAAATCAAGTCTGCTAGGCTATACAGGGTGAGTTTTTTTGAATGTTTAGCATTGGGATCTCAGAAACTACTGGAGATAGAAAAACGCTTAAATGGGGAAAGATGCGCAATTTTACGAGTTTGATTTAAAACTGCTTTTGTTTCTCCGATAACTTTCATGGCTTATTAGATATTCAAAGAAAACTAAATTCTACGATTTTCTTTAAACATGCTTAGCATCGTTAATAGTAATTTTAGAGAAAAAGTGTTCAGACAAAAGTTTTAGATAATTTTACGCCAAATAAAACTATGTAGCTAATATTTTTTTTTCGCTCACCATTATCGAGTTATGACACAAACTTGTGTTTTTTTAAATGGAAACCATAGTTGGTTTTGACACAATTAAAAAGCTTATTTTTTGTTGATTACAATGATATAAGGTTTGATATGGTTATTTTAAAAAATAAAGAGGATATAGACATTTTTACGGTTTTTATGGAAAACAATTGAATTTCGAACTGATAAAATACAAACCAAACGAAAACTTATTTTGAAATCTTATGTAGTAATAAAATGAAAACTATAAGAACTTTTATTAAGGGCACACAACATTATTAATGTTCAAAGATACCTCCATTATTATTAATACACAAATTGCATCTCTTCACAACAGAGTTTGTAGCATTGCGTACTTTACGCCTATCGATGTTATTAAAAGCAACTAAGACAGCTTCTCTTAAATCGTCGATTGTTTCATATGCTGCTGAAGTTTATTTTGAAAATTATTTTGATCGACGTCAGCCGTCGCTACCTACTTTTAAGAGATTATGGGATAATTTAGCAGATTATGGTTCGTTCGTTAAACCAAAATCAAAAAAAGGGATGGATGAAGATAGAGAAATAAACATATTAGCATGTGTCGCTCAGAATCCATCTACATCGACCCGACACATTTGAACAGAAATGGGCTCCTCTCAACACACTATTGCCAGAGTGTTGAAGAAGCATAACTTTCGTCCCTACAAATTATCAGTATCACAAACTTTACATGAAGGTGTTCACGTTGAACATAGGAGACCACAAATTAAATTTGGGTTTAATGATTGGTGTGGTGTTATAGGATCAACTGTTCTTCCTCCTTTTATTTTTGATGGATCACTAACTGGCAATCGTTATCTTAATTTTTTACAACAAGATTTCGAGGAAATGTTAGATAATTTAAATTTAAGAACCCGAGCAATGCTGCAATGGTTTCAACATGACGGAGCGCCTCCGCACAATCAACTGAATGTTAGAAATTATTTAAATTTGAACTTCCCTAATCAATGGATAGGACGAAATGCACCCATTGAATGGCCGGCTAGATCCCCTGATTTATCAGTTTTGGATTTTTTCTTGTGGGGTGTACTAAAGGACACAGTATACAAAAGAACATATGAAACAATCCACGATTTAAGAGAAGCTGTCTTAGTTGCTTTTAATAACATCGATAGGCGTAAAGTACGCAATGCTACAAACTCTGTTGTGAAGAGATGCAATTTGTGTATTAATAATAATGGAGGTATCTTTGAACATTAATAATGTTGTGTGCCCTTAATAAAAGTTCTTATACTTTTCATTTTATTACTACATAAGATTTCAAAATAAGTTTTCGTTTGGTTTGTATTTTATCAGTTCGTAATTCAATTGTTTTCCATAAAAACCGTAAAAATGTCTACATCCTCTTTATTTTTTAAAATAACCATATCAAACCTTATATCATTGTAATCAGCAAAAAATAAGCTTTTTAATGATGTCAAAACCAACTATGGTCTCCATTTAAAAAAACACAAGTTTGTGTCATAACTCGATAATGGTGAACGAAAAAAAAATATTAGTTACAAAGTTTAATTTGGCGTAAAATTATCTAAAACTTTTGTCTGAACACTTTTTCTCTAAAATTACTATTAACGATGCTAAGCATGTTTAAAGAAAATCGTAAAATTTAGTTTTCTTTGAATATCTAATAAGCCATGAAAGTTATCGGAGAAACAAAAGCAGTTTTAAATCAAACTCGTAAAACTGCGCATCTCTCCCCATTTAAGCGTTTTCTATCTCCAGTAGTTTCTGAGATCCCGATGCTAAACATTCAAAAAAACTCACCCTGTATATGCAAACGGATCAGCATCGTTGTACTGATCACTCAGTGAATTTGATCCTGAATGATATACTCCAGGTGGTGTGGAGTACAAAAGAAAAGATTAATTCGGTGATACACTACTGGTCAGCCTATAAAGCACGGCAAGGCTTTGGTGTCAATTACACCCCAAACCCCAGTACGTAAATTGGAATCCAATCACAAAAACATCAGAAATACGCCCATAAAAAAACACCACTTCAACTTTAGCGGTAAAAAAAAAACAATGATGAAATTGAAATTACTCTACACTTAAATTAAACAAGAGAAAAATACCTTCTATATCGAAGTAGATAAATGAAATCAAAGTTCAACGTCCAGACACTCATTTTTGTGACTGCTTATAGACAAAATTCCCGTAGATCGCTACGCACTAGTTCAAACAAAACGAGGTTCTTCGGCAAAATAAAAACGACACAGCGGTCAAAATTTTGTCAAAATTGAGATGCAAAAATTAAAATAAAAATTTATCAGCAATAATTGAAATAACACCATAAGTTTATTACCAAATAAAGTAATAGTGTAGGTTACTACTATATAGCAAACGGAATGCATACCCTCACAGCGAAAAAGTTATTGTAACCGAGCAACAAAGAATTGTAACAAATCAGAAGGCAAATCTTAACACGAAATATTCAGAAACGTTAATGGTACAAAACTAGGAACATTTGTAATATGTAATTAATCCAAACATAAATATTTGTAATATAAAAATAACCATAACAAAGTACGTATTTTTTTAAATATAATCTCTCTTGTAGCTTACCGACATAATTTTATTGCATAAAGTTGATGCATTTAAGGCAGGGGTTCTCAACCCTTTATTATTTGCGACACAATTTTCTATCTTTCATCCCCCATTTAATAATTTTCACTAAAATTGTAATGTAATTGTAATAGTAGTTTCTATTAAATTTAATTGTATTTTGACCCCAAAACTACACTACGACCTTGAAAGCAAAACTTAAAAATTACTGACAAAATAGTTTTGTACTGAAATCTATTGTAATAAGCGTAAGTGTCAGCATATAAAATTTTCTCATTTTTCGTCAATTATCATATCAATTCTATTTATCAATATTGAAAATTCCGGGCGGAGTTAGACAGGGTGACAGCCTAGTCCCTTTTAATCTTCTCAAGGATAAAATTATAAACAAAGTAACAGATCTTAACCTCGGATACAGGCTGGGCAACAAAAGAATTGGTATGGTGTGTTACGCCGATGATGCGGCAATTCTTGACGAATCAGAAAACGACCTACAGAGACAACTCCACAGGTTCTTCCAATTGAGCCGCCAACTTAATATGAACATTTCTATCAACAAAACCAAATCCGCTCAGATGCAAGCTAGTGGTGGAGCATAATCCCATAGAACAGGTGATGCAATTCAGATATCTGGGCATAGGCATATCAAGCACCCACGACCCAGTTAAAGACCTGAGGAGCCAAATTAACAAAGCATCAGCACTATCAGGATGCCCACGAGATATAGTCTGGTCAAACCCGTACATGCAAAATGATAGAAAATTAGAATCTACAGGACTTGCATCAAACCGATTATGACGTACGGTATAGAAGTCCGCGAAGACACCAACAAGACGAAACACATGCTAAGGGTCGCCGAAATGAAAACACTGAGAACAATAATGGGGAAGACAACAAGAGACAGGGTGAGAAACTCGGATATCAGGGAACAATGCGAGATGGGGAAGACAATAAGACGGATGGACGAGAACAGACTTCCGAAGATAGTCCTAGAGAAGAACTCGCCCGGCTACAGACCTATCGGAAGGCCACCTAAGAGCTGGCTATCTACCTCTCAGGAAAAGACGCAGGGGCAACTTCAGAATTAACGGATCGAGAGATCCCTAAGTAGTAGAAGAAGAAGAAGAAGAATATTCAAAATAAATAAATGCATAGCAATAAATATGCTCATTTAGTAGCCTATGTTTGATTTAGTTATTGTATGTCAGCAGTAGAAGTACTATTCTGCAAATCAATAGAGCTCTCAGGAGCACTTGCATTGTTTGCTATCTTATATGATTTTCTAAACAACGCAAAAATAGATTGGAAAAATTGAGTAGGAATATGGTGCTCGTACAATATTGGGAAGATTCCAAAGTATACAAGCACTTGTGAAACTTAAATCGCCATAGTGTATCTGGACACATTGCTTAATCCACATAGAAGTTCTGGCTTTCAAAGAAATGAGTCCAGGTCTGAATACTGTGCTAACGACTGTATTAACCGAGTAAATTGTATAAAAATAAGACCCCTACAAACAAGAATCTTTTCTGCAGTTTGTAAAGACATGGATGCAGTACAATCAGCGTTACTATTTTATTACGAAGCAAGATGGTTATCACATAGAAAATTTTTACAACGCGTTTACGATTTAAGTGATGAAATCGCCATTTATTTTAGAACACTTCCAACCGGAAGTCTAGAAGTTTCAACATGATTTATTTGTGATGAAATTGAACTACTTGTTCGACAGTTTCGAGAAATTAAATACCTTGATTCCTCAACTTAAAGATAAAACACGCATATGTCGGATACAGGTGATAATGTTAATGTTTTCTGTAGAAAACTGGAATTGTGGAGAAGAAATGTAAAGCAAAAAAAAAAAATAGAAATGTTTGCAAATGTGAATGAATGTGTTAAAACGTACAAGGCTGAAGAATAACATGTGGAAGTTGTTTTTGTAACCATTGAAAATCATTTAACTATGTTGTTTAGTAATCACCCATTGAATTTTGGGCAGGGTTGGATGATGGGACTTCTGCACTGAAAACAATGAGCATTTCGTACTTATAGTATTACCATTTTCAACATCCTACCTTTGCGAAACCGGATCTTCCGAGGTAGCTGCTTTAAAGAAATATTTATAGATCTCAGCAAAATATAGAAAAATAACTGAAAGTGTCAATTTCTAATATTAAACTTTGTTTCAAAATATTTTGCTTTGCAAAGCAAACCCAAATTTAATAACTAAATATCTTATTTTTAATATAATATTGATAAGTTAATTATTAATTAAATACATTTTGCGATACTGATACAATCTTGATTATAAGTGTATGTGTAAACGTGTTTTTTATTTTTTATTATGTCAGAATGTATTTTATTGTCTTTTTTTCCAGTAAATTAAATTAATTTTTTCATAATATTTTTTCTCGATACACTCGCGACACCAATTTAGTCATATCACCCCCCCCCCAGAGGGGCGCGCCCCACAGGTTGAAAATCGATGATTAAAGGTAATCTCAAAGTAGAAATTGTTTTTATTAAAAAAAAGTTTCACTTTACCTCTGAATTGCACCATAAAACTAAATTCACTAAATTCATCTCATTGAAGCAATTGTATCTGTTTGTAAACAAAACGTTAAACGATATTGAGAATTTAAAAAGTTTTTTGTAAACGCTCGCATATTTGAAAGTAATAGCAATATTTTTAAGAAGCACACACTGATAAGCGTGTGTTTGTTAAAACATGTAGAAAAAGTAATGGTGTTTGCAAAATATATTGCATAAACATAGTTTATATTTGCACTATACGTTTGTCTGTAATGGATGTATTTTAAAAATAACTTCACGTAATGTATATCAAATATTACACTGTACCGGGCTTGTTTGATTGTCGTCAATAATACGAATCTTAATATTCCTGCATGTATAATTTGCTGAGTTAAAGCATATGGAAATGAAATTAAGCTCTCAGGTCATACACAAGATAGTAATACACACTCTAAATGTAATCTAACGTGTGGTGTAGCGAATTGTACTTCCGTCGTTGTCGAACTAGTTCTCCCGGAACACATAACTAATTCAACAAAAGATATAAGTAGGTCGAGAGCATGAAGAACGTACAGACTCAACGTGAACGTAAACGTTAAGGCTTTAGACGTATTTACACACTCAAAGGGGTTGACGTTTCGCATTTGTTTTATTACTTGCTTCGGTGTACCCTAGACAAATTTATATTTTAAAAGGTGCGTAAAGGGGGCATGAAGTCGGGTTACCTGTGCGGTTTACTTTTAGTACCAGAAACAATATTAATACTTACAGGGTATGGCAACGTGATTACAGACGTAGCAGACCAAAACCACCAGAAGGATATTCTGACAGTTGCTCCTGCTGCGCATTGTGCGGAAATTGCTCTACCACCTTATGAGCTGAAACAATAAATACATCATTAGTACTATATGTAAATATGAATATATAAATTATTGATTTTTTCACTAATTTCACAATAAATTAGCCCAATAATATTCTTTCAATTTTGCTATAATTCATGCAACTTTCTAGAATCTAAGCTAAGCAGGAAAATATGTAGGAATATGATTAAATTCACGTCTGTGTAAATAACTATAGTATTCGAGTTTCCAAAGAATTGACTGTACACGTATTGGATAATTCATATAGAATTATTATAAAGATGCCGTTCAATATATGTCATAAATGAGAAGATAAAAGAAGTGAAGTGATGTTTATGTTCTCAATCATTTGAAATGAGGATGATGTAGTGTATTCAATAAGACGTAGTTTATACCATGTATAAACATGTCTAATACTAATTTTTCACGTGCTAGAGATAATATCAGAGAACAACAACCAACGAGAATTCTTTCGTGTTTCGCGTACTATTTTCACGTCATATTTGAATGGTGAACAAGCACAAGTACACTCCGAGATTACACTAATGCGTGGACAAATGTTAAAACTCACGAAAGAAATTGTTGTTATAATTTTAGGTTTTAATTTATATTTCTACAGCTAAAATGTATCTTTTTGTATTTCTTAATATATGCGAAGGATAGAGCAAGTGGTGTAATCGTTTTTTAAACTTGAAAAAAGTAGTTGCTTGTGTCAAAGCAATAAACATCATAAAGATCAAGAGATGTGTTTGTTTATAAAACATATTAGGTAATATATTACAAGCAAATGACCGAAACAATATTAATTAATTTGTTTTATAAATAATCGATTCATATATTATAATATTATCTAAGTAAAAACTAATGATATACATATTGCCGTGATCCCTATATTGGTTAGGCATTATAAGATAAATAAATAATTAAGTAATAGGATGAGGAAACAATGTTTAGTAGTAAGCATAATTATGGAAAAATGTATTATGATTTGCATAACCGCAACGGCGTAATGTTATTATGTTAGGTATATGATAATTGAAATTAAAATAAAATTTATTTGAAAGGTATAAAAATAAACACAAAAATAAAATTCATGTATTCTATATTTATAGAAACGAGGAGCACAAGATGCAATTTCAGTATACAAAGGCTCAACCAAATTTTATGCATTGTGTAAGAATAGCATTAAATATATTGAGCAGTAAACCACTATTCAAACTCAATAACGTGTTAAAAATAAATAACAGAGAGAGAGTAATAATGAAAGATGGAATAGTCAAAAGAGTTAGTCATTTGAATGCCGTAAAGCTGTATGAGAAGGGTGAAATTAGACATTCACGACATGGAAACATCTTTTATCATGAGTAGACGTAAATTTATAAAGATTGTTATTTGTTAGACATTCTATGGTTACACTTAACAATACGATAAATACCTGACACTTATATCTAAGCATAATTTTAAAAAGGAATATGTAAAAAGGTATATTTTTTATTCGACACAATGTAATAAAGCAAAAACTTCAGTAATATCAGGTTAAATCCAGTTTAATCCAGGAAAATTCCAGAAATAACAGATTAAAATTGGTTTAATCTGAATCAATCTACAAAGAAAAAACAATGTTTAATATTGTTAACAGCTGCATACAAATTAACCTACACGAAGACGAGAGAAGATGGTTTGAAGACAGGAATGGAGTTATCAAGGTCCAGGCTCCCAACGATGTAATTAAAAAGGGAAGTATTCCAGTCATATGCAATGTATTTCCTATTATTACCAAAGGAGATGTCTGCAAGACAAAAATACGGTTAGTGTTAAACAATGGAAAAAGAAAGTATTTAAACAATGATGAAAGAGACAACAAATTCATCTATAAATACAATAAAGGATGGCGTTAATGGAAAAGGAATGTACCTACCCAAGATAAGAAAATCGCAAATGTGCAGAGACATAAACAATAAATAAATTGTGTGCGTGTATTTTTGTGTAATTTCTAAATGTCAAAATAATATGGGTACAGGTCAGCCTAGGGAAAACGTAAAGAAAATAAATATGAGCAGGACAATGCCAACGTAAACATTAGTGCGTGTATTGTGGCGCTGCGGACTAAGAATATTTTTTTTCCGATGACCGAGAACTCCTTGTCTCAGAATAAGAATGAGTGATTCAAATATCGCGCCAAAATGGGAAAATAAGTTTGACAAAACGTCATTTTATGTTTATAGCCAAGCCATAACCTAGAATCTTACATTTTTACTTTGGTTTATTATACTTTATTGTGCTATTAAATAAAATCCATACTTTTATATACAACATGAGTATGCGTTGATCAGACGATTTAAGACCTAAGGAACAAGTGATCATGCATTTGAAACTTTGAATTCGATGAATATGTCAAAAATACTGTAGGTCAGTGGAAAAATCAAACATTCAACAATTAATATCATTGCAAAAATAACTATAGATGAGTTCATACCATAAATGAAGTGGACAACTCACACATATTCTAGAATTGACTCATTAATTTCAAGTAAGTGTTAATTAAATACTAATTATATTACCACATGTTCATATACATGTTATATTTCTGAAATATTTATCAAACGTAAAGAATCCTGTACTAATAGAAAAAGGTGAAAATATCTGGTGGAGAATATGGGAAAAAGTTTGGATTGCCACAAGTATAATGAGTGCACGACAAGCTTTGTTGAAAACCTGTAGGATTAAATAGCCATACCGATAAAGATAGGCAATTAAGAATACTTCATATAGGATCTGAATTGATACATAAGATGAAGTTGCTTCAACAAGAATCTCCTTTCAGAATATCACTTATATGAGAACTTTTCACAGAAGCAATTACAAATGTTACAATAAGTATTTGGAAAAATTATGCCGACCATGTAAATTTTTAACATGATGTGAACTAAATTATTGTTAATTTCCAATATAGGTATAGTAGAAATAAATATTTGTTGTACTTTATATATTTTCATAATAAATAAATTTTAATAGGGAATAATAATTAGTAATGTGTAGGTATATGTAATTATCTTTGCAGTTCGTGTAAACAACTTCAGTCGATGTAAATTTTTCTATTTATTACTGTTGTATGTAAGATTCAAATTTCCAAGACTAGTTGCTTGAAGTTACCTCTTCAAGGTTTGTCGCAGTAATACGAATGATTTATCTGTCAGTTGTTTATTGATATTTAAAATAGAAACTAATAAACAAAACCTTTTCTGCAAGTTCTTAAGGGCATTTCGATAAAAGACAAAAAGGTTTGATTCATTCTTGCTCTCTGATACAAATATTTAATAATAAATAGACTTGATTCACAATTTTCATGTTAATATAGCACATTCACTGAAATGTGCAGTAATTATATATTTATAAAGGCAATCCTCCTCAAAACGCTCAGAACAAAGTCTATGCTTTCATTTGTAAATTGGGCCTATATCTTTATCCATAGATTCTTCTAATTTTTTTTTTCAAAACTAGAATGAACAGATTTGAATGTTAAGAGATTTGTATTCATCAAATTATAGATGTATGCACATACTTGTGTTTATAACTTAACTCTCCTGTTTCCAATTGCCGTGCACTCGTATAGCTGCTTCGATTGGTAGAAGGAAAAGCGGCACATCCATCTATTTTAACGAAAGTAGTAAATGAAACACAAAACAGCTAAATCCTTAGTTAGAATTAATACAGTTCTTCTAACCTCAATTGTCATGATGTCATATCAAATTGTCTACGAAATTTTAAGCTATGTGTTCCATGTTTTGGCGGGATATTTGAATCACTCCTTCTTATTCTGAGACAGGGTATAATATAAGGCAGGGAATGACAGAGAAGAAGAAGTCGCTGATCTACGAGAGAAGTAGTTGAACCTTTAGAAGAAGCGGTCGATCTTTGATTTTGTTCGAATTCTGTTTAATGATTGCAGGCGTATAGATACACTGCATTGAAATCATTTGTAGTAAATGTATTAAGTTATTTTTGATTTTCAATAAGTACTTTATCATTTCATAATTAATTTTTGTCATTTAGTTTAATTTCATTTATTTTTCATTATTAATATGGTAGATCAATATCAAGAGGAATTTGATGAAATGTATGAACATTATAAGTAAATTTTTCTTAAAATAAATTATGCTAAAGATGCTATGTGAAAATATTCATTTTTAGCAAGGCATTAAAACTTATTAATATTTTGAATAAGAATATTATCTTCTTTGCTATAAGTAGATTAATATAAGAAATCATGGGAGCATTGTTAATAATCTAGAAAGGGCATTAATGACACAACGTGGGAATGTTTGTTAGCGATGTTATCTAAGCATTATTAACAAGTTATTAGACACAAAATTTAATGAGGATTTCAAATATATTTAGGAAGGAGCATTTTTGGTAGACAATAGCCAATTTGTGGTATGTAAAACGTGTAAATATTTGCATATGATGATTGGTGACAGTCTTATCAAGGTGTTTTCTACTCTGCGAGATTCTGTATCTTCAGAGGCATTTCGTGAGAATGAATGTCTTTGTTGAAGCGAAATTTAGCGTCGCATAAGAAAATTTTTATTTCTTTGAAACTACACAATGTTAAAATTTAAATATAGCAAAGAGTGATATTTATTTTGGATCTAAATATTTGTAATGCAATGTATTTTCGTATTAATAAAATACACGTTTTTTTGGCTTATAATTGGAAAGTAAAAAGGATGATTTCTTTTTACAGCCACATGTGGCAAGAGAATTACTTCACCAATATTGTTATAAGATATTTAAACTGAATATAAATATTTTATGAGATTTAGTTTTTTATAAGTAACCTTATCCTATCTAATTTTAGATAAGAAATGTTGTTGGAAAAATAAAAGGAATATCACTGCTAGAACCTACAAGAAAAATACGAATGTTAATAGGAATTAAATTTATAAATTTAACAAAGAATTTTTTTTACATTTCAACGCTATTTCTGCATTCGTTGCATATTATGCTGCTTTGTATTATCGTAGTTTGATTAAGTTATGCTGGTACAAGATTACCATATTTTAATTTGAAAGCAAAGTTATAGTATATATATCTGGTGATGCCCAACGTATAGCAATAATACATTTATTATAAATAAAGGATAATAAAAATTTATCATCAGATATATGCTACCATAGCAATATGTATTATATATAATTTTATATTTTTGGAAAAATGTTAGTTTCTCCTCAACCTCCTTGACAGCTGTTTTTAATTCCCTGCTTCTGTATTTTCATTCCTGCGAGCAACAGCTCACCCAGACAGACGATTACACAGACAACTACACTTGCCTCAGCACTTCTTTGCTTTCTTAAAACTTGTGTAGTTAATATGCTCATAAATTGTTCATATATATGTAGATATATACCTATATATTATAATAAACCATCTATATAAAATTTATGAATTGCTATATATGTAATAATTAATTTTTATATTGAAAATTAGACTTTGTTGTATACTTTTTACAGATTACAAGTTCCGGCGATATTATAGTTACTTTGGCTAGCTCAGATACACTCTAATCAATAGTTGTATATTTAAAGGAGGTGATTCGATAATAATTAAAGACTGAACACTAGTAACAGTTCTCAAATAATATGGAAGTTACGTTATTACTTTGAAATTCGCCGGTATGTTGCGTATAATTCAAATCTGACTTCTTCCTTAACCTTAAGAGAGGGGGAACCACGCTTTATGTCCTAGCGCGAAAACGTTCAACAAGATTGGTGATTGTGTTTTAAAAATGTAAATTCAATTCAAATGTAACTTGAAATGTTATTAAATTGATTGAGAATCGTGGTTGATTTGTGATAAATAAGTGTTAATTCTCAGGGCGTTGATAGGATTCGATTTTGTTGTGTCTATGTTACCTTTATTACTTCTCATCCGGCAGATGTCCGACGAAGTTCTTAACGATCATAACCTGAAACTTTACATGCATCGCTCCAATGCAGATGCCATATCTCTGTGTGTGTTTCTACTTAATAATTAGTGCTGAATAGACTATTGATGGATATAAACAACTTTATATGGTGCATAAACAAATTCAATTTATTTACAAATACGACATATGATAATATAGCACAATTGATAACAGAGATTTTATAAAAACAAAGAACTGAACCTTAACTGGATCGAAATTCTGAAATTTCATATATGTACATAACAACAATATGGATAGTATTCTTCAGACTAAGGCAAAGCTTATGCCAGTTTTAACATAACCCTATTTGATGTTAGTAAGACTTGACAGATTACTTTCGACTACGTATAGAATTTGAAAATTCATTCATCTGGTGACGTAAATGACGGAATAAATGCACTGGCATATCATCAGACGTAAGTACTAAATGTTTATTATTCAGATCTTGACTTTAGCATGACTTAATGAAAGAACTAGTTAAATTGACTAATTTGAAAGCGCTTATTTGATGAATGAAAGATGTTACAATAATAAAATAGACAAGTTTGTTTAGCATTGATAATTAAGCAACAATTAATTTGCATTGGTACCTTGTGACTATGTCTGACATCCTGTGTCTGAATGTAAGTATCTCAAGCAACGTCTGGATCCTTCCGACTGCTAGGTGGTTGTTGAGGTTCACAACTCGTCGTGATGTTCCAAGTGCGGCTGTACTTCGATTTATTGGCTGCCTTCCGGTTATTCGACTTTTCCATTCGCATAAGCTCAGGTTTCCAAGTACAAGTTGACAGGTGAGTATTTATAATTGTTTCTTCTGGTTAGTTTAGTTATTTTCTTATAATGACTCTTTGGCTTCTCTTCTATTCGTGTTGTTGTTGTTTCCATACGCATCAATTAGTTCAAAAGTCTAAAATTATATTTCCTTTTTTCTTTAGCACCAAAATATTCGTATTCGACTACGTTGAGTTCTGCAGGGCGGGAAAGTGCGTCATCCGCCGGTCTGCTCTTCCGTCATCGTCAAGGTCACACAGTGTTTACAATATAATGGATGATGAACTGTTTATGAATGCTCCACTCGATTATGAATGAATGAAAGCTTGTTTTTTAATGCCCCGGCTTGATGCCGTTCGGTACTTTTTATATCACTTTGATAATTGTTGTCATAATTACATGTAAGATTAACATTTTTAAATGCCTTATGGAATTTGATAAAGTGATCCTTTTTATTCATCAAAATTAATCATCATTCATTTAACAGAATAAAATTACTTTAAATAGTTTTCCTTTGAGAAATCACATTTTAAATTCGAAAAGTTATATTTACGCGTCGCTTAGTCATTTGTTTTATGACGTATGGATCCTTATTTATAATAATTAATTTATCGAATTTTGTGATTATTATGCCTTGTATGAAGAATATTACATTCACATTATCTAGTTTTAATTACAAATTCTTATTTTCATCTTTAATTTCTTTCAAATCGCTTCATTTATAATCAAAATAAGTATAGTTATTTTTAAGTTGAATTTTAGAAATAGTCTCTTAATTTATTTATATTTTATTAATATTGAATCAATCCTTGATGATTTCTTTACAATCTGATACCTTTTTCTTTCATCTACCTAGCTTGTATTTTGTCGTTTTAAGAGATTTTTAGATACATGTTCTCAAATATCAAATTGTAAAAGCATATTTTTTAGTTCTTGAACTTTACTTGTTAATATGAAGATAATACTTATGTCCACATAAATTGGCATCAATGACCTTTGTATTTCAAGTATTTGATTATATTTTATTCATGTTCTGGATAAATTATTATTTAATTGAATTATAATTCTTCAAGATGGCGAATTATAAATACAATATCAAAAGATGCTTAATGTGAATCTTATTGAATTTATACTTAGTGTAATTGTTTCAAATTAACATTTGGTTCATAGAGTATTCGTTTTTAGTGATCAACATTAGTTCTTTTTAGTTTTTCATACAACATTTTCAATTATGATTTAGCTATGTACATGGTAGAATTTAATAGTATTTGAAATGATGCTTCCGCATTTTATAATCTTGCCTTATGCTATGGCCTGTCAGTATTATGTGTTTTTAGTTTACAAAGATTCAATGTATAAGTTGACATTATTTTCCAGTTGAATTCTGTGAATTATTGCTGTTTAAACTTAACATTAAAACTGGCCATTCGTAATGGGTATCTATGCTTAATTTACTTGATTAGTTCATAATATAAATCTTCTGTTATCCATGTTTGTGCTTTAAATTATACTTATTATAAACGTTAACATTATGCTATGTTGTTGGGTGATATACTTTAAATCATTAATTCTAATTTTGACATAATTACAAGGGATATCAGTTGGGGTTTCTGATAGGTTTAATTGAAGGATAAATTTTATCTTTAAGGGGATATGTTGATTTCTAACTGTAGTTATACAATTATTCTTGTTTGATTTTACAAATTTGAGAAGTTTTGAATTATATTTTGGGGAAATTTTTAATGTCCTTCGCTACACGAGGGCTGTTTGTTTAGTATTGCCATTGTACGCCTGGTTGCATCTTATATGGCAAGCATTGTGTACATAAATGTTTATATGTATATTGAATGGTATTGAGGAGGCTCAAGACCACTCCAATATACAACTAATTCTTTGCCGAGTATACAAATGTATTGAAACAATGAACTAGCTTTCTTGGCAGTAGCGGCAAATAATTAGTAAATAATAATAAAATGACAATTGGCTGTCATTTAAAAAAATAACAATGACAAATATAGAATGAAGAACCAAACATGCAAAGTGGAAAGGTAAATAAATAAATAAGAATAGGCCAGCTGGAATTACTTATGCCATCAAAAGGTCTGCCATAAACATGCAATTAATGTATTTTACATATTTACATTAAATGAATGTTTATGGTAGGCCTAAACCTTTTGATGGGACTGCATAAGTAATACGCTTATATATTTACATTTTCACTTATGCATATTTGATTTTACATTCTATATTTGTCCTTGTGATTTTTTAGATGATAGCCAATTGTCATTTTATTATTATTTGTTAATCGTTTGTCGCTACAGCGAAGAAAGCTAGTTCATTGTTTCAATATATATTCAAAAGCTGTTCAAAACTTACTTAAAAGCTGCTGTTCAAGAAGAATGTCCTTTGTGAACAATTTGGCTGCAGATGAACAGTTAGCTATAATAGGCGCACTGCCTCGTAATGGAATATTGGCATAATGTATATAAATTAATTAATAGAAAATAATATATGATTATTATATAATTTGAAAATTTAAGCAAAAAAATCAATCTTGAGAAATTGTTACATTTTCTATGCTAACTAAAGTTATAATAATTAAAAGGAAATACACATTAAGTTAATATATCTAGAAGAGTAAATATTTCAGGGAGGAGTTACAAGTATTCATTGGCAATATTATAGAATATCATTTCAAGGAAAATACTAAATTTTTGAAGAGAATCAAAAACTAAAAAAAGAACGTGGGATTAAATAAGTACTATTGTAAACAAACCTGATTTTCTAATATAGACAATATTCATCCAAAATTTTTCAAAGTTGATAATTTATTGTGGTTAACGAAATATAGTCATTTAGGAGTGATAGTAAACAGGACAGACGAAATGGTGTCAGTTAGGTGCTCACTTATACTAAATGTAAAAAATACGGAAGTTCTATTGATAGAGATAATGAAAATCCTCAAGCTTTATAAAAGGTCTTGGAGGTGTTTAGAACAACTAAAATAACATGAGAAGAAAGTTAATCAGCAACACAATTTGAAGAAAGCCGACAGTTACATAGAAGCAAGTTAAAAGTTAATCAAGTTATTGAGATTTCTTGACAAAGTTTAAACACTTTTTAGAGAACTTTCATTTATAATTTCATAATTTCAACCGACTACTGCGCGTTGTATTATTTCTATTTTTAAATGCAATGTTTGCCTACAGCAGTATATTATGTACAATATAATAAATAATATTATTTACAAAGTCTGATATTTCGACTATTGAATATCATATATGAAATTTTTAGGTAAATAACAAAGTGCGTTAGTAATGATAATTTGATGTAAATTCCTTTACATTAGTTGAATTTTAGCAGCTCTACTCATGATTAAACGGTTGAACAAAGATAAGAAACAGGTAAATAACCGTAAACAAATTCTTTAAAGTGTTGTAATTGAGTCTTCTAATGACAGCTTTCGACATCGTTTAAAAAAAAAAACGCGAAGCACTTTTGAGGCAAAAGAAAAGTTCCTAACGGAAAGCAATTAACGCCAAGCTACTTTGTTCGTTGTGAAAGAGATTTATAAAGTCCCACCGATCTAATGAGTACTAGCTTTTTCGTCAGAAAATGCAGCATTTAAAATACAAAATGTAACTTTCATAAGAAAAAGTGAAATATCTCTATGGAAATATATGTCATTAAAAGCCAAAAAGCTTCGCATATTGCTTCTGAAAATGTCATTCATCGCGAATAACATAATAAGATAAAATTAATGTGTCGAGAGTTTTAATTCTCAGTAATTTCTAAAGGCAATTTCAAAAGTCTGTTTTTTACAATTTTTTGACCTGAAACTATGGGCCGCCAATGTGGAGCATTTAGAGACAGCTATAGGAAAAACAGAAATACGATATTATAATTCTAAAATAAATTTACAACAGAATCCACAAGTAAGTTAATTTTTGTTCAAAAATAATAAATATTTTCTGCTTAGAAATTTTAAATGAAAATAAAAAGTATATTCTTATGCTTAATTCATAGCAATGAAATACTCCTTCAATATTATTATAAATATATATCATCTTGAAAGTAAGTGCACAACTAAAACAATAAAAAGAACCGTTGCATTTATTTATATCATTTCCTTTCATTATAATATCTATACGGACGAGATAATAATAATAATAATAATAATATGTCTTTATTATCCAACAGAATACTCCATTTATAGGATAATTATTACAAAATAATTCGGAGCAGTTGCTCTATACAATGAAAATATAAATAAAATAAAATAAAGAAATAAAAAAGAACAACAAATGCGCTGAAGAACACAATAACAACTAAGTGTCGGTCATAAATCACTCAGAGAGTCTAGTGCAAATTGCAACAAAAATCTTGCAACCCAACCACACAGCTACATGAATAGATCCGGATAAATACTCATAATATTAGTCATCATGTGCGTAAGTGTGGCTTTACGGAGAATGTGTATTCTACGTCTAGGTAAAACAAAAGACTCAGATGATAGCGTCAAATGCGAGTGAATAGCGAAATCAACTTGCGAAAGCAAAGCAGATTAGTCTATTTTCTTGGTAATGAAATTAAAAAGGAAGTTGATACTGCTGATCCTTCTCCTGTCGGTTAAAGATTGGAAGGAATGTCTTTCAAGAAGAGCAGCGTAGTCAACGCCCCTAGGAGGATAAATGCCATCAATTCTGAAACAAGTATATTTCAGGAAACGTCTTTGCACTCGCTCCAAGATTTTTCTTGGTATAAATAGTGCGGATACCAAATTATAGCACCGTACTCCAGTCTACTTCGAACAAAAGCGTAATATGTTGACCTCACAGCCATTAAGCCATTGAAATTCCGGCATGAACGGATAAGGAAACCCAATGATTTAGTAGCCGCACTGCAAATTGAAAATATATGGTCTGTAAATCGGAGGGCAGAGTCGAAGAGGACTCCTAAATTCTTGAAAAGCGTATGTCTGGGTATTGTTATTCGATTCACTTGGTAATCAAAGAAGACAGGGTCTGAGACTTTAGTATACGTGACTATTGCGCATTTTAAAAATATTTTATTTTCCAGGCACCAATCATAAACTATCTGCAAATTGTTCTGAAGTAAATGACAGCTTTCAATACTTCTAATTTCCATAAAGATCTTTGGGTCATCGGCATATGCTAGGACAGAGCGATTCAGAGAACTTAAAAGATCATTAAGAAATATATTGAATAGCAGGAGGCCAAGGTTAGATCCCTGCGGAACACCTGAAGTCGGTGTAAAGTTACCGGATTGGAATCCGTTATAGTATACGTAACAGGACAGATGACAAAGACATGAAGACAAGAGCTTGAGCAAACCAATTGAAAAAGCAAAGGCATCAAGTTTTTGGGGAAGAAACGAATGATCAGTGCTATCAAAGGCTTTTGAAAATTCAGTGTAAATAACATCAACTTGAAGACGTTGATTCAAAACTTTCCTTATATGTTGTGTTATTTCAGCGAGATTAGTGATGGTAGATCGTGCAGGCACGAAGCCGTCTTGTCGGGGTGAAAGTAACGATTTCGATTCAGTAATTATCTTCTGATACATAACAAACTCAAACAACTTGGCAAAGTTAATTATAATACTAATGAGCCTATAATTAGTGATATCACATCGGTTACCCTTGTTGTAGATTGGCATAATTCGACTAATTTTCCAAACGTCAGGAAAGGAACCAGTTTTAATGTTGAAATTAAACAGAGTTTTTAACTGTTCACATAGCACAGACCCGCAGTCTCTGACGAAGAAACTAGGCACACCATCATGTCCAGCTATTAGAGTGGGTTTGAGTTTCTTGATAGAGGTGACGGAGCAGATTGAAATTGAGTGCATACTACTGCCATCTGGCGAATAAAATGTTGAGCTGTGTTGGAAGACGTTGGAAAATGCACTGGCAAAAACATCAACTGTAGATTGAGGAGTACAGCACTCATCATTGTTGTACGACATATATTCTGGAATTCTAGTACTGCCACTTATACTCTTAACGAATCTCCAAAAGGTGGCAGGATCTGTTGTGATTTGAGATTCCATATAAGGTTGATAGTTGTTGTAAGCTATAGATACTTCAAATTTGACTCTGGATCTTAATCTATCATATTAATTTCGATCCGATGGAAGCCAGCTTCTTTTCCATTTCTTGAAATAGTATTCTTTTGTCTTAATAAGTTGTTTGATCGTGGCGTTATACCATGGTGGAAAGCGACGTTTAGACGACCGAAACTTCGGCATAGTATCATCTATGATAGAATACAATTTAGCGCACAACGCAGAAACAGCAACGTTTACATCTGTATAAGACTCGAGGAACAACCATTCTGAACTGGTAATTTCATTAAATAATTTTAGATAGTTTGTCCGACGAAAATTGTATCTATAGTTCACATTCCAAGGAAAATTCAAACTTGAAGAACTTAACATACACTTAAATTTTATATCAAGTGCCGAGTGATATAAATCCTCAGAGATCAAAGGACAAACATCATGTACAAATTCAATTTGGAAATCAAGATTTGTAAAAATTAGATCCAACGACCTGCCATGAGCATTGGTACAGCGGTTGAGTTTTCGTAGATCCAAAGATGAAATCAAATGCAAGAGTAATTGAAACTTTAGGTTAGAATTTTTATTAGCTGAATTAACGAAGGGCAATTAAAATCGCCACAAATAGAAGCGTTTTTGTTCAAGATCTTATGTCTAGACAATCAATAAAGATCTCATAGTCATCACAAGAGATACTGGGAGTGATATAAATATTAACAAAGAAAACTCTGTGAGACAAAAAATCGCACTGTGAAATATTAAAGTCAATTATTGGCACTGAAGAAGAAATCGAAGAAATATCAACTGGCTTTATCGTTAAAAGGTTAGAAAATGCTGACAGCACACCCCCACTAGTAGTTAAACCAACGTTTTCCAGTCTCCTATCAGATCTGCAAACCAGGTAAGAAGGACTGAAAAATTCTGCATCATTTATTTCAGAGGTAAGCCAGTTTCTGTAAGGAATACCGCGTCAGCATCCAAAGAGTCAGTATGCATTTTTATTGTATGAAGTTTGGATCGTAAGCCACGAACATTTTGGAAAAGATATCTGAGGTTGATACAGCTGGAGTTATTTTTGTTGGATGTTGTTAGTTTTCCTGATTCGGGTTCTTCGTAATTCTCTCTAAAAAAACGACTAATTCTTGTTCCCGAAGGTCATAGCTCAGAATTTTTTGCCTTTTCAAGCATTTCGATAGCTACCAACACTTTAAACGAGGCGTATTCATTCGACTGTTTCGCGTTCAGTTTCACGCACTTAACGTGAGAAAAATCATTATCTTTTAAATGGGTCTCAACATCTGCTATTGTAGTATTTAAATCAAATCCGAAGATATGAAGATGTGCGTAGTGCACCGTGCCTTTTAATCTAATATTTGTAGCTGTACCAAGAGAGACATTAATTGTCCTTCTGTTCTTTTGTCGTTGATGTATGAGTGTATATTCACCGTCGGAAATTTTTTCTTGCTCATTTCTATTATGTCCTGTACCCTGTATAGAATTTAGATTTTTAGTATTACTATATGTTCGGCTGACATCCTCTTCTATCTTGTTTTGCTTACTTTCTGTAGTCTCCGTTGGTTTTGTATCCGCGACCTCGTCCCGTTTTTTAGTTGATACTACTTTTTCGGCGAAGGAATGTTGAACATTATTTACTGGAGTAATCGGTTTCATTTTATCCATTACTGGTAATTTATTTATAGGATTACCATCAATTAATTTGATTAAATCAATGTTATACTTTCTTAATACCTCAACTTCAGTTTTCAATTCAATTATTTTCTTGTTTAATACTTCGGCATTTGCAATGTTTCTTATTAGGACTTCAAACTCCACATTTTTAGATATTCGATTATTTTATCACTCTTAAGGTGTGAATCCACAATGAGAATATGTCATGAGATTTTTGTCTCATACAATAAAAATGGCAGGATAGCTACAATTTCATTGGTGGAAATCATCTTGAAATTGAAGTTATGTTGCGGTTTTTATTGCATTGGACAAAAATCTCATGAGGTATTCTCAATGTGGATTCGCACCTTTATCATCATCCGATCGTAAATCAGGCGGCATTTTTCCCAAAGATTAAGGTTATTAACTAGTAAGTTAAAATTTGTTTGCGAATCGTTGCACAGTCAACCGATGCACAGTCACTGATGGACATCGAGTCGTTAACACTACTGATAAATATTAAATAGTAAAACAACTTTGTTAAGCTGTTGTTAAATATGTAACTATGTATACTTTTATTAACTATGTAATGAATACAATAGACATGTTCATTTAACATATTCTTATAAGAAAGTGTAATAGTCGAATAAACTTTGCAAACGCCATTGTAGAATTATAAAGTTTTAAAACAGAAAGTTATTGAACATTCTTTCTCGCCTTTAGTTATTGACAAGGAAAATCCGAGGGAAAATCCAATGTTGAAAATAAAATGATGTGCGGAAAGGGGAAAGAGGAAAATGGAACATATACTATTCGTTTCTTCTTATTAGATTTTTATATATTGTTTTTCGTTTCCATGAAATTCTATCGCTTTTATTTTTAGCCATGGTCTCATATTTTCTTGTCTCGTTATAGTATTGCTGAAACGAGCGCATGTCTAGACATGTCTAATTTGACATTGATGACGGTTCCCATATATATCTATACAGAAAATGTATTAATTTTATACGTTATAACTCGTAAATATCAAGTAACGTTTTAGTGTATCCTGCTAATATTACAAATTAAATAATAATTTAATTCAATAATTTCGCAATTTTCTGAGCAGTAAGAATATTTGATCTACCTGGAAATAAAAATTATAATAGGTAAAAAATGCAAATCTTTGAGAAATATATTACATGATAGATTTTTATATTTCTACCGTAAAATGATAAGTAAATATTGATAGTTCCTAACTATTACAATATCTAGCATATTGCTTTTCCCCCTACTATTTACTATGTATTGCGTATTGACCCTTTTACCCATACATAAAGCAATGCACCGGGCAGCGCAGCTTATGTGGTTGTTATGTGATGAATTGCCCTGGTTTCTTACTCTCAGATGTAGTGTGAACTTTCTCTATATTGACATATTCTTTGTTTTATGGACAAGGTAAAATAACACTGAAATTTAGAAGTTTACAATTTGTTTTGCATACTTGTAGAATTTAAAACTTAAAATTGCTACAAAGAAACTTAAATATTTATAACAAGAAATAGAATATCGGGTAATTCCGCTGTAGAGCAACCGTAGGCACATGTTTCTGACTCATTGGTCGTCATCAGTACGGTGTCAAAAACACGTGTCTAGTTGCTCTATTGCGAATTTTACTCAATATTCTTTTATTTCTTATATTTGGAATCCAATTACTACGAAACTAATTCACAAAGTTACTTGTCAAAGCTATGTTGAAAGCGAGTAACTATTTATATCTCTTGGTATTGATTTCATAAGCATGCATTTTCAGGTTTTGTCAATGAAATCCCATATCGTCAGTCCGGTGTCAGAGACACGTGTCTACGGTTGCTCTGTAGCGAAATTTACCTGATATTCTTTTATTTCTTGGTCTTTTATGTATCCGCAATTTTTCAAATAGCTTGAAATATGGATATCAAATATTTATTTTTAATAATTAATAAAGTAAAAGTAACATTGGTCCAGGTTTAAGTCCACTTACCCAAGTCATTCTCACGACATGAATAACTCTCTCATTCCCCCTTCAATATTACTAGTAAATTAGACGCCTAGCTCCTATACTCTTTTGGAATCCAGTAAGCACAAATCTACGTTACACAGTCATACAGTCAATTGCCATAGTTCTGTTGAAAACGTGTAACTATATATACGTCGTGGTACTGATTCCATAACCATGCATTTTACGTTTGGTCAATGCGATCCCCAAAACGATAACACCCTTATTGATTGCACAAGTAATCATTCTACATATCAGTTTACTGAAAGAGCTTGTCTAAAATAATTATCTATAAATAGTTATTTGAAAGAAAATAAATACCTCCGAATTTTAATAAAATTTTGAAAATTTAAATTATTAAATAAATATATAAATTACATATTTTAAATAAATAATGTCTTTTTATCATCATACATTTCGTCGAACTCTTGTTTACCTATAGTATAAACTTTATTCTTATAAATTCAATTGCACTAATTTACAAGCTACTATCCACAATAAAAATAAATTTCGTGCTAAAATTAAAACTTTTCGGGTAGTCCCTCCATGTACATTAAATACTAATGATGGATCTTTTCAACCTCATACACTTAGTCTTACATCTAATCTTTATTGGTGGATTGCTGCTGAGTCTTAATTTAAGTTTAATTAATGCTGGTATATTCTAAGCAAACTTATTGATAATTTTTATTATGAAAACTTAAACATAATTTAACTTCTGCCTTAGACTTGAAAAATGTATAATTAGTTTGATTAGTTTCTAATTCCTGATACCAAGCTCTACGTAATAAATTCACACACATGAGATAGTAATGCAATAATGTAATAATAATGCAGTAATAATATGAGGTTAGAAATCTACAAATAGAACGAACATGTACATTTAGATTACAGTGTTGAAATACTAAGAGAAAACTAATGGAAATCGTCAAATATAGTAGGTAAATTCAGTTATAATTAATATTATATAGTTGAATACAGCACTATACAAATCATACGTGAGTACACAAAAGCATTTGCATTATATGAAATTAACATGAGATAAATTTCAGATGTAAATTAATCAACATTCCGGACATAATCGAGAAATCAATACTTACGCAATAACAAATATTGTTATTAATGCAGATACTGCCTGTAATATATAAAATAAATGATATACAACAATATGTAGGGTAAAATAACTAAATAAACAATAATCCACTATACAACATCTTGTATAGTGAATTGTGAATTAAGAGAATAAAAAGCATATACTTAGTGTTCTAAAATTATACATCATTATATAAAATATCATACATAGATAAGAATTATCGAAATTAACATTGATTTTCTAAATCAAATTAAGACTTGCAAAATACATATTTGCATTATAATTATGTTTTAAACCAATATCATTAAGTTCACCGCAAAATGTTTCTTTACAAGGTATGACGAGCTTTATGTTTTAACTAAATAAGCACCATACAGTTGTTACTCTTCTGGAAGCAACCATCTTTATCACAAAAGCATTTCGCAAAGCTGTTCAATGTTTTAAGACACGTTATGCAATACCTGTCGCTTCTGTAAGGATGTGACCACGATGAACTTGAAGCAACTGTTGTAGTGATGTATTAATGAATACTAGGAAATCAAATGTCTTCTATACTTAATAATTTCGGTCAAGGATTCATTTCGTCAAGTTAAGGTAGATACTATGATGTATAGTATCTCTGTCACTACGAGAACGGATAGGGCTTGACGTGCATAGTCAAAAAAAACCCGTCTCGGCTTCCCGTAGTTGCTTATAATGTGCGCTAACGTTTGTAGTTATTAATTAAAAAATTCGCTAACTGCTTCCCCGAGGCGCATACGCCATCGAAGGAAGTAACGCTATTCGATTGTTATCTATATAAGACGCACTCATTATTTGACAGAGAATTACAAAACCTGCATACATACGATTTTTGCCCTTACGAGATCGTTGTCTCATTATCATCAGGTTTCGTCTCAAGCCAAACTAATTCCGTATTTTTGTATTAAAGATTAATTTCCATATTTTTGTATTAAGAAGTAATTTTCGTATATACCTTGTCGAGTTTTGCGCTTTTACATTCAGTTTCATTTAGTTACAATTTAATATGAGATTGGAACGAAAACCAGTATAATAAATATCCTATTTAAGTTACTTTTTTATCTTCTAAATAATTTAAAACAAATCTGCTTCTGTCAGATCAGAGATTTATAAGTTAATAACAGAAAATAACACATCAACAGAAAATAATATGAATACACTATTATTTTGGCGCTTGTAAAATGTGCATTTTCAATTGAACGGTGGCGTCCTCTGTCGGGCAATTAAGCAATATATAAGAAATAAGATATGGATAAATGACAAGTACTTCCCCTCTTCAGAAACTTAATCAAAGCCTATACGAGCCTGTTAGAGGCAATTCCGAAAAATAATTTATGATTGTACAGAGGCCTCTCAAGATGCTTGAAAATTTTCTTATATTTAAGTTTTAAAATGAAAAACTTCATTTCAAACATTCATTCTATAATAATGCATTTCGATGAATGTTTGAATTTTAATTATTTATTTATTTCTAATAGATCAGTATATTTTGTTTGTAAAAATAAAATGTATTGGTTTAATTATAACTGTTCGTTTATAAAAGTCTTTGTTAATTTCATAGATACTTCTATTTGATTATTAACATGGTTTTGTTTAGTTGGTTAATCCTACCCAACTAGAGAGATATAAATACTTTGAGACAAATAGTAGGAACCAAGCCGACCTTAGGCGGCAACCCAGGTCTGCCGCCACCTGCAAAATAACCCTTAATTATAATATAATTTTTTTTATATTTCGTGAGCGTCTGTATCAATAGGTACACTTCAGATATTGGCACTTACCTCAATAAAATTAAAATTTTATCATCTCCAGGAACAAAAAATTTACAGTTCCTACTCAGACACACATTTAGAATACTAATTTAAGACCATTAAATACCTAATAATGTTTTAAATCTTTTCCCGAGATTAAATATATCAAAACATTTTTATTAACAAGGCATTTGGATTAAAATTTTTAAACATTGACTTTTAAGGCGATTGACAAAGTTTCTAGTTGGAGGTCATAAATTTTGGCGACAATGGTTATGCATACGAGCTTTCTATCTCAGATTTATGCTGTGTTAGTTTGAAAGGAAATTCAAGCCATGCGCCAACTGTCCAGTGTCATATTAGGTGGTTTAAACTTTAAAAAAAAGTCAATATCAACAACAGTCAATTGTAACAAATTTTGGAAGACTATTACATCAGGTGTTCGAATGGTGTCGCTCTCGCTCTAGGCAAAGATGTAGACGCCTTTTAAAGTTATTTTGCACTTTCGTATTATCATTTAAATCATTTAGTTCCTGGAAAACATCCTCGCATATCTTCTTTTGTCGTGGGTACTCCTCGGTAGACTATTTGTTTCATCGTGCCGCACAAAAAAATTCCGGGGACCTCGTTAGCCAGAGGTTTTCTTCGGCTTATCCATCTTTCGCCTAATTGTTCTTGCAGTTTCGCCCTCACAATTTGGCCAATATTTCTTTATTTACTCATTCAAATGCCTTTATATGAATCAATCGGTAAACCTACAATGGTAAGGTGTTTCAAGCAAAAGAGTCTAGCTGTAAAAAATAAATTACCCTTCTTCAAATTTAAAGTACATTAGCTTACATTATGTTTGCGTTTAGAGTGTCTTTATGGATACTATAGTTATGAAGCTCTAACGCTGATACCAAGTATAGTGATATCTAGTTGTTCTTATGTCCATTAACTGATACAGATCAGTTTGAAAATAGAAACATGGTATAAGACCGCCAACTCGCCTTATCAATTACCTTAACTCTTTAACAAAGCCTTGCAGTCAGAAAAACCAGGTTAGCAAGTTACGCTGGACATCACTGAATTAGTGAAAAGCAAAAATTCTAGAAACAACAGTAATAACGATCAGTTTATCCAAATGTTAAGAATGAGTTAAGATAACCTAAACTCGTGTAAATACACATCTAAATTTATTGCAAAATTTATAAGTATAAATGAAAGTATTCTAATTGCTAAGTATTGACAATATTCTTAGTAAATATTATAGGAAAATCTCAAACTGAAAATAACTGAGTTTAAAGAATAAAACAAACGTGCTTCTATTGTTAATCGAAATTGGTTATCGTTAGTACGGTGCAGCCAAGGCTAGACCGTACTGACGATGACCAACGAGTCTCAAACACGTGTCTGCCTGCTTCTCTAAAGCGAAATTTACCCATTATTCCTCTTTTGTATTTCATCTATTCCTGATAATGCCCTTTATTCTGTCATATGAAATATATAAACATGTCTGTTAATTGCTTAAAGGCTTAATACAAGAAAGATTGCATCATTTGGTTGACAACCTAGCAAACATCTCTGTATATACGGTAAAATTAGAATAATTAAATTCAAACTTCTATTTAAATGTTTGAAATGACTAATATCAACACATAATATGGGGCTACAATAATTTGTACACATTGTATACGGTCACATTATCATATATTGTAGTCAGTTAATTGAAAATCTAGAAAACTATAAATACTGACACCCCTAGGTAAAATCATTAACTACAAATAACTTATTCTAAAAAGCTCCTTCCTTGATAATTCGGTAAGCTAAATTAAATTAATAAAATCAAATGCTTTAAATTAACCAAACCGATAAAAATTAAGTTAATTTTATATATGTGCTAACTCGTGAAACATAATACTCCCAGGAGACACTTTTGTGTGCAAAAAAAAGTTGCGTTTGTGAATGACAAGATATGGCCGAAAATAAAGCTTTTTCATGTCATGCCCATAACACGGCAAATTTACACCGGAAAGATAGTTCCGACCATTAACTACCAATTCCGTTATAAGCAGAATTATATCCGCAATAACATAATCCTTTTTTGGGGACCAGTGTTTTCACCATAAAACTGACATTATCAAATGTTATAGTCAGTTTAACCGCAGAATTATCGCACCCATCCACTATTTCACTTTTATGAACGTACCTCACAATACTTATTGTTATTTATGTGACAATAAAACACACAGTAAATTAATTTCGTGGATGCGTAGTTTTCGAAAGACTTGATTTACTGAAGAAATTATATTAGAAATATAATTTTCTCGGCGATATATTCATTAAGTTGAAATTACCATTATTTGTTGTTAAATAATACCTGAACGGGGAGCTATTAATCAAATACAGTATGGCTTTTGCCAGAACATATTTTGTGAAATTGTATATAAATCGTTCCTTTTGATTGTTATTACTATCAAAACTAATCCTTAAAACTTGAAACTTGAAAATCAATTCTTTAGTGTTCCTCTATTTTCATTTAAATTAGCTTTAAAAAATTCAATATATAATATATATAATAGAGTTGTTCTCTGATTGTAATAATTTAGAATTTGTTATCACCTGAAGAAGCTACAGTGTAGCGAAACAGCTGTTGTGTTTTTAATTTAAATATAGTGTAAATCTGAAACAATTGTTTGTGTTTTATTTCTATTAAATTAGCTTTCATTCATATAACGCCTATATTTTAGATTAGCCCTCACCAATACACATTTCATTCAAATAGAAGGTTCGACTGTATGAAAGTTGAAAAACATTAATAGCAATACGGTAAGTTAATTAGGCAATATAAGCACCAGTCACCAACTACTACTATTATTAAAGTATAAGTTGGTTTAATAAAGTCTGCAATTTTTGACTTATTGCGCTTAACCTATTTTTTACGATAGTTTAGCCAGTTGAAGTCTTTCTCGGAAAAGTCCTTTTTTTTGTTGGCTCAAGGCTTGTTTACTTCAATCAACGATTTGTATTCGAAGATATTAGTGCTTATTGAAATAAAAAAAGAGAATGACGTATGGTATTCGAAACTTATGCATTTGTAGAATCCAATCAATATCCATCCAATATTGGAATATACAGGGTGAATCATCTAAGCGGTTAAGGCCGATTATGCCTTTATGAGTAAAGATATTTCGAAGCGGTTGTGTTCATGTCTTAGCTGTTCATTAGGAGCACAGTTTAAAAATACAGGGTGTCCCAGAAATAAAAAGACGGAGTAGCAGATATGTAACGTCCGAACAGAAATAAGCCCAAATATACCACAATAACGAAGAAATTAAAATTTTAATTTTCTATGTTGTTTCTTAGATAAAAAAAAATTACATTACGGACCTGGAACAGAATGTATGTTTAAAATTCACGTAAGAATGTTCATTTGTAAATAGAAACGAAGACGCATTCATAGAGAAAAATACGCTTTTATTTGCATAAAACGGGAAAAAAACGTTAAATCGTAAAAACATATTTTTTGCGGGATGTGTCTCAATAACGCAGCTATGTAGTCGGTTATTGACCCAGATGGGTGACCTACTTTCTTGCATGCAATAAAAGATTGTTTTTATTTTTAAAATAGGAAGGTTGTTGCTCTTTAATGTGTTCGTAGTTGGAAACAGCTGAATATTCAATAAATCGTATTTTTCTAGCATGTTTAAAATTAAAGTAATTAATGGTTTGATATTTATTATGAAGTATCTATTCCTCCTCCTTTTTTTTTAACACAAGTAATATGGTGGTTCTGAAAAGCACCGATTGTGAAAGTGAAGCAGGTGGATATTTAGTGCAGGGTCGGCGTAAGGCCAATTGAATTCTTTATTATTTTTTTCTGCCGTCTGCCCACGAATAAAGACTTGATATTTTGAGGGTACGTTTTTACACAATCTAGCTTCCGATTTCTGCTACTCCGTCTTTTTATTTCTGGGACACCCTGTATGTTGTATGATACAGAGTGATCCATAACTTGGTGGCTAACCATAGTTATAGTTTTTTAAACGGAACACCCTATATATTATTGCATTTTAGAATTCCCCGTATAATTTTTAGTCAAAAAGTTATAAGATAGTATAGGCCTAAAGTGTAAAGTTTTTGACTTATTCCCATTTTTCTGAAAAATTCAATGTTTGTATAAAATTATATTTCTCGAAAACGACGTATTAGATGGACAAAATTTTTTGCAGTATTGTTTAAATAAGAGGTCCTAATAGAAGCATGTTTTATTTTTTACAGTTACTAACTGCATGTGCAGGAAACTCGATTAAAATTAGATGACACGTTTTTGTATAAAACTCAATTTTTTTAAATGGAACACCCTGTATATCAGTTCATTTTTGAAATGTTTATTAAATTTCATGTCAAAAACATGTAAAACGTTATTACTTTAAAAGTGACTATTACAGAGTTATTGTCGTTTTTTGATATACTTTTGTTAGTTTTTGCAAAAAAGGCAATTTTTTCAAATGGAACAGCCTATATATTATTTCATTTTTGAATTTCTTATTAAATTTCACATCAAAAACATGTGAGACGTTAATACTTTAAAAGTGACTATTGCTGAGCTATTGTCTCTTTTTGATTTAATTTTGTCAATTTTGAGGTTTTAATTAATATAGTATAGTACTGACAAAATTGTATCAAAAAGAGACAATAGCTCAGTAATAGTCACTTTTAAAGTATTAACGTCTTACATGTTTTTGATGTGAAATTTAATAAGAAATTCAAAAATGATATAATTTGTCCATCTAATACGTCGTTTTCGGAAAATATAATTTTATACAAACATTGAATTTTTCAGAAAAATGGAAATAAGTCAAAAACTTTACACTTTAGGCCTATACTATCTTATAACTTTTTGACTACAAATTATACGGGGAATTCTAAAATGCAATAATATATAGGGTGTCCCGTTTAAAAAACTATAACTATGGTCAGCCACCAAGTTATGGAACACTCTGTATAATACAAAATATTTTTAAAATGTGCCCCTAATGAACAGCTACTACATGGGAAAAACCGATTCGAAATATCTTTACTCGTAAAGGCATAGTCGGCCTTACCCGCGTAGTTGACTCACCCGCTATATCTGGGAATACTGGGAAATTAGTTATCTTGAACAACGAATAAGTATGCCATGTATCGCGCAGCAAAAGTGCTAAACGAACTATCCTTAAGGGTGTTGTATAGCAAACTAAAAATTTCGACGTCTTCGGCGCGGGTATCGGGGGGTAGTGCTCATGGGTGGGACTTGCCAATACCCCACTACCATGTACTGTTTTGCTAAATGCTATAGTAAAAATCTAAATTGTACAGTTCCCAGTTTATAAGTACCGCCCTTATGGAGCGATGCATTCGAGATGATGATGCGTTAAGTGCTAATTGTCTCTGTTCAGGCTACACATACTCTACGTAACGTAGGTGCTAGTAATATTTTGTATGATTTATTTAGTCTGGTGTCTTGGCGCTACAGGAATGTAGATCGTAAATTTTTTTAGTCTGACATGTGTTCAATAAGTTAATATGTAAGAGGGAATTCTGATTAAAAGAAATATTACTTAGTGTCTATGAATACTATATAATAATAATAATATTTTGTTGAAAGGCACTAATGTCATCGTCTTGATTATCTTTTCCATTGGCCGTATTGAAAATCACAGGATAATTATTTATATCTATAGGTACTATTATTATACAAGGTGGTCGGCAAGGTATCCGAGAAACCTCGTACATGAATTCAATGACTAATTTTAAACAGAAATGTTCTTATTCACTTTTTCCGAATTCCTAACGGTTCTTGAAATATCGGTGTTCGAAGCTGTAATTAATTACTAGAGGGTTTAGAAGAAAATGTGATTTATTTTATGGAGAGCCTACGGAGCATTATTAAAGCAGCTCAATGTGGCCACCGCATTGTACAATGCATAACTAAATCTTCCGTCAGAGTCCTCGTTCCCAGTTGTAGTTCTCCATATTGTTTTTCGCCTCATAAAATGTCATGATGATGAGCCGGTATTTTTAGGCTTTCCCCTTGAATATGTAAGTGTCTAGATTTTTTCATGTCCCATTTGAGAAAATCTAGTGGGTAGAGATCCGGAAATCGCGGTGGTTAAGCTATGGAACCACCACGACCTATCCATCGATTTGGAGACTGTTCATTGAGAAAATTAGTGACACCTCTTCCACAATGGGCCGGAGGACCATTATAAATAATGAAGTGTAGCCACCACACGACTTTCTTGTACATATGAGCGTTTCAAATTATACAAAATTGGAATTTGAATAATTTTTGTATAAAAAGATTCATAAAATTTATAGTTTGAAGCGCTCATACGTATAAGAAAGTTGTGTGGTGGCCACACTTTATTATTTTCGAATATCTTGCAAAGTGTGCATTCTATAGTGAATCATTAAGGAAACTTTTTAATTGCATCCCTTATATATTACAGAACATAATAATACATACAAAAATTAAAAAATGACGTATTAAAAAATTTAAATTCATTGTGTGAAAAACGAAGAATAACTATTCATGATATGTAGTGCAAAATGTGGTTCATCAACGTCGTCATTGTATTTATCACCAGAGCTATCAAAAGCTGTAGAGGGGCCTGGTAAGGGAGATGGAGGCGAAGAAATAGAAGTATTTACAAGGGCAGGAGTTCTGGTTATAGCTTTTGAAAAGAATGTCGTTAATGTAGTATGCTTTGTAACTTGTATAACTTCACTTATTGGCCGTTCAACTTTCGTGAACCGTTCAATATTTGAATCCATATCTTCTAGTTTTAGTAGTTTCATTCACTTTCCTCCACTGGTTCCTCCTCCGGGAGCCGTTGTACTTCCAACTCTATTAAATCTTCGTTTGTTAATTCTCCCTCAATATACTCAACTAATGCTTCAATATCCTCCACTTCAGCTTCTAAATTAAGTATGTTAGTAAGTTCCACTACTTTATGTATGGCATTAGTGTACTCGTCTTTGTGAAAATCTAAATTATTCGTGAACACTTTCTGAAATTTTACATTTTTTCATCCATAATTTTATCAAATTGCTCAATAAATTATTCCACTGCTTCGACGTCAACGCTTGCTGCTTCACCGCTAATACTTCTATTAAACTTCAGAGATCATTCGCGCCTTTGCCTGAATAATTAGTAGGCTCATCGGCATTCTATTTTGTATCTGGTCATCAACCAAATCGCGAGGAGCTTTTCCATCTCAAGAATCAGACCTTTCCGCTGCCTAGTTATTACGGCTCTAAAACCTGTCGATGATTTTAATGCATCTTTTACTTTAGTCCTGTCCTTCAAGATTGTTGAAATTGTTGAATGCGCCGGATCCAAGTCACGTGGTATCTCTTTAACTTTACTGCCATCTTCATTATCGCAGCGAGTACATTAGATAATTTGTAGATAATATTTTTTTTTGTTAAAAAAATTTGTTGTTCGACCAACCATTTACTCGGAAACTCCATTCAAAAACTTTTTGAGATTACCAAAAACCCACAAGGAGGGAAGGGGGGGTTCCAACTGTTTGGTTTTAGAGTCGTCGCATACCCCACTAACAATTAATCAAATAAAATAGTCTCGCATATTTTTTTCTAAAAAAATACAGAATGACTGTACTATAATATCATGTATTGAATGGAATTTCATTATTTTATTATTATATATAAATTATTTAAAGTTTAATGTTTATTCATTATTATTATGTAACTATATCTGTAAAATAATAAGTCCTGTTTCTGTCTGTTCTTTATTTGCCATAACAGGAAAAATAATCTAGCTAAATTTTTAAAATAAAAGATATCCTTTCCGAGCAATTTCTGGTTTAGTTCAATTCTTTTTATAACTGTCCGAACACTGAATCGTTTGAGAGTAATTTTTTGCTAGGTCGTAAATTAATCTTTTGAACGTCTACCAGTCTGGTACAATATCTGTACAGAGGAAGTAGGCACCATCTATATCCATCTCATTTTCTATATTAGTTTTACATTATTTTTAACTCACTTATAAATGTCAGTAGTATTTTATCTTGATAAATGTAAAATAGTGGAAGAACTAAAAAAGCTAGTATTATTTATGAATCGTATGTAATGTTTTTGTTTAAGTTTGTATTTATGTAACAGTTATCAAAGCCTGCCAGCCAATGTGTACAATTTTATGAAATGTAATACAAAATAATATAAGTCAATTTTACAAAAAGAAAATATATATTAATTTTATAAAGTTAAATCAAGGTTACGGGATAATGTTTTCAATTTTATGATATGTAAAATAATATAAAAAATGTTTAATCAAATACCTACTCAAAACTGTAACAACGATTTCTGTATTCCGAATATCGCTCGTAAAGTGAATCCCCATCTAAACAAAGTAACTCCGCCCTGTCTTGGATTGCAAGGATATATCAAATATTTGACTGCAGGTGGCGTACTAAAGCAGTGCCAAAAATGCATTTCTTTCTTATCAAATTACACATTTATCTTAATAAATACGAAAAAATTTTGCTAGAAATTAATGTTCACAATAATATGTTATACGTCGGTACGCATTTTATTTTTCGATGGTCTATATATATTTAATTTTTTATAACAATTAATAAAAAATTGAAAAAACAAAATGCCTAGGGATGTGTAGATTAACATTATAAGAATATTTCATCTAAATCATTTTTGCATAAAGTTTAAAGGTAGCCTTTAATCTGTAAATATTTGAAAATGTACCTATACAACACCCTTAATGAACACTGGTATTAAATTATACACCTTGGCAACTTAGCATGAAACCCACTTTCCTACAGCGCAGTCCTATGCGCGGGCGGCATAATTTCACTTCGAGAAAATCTCAAGTTTAAGTGATGTAAATCAGTGCGAAACGAAATTGATCGTAAAGATATGCAGGTACCTTGGTATTAATTATTGCGTAATACAATTTAGCAAATTGTAAGAGTCTGTGGTTATCCATATTGGCGCCATTTCAACTCGAACATTATTCCAAATATTAGTCTTAAACAAGATTTCTGGACTCGGTGTATACGGTTACGTAGTCTTGTGTTGAGCATTGACCATACACTGAAGCACAGTAGGAGAATTTTGAAAGCACAAGTGCCTTACATAACAAAGACTACATATGTGTACACAAATAGCATCTGTGAGAGTAAATAAGTTTTATGTTAGCATAAGCTTTCTGTATGTAGGTTTTTATTTGTGAATTATATCTGAATGAATTATCTAGAAACAATCCCAAATATTTAGCTTTGTCTTTGACTGGTATAATATTATTAAATATCTGCAACCTAACATCTGTCTTCTATTTATAGTTTTGATTGTTACTGCCAAAAGTCAATATAACAGATTTAGCAGAATTTATATAGAATGAGTGCTGAGAAGCAAATTCAGAAATGTTATCTTGTTCTTTAAATGTAAACAAAAGTCAACCCAGTATTTTTATTTTGCATCTAAGGATCCAAGTCAAAGCAGCGTATTCCATTTTACTCCTCACAAGAGTTTGATCAAAATCTGTCGTTGGCTCTATAGAAGGATGTGTGAAATAGGTACGGTATGACATGGCACCTAATTCTAAATGCTAAATGTGTATTAGTGGTTATTGCTATTATTCTGGTAGTTATAAATGAGAGCCCGTCTAAAAACTATTATTTCTAAACAGTTATGGCTTATGAGTGGTAAAGGAGTTTTAAGAGTTCAATAACGAGTTTTATTTCTTCTTAAACCTTGACCAAAACATATAAATGCAATTCAAGAATGGTTCACATATTAAAGAATAAAAGCAAATGTCAGTTCACATAAAATGTACCACAAAGACAGGACAGTCATGCTGTGATATTAAATGGCCAAAAAACATGTTGACCTTTTGACATATCTTGACATAGTTTTTGACAGGAAGTTAAACTATCAAAGACATATATTCACAAAGAAGAAACAACTTAGCAAGTACTATTGATTATTAAAAAAAAATCAAGTCAAACTCTTAGTGTATAAAGGCCTAAATATAGGTACGATATACAACGTTGGAGAACAGCCCCTAATTTCAATACCCTTTACAAAACAAAGTGCTACGATTAATATTTAATACACTGTGGTATGTTCCGAATTTAATTATCGAACGGGATTTGCAAGTGATATCAGCGAAATTTCCACATCAGAGGATAACAATTTGTTTGTTTAGCTGCTAAACAGGGGGCCGTTCACAGGAATTGATTCCTTTAATCCTCATTTAAAGTCAATAAAAATACTTAATATGCTACTAAAAGACACAGTAGATATTATATGTATACAGCACGTGCAAAAAATGTCGCAAAAGCTAAACACAGCGACATTCTTCGTTCAGTTCTGAATAAGAAATGTGATTGTTAAAATGTCGTATCATTCTTCGAATGCTTTCAGGAACCATTTGAAAGAAACATCCATTTGGCAACACTGGACCCGCATACTATTATTTATAATTGTAGATACCGCTATAATTTCCGTATTTCGATCTTCGAAAACATTTTACTCGTTATTAGTCTAATCAGATGGTAAATCTGTTGTTTTAAATTCTACACATTGCGCGAGGTATAATTTGCTATTCAATTGAGTGAGATGAGTTCTTTGTTTGGGTATTTTTCTGACAGTAAATCAGTGACATTATTACCTACATAATTGTTGGAATTGAAAACAATCTGTCTCTAGGCATATGGTACTAACTGAGCGATCTTCTTGTACTGGTACAATTTGCTCTTCTAGTTTTATTGTACGCCTCTCTTGGTCGACCAGCATTAGCATTTCTTTTAGTAACCGAATCAGTTTCACGTAGATGTCGATCCAACATTTGAAATACATTTCCACTAGGATGTCTCCGATTTGGGTAACAACGTGATACTCGAGTTCTGCCATATTAGCACTTCCATTACAGAAACCATACATCATGTACACCAGAAAAATAAGTAATCGTACACTTCGCGGAGATATAAAGTTGTATGGGCATGTTCCCCATATACTATTGCATAATAAACACGCCCATGCCACCTTATATCTCCGCGAAGTGTACGGTTACTTATTTCTCCTAGCGTACGTATCGCCATTTCATTAAATGTAAAATTCATATTGAGAGAATAAAATAACAACAAAGAAGCATAACAACTAATCAAAACAATACAAATAACCACGAAGAAGCAGAGTTTACACAAAATGAAACACGATAGTCGAATTAAATGCACAGGTAAATGTCAAAATTTAACAGTAATTATATTGATGGAGATCACATTGAAATACAAACCCATTGCTCTACAACGTTGTCAAATGTGTTTTTCGTGAGTACGTTAATGAAGAAATGTTAAAAACAAACTTTTTAATCAAAACGAATACGTTTAGGAAATATTACTGTAGTCCGTCTCAACCTTAGTATTCAGTATGTGTCTTATGGAGATAGACAACATAGTTGTCAGATCGACAATGACAAGTTAGGTTGGTAGCTCATTATAATGACACGACATTTTAAATACTTGTTGGTTAGGATATTATTCTATATTATTATATTACAATATTAATTTGACACTTGACAGGAAGGTTATGTTGTGATACTTACACCAACCTACAATACCAACCGTAAACATAATAAATCGAACTGACAACATTGCCTTGAAATAAAAAAAAGACAGTTTATTACAAATTGCTTACAGTAGTAAAAGAGGTATATATCCCATAAGAGACTGTACTGAATACTAAGGGTGAGACAGTCTATAGTACAAATTATTTTTAAAACTAAATTGCAGCTGTCTCTTTTGACAGATATCGAAGAGGAAGGCTTAGTTATGCATTAAAAGTCAGAACTTCAAGAACCCCGTGATAACAAACAAAGCATGATACGACATTTTAACATTAAGATTTTTTATTCAGAACCGAACGAAAAATGTAGCTCTTGCGACAATTTATACACACGTTATATACGGAGTAATGAAAAAGGAAATTTTGCTAGGATAAAAATTGTACGTTTACTATGTTTAATTAATTTTAAAAGTAAAAAAAAATGGGAGTGCTTAAGACCACACAACAGAAGTGATAACTTCATCAAGGCGAGGTTAATAATACGAAATACAAACTTTTTTTCGTTCTATATTCATTTACATTTACATTTTCCATTTTCCATTTTCGTTCTATATTACATTTAAAAAATATATATTTATTATTATTGTGTATACATTATTCTAGTACATTTCGCTCCGGCTGATTAAGTTTTCACTTCAAAAATTCATACGTACGCATGTATATATACAAATAGACGATATAATAATTCTCACACGAGTACCCGAGCTGGTCTAATGGTAACGTGCAGGCCTTACACCCGGGCGGCTCGGGATCGCATCTGCATGCGGGCAAGAATTTTTCAGAAAATAAAAATACAATATTTCGCGTATTTATTCTAACTAATTGAAATTAAATACTGCTAGTTAGTGTTATAATACAAAGCCAAGCGTGGAACGGCAGAGACGCATTAACTATACCTCTCTCGCTCCCTTAGTCGACTCGACTCTAGCCGACTTTGCCCGAACGAGCGTTACATTCCGAGCGTGACGGCTCAGTCTTCTTCAGTGCCCAACAATCAATGCATCAACGCGCCCATAGAAGTTTTCACTTCAAAAATTTCGATAGTCCAGCAAGCAAATGCAAGATGCCGCAGCATTATGTATCATAATTCTTGAACGAACTAACAATAGGTGTTTTCGGGAATTAAACCCGGTCATTGGGGTTACAACACGGTTAGCACGAATGCGTTCGTTAATTCAGTCGGGTAAAAACAACCGTGTTCGTCAAATCGAAAAAGTAACCGGGTTCAACAAGCTGGTTCGATTTTCATAACCCTGGTAAGTGAGTAGGGTAATGCGGGTTGTTTTACCCCCTCCCCGGTCCATTTTTTCTGTCGTATTGCCCGTATAGCTAAACTATGTTATGAAGATAGGTATTTATAAGATTATATGCAGCCGTTTACGTTACGTTACTCAACGTGACCGCAGTTGTGTTCGGAAATGTTTCATTTAACCGGGTAAAGTTAATGAACCTGTTAGGTACTTTCTAACCGGGTCACGTTAATGCTATATATTTTCCGAAAACGCCTAATATATATTTCATACCGGGGGCTACGAATTTTAGACTTGACACATAGAATGCTTCAGATTCCACCTCAGTAAACGCGGAGAGATAGAATATGTAATTGGTATAAAGCTGTTGAGGGATGTTAATGTCCGGGGTTCTTATTATTATTATTATTTTCATAATTTTTCAAAATAATAAGTTTTACATCAATACAATTATATACTAAATATGTGTTTCCGTAGAATTATTCATGAATATCAAGCTATTACAACTTGCTATCACTTATTAGATTGCCTTGAAAAAGCATTTTGTCCGGCGCTCTTTTTGAAGTTACTAATCATAACTGTGACCCTCGTCTGCGCTTAAATCAGTGTCTGCGATAGTCGAGGACTGCATATTGAGTACGTGATGTGCGACATTAGAGTAAGATGGCCAGTGACTGGAAGTAAATAATCAAATTCAATTGTTGTGTAGATTCGAAAAGTCCAGTCGGCCAATTGTCTAACAAATCTAGTATTTCGGTAGCAAATCCACGAAACATATTATATATTTGACTATGAAGAACAACCGCTTAGAAAAAAACCTTAACATTTAATCTATGAAACTGTTAACAGATTAAGAATAGTAAATATTAGAGACAGGTGATTTTATACTTGAGGGTATAAGAAAGGAAGGGGAATAACGAACGGCTACTGACATAAAATGCTGAGCTATATGATAATTTAAGAGTCAAAAAGAAGATAAGCGTAGAAATGGAGGGGTATAGTTGTATCAAGGGCTAGTTGTCCAATCAACTCGAACTCTATCTGTAAGCATTGGTGAAAACAAGCATCACATATTGCTGTCACCTTTACATTTTGAAAATAATAGTCTTAGGAATTAATTTGGATCTTAAATAAGAGCAATAATTTATTTTAAACATTTATTCAGAGTTAGATACTATGTTTAGAATATACGCACATAAGTAAAATAAGTTGCAAATATTTAAGGATGAATTCCTTTATTAGAAGAAATAGTAAAATAAAATAAACATATAGTTACTAATACACTATAATTAAGTAAACTTAAATATTAGAAATAAAGACAAAAGTGATATAATATACAAGTACTAAATAAATCAATGGACGTTATTTTGAAGCATGGTTTGAGTATAAAGCTACAGAACCTACAGAAATGGAACATTACTTAAAAATAAAAAGGTACTGAGGGCAAATAATAGAGAAAGAGTAATCTTAAAAGATGGGACAATAAAAAGGGTGAATCATCTGAATGCTATTAAATTATACGAGCAAGGTGAAATCAGATGTGCTCGAGAAAATGACACAATCTTAAATTAAGACGTAAATGTGAATATGAATAATGTTAATTCATAAATGTATTGTCAACAGTAAAACTAAAACATAGTAAATACGGACATTTCATAAAGAAAAGAGGAGATAAGTACGATATTTCTCGTAAGATATGTTAAATCGTAAATAAAAACATTTTTTAAAATAGTAATGTATGATTAAAATGCATTCTTTGATTTTTGTATGTGTAGCCTTTGTGTTTTGGTTTCACTGGAAATAATCATGTATGATTTAGGCACCTGCAAGAGAAAAATACAACGTTAAAATTTGTTTATAGCTTTCTATAAATAGCTATATTACCTGAAGAAATAATGTGGCTTGAGAACAGAGAGAAAGAAACGGAGGCGGTAATTCTTCACAGCACGGACCCGGTAAAGAAGATCCAGGTTATCTGCAATGTCTTTCCCTTGTTTCCAGACAGACGGCAAAAGAAAGTATTTGACGAACAGTGAAAAAAGCAATGCATTTACATATAGATACAACGAATGTTTATATTGAGGAAGAAGAAAAGAAACAATAAACTTACCTAAGAAAGAAGCAACAAGTTTGTAAACTTCAATAACAAATAGTTTTGAGACGTCGCCATTGCTGTGCAACTGTCAATGTAATTCATCTGTATTGGAATGGAAGTGACAACTTGAGAGGGCGCCAAAGCAACGACAATGTTTTGTTTGACCATATAAAAAGGCAAAACAGGATAGGACAGGCAGAGATCTGGACTGCAATTTGAATTGTAAACACGCGAAAATTATAAAGCGAAACTCCGAGATAATAATATAAAGTTATAGTAGGGCATACAAGCACTGCTTGTTAATTCATAATTTAGAAGTTTGTATTCAGAATTAGAGTTTAAGATTTTAGTTACGATTTTCTTTTCAAATAAATTCGTTGAATTAATTCTTTTTATCGTTTCAAAAATAAAAATGGAAGATATAAATGAGATGGAGTTTGATCAATTGTATGATCAAATGAAGTGAGTTATGATATAGAAATATTTTAAATTATCTAATATCAAATGAAAGTTCACTTGATTTCAAATATTGCGTTTAGTCATTACAAATTATAAATGTATTTAATGGTGTTGAACATGCTACAAGGGTACTATGTGCGAATATTTGCCTTTAGTGGATTGTTGGGCATTATTAGGTATTGAATAATAATCATTTAATTAAATTTCAAACAAATTAATACGAACATGCGAGGATGTTTTTGATGGGTAAATACTAAATGGCTAGAAGTACTATGTGAAAATATTTGCTGCTAGCAGTTAGTATGAACCAATTTCAGAACATTTAAGTAGTAAGATTCTAGATTACTAAAGCACTACGCGCGAATGTTTGTTTTAGTAAAATAGTGATGGCATCGTATTAATAAATTTTACAAGAATCAATTTTTTTTTAAATTAAAGAACATACATATATAGATCTCACACATATTACAACTCAAAAAGGAGTATAGATATTTCCAATTAAGAACAAAATTTTACAAGATGTTGATGTTGTTAGTAATCATAATTCAAAATATATCTGTTATTAGTATAAAACATAGATATTTTGTTTAATTTCCTCACCTTATCCCAAAGTATACTAAATAAGAGAAAGACCAGAAATCAAGAAGTAAATCATGTATGAATTCACCAATGAAATATAATAATTTATGCTGATACGAACAAATCGATTATGAAAGTGTTACATCATTTGTATAACTTATATAATTAGGTAGTATCACAGCTATATGTGGGTTCCCTTGTGATAATATGGAGTAGCGCACAAAATATGAAAGTTTGTGTGTTAAGTTAGTGAATCTTAAGTGAAATTATGGGCGGTAAGTATTTTTTTATAAAATTATTGATCTTCTACTATTTCTTTTGAATTGCATCGTCCAGGTTTGATATATACAGTCTTGGATAAGCTGTTTTTATTAGTTTTGCGATATAAACATATTTCGAGGTTATTTGCTTGCGTTTATTTCTTTCTCTATCCAAGAATCAGTCGTCGACATAAAGTGCTAGCTGTCACATAAAAGAAGGGGTTAGTAGTCACATGTGACAACTACATCCGTTTCAATAAGATTTCTGTTTATAACCATAACAAAAATTTACCAGTAATAAATTTTAAATTTTAGCTGTCTACAATGCGGGGTAACAGAAAACGGCTGGCGGATCGTTGGCAAACACCAACAGAAGTTATATTGGGAGACGTAAACGTAATAAGTTACGGCACATCAATTCAAAGCATAGGAACAGACTTTGCTACCAAATATCAAACCCTAGCTAGATACTACAACAAGAAACAAAGTAACCCCAATCTGAATTTTCTTGTGGTGTACAAAAAAATTCGTCAAGTTTTCACTTTTTTAATGAAGTTTTCCGGCATATACACAACATCGTATGAAATCCTCGTGGAGTCCAAACATTTGCCTCTGAATCCGCAACTATTCTAGAGAGGAAAATTCCACAGACGTGGAGTACTAACAAGATGGTTGGAATAGACTGGTTTAAAGCATTCATGAAAAGAGAGCCTGTTCTTAGTTTTGATAAATTGAATTTTTTAGCGTTTTAAAAACTTGATCATATTCAGGGTCGTCACCATTTTGGCCTAAGAAATATATGGCATGTTCAAGAAACTAGCATCTCAACCATGCAGAAACCTGAACATATCGTTGCCGGAGGAATAGTTAAGCAAGTAGGCTCTATTACCTCATAGAGCGTGGGGGCTTGCTTACTATGGGTATAGGAGTTTCGGCAATTGAGATTAATAACTGTTAATGGCACACACATTTCCAAATGAAGAAAAGGTTGATATATTGGAAGTGTATTTCAAAGCAAATAGAAATTCTGAAAATGCTTGCACAAATTACGCTCGCTCAGCGTTTTACGGAAAGACCACAACCACACCGGACAATTTTTAATAAAATAATCCGAAATTCAGTGAACTATGGAAGCTTAGAACAAAAAAGAGCTAACTATCATGTTAACAATACTCATACACGTCAAAATAATTTTTTACAAAATGTTATGAACAATCCAAGTATATCAGCACGTCAAGAATTCCGAAATCTAATGTTTATAAAACGTTGAAGAAAGACAGATATCACCCATACAAACCAACAATTTAGCAGGTGGTATCTACAAAAATGTGAAAATGATGCTGATTTTCCTCGGGAAATTATCATCACTGGTCTACTGAAAATCCAAATTTGGTAAATCAAAGAAGATTTGAAGTTCGATTTGGTTTTAACCTGTGGTGTGGCTTGATTGGTACGAACTTTTATTGACACCTTTTTGTTCTATGAGTTTTTGTTTTTTCATTTTAGAAAATCACCTAATAGGTCCTTACATCTTTGATTACAATTTAACTGGTAATAGATATTTGGAGCTACTAACTAATGCCTGCCCTAAGACAAATTATTAACCCTGAAAACATACAAAGAATCTGGTTCCAGGAGGATGGCTGCGATGCCCATAATGCTCGTGACGTGCAACATTTTGTGAGAGAACATTTCAATAAGACAGTTATTTTAAATAATGGTCAAGTACAATGGCCTGCGATTTCACCCGAACTTACTCCCATTAACTTTTATTTGTGGGGTGCCACTAAAAACGAAGCAGTTAATTTTGAACCACCAGAGAATGGGAAAATTTGGAACAACGAGTGCTGGATATGCTAAGATCATTAAATGAAAACACACTACCTAGAGTTTGCAACTCTGTTACAATAAGGTACCAGAATTGTGTGGAGCAGAATGGTCGCCATATTGAACAATTTGTTTAGGTAAATCTGAACTTTTAATTTCGTATTAGAATGAAATTTAATTTACATGTTCATATCTTTCGTATAAATAAAGATTTATTAGGCATGTTGTACATTATTGAAAAGCTATTTCTAAGAACTATTTAACTAAATAAGGAAAACAAAAGGTAGCGCTAAGAACTTGGAAACAAGTAAACATCGGGAGTTATTGTTAACACCTTAAAAAATTGTCTCAACAATGTTAGAGTTTAAAAGCGATCGCATTAGGCGTTATCGAGTTATTGAGGAAAATTGAAATAGGCAAATATTGGTTTTTACAAAATATCTCAAAATTGCAACAAGTCCGAATGAATTTGAAATGAGACTTATTCCGAGCATTGAATTCTGCAAAACATTCGCCATTTAACCGTTACTCTATCGCTTCTAATAACCGATATATCAATGGTGAACACCGAAATGTGGACAAACCGTATACATAATATTAAACTGGAATATCAAGTAATCAGAATTTCATAATTCCATAGTGATTTCGAAAGGCATTCATTAGTATTATACAGTATATCATAAATTGCTTTATATCCATGCTCGGAAGTTTAGTATTTGCAAAATTAAGAAAGATTGGAATCGACTAGGGATTCATTTTGCAATTAGTTCGGTGTTATTAGATTTACCTGATGTTAAATAATATATTACATTCAAGTATGTGACATATTATATTAATGGTGCCCAGCTTCGTATAACCTAATCCATTAGAGAATATAAGTAATGGAATAGGAAAAGAAAATGAAAGTGTCTCAAAATAATGAGAAAAAGATAATAACCGATAGCATAGTGTAAGGGATAAATCAATTATTTGGATATATAGCGAAATAGCAATTAAGTTAGGTAGTAATAAGTATAAAATGAGATTTTTTGCAAAGCTAAATTGCTCTGTTTTTAAGTATTATGATATTGCATAACAGTCTGAACGTATACAATGCACAGTGAATTAGCACCTTTTTTATTTTACCTTCATGCTAGTTTTAATACTCTTCATGTATCCAACATTTTAAATTATAGATCATAAATAAAATCTTTTCTAACAGTACTGGATCATTTAAACCATAATATTTAGAAGGGTTATAATTTTAATTCTATCCCTTAACCACTGATCGTCCGCTGACGAACATATTCACTGAACCAGAGTAAAAGTGACAGCCATTTTAAAAATTTGTTATAAATATGTAATATCGTTATTTAGTAAGAGTATAATGCTAGGGAGTGTTTGTCATTGTTACAAAACATCACTTTGTTTAAAATATAATGTATAATATTTTTCAACAAAAAATACAAAAATTTGTAGAGCATAATTGTAAAAAATGCAAAAAAAAAATAAAACATTTGTATAACCTTTTTTCTTCTTGGTAATATAAGTAAATATATAAGGCATATACAAAATTATAAAAAAAAAGTAAAGGTTGTTAACAGAAAAAACATGCAATAGCCGTATTGAAGTCACAACAATTGATTCATTCCTAACAATCTTTACAAATACTACAATCACTGAAAACCTTTTTTTTGCAAATTATGCATACTATGTGCTTGCCGGCGACCTGCGGATACAGCTTACTATAAGATAAAGCGACCACACCGAGAGATTGTATGAGTTAGTACGAGAAAGCAACATACAAACTGCAGTACAGCTGCTATATCTATCCTTGTTGCCCTGATTAAACGAGAGTCAGTCTAGCCCGTCTAGCCTCAGAGTAAACCTACTCGAATTCCCTCTTTTCCGTCACTAGACTCGACCAAAAAGCAGTTTGTATATTGCTTTCTCGTACTAACTGATACAAAGTCTCGGTGTCGTCGTTTTATCTTATAGTAAGCTGTATCCGCACGTCGCCGGCAAGCACATGGTATACAGTCTGTCTTACGAAAAACGCACCACGCTATAACTCTGTTATTAATAATCCGATTTCAGTAATTGAGGAGTAGAAGTAACAAAGGGGTTAAGTCCCAAAAGTGTCAACTCGAGATATTAACAAAAAACTTTTTCTTACACAAATACATATTTTTTATTGAAAGAAAAATGATGTAGTTTATTCTTTACCTTATGGCTGAATATGATACTACATAAACTACGTAAAAAATACAAATGTAACAATAATATAAAAATTTAAAAAAGATATTTTGGGAAACGGGGTATGTGCCAATATATTATTTGGTCAAATTGACGTAAAAGTCTTGGTGTTTCTTATCTTGTAGATAAGGAATCATTGAGATTAAGTGCTTTTTTTTGTTACCACCGATCTTATTCACATCGGGAAGCTGGTGAATCGACATATTTTTTATGTCTTCCATGGTTTTTCCTTTTTTAAGTATCGGAGTTGCTTTCCACGGTGACACTTCAGCAAAACTGTCAGAGGTCAACACTATACCGGGCCGTTGGGAGTCGACTTTTAATCGTACAACTTTGCTAATATTCACTTGCTTCAGATTTAACACCGTGTCTGCTGCAGATTGTATGTCAAAGAACTTTTTCTGAACCATGTCTACTATTTCGAATCGGCCTGTTTGAGTACTTGACAGTATTACGTCATGTAAGTTCTCAGGTACCTTTGGAGCACACTTGCGTTTTCTCTTCTCGCGTAATAAGCAAGAGGCGATCTCATTACCGCCTCGTCCAGCTACTCCTTCATGCCAGCAACACATGTAGGAGTGCTTGTTGTCTCCGAAGTTAATACCCAAGTTGTAACACGAGAGTTGACTTAGGTAAAACATGTCAGAATGAGTCAGTGTAGGTACAAACATGACTTGTTCTAAATCCATTGAAAACACACTTACGGTGCTATCTGGCATTTGCGATAATGCGATGTCCCTTTTCATCTGTACAGTGGCTGCTTCCGCCTTTCGATGATGCAACGCTAACTCCACCTTTGCAGCCCCACTTCTTTCGCCCTGAGCTTTTATTTCGCAATTTAACGAATCACATTTTCGACAGGTGTCACTTCTGGGTGCTCTAAATGAAACATGTGGAAATTCTTCCTTGAAAACTCTTCTGTAGAACTTATAAGTGACCAAGCTTTCCGGATGTTTCTGCAAGAACGCTTTGTGAAGCCGATTAATATTTAAATCGGGACTCATGTAATCCTTTGCACTTTTTGCGCGTGAATAATGCGATTCCTCTCGAGGTATACTACTTATATGTTCTTTAATAAGTCTTCTATCATCCTGTGTGAATGTGCCAGGGGGCGTACGAGTTCTCATGTCTTTGTAGATTACTGCGCCGCTTTTTTTCTTTTGAATAATAGTTTCCACGTGCTTTTTCGTCAAAGCAAATGTTTTCATAAAAGTGGATTTGCAAACAATCACAATATTGCCCTCTCCATCTGGAATGCTATAATGGATAGTGGCTTGACGACGACTATCACTAGCTTCTTCATAGGAACCATGCCTCCTTCTCTTGACGCCAGTAATCTGTATTAAGCCCATGATATACGTTCCACGAACGTCAGGTCTGCTTTCATAATACTTTTCAAAAAGGGTTAGTCTTTGCGCGTAAGTCAAAGATTTGCAGTTCAATTTACATTTACATAGCACCTGCGGGAAACAATATACGGGTTGGGGTTCTGTGAAAATATTATTTACACAGTTAGCAACTTACTTCTAGGTTAGGTTTCTGTTGTTCAGACACTGTATTTCCCTTTCTGGTTTTGTATTGTTTTCCACTAGTTTTTAGTTGCCTCTGTTCGTCACTTAGTCTTCCTAATCCCTGCTTTCGACGTTCTGTACTCATATTAAACTGATAGTTATAACTTTTAGGGTACGTATTGCTGTGGCATATAAATATTTATTTTATTTTAAATAATGTTATTGCCATACGTTGGGCATCGCCATATGATTTATATGCTGTGACAACATATATTTGTGTGTATTACCACACGTAGGGTATAGTCTTTTGTACATGCTGTACTCTTAAAATTATTCTTTATACACCAAGAACTTATAATTGGTTTTGTATTTCTTTATCTTATATTGTTGGAGCATGTACTTTATGACTATTGTGGGTCCTGGCAATGTATGTGGTTCCTTCTCCTTTGCTGATGATTTTTCTCTTGCTCATAATAGGGAAGAGGTAATAGTTTTGTTCAAAGAAAAACTGTATGTCTATACAACATAATCATATATCTTTTATTTTGTAATTTATAGATTCAAAAATAATTTTCATATACACACCTTTATGCTCTAAACAAGATACATAATTGAAAATGCTCATATCATTTATACCTAATGCCGGTTGTAATGTATGTAAATCTTTTATTTATTTATTTATTCTGCCAAACAAAATAAATATTTATCTTGTAAATAAACAAATGTAAACTTTTATTGTACATTTATGGATATACTTATCGATGTAATTATATTTATGTATTGGCTTCAATTAATTGCTTTAGACAACCATTTGCACGTGTTGTATCTAGCTCTTAATCTTTGCCTTGTGAAATTTTAATTAATTATTTGCTTAACTTGAAAGAGATTAATGATGCCTAGACAATACGATGAAGAAAATGCTCATTTGCACGTAGCATCTCTCCAACTGACCAACACCATTAATCCTATTTGGTTGTAATTCCAACTATATGAATTTAAAACAAACCTTACAGGATAAAATATTTACTTATCTATATTGTCCAACAATACATTGATTGATCATTTGCACGTAAAAACCAATGTCTGTCCAACAATTTGTATAACTTCCTTTTCAAAAAAAATAAACTTACTTGCTATCAAAATATTTATTTTGAATGTCCATTATGAACGCTTCAAGTGAATTCAAATGTATTAAATAAAATAAACTACTATGACTATACGTGATGAAGAAATAATGAAAAATACAATGTAACAATCTAAAACGTCTTATTCTTTAAGAGATCTTCCTTTCGGAAATGTTATGAGAAGTCTCCTTCTCGGAACTGTCATCAGAAGTCCTCTTGTCGAATCTTGTTTTCGTATTTATAGCGGCAAAAAAACTCTATGTTGACCATTGCGCCCTCTAGTCCATATTTAGGTTGGTACTGGAATACACTTTCCCGTGAAATCGCTGCCCGCATGTTGCCGTCTTGATACACGCACACATACACATATTGTTCTGACAGTTCACAATTTACCAAACGTCAACATAACTTTCCAATTCAAAGGTCCCCTCTGCCTCGCACAGCATTTCCAACGGTAGGTTTATTCTTGTCGCTAATACCATCCTTCTTTGTATTCGTCAATGAACCTATTGCCTTGTTCATTGTTCGATACATATTTTTTTCTTTCCATTTATTAATGTCAATTTCACTTTTCTTTTAGCCGGATTGCGACTTGGCAAAATGGGAAACATGTTGGAGATAACCATTATTTTTCTTCCCGCACTGCCTGTAGCTGTAGGACACGTCTGTTTCTCCACTGCCTCTCTATCCTCTATCCAAGATCTTTCTATTGGTAATATATCAATCTGCAATAGACTTTACACAAGTTTTATATATTTTGTTGTCTTTTGTAGGTCATTAAACTGTACACGTCTATTTCCAGTCTCTGAAGCATTGTGTTACAAACAAATCATAAACACATATACTTTTTATTTATTTATGATGTCAGCTACCCTTAAATACAAAAATGTTGTTGCTGATCGTTTCTACGTTTTATATATTTTTATATCCTTTTTCTTAGTCTAGTTGTAAGCTAAGGTAAATTTTATCTTTTAATACAATTTAGTTCATAAACACTTTCATAAGATTTTTACTGCTTTATGCATATAAATCATAATAATTTACTCCTTTATATTTCTTGCATATCGTATTTCATTTTTTTCATACAATTCTATTGCTTTCACATGACTCATTCTCTTAATTGTTCCATCCATTAACATAACTCTTTCTCTATTATTTGCCTTCATTTCCCTTTTTGACTTAAACAGCGGTCCATTATTTAGAATGTTTAAAGCAATGTTTACGCATTGTATAAAATTAGGTTCCTTTTTATGATATGTAAACCATACATTTTGTGTATCTTTTTTACAAAAGAAATATATTACTTATATTTATTTTGTCTTTATTTCATATTTTTATTTAATAAATTTTTATTCTACATCTTTTGTTTCATATTTATTTAATAAACTTTATTTTGTATTTTCTCATTATTTACTTGAATAATAATAGTTTTTAAAATCACTTTTATAAATTGACTATGTGTATGCAACTTTGTATACCTTCATGTAGTTCTTGTTGCATAGTTTTACCCAATAATATTTAAATAGGATTTTTGTTATTTTTATTTTTTTATTTCAAAGCTTAAACTAATTCTTAAATTAATCTCTAAAGCTATTCTTATTCTACAAATTTTGCGAGTTCACGGCAGTATGTTATTTTGCAAAATAAATACTCAACAAAGCAGCGCAGCGCCTACTATGCACTTACCCCCTTTGTTGAAAAACTATCGTGGCACATGTAGGAAACGCCAACTTACACAGTAGATTTCTCTAGGAATTTTTGTCCGGGCACTTCGCCCGTTTGATAGGACATAGTCGATGGCACATAGAACCTATCTATAGGAATATCTAACTTTTCGGAAAAATGGCACTTAGCCCCTTTGTTACTTCTACTCGTCAATTCAAAAACCACGTATAATTTATATATTTTTTAAAATGTAATTTTTGACAGGCTATTGTAAGTTTTTTTAAATAGCAACAATTTTTTTTAAATAGCAAAATTTATTTTTACAATGTGATAAAGATATTCTTTCTCTGTGCTATCATTGGATTCCGCACTTGAAAATTATTTCTTAATTTTCAAGTGTCCTGCGGAATCCAATAACAGCGCACAAAACAATAACTGTCATTTATGAATTGTCAGCTTGTTTCCATTTATTTTTGTTTGTATTATTTCTTGCCTTTTATTATTATTTTGTGATCATATTGCTATTTTATTACGGATAATAATCAATTAACTGATATGGTGCAAGTGTTTTTCAAGTGCCATAAAAATTGTGGTCAGGCAGTACGTATTTACGCAGCTCGCTTTCCCTATAGAAAAGTTCCAAACCGTCAGAAATCTAGAAGAATTGAACGAAATTTAAGAAATTGCGGAGCTTTTAAGAAACCAAAGCAAGAAAGACGCAAATTTTGTGAAAATATTGAATTAGGCGCCATTCTCAGTGTTCAAGAAAATCCAAGAACTTCAACTCGGGAAATCGCACATAACATTGGCACGTCAAAAGACACTGTTCATAAAATCTTAAAAAACACACATTTAAACCATACATCCCACAAAAAGTACAAGCTTTGTACGAAAACGATCCAAATTGACGATACTAATTTTGTGTTTTCTATTTAAACATGTTACGTCAAGATGGGCTGTTCTACAAAAATGTGATTTGGTCCGATGCGTGCACTTTTAGCAATAATGGCGTGTTCAACAGAAATATTCACCGTTACTGGAATCAACAAAATCCTAGAATTATTGTTGAAACCAATCGACAACACAGATTTTGGGTGACAGATTGATTGGACCCTTTTTCATTGATGGCATCTCAAATCCGGACAAACACCAACTACTAATTGAAAATTTGGACAATTTCTTGGATGAATTACTTCTTGCAAAGTTAAATAGAATGTTTTTCCAGCGGGATGGCACTACACCACATAATGCCAGGATAAATGTTAACTGGTTGAATGTTAAATTTGGCCAAAAATGGATAAGGAGATACAGGCCAGTTCGGTGGCTTGCGCATTCACCTGATCCAACGCCGCCCAATTTTTGGCTATGGAGCTATGTTCAAGACCGTGTCTATTTAACACCCTCCCCGAGAATGAGCATGGACTTTTCTCTTTCTGGGTATATATGACAAAAAGAAAAAATTTGCTGTAAATCGTGTTCAGTATTCTAGTGGTGAATAGGAGTGGGGAGCCCTCGGGACACATATTATTTTTACATCAGTAGGGTAGAATGAGTGTAAGAGAACACATATCACAGTTTATATCATTAAATAGTAGTGACGTCGTAATACCTGTGTTATTATATTAAATTAGTTAAACTAAACTTTATTATTATACATTTACTCATCTCACACAATAGTTTTATTAAACTAGGGAACATCCCAAAGAAATCGAAATAAAAATAAACCAACATCACGATCATTCCTTGGTAAATCCGCTGACGGAATTTGTCTTGTATTTTTGCTCATATAAAAGTAACTTATTGATTTAGTCATTTCTAATGCAGAGAACCAACTTATATATTCTTCTACAGTATTTTTACCAACAGCCTTCAACCTATTTATATATTCTCTGAATGATTTGTAATCACATAATTTTGTTGGAAAACAAATACCATTTTTATTAATCGTATAGAATCCAGTTTTACTATAATTATTCAAACATTCATTAACTGTTTTATCATTAATAGTAATATAACTTTCCAAATCACTCATTCCAGCTGGTACAAATGTACCAGTTTGTTGAATATGTATTACATGTTGCTGTCTATGTCTTCCATGAGCAATTTCTTTTTCTGCTAAATCTGTTAAAGCAGTTTTCTTATGTGCATCATCAAATCCATTAAGACTGTGTGTTCTCAATTCATTTGGAATACGATCTTTTTCATATCTATATATATTAAAATAAATAAAAGCTTCTATAAATAATTCTTTAATTACTTGAATATCTTTTTCTAATTCATTTCTATTAGGTAAAGAATTATTTATTTTTGAAATAGATTTTCTTTCCACGCCAGATATTATTTTTTGAGCAATTGTTGATTTACCAGTTACAAACGGACCTACAATTATTATTCTTTTTGTTTGCGATAATAATTTACCACCCATTTTTCTTTCAATCAGTGAAGTGAAGTTTTTTGCGGTATTGTCCAATGCAGAATTTTCTTGGCTATAAGCACCACCAATGTTAAGGTTTTTACTTTTGAAAACAATGAGAATATGATTTTTTTCTGAACACGTTTTTGGTCAAATATTTTCAAAAAAAATTAATAACCCAAAAAATATTGACTCAATTTTTAAAAAGAAAAAAACAGTTGAATAGACAATTTAAAGCTGTACTAGAAAATCCATAAACATATAGGATGAGTCACCAAAAAAAATTAAATTTCGTGAATTTCCGGTGAAACCGGAAGTGCGTCAGAGCTTAAATTATTTTTACAATATGCGCTACAAGCAATCATGAATCTTTCATCAATTATCTTTTCATTTATTTAAAACACAAAAGAGCAATCGAAGAAGGGGCTACTAATGACTCACCCTGTATATATACGGTGCGGTATAAAAAACTAAACAGAGTATGTATTTATCTCGAAGCAGAAATCCTTTATGAAAAAACGCAAAAACAGGTCGATTTTTAATCCAAGGGGGCCATTCCCTCTCCTCTATCACTCCAACCATTACAATTTTTATAGGAAAAGGGTAATTTTATGGGAAATTCAGCAACGTGATAGCTGGTTGCGTTACTTTTGATTTTAGCGCCCTCTACTGGAATAGAAAACGGTTAAGTATTCGTAAATGTGACACATATTTTGAAACCCGATTTTATTAGCAATAAAATACGTGAAATTTTTGACATTTGTCATCATAGTCAAGTACACACTGTCATTAAAATTAAATCGAATTTTAATAAAGAAAACGTATAATGGTTTACACTACTCAGAATTATTTAAGTTAATATTTTTTCAATTGTGCATTAAATTACTAATAAAATTAGCTTTCAAATGATGTGTCACATTTAGGAATTACCATTTCTTTGTTCCGGTAAAGGTCGCTAAAATCAAAAGTAGCGCAAGCAGCAATCACGTTAATGAAATCTCCATAAAATTACCTCTTCAATGATGTATCATACTTAGTATTTTCCCTATTTAAATTGTAATGGTAAGAGCGATGGTGGGGAGAGCAATGACGTATCACAGTTGAGGTTATGATGGAAAGTTTGCATTAAAAATCTACCTGTTTTTGAGTTTTTCCACAAAAGATTTCTCCTTCAATATATTCAACCTGTTACGTTTTCGGTGCCGCACCCAGCATAAAAAATACTTAAATCAATCCACTATAAATATAAAAACATATCGATTATGCTAGATATGCTTAGATTAGTGACAGCACGATAAACAGAAGAATAAAAGTAGCGAATTGATGTAATAGACCAAATTCGAAACTGAAGAAGTATGGATGAAAATTAAATAGAGGAAATCAGTTGAAACCGTTGCATGCCAATGCTAACACATTATAATTGAAATACGATAAATTTAACAGATATTTAGAAAGAACCGAGTATGGGAGTAGAGGAAATTTGTCATATTTCTTTTACCCTGAAGGATATCTCTGACATATGTATTTATGTAATTTTGAATTTATGCAGCACAGTTTATGCGCTGGAGAATTCATTCAAATTTAAATTCTAATAAAAATATTGTAACGCATTTGGAGTATTTGTTTTTCTTCTAGCGAAACCTGTAGTGTAAGAGAATATGTTAGACCAACATTACAGCCAGCGTATTGTTTTGTAGTGATGTTTAATTTGATAACAATTCTATACTTATTTTTATTGAATATTCTATCTTTTACTTAGTCTTTAAACTAAGATAAAGTTTACAATATTTCTACGTTCAAATAAAACGGTATTTGAAGCTTTCCTTCAATCTTTACTTCCTACTCAATTAGCCTGGACAAATTTAAGATTTCGTTAGAAGGAAAATACTACTCAAAATTGTAAAGAATGATTTGTGTGTGAAATTTATTTATTTTCTCAAGCATATACCTCGATTATATGTTCTTTCAATAAATTTCCAAACACAAAATTTATTACCATCCCTTTCCTATTTAAAGTTACCATCATCATCGTATTATTATGCCAGGGGCAGATTTATAACTAATAAATCTTTCGCCAATATTTTTATATTTTATATAAACGTACCTATAAAGAATTAAAGTTGAGAATGATATATGAGCCAGTGGGAAAAGCAAAGTCAGAAGGAAGTTTACGGTTATTGGTAACGGTTGAGAACCTGAAACTTTTATGTTGTTAAGAAGGAAACGAAATAATTTGATACATATATATGATTAATATCAAAAGATTATTTCAAATGTATTAATTTTTTAAATAATTTATGTGGACACTTTTTTTATAAAATATTTAATACTTCTGTAATGCTAGTTAAGATTTAAATTTAGAATCATTCAAATATAATTTGTAACAATTCAATTAAATATAATGTATTAAAATAATGCATAAAATTAAGTATGTTATTATATGAAATATAATTATTAGGAACATCATTTGTTGTTCAGATCGCGAGATAACACAAAATTAAAAACGATTATAATTTTCTTTTAATTTAGACAAGAATGCGTTTTTTCAGTTTTTTCCGCACCTTCCAGATTTCTTCTGAATTGAAAACAATCAACTGAATTATTTCTATTCCGGGAGCATAACGAACAAAACAAAAAAGGAATTAACTATATGTCGTTCCTATAGTGAATTATTATTGAGAGTGCATAAAAAAATATAATTTTTGTAGCCTGTCCGAATGTTCTGCCTTTCCTTTGAAATTATCCAGATTTTTTTTCCTGAGGACTTTTCCAGGACCATAACAAACAAAGGAAAAAAGAATTACGCAAATCCATTGATCAAATCGTGAGTTATAGTCTTGAGTTCATACAAAAATTAAAAAAAAAAGTACTTTCAATTTCGTCGGAATCTTCCAATTTTCGGAGCAACTTTTCCTATCTTCTTTCCCTAAAAACCTTAGGCGGACTATTAAGAACTACTACAGCTACAAAAAGAAAAACACTAACAGCAAACATTAGTAATTAAAACTCAAGAAGAAGTTATTTAACGTATAATAAAATTAATCTCGAGTAAAAGTTAAATTTTTCTTTTAAATAGTTTAGTTGATGGGATATGTTTCAAACTCATTGAGAAAAAAATAAAAAATAAGGTGTGGCCACCACACGACTTTCTTATACGTATGAGGTTTCAAATTATAAAATTTTAGAATTTTTTTATACAAACATTATTCAAAATATTATTGTAAGTACATACTTCTATTCTCTTAATAAATCTCTATAGAATGCATACTTTGCAAGATATTATCAAAAAATTGCTACTCGCTAAGAGTAAAAGTGCTAGTTCCGGTCTGAATTTTGAAATTCTTTTTATACTAAATATATTGAAAATTATGTTTTATATACTTTTATACTCGTAACGTACTTGTCTAAAAAGCATGACTTGGGAAATATATTTTCGAAAGAATAAAAGACCGACTCCCGGTAGGAATTTCGAAAAACTTTATAAAGAAAATTATTCTCAATTTTAATTTTAAATACCTACATATGAATTCTTTATAAATTTGTTTAAACTTAGTAGTTGACGAAATATTGGCAAAATTCGAGGTAGAAAATTTTCATCATCACAATACTTCCTTATACTACGTATAAGAAAGTAAAGGCGTATAATATCGAAGACGAACATATTACACATAATAATTAATGATTTATTTACCTTGAACGTATTGGATACATGATTCTCTCCTCAGGCAGACTAAAAATAATTCTGAAAGCTCGTTTTTACAATATAAATAGGCGAGGAACCCAATGTATCAGCCTATACTTTAAACCCATTTTCGAAGAGAAATGAGAAAAGTAAAATAATTTAAGCGCCATATATATTGTACGGACGACGCGTTATATCAATAGCACAATCTTCTCTGGAGTTTTTGAAAAAGCTGAAACGGATTAAATTAACCCGAAAATCAGAACAGTGACCCAGTTCTTACCCATAAAAGAAGGGGAAAGTGTCCGGTGGTAACGTCTAAATCTGTATTTATTGTAAATTAGATAAGAACTATGAAATATTACAAGAAACAAGTTAAATTTACAATAACTGAATTCCTGCTAATAAGTTTAGGAGAAAATATTAAATTTATTAAAACAATTTAAATACATGAATGGTGGCGCATGGTCGCAAACACCGTGTTTTTTTCTGCGAACAAGTACTCTGTTCAACAAAATACATCACAAAAATAGATGAAATTATAGGTTCTTGCTTTACAAAAATCAAAATTTATCGCAAAATGAAATGAAAAACAACTATTCTGTGGAAAAGCAACTTGAAACGTTTCCATACTAAAAATAAATATTAACAGTTCCTTAAAAATTTTAAATATTGATACTCAAGTGTAGTGGAAACACAAATTTAAATTTATTCGCGGTTAGTGAAACAGTCTTCACAAACTGGAGTTATATTTTCCAATCATAAATACCTTGTACATGTGGCGTATTAGTAATGAGTTTTCCTGTTTTTTTTCAAACTAAAAGTCGACAATGCCCAGTTACGATTCCTGTTGGAGGTGCTACACCGGGAACCCCCATTCCACATATTTCTGCCATTCGCAGTCGCAAAGTTTTTGGCAAATTCATCATTGTCACACGAATTCTGATATGCGGCTCAATAGGGCAAATTCGATTTCCTCCAGAAAATCTCGTATTCTGATATTAGTAGTAGGATTATTTTGGGTGGATATCACAGCAGCATTAATTCCGGGTATAATCAAATGACTATAAAAAATGACCATGGACTTGTGTACTTGGTATTGTATGAAGAACACAGTTTGTCGACCGTGTCAACACCTCCTTTGGTTCATTTATAATTGGAAATAATTTCAGGCTTATAGGTGCACATAGTAATAGTAGTAATACGACTTCTTTGGCGTTTGTACTTGCGTGGAAAGGACCTTTTGGTTGAGAGCTTACATACACATCTAGGTTTGAGGTATACAATACATTTGCATCAACAAAGGCAAATATTTTTATTGCGTATTTGTTAGGTTTTGTATTGAGTATGTATTGCCTGAAGGAACATTGCTTTCGAAAAGCTTCTAGCTTTTCGTCGATGGTGACATCGGCTGATAAATCGTAGCTTTATTTTAAATTATTGACGAAATGATCAAACTGCTCTCTAATAGGAGCAAGTTTGTCGTACTGGAGTGATTCGTCACGAGTTTCTTTATTATCGAATCTTAAATGTCTGAGAAGGAATCTGAAACGATACTGTGATATGCACAACCGGAACATTTCCACAGATGTTCCATTGTTCTTCCATAGATCTGTAGAATTGACATGATTGACTTTTCTTATTGCAAGCAAGCCCAGTTGCGCTCTGATTTCTTGTGGTGTAGTTGTATTTGCATTTATTGAACTATCATAATTGTCTTTCTTGCACATTATCGATAGACAAATTGGTATTTTCAACAATTAAAAACTTAAATAAAATTTCTTTCTTACTTTTAACACAATTATTCATAGCGAGGAAAGGTCACAGATTCGATAGAATATCGCTGAACTACTCGTATGTAGTCTTGTAATAGTAAAACCTAGAATTTATTTAGGGTGAAACCACCAATGAATGAACACTTAAGAGACGAAGCCAAGACATTTAAATAATTTTCGGTGTTCTGGTTGATCAAGTAAAGTTTTTTATGTGTTAGTAGGTTGCTTAATAGTTGTTATTTGCAATTATGCTTCAAAATTACGTTTTCACTAAAAATTTGGATAGAAATCACGAAAAATCTTCAAGAAGTGCAAAAAACCCACTAAATGAACACTTGCCACCAATAAATGAACATATTTTTCCAGTTAATGAACATACAGATTTCTACATATCCTCATGCAAATTGGACAGAAAAATAGGATATAACAAAGATTTTAAAAGAAAAAAAAAACAGGCCTAGGTATTTTATTCTTATCGTAAACAAAACTACAAAAATAAAAAAATAAATATTTTTTTTTTTCACAAAAAGATGAAGTTTTAAAATGACATTAAGTACCTACCAAAATTTATTGCTCGCAATAGATAGGTCAACGGAAACTGTTTAGGTATTATTCATTAGCATATTTTTTCATTTCTGGTACAGAGAATAAATCGTTTGATGCCTGGGGAATGTTTATTTTTTCTTTGATAGATTTAAATTTATACCAAAGCACATCCCTTTTCGATGGCCATTTAAATTTATCGTCTCCACAAGGCCACATAACTGAAACTTCGTATTCAGCTTTTCTTATATTTTTAATAACACCCGGAAAATGTGAATTTTCATATTGCACAATAACATAGTCACCAGCGTTATATTTACTGTCACTTAATATTTCTTTTCTATTATCTGTTGGATTTTCTTGCCAACTTTCTCCTTCAATTTCGATGACATTTTTTTTACTCGTACATGAGTTTTATTTTCTTGTCCAAAGTAGGACCAATTTTATCATCAACAGAAACCTTTCTTTTTTGGGTCTTATCTTTTTTAGTATTCGGTTCTAGCTTCCTCTTTTTCCTAGCTTCACGTTTTTTTCAATTAATCTTTGTTTCTCAAGACGCTCAGATTCTTTCTATTCCTGAATTTCTTTCCATTTCTTGGACGTTATAGCATATGGCATTCTAACTTTGTTTTCTTTTGACTTCTTTTTTGTATTACTGTCATCAAGTCTGGGCCATGAGAGATGTTTAGTCCATAAATCATTTACTGAGGAACTTTCCGCATTCTCGTTTTCTTTTCCTAATTGATCTTTTTCCGGTGTTGTATTTGGTTTATCTATTTTTTTCGCGACCAAAAGTAAATTAAAGTTCACGTTGTTTTCTTCTTCTAGAAGTTCATCTGAAGATTCTTCCTCTTCAGTAACAACATTATTGTCTTCGTTTTCAGCGTTTTTATCAGTACTTTGTGTTTCTTGTATTACTTCTTTCTCTTCCACTTTTTTCATTTGACACTCTTCCTTCTCTAACTGGAAATAATGTGCTTCTCCCGGTAATTCTAGTTCTTCATTTTTTTCAATTTTATTTTCTTTTTCTTCTTGTTTGTCATCTTCAATATTGCTGTTTGCTTCTCCAGCTTCCACTCTTTCCGCGTTATATCTTTCTCTTTCTGCTTTTACTGTTTCTTTTTCTTCTGAAGTTGTATTTTCTTTCATACAAGGAAGTTGAGTAGGAGTATTTGTATTATGGGGCTTTAGAATTATGTCTTGCAAAATATGAATTTTTTTCTGTTCACTTTGCACAGGATTAAAAAAATCAATATTTTCAAAAGTATCGGAAATGTCAAAATCATGTAGACTGTTATCATAATTGTTCTCACATGCATTGAATATATCAGATGGATGAAACAATACACCGTCTATTTCCATTGGCATACTTTGTATATCCAAAACACTGGATAGATCGCTACTGGTGTCATCATTTAGGTTTTGTAGTCTTATCATACTTCTTTTTTTTATTTTCGTATAAATTTCTTTAAGTTCGTTATTTCCTGTGCTTCCTAAATTCTCCTGCCCGATTACATAATCCAAAACTCTTTTGGCCGTTTTATAATCATCTGCAGTTGGTGACTGACTGGACACAGGAACTGATTCTTCTGAGGTCAATTTATATCTATCGGGCATACACTTTGAGTAATCTATCGAATTTGGGTCGAAAGGAAACAGGCCACAAACTCTAAAGGCATTTTTTATGGTGTCAGTAGATATCATATCGAAGGCCGTTTTAAAAATAGCTGTGAAATTTGTTTTGTTTATGGGTACTTTTGGCTTTTCAGATCTGTGACTTTGACATGCTTTCTTCCAATAGGTTTTAAGTGGTTTAAATATAGCCACGTCGCAAGGTTGAATGATATGCGTCGCATTCGGGGGGAGACAGTAAAGATGAATTCCTTTTTCTCTGCAAAAATCTGCCAATTCTATACTTAAATGACTCTTATGTCCATCTAAAAATAAGATGACTGGAAACTGTACTTTTTTATCTAGCAACCAGGGATGAAGTACGTTTGCAACATACTCGTAAAAAGTACTAGAAACCATCCAGCCTGTATCCGAACGACCAACCGCCCAGTCATCGAACATATTGTTGATAATATGAGTAGGTAATCTTTTGAATGGAAAAATTACCATCGGTGGTAATCGTTCCCCGTTAGCATTAAACGCACAGCACAGTAATGCTTTCTTTTTCTGAACCTGTGACCACTTCATAAAAATTGTTCATGTTTTTAGGACCTAGCAGTTTTCCACTCTTTGGGCAAGTTTGTACACCGGTTTCATCGCAGTTCATAATTCTGCTTGGATCTTCCATCATTTCGAAGCAGTTATTTTCTCTTAAAAATATTTCAAGCTCACTAAACCATTTCCTTATGCTCTCTTCATTCACTGTAGCTCTAGATTTTGAAATTACTTCGGCGTTTTTCAAAACAATATGTTTGTGACGTTTCAAGAATAAATTAAACCATTTTACTCCAGGTCTAGAATCAGTAAATGGATTTGGTCTCTTGCTGCTCTTTAAAATTTTTTGCACCGAATCTCTCACAGCATCAGGATGCACAGGAAAACCAACTTTGGCATTTTGTAGAATCCATTCTTCAATCTTATTTTCCTCTTGCTCGGTCAGAACTGTCGGAGGACCCATTTTCCGTTGCCGTGGGACCTTTTCTTTTAATTTGTTGTGCAGTGTGCCCTTTGGAATTCTATAATCTTTGTGAGCTTTATTTAGTGATATTTTACCCTCTCGGATTAAATTTAATGCCTCTTGTAATGTGGCTTCTGTGTAACAGAATCTTTGGTAACGTTTTGGCTCCATTGATTGCAGCAATTTTTATCTAGAGGTAGGAAACATAATAATTACAAAAATAGAAATACCTGTACACGTATTTAAGTGCCGAATTTAATTAAAAGATATTAGATTACACAGTGTTCATTTACTGGTAACATAGAACTAGTCAATGAACAGCCTGTGCAGGCTTGTTTTATACCCCGTTCATTTACTGGAAATCGACATTTCTTACATATAAACAAGTTGAATAAGGATGAAGTAACCTTCACACTGTTGGGATTGCATGCTAAAATGAGACAAAAGTAATGGCGCGAATACCAGTAAATGAACACCTGTTCATTCACTGGGTATAAGCAAAATCTATATACCAGTGAGATGAACACGCATTTATTAATTTTGGAAACAATTCTAAGATTACATTTCTATTCAAATTACTCTGAAAAACTATAAGACACCTGTCAAAATCATAATCTTGTCGCTTCCGTTCAAAACTATTCAGATAAACCTTATTCTATAAACTCACCTTAGCGGCTTCTGTAAACAAAATCTCAACGCAGTCGTTACCACCACAACGCGCATGACCATTGAAATTTTTTTACGCAGAGGTTAAAAAAAAGTCGCCAAATGAAACAATACAATATGTAGTTCAAAGATGGCAGCATCATTATCGAAAAAGAAAACTGTAATTTGTTGGTAACAAAGCTTATTATAAGTCTTTTTGGTGTAACATGTTCATTTACTGGTGGGTGTTCATTCATTGGTGGTTTCACCCTATTTAATTAATATTGAAGTAATAATTGTTAATGATATTTTTCTACCCCATTCAAATAAAGTTACTAGTACTTTTTGATGTATGAAAGAATTTCTTCCCGCACTTGTATTTCGCTTACTAGGGCAGTATATACATAATATGTATTTTGCGGCGGCCCTTTGCAATTACACCTACACGGCTTCATTTCGCTAAAAGGTTATCAGTATTATACAAAACTGTTGTGCAATTACAGTTGCATATACCGAAAGTAGGCGCTTTCCGAAATTGAAACGATAACAGTAATTAAATTTAAAAATATATGAATCGAGGAACACACACGGATGTGTTACAGCTTATTTCATTGAAAACTTGAAAAAACTTCGGGCAATATATTTCGCAGAGGGCGTTTTTGAATGAGAATACGGTGACACAAAGATAAGTTATTTGAAAGTTTGGGAAGGCGCTTTTTGTTTGTTTCAACTTTGAATAATTAAACGCAGGTAAGGCATAAATCAAGTAAACGGCCATAGAATTGGTTATATTTATCTTCCCGAGATATGACCTTCTCTCCGTTTCTTTGCTTGTTTTTGCTGCTGAATAGGCGATTATAATGCAAAAAATATAATATAGCAATAAATGTTTGTATTCAGAGCAATGACATGGTATAATGTACTTGTGTTTAATGTATTATTATTATGGTTAACTATGTAAAATAACAAATTAATTACATTCTACTCATTACTGAATGTACAATTATTTGACGAATTGTGAGTCTAAAAATTAAACACTTGACGACTAAAATTGTTGCTATCGTTTATCATATTTTCCATTAGCATCATTATGTTTGAGCCAGTGTTATACTAGTTTTATAATCAGCATCAAGTCGGAAAAATACTGCTTTACTTCTGCAATAACCAGCTCGTTTCTCTTTAATTTCGTTTCGGTGGAAACAGCAGAGTTTAGGGAACCACTGAAAGTCTGAAAGGACTAGATACGGTGAATATGGTGCTTGGGTCACTACCTGGAAACAAAATTTATGCAGTATTTTTTCCAAAAAAATAGGTTGGTAATTGACGAAGCTAGTTGGTACTAGTGGTGTTGTAAATATAACTATCCATTGCCAAAGTATTCGCTACTCGATAAGCTCGGAAGTAACTGATGTTAAGAACTTAACACTTCTTATTTTATTTTACTATAGTTTCTTGCTTTATATATGAATGTTTTTCTTTATTTTTATGTGTTATTATATTTTTGTAATGTGTGTTTTATTTTTTTATCTTTTAATTATATTGTCATATTTAATGTATTTTTACTTACAAATATTGTGAGCATACTGATGCGGAGCTGGCCTCGGGCGTATACAGTCTCAACAACCGAGTTTATTGTCTGCCGGCCGGGCTACACGACTCTACACCGAAGGCAATGCGAGACCTCCTATGTATGCGTACGGACGGCAGTGTCTAGCATTTGCGCATACATAGGGGACCATTGCTCCTAGAACAATTCACATGTATATATGCTGTATATCGTATGTTCGATGCCGAGCGATCCTGACATATCGGCGCACACCGAAATTAAATAAATGTGTATTTGAACTGAAATTGAGTTTTATTTTACGGTACTTTCAAAATAGGAAGTTTCCTTAACAGCCGGTTTCAAATAATATACGTTACTTTTTCAAACAGTTACTCTCATAAATATATAACTTTTAGAAAACATTCTTTTCGCAAATATTTTATTAAAAAATATAATTTAGAGTAAATAAGTTTGTAAAAAATATTTGAATTTAACCAATTATTAGTATTACTTGTATTTGCGTAGGTCGATTTCATTATAAAAGTTTTGTTTGAACTTAATGTATTGATGCAACGTAAAATAAATTTTGTGCCATCTACTATATACCTTTCACTTTTATTTTTGTGATTTAATATGGGAGTCCGGGATTTTTATGGTTTTATGATAGAATATCTCGCCTATCCTAAATAAAATGGGGACTTTTTAAAAAATACTTTAGGCTTTGATATTTTACTTTTAATTTTATGTTGGAATGTTTTGTGTGATACTTTTAACGAATTTTATTTATTTAACGTAATTATATTAAAATCAGTATATAAGTGAACATTTTGTTTGCACGATATATTACCTATACATATTCCCGCAACGCAAATTACTCTGTAACGAACTAAAAGTAACGGATATTGAATTCTAAAGTAACGGATAGTTACTAGTACTGAAAAGTAACAGAATCTAACATCACTAGTCGGTACAGTGCATTCCCTTCAAACTTCAAAATGTCTTTGTGGTTACTTTCAAGCCGAAACGGCTTGGCCATATAGACCAAATTATTGCACGACGCCCCCATTGTTGTGTTTGCCGTTTCCATTCTGGCCCATAACAACGGGCCACGCTTAATCATTCATGGTGTTGTATTGTTGTGGATCTGTTATTCGGTGTTTGGTCAATTGTTTATTAAAGAATACACATCTCTACTTTACACCTAGAAAGGAAAGAATCTGCACGCAAAAGTTGACGTGAAGAAAAAGAGATGACTCGGTAAGATCCCAACGTTGTGTCATTTAATTTCGACTTAAAAACTGTTCTCTGTACCTCTTAGGGTAAAGTCGGACTTTTTGCGCAAATTTGCAATCTATAATCTGACAATGTATAATTTAAGCAATCAAGATGTACAGTGCTATCTATGGAATATAATAACACAGGGGAGACAAAGTTCCAATGCAATATCATATTGCATTTGTAAGTACATTTTGTTGTTTTAAATATCACAACCGTGCGTATGATATGATATGGCTGTGGAGCCCAACAAAAACATCCATTTTTGCTGGGTTGTGTCCCTCGTATTCCGACATCCAACTTTACAGTCAATTGAGAACAAATTCTTTGAGTCTGGCCATACCGTAACGGAATATGATTCTATCCACTGGAAAATTAATCAGAAATCGAAACATAACCCAGTTTACACGCTTGAAGGATGAGAGTAAGTTATACGAGACTCTCGACGAAATCTAGATGTTTTACTACTGTGATTTTCGATGATTTCTTATGATTTTAGAGAGGTTTTAGCAAATACTGTACTTCAGAATATCCCATGGGGAAGTGTTTGTTGGTTAAGTAACGAGAAGAATAGTCCAAATAAAATAATTTGCAAGACATTCTTCCAAAATATGTAGTTTATTGATACAATACCACTGAAGTTAAGAAGAGGTTGAGGTAAAAAAGAGAGCCCCTTGAAAAAAGTATACAGTCAATAGTGGACTTAAAGTTTAAAAACTTGATTTTTCTATTGTAAATTACCATTACTTCGATTAAATATTTTTGTTATTGCAACGTTTATTTTGTGTTGTGTACCTTTATGGTAATATCTTTAGCAAATACTTGCAAAAGACCCTTAATTAATATGTGATTTTTACGTACCTACACTACGATGCTCAATATCCAAAGCCAAAAGCGAATATGCAATGTTTTCTATAAATTGTATTTTATGTTTTGCCTAAAGCAAACAACTTGATCGACCGTATAAATAAATCAAATAAGAGCGAAAGTAAATACTAGCACATATTTTGGAAGCGAATACACTTTAAACGTTAATTTGACACAGACTAGTAATTCGCACATTCGTGGTTTTGCAATAGAAGGAACGGATAGATATGTTCACAAAATTCTTTCTAGACTTTCCACCTTTATTCTTCGGTAATGTTATACATCATTAACGTTTTCCATAGTTTTTTGAATAGGAACACGCTTGGATGATCCAGGACTTTTTTATCGTCATCTTCATGTCTTCATGTTTGCTATGTAAACGAAAAACCCAGGCCCAGTAGAAGTATTTAAATTTTACTTTTCAACAGATTTAGCATAAAGGATATTCAATTAGTCTTATAATAAAACAGCAAATGCAAATTTCTCGCGGGTTATGCAGTTAAATCGAATATATAGATAGAGTATAAAACATCGTATAAAAAGTTGGTATGCCTTTGGTATTATTTTTCTAAAATGTTCACCAAACATAAAGAAGTCGTGTGTTGTCAACATCAGTTTATACTTCTATTTGTTAGATAAGCCAGTTTGATGTCTGACTAATTATATTTTACCGCGAGTACATTTCTGTTTTGTATTCAACCAAAGTTAATTGGCAGTAGTAGTGAGTTGCTTCAAAGAGAAAACTTTGTCACGTTATGTATATAGAGAAAACCGGCGTAGAACATAAGTAGTATGGAAATAGCCTAGAATGAATATTCTAAATTTATATTGTGTAAGCAATGGAAGAGATAATATTATATAGAAAGTTTATCACACTTTTTAGTAAGCATTTTAAGCAATATAATAAAAATAGATATTTTTTTGATTATTTATATTGTAGCACACTATCTTTTGCAGAATTTTTTGGAACAAAAGATAATTACCTGCCTTTACAGATAACTGTTACAAAAGAAAAGGGAATATGAATACAAAGCTCTCTGTCATAAATATACTGGACAAATAAACTATATTTAAACTATATTTAAAAATAGTTGCACTCGATTTGCTATTAAATAAGAATTTGCTGTGTTGTTCTAATTTCATTGCACATAATAATTATACTCCTGATTGCGAAACCACAAGTTTTTCATGAAATTTATTTCATCAGTTATAGTATTATAGAGGTAGTAAACATTGAGTCATCCTACAACAGACTTGTGAAAACGTATTCAAAGTGAAGTCTGTTAATATTCGGATAAAGAAAATGGGGTTAACTTAGACCTAAACCTACCGTAATTCTTTTTTTGAACATGGGTCTGAATAACTTTCTAGTCCACTTGTTTTGGTAGCTAAGCAAACTTGTGTTGGCATAAATGAATTTTCTTTTCTTCTACTAAATGAATAATTATAATTTATTATGTTAAAATTGACCCTATTTTAGTTTCATGTGTGAAAATTTGAATCAACATGTTTTCTATATTATACTGTCTTTAGCGATGATTCCACTTATACCGAGGAAGGACTGGAGTGATCTGGAGGCATTAGAAAGTCGTCAGTGACAATGACACGTCGATACTCGAGATTACGAAAACTACAAGAAAAAGAGAATGATCTGAATTTAGATGATTTTGAGAAAGAAGTTCACAGTCAAAGTGAGGATAATGTGCTAGTGAAAAGTTCTGATTTATGATCTGACGATTCAAGTGAAATGTAAAAATAGTAATGATAACACGTTTGCAGAAGTACAAAACGTGATGGTACAAAACAGTATGCGCAAACTTCCTAAAAAAACCGGAGTTCTTCTGTAATTATAGAACCGCTTCACCGGGTCTCACTATTCCAAAGAAATAGCGAAGCCTCTCATTTATTTATTTCCGAATTCTTTTTAAAATTTTGACAGCAGAAACCAATCATAAAGGTCATTCAATTTTGAATTCTGATAATAAGCAATGGCAAAAGCAAACTTTATCTGATTATCCATGATTGAAATGTGGGTCAACGATAATTCTGCATTCAAGCTTTTCCAGTTGCTCGATCGGAATACGGGTCACTTGCGCTCGGCGCACTTGCGCTCCTACCTGAAATCGACCTATTTGCGCTCTGACCATAATGACAAGAAATTAATGATATCTTCGCCGGCCGACTTGCGCTCCCGTTCTCTCGGGATATATACATGTATAAATACATAAAACTTAGGATATATATTGTACATAGTTCTTTTCATAATGGATGACCTACCTCATTGAGGCGAGTATATGAAAATTACTTATTGTAAACACAATACATTGCAACGTTCAGTACAATAAACGATGGCTATATTCAAAAGCTAGAATAAAGCAACAAACTTACATATAATATACTGACGATTTCTTTATTCAAAAAAGAAAGACATATTACACACTTTTAAACATACCAAAGTTTATATTTATGTATTAAACTTTGCCAGTCCCAAGTCTGGATGAAATGTGAAGGAAAGTGTTGTTTTATTAACTTTTATCTGACTATTATAATTCTCTTGCTTAATTGCTTGTTTTATTATTATTAATTTGGCAAAATACTCAAGAAAAAATGGTTTGAATTATTCTATATAATTATCGTAATTATATAATAAAAATACGAATTGAAGTAGCAAACAGTTTTGGTCAGGTTAGAGATACATAAAAAAATAATTCTTATATAGTTTTATTTATATGTATATGCATTCATATTAAATGACCTGCCCTATTGAAGCGAGTATATATGTGTACAATATATATCCTAAGTTTTATGTATTTATACATGTATATATCCCGAGAGAACGGGAGCGCAAGTCGTCCGGCGAAGATATCATTAATTTCTTGCCATTAGGGTCAGAGCGCAAATAGGTCGATTTCAGGTGGGAGCGCAAGTGCGCCGACCGCAAGTGAGCCGATACCCTCGATCGCGGGATCGATTCAAGGAAATCCTTTGCTTCGTCAGATTTTACAATTACAATACGCCTGAAGCGACTGAACAAACAAATTTGCAACTTTTCAAAAGGTATTTAACCTGCTTGTTGCAAACTTGAGAAAATGTATCATCCCAACTCAATTGTTTGCATTGATGACCAGTTGGTTCCATTCCATGGTCGATGCCCTTTCACGGTCTACATGAAGTCAAACCCTAACAAATATGGTATAAAAATATGTAAATTAACAGATGCAAACAATTTTTATGATTGCAATCTACAAGTTCACACTGATGTGGTACTGAACACTCCTGAAAAGAACATGAAAAAGAGTTGTTTTAGATTTGGAATTGAACTTCGTCAATGGAAAATAACGGATAGCCTTTAAAGTCTCTTCAGTGTCGAAAGAGTTACTTCAGACTAAGAAAACCATATTATGTAGAATGACACAAATAGCACTCGAGCAGACTTTTATATTTGAAAGATGCTATGATGGTTTAATATGTTCTTTAAAAAAGGAAATGTTTTATTGTCTACCCAGCACAAAAAATCCACGTTATCTGCAAAAGAAACAAATTATGAACTCGAAGTAATACTAGACTATAACAAAAGCAAAGGCGCTGTAAAGATGATTGGTATGATGGTCAAAGACTATGCATGGTTAGAAGTACCAAGAAATGGCCACTTGCTCTATTTATGATCTTGTGGACCTATATGCTTTTCTTCTGTATAAAATTAAATTCCCCGAATTCGAACAACATATATCACTCAAAAGAAGATTACCCTTGAAGAAACTTTGTCTGGTGCTCATACGACTTCTTGCTGAGTCAAGAGTTGCTAAACGATTTGTTGGAATACACAAAATTTTGAGTATGCATAGATATTCCCAAGGAAAATATCAACTCCTACAGCTAATGATAAAAAAAAAGAAGAAAATCAGTGAATGTCAACGTTCAGAAGACAAGAAAGTGTCAACAAAGTATGACCCTTGCGGAAAATTCTATTGTTGGAATCACTTGATCCAAACTTCAAGAAAATTTTGTAGAAACTGACAAAATTAATTTCAAAAATTACTTTTAAATTCTTAGTTATATTCTCTTCAATTTTTGGTGCGGTCGATATATTACTGAATACAAATAAAATGTATTTTAATTTATTTAGACCTCACATTTAGTTATATGTCGGTTAATTAAGCATCATTAATTTACTAGTCAGTGATCAGAAATATCGTATTTAAAAAAAATAGACCAAGCAAATTTAGGGTCAAAGTGACCATCTTTCGTAATACGAATACCTTCAAATATTTACGTCATCCCAAGGTTAATTGAATAAATTTTAAGGAAACAATCAATTTCTGCGAGTGTTTACTTTTAGAATACGTAGAATATTCAGGAATGAAGATCCTGAAAGAGCGACGGAATCTCAAAGAATAAATAAATATTATCATTACTGTGAAGTGGATAATCTCTCGCATCCTGCTGTCTGTTGTACATATGGTCGCTAACGTTTCGCTTACTAATGTGGCCTGCAGCGCCAATTATGTCTGCCGTAGTAGCAGGTGACACCTTGAATGGCGGGTTGTGTATTTTGTTAATCAACATAAAACGTAATTTGAAAACCATAACATCTGCAATAATAATGATAGTGGGACACCAAGGCTGCCTTACAATAAAAGCATTTTCTCTGTGCATGCTTAATGTTTACAATCAATTATAGGCTACATACTGCTAGAGATGTATTTATTGGCAGCGTTTCTCTAGCTCTTATATTTACGGTATCTGGTTTGCCCCTGTCTATATAAACAGCTGCAAGATTCTTATGTTGACGTTTTGAAATTGTGCAATTCTCTTGTAAAGAGTAAAAAATTCCTATTATTTTTGTAGAAGTACATAAAATACAAGAACAAATTAGATATATAAAACCTCGTTTATCGGGCATGTTTGTATTGGTATTTCACCGTTTCCATAAAGTAAATGTGCTTTTTGAAGAAGCATAAAATATTTCTATGTCGATATGGTTAGTCATTCTACACATTCTTTTTTTTTTTGTTAATCAAGTGTTGCTTATTAAACTGTGATATGATTAACAGATACGGTGTACGATAAGGTACAGCATATGTGTATAGATAGAATAAAAGAGAATCAGTATAGAGGTAACTGATCTATTTTAATTGTCAAACGGAAAAATAGTGTACTTTGAAAACTCACCGACCGCTTGGTATTAGAAAACTATCGGAATTTGGACTATTAATCGATATAAGCAGGGTTCTAGAGTCACTGAAAGAATTAATTGACAACACAGCGACAGTTAAACACATCACAAATGTTTCTCGAAACTTCTAATAAGTTTCGACGGAGACAGCGTCACATATCATCAAGCAAAATGTTGGATTCGAGCAAACTAATCCTCAAAGTGATAAGGTACATTTCAGAAAGGCTTTATAAGCTCCTGTGATTGCTCCCATGTTTCAATGAGGCCATCATTTGTCGTAATAGTTTGGTGGGCTCCATTTTTGCTAAAGATGGGTGAAACATCAGCCAAAATTTACCAGCTGACTTTTTAAGAGAACAAGATCAATCGCTTCAATAAGTAAGTATTATGTGATACAAGCGCCGGTGTCTGTTGCCTAGCTGGCTTTACTTACGTTAAGCTGGCTACAGACTTACACACTTGTATTTTGGTAATTCATTTTCAACACTTATTACATCTGTTTCCTCTCTATTATTTTCTTTCTTTTGTTTGGCAAAAATTGTTCGTAATTTTTATATCTGCATTTATTGGTATGGGAAAGGTCAATTTACAGCCGTGGTTCGAAATAGAGCACTCAAGCTTATAGTGGCAACGAGTACAGTTCTTGAGTGCTACAATTTATTTCAGACTACTGAATTTTCGCGTATTAACGGTAAAAATACCGGATTATATTAAAATAAATTAAGTAATAGATTACATGGGATTTCTGTTACTGAACACAGGTATTGTTTGACCCATTATATCAGTTAGTTTACGGATTTTGTACAGCACCTGGAAGAGGTCTAATTTGTTGAATACCGGAAATCAAAGTTTTAGTAATAAGCATTCAGAATTGCATTTAATGTTAGAATACCCTGCACTTACAGGGAGCTATTGAAAGTGTCACATAGTTAGTGGAACCCTATTCGGTGTCACGTTGCTAGTGAAACATTTATCAAGTGAACATAAAAGTATAGTCTAAAAATGTATATTGGAGTAATCATTCCGATAGACGTCTTTTATTTGGTTTTTGCTTTCTTATACGCAGAGCTTGAGCATTTATCCGTCATGTAAATGTAATGTAAGTTGAATTAAGACTATATAAGAATAATATTGTTCTTAAAATGTTAAATAATAAAGATAAATTAAAAAAATATAACTTTTACTTTTTTCCAAAAACTTGAGACATACGCTATTATGAAAATAAATTATAATTTAAACATGTAGTTAAAGACATTCTTTACATATTTTTCGGGAACATTCTACACAAAACGGATTATGGCACATGACACAACCATACGTAGTTTCTTAGCTGCGGATCATGTTTTGCACATCAGATACATATTTTACGACATTCAAGTGAATCTTCTCTATTTGAACGTATTCCCAAAATTTGACTTATGGAAAATCTGTTTTTCCTTGTTACACGTGGATTTTGCAGGTACCTCTCCATTTTCGGCCCAACCATTTGCGTAGCTATTTCTTTCAAAAATGTTAGTCTTGTCATTACTGGATTGTCTCTATACAAAAAATAAATAAATCTAATCTAATAAATAAATCTAATCTTTCGAAATATTTATCTGAAAGAGCTGTAAAGTACAAAAGCACTTACGTTACTAATATCGAAAATGCTATAGAAAATTGCGTTTGACCATCTTTTTGTTCTCCTCTCAGTGCTGACATTTCGTCAATAGTTGTACTGTCACATATGGTGTATCGTGTAATCTAATGATATTACTATTGTTTCGTAATATTTATCTGAAAGAGCTGTAAAGTACAAAAGCACTTACGTTACTAATATCGAAAATGCTATAGAAAATTGCGTTTGACCATCTTTTTGTTCTCCTCTCAGTGCTGACATTTCGTCAATAGTTGTACTGTCACATATGGTGTATCGTGTATACCCATGGTGTATACCTTTTGACAATTGTTAATAAATTTGTCAAACATGAACGAAATTGGTGCAGCTGGATCATCATTTTGCGTTATTTTCTAGTATCTGAATAATCAAACCTTAATGCTCTAAGTAGGAAGGCAAACGTAAACTTACTAATTACTGCACGGAATATGTCTGTTCCTGTATCATCAGTCGCAAATATAACATCAATGTGTTCATGGTTTGATTTGAATGCTACTAAATAGAATAGAAGTTCTATAAAGGCATTCGGATCTGTAAAATCAAGATCTTGTAATTCGCACCTGGAAGTTTCTGAATTTTCTCTTTCTCTCTACTAATTCTTACACGAGTCCAGCGTAAAATCTCTTGCAATATTTTATCATCAATTAGAAGCTTCCATACTTCTTTCGGAGCTAATTCTTGGGTATGATGAAGAAGTCCTTTTTGATCAGGCTATTGGACAATTGTGTTGCAATTCAGCGTTCTTCTTCGAGGAATTGCTGGTTCAGAAGCCCATCTATATTTATTTTTTCCATAAAAAAATTTTACGTCCTGGATATTGTTGGGTCATTTGAGACTTCTTCAATTTTATCGTCGCTATCATTTTCTGAGGCTTTATTTTAAATATGCTCAAAGTAGTACCCTTCAGCACTGATACATTTGACATTTTCTTTATTTCCACTGTTTAAAAGATCCCAACAAATCTTCTTTCGGAATACATTCAAAATAACCGCAAACTGTGGTATCAATCTCTTCATCCCACGAAATCCTGCTACCTAGCAAATTGCATTTAAACCCAGAAATAGCTAAAAGTCACACATTGCTAAATCAGGTGTTCTATTACTTTTATATTGTTGTCAGCCAAAAAGTGGAGAGCTAAAACTGCGGTATGGGACTATGCATTATCATGGTGGAGCATAATTGCATTGTCTGGAATTCTATTAGCACATCTGTAGAATACCGCATACATAACCCTTTTCATGACTCTCTGCTTCTTAGTCATTGTAGGAGTTGCCTGATCTTCGTAAATCCATACACGAGTCTCTTGGTGGATAGGAAGGTCGAGAAGGAAATATAAGTTATGTCATCTGTCACTATTTTAGAAAAAATTGGTGCCTTCCATAACTTTAGAAATTTAAAGTTTTAGGACAAATTCCCATACGCTCTGCTTGTTGGAAGTCATAAGAAGAAAGGTGATGCGGCGCAAACCGACTTACTACTTTTTTAATGTATTTAATCGTGTATGATTGTTTTAAAAGCTGAGGATCCAATCCAGAGTTGATGCTCTATTACCACATAAGTGGCTTTATTGTCCTCTTTAACTATTTTTTTAACACCAGCAATGTTTTTGTCTGTAATAACAGTAGGTGGGCGCCCTGCTCCTTTTTGATGCTGAACAGAATTCCTTTCGCGTTCAAATTTATTATACAATCGGTAAATTGTAGCCAAGGAAGGTGCTTGTTCACTAAATATTGAATCTAAACTGTCTTTGCACTCATAAGCGCTTGAACCTCTTTTCAAATTATAGTAAATTATGATTCGAAAGTGCTTTCTGGTAAATTCCATTTTTTTTATTCTTAAAAAGTAAGTAGCTGAGTTATAACGAACGTAACTTTAAGAACTGAACATCAAATGACAGATGAAGCGTTGCTCTATATAAACACTGTATGGCTGTTTTTCATAGACTACTAAATTTTCTTATTCTCAATAAATTTAGCTTATCTCTCGTATAACTAGAACAACTCCATGGTTGTTTGTGTAACAACAGCTTTACTACAATAATATTTCGGATTAAATAAATCAGTCCAGAAATTAGAAATAAAAAGACCAATTTATTTACAAACTTCTCACTTAATCTAAAATTTAGATTCAAATAGATTGATTTATTTGGCTGAGTGCGTAAATGTAAGTGGATTTTGATGCTGCATATTGACAAAATTTTCAGAAAGTAATTCATATTTATCTCAGCACACTCATAGAATTGGACGTCCAAATATTTGTTGAGGACTTGCATAAATATTTTATTCAGTGTGTTGACGTTTTTACGGAACGATAACTTTAGCTAACGAGATAGCTATTTGTAAGAAAACACTCGAAAATTATTCGCAAGTATAAACTAAAATTTGATTACGCGAAGCCAAATAATTGTTTGCAAGTGTTAATTTATCAAACTAAGTTGGCGAGTTTGCATGGGGTTACGAAGTTTTTGGGCGCGTATCGGTGGTTAACGGAAGTTTACTGCCTGCAGCGATCGTCTACGCAACAGCCTGCATATACGTGATGTAAGCATCGTTAATTTCAATTTGAAATTGCTTACTAAACCCTAAGGACAAATATTTAGTTATTGTTATATCATTTGTTTAATGAGAATACTTAGATATTATTGGATCAGAGTCAAAACTAAATTTCCATTTTAATTGGTCAATAAAATTACTGACGCGTAGATGTGCAAATGTTTTAGTCATATTCGCTTCCTCCCTTGTCAATTACATCCTTTATATACATACTACTGACTTCATTTTGCAGTATAAGAATTTTGAAAATGTGATAAAAAATATTAACTAAATAAATTTTAATAATTAAAGTTTTTACTACATGAAACGTTACTTGATTAAAACTATTAGATTTTTTTAAAGCATTTTAGTTAGCGCTCTTCTTCTAAAGTGCAAAATACCGCATTCGCAAGCACATTTGAAAGAGAATGTAATTCTGTCTCTATATTTATTAATGTAGGTTAATACACCTTTAGAGGTGGAGATAGATATTCTTCTAATTATAAATTCAGCATATACTGCTATGGGTTGAACAAAATTCTTACCACATTGTCTTGAATCTTCTGGAGTATTTCTAAGCTAAACTGGGAGGCAGAAGCTCGCAGCTGCATGCCTTATATACAAACGGTCTTCATAAAAGTTCTATATGTATATAAAACTTTTATGAAGACCATTATAATAGTTCTGCTGAAAATCACAAGTATCACTTGTAAGTGGGGCTCTTACGTTTGCGCGGATATCCGGATATCGAAGTCGTCAATATCCGCGTACTCGAATCTTAGATTCCAGTATCCGGATATCCGGATACCCGGATATCCGGATACTTGTTTTGAAATTACTATTACTATAATCGTAATCTAAGTTCGTTCGATTAACGATTACATTAATTGTAATTCCGTTTTTTTTTTATATAAGGATTACTGTATTCGTTGGCAAGGATTACCGTTATTAAATATTAAAAAAATCACTGTTATTTACTCTAGAAAGTGTATTTTATTTTTGTCTATTACATAAGTACCTATATTTATAGCATACATTATTCACAATATTCAATACTAGCTTTTAATAATACTAATTTCTGGAAGGAAAAATCGGAGAGAGCATGACGACATGGATTATTTATAATACCAGCAAAAAAAAATCTTTCTACGGGTGCCGACGAAGTTAGTGGTGTGTTGACCTTCAAGGAAGCTTTTTTCAGCAACGGATATTTTGTAAAATTTTTAAACTAGTATCAGCATCGTTCAAATATTTAAAATACTTCCATATACGTAGTATAAGGAAGTATTGTGCTTTGCTGCATGCGCTGCGATTTTCAACACATTCTTCAGGGAAATGGGAAAGGGCATCTTGAGAGCGAAGTCCATTATGAATAAAAACAAAACGTGTAAATTTGACACTTTAAATTCAAGACTAGTAATGGATGACTGAAAGTCTCAACGTTAATTCTTGTGTTTCCTTTAACTCTAGAAGTAATATAGGGCCGAGTGTAGCACCTCACACACACTTTTTCGAGGTTAGTCTTTTATATAATAATGCTCCTTTTTCCACTGTCAATTTTATATCTTATAATTAAATTTAAATAATTATCTAGTAACCATTTCACGATCTGTTTAATTTATATTCAAACTTAATATACAGGGTGCGGCAAAATGATAGGTACTAATTGGGATGTCAATAAAAACCAAACCACATAAACCAAACATTTCTTATTTTATTTCTTAAATCTACATTTCATGCCATTCAGGAGCGTTATTTTTTAAAAATGATATCTTTTAAATGACGGCCATTATTGTCGATGCACTCTTGTAGGTTCTCACGGAAGCGCATCATTACCCGATGGATCATTTCTTGGAAAATTGCGGCAATTTCTTGTCTTATGGCTGCCTTTAATTCTTCCAAAGTCCGCGGACGATGTGTAAAAACTCTCGATTTGAGGTAACCCCAAAGAAAAAAGTCGCAAGGCGACAAATCAGGCGAACGCGGCGGCCAGCCGAGATCACCCCGTAAAGACACCACTTTGTTTGGAAGCATTTCTTGAAGAAGATTAAGTGAACGACGCGTGGTGTGCGATGTAGCACCATCCTGCTGGAACCAAAGATGTTCTCGGTGATTTTCGTTCAACTCGTTAACTTTTGGACGCAGGAAATTGTTAATCATATCAAAATATCGATCTCCGTTGACTATTACCGTTATTCCATCTTCTTCGAAAAAGTAAGGGCCCCACACGCCGAATTCAGATATTGCACACCAGAAGGTAACCTTTGGACTGTGAAGTGGTCGCCCATGAAATTCCTGTGGATTATTTGCCGACCAATAACGGAAATTTTGCTTGTTTACGGTACCCGATAGATGAAAGTGAGCTTCTTCGCTAGACATGAATACAGCGCCTCGGGGAATGTTTTGAAGAATATCCCGGCATGAATTTGTACGGGTTTCAAAATCTCTTTCTCTTAATTCCTGCACTACTATCATTTTGTACGGATGCATTTGGAGTGAGTTGTGTAAAATTCCCAAAGCAGCTGCATGCCTACGAGCTGAACACCTGGGAGACTGTTGTACGGAATCTCTTACTGCATTCACATTTTCCGGTGTTCTTACTGTCCTTGGTCGACCAGTAGATTTTCGTTTAAGCGCAGAACCTGTTTCCCTGAAGTGTAAAACCCACCGTCGAATTGTTCTTCCATCCGGAACCGCGCCATGCCGACCAACATGAAACTGATTACGGAAGGCACGCTGCGTCGCTATTACAGATTCCCTATTTCTAATAAACTCCTCGACAACGAAAGCACGATGCACTCCGCTCCAAGCCATATCGATAACTGAAAATTGCATACTTTTGTCTACCTAACGCGACCGCGTGCACAGTGTTCCCGGTTTTACAAACCGAGCAACCATTATTTGAAATCCTACCTACCTTTTTGCCGCACCCTGTATAAGTGGGTAGTAAATTGAGAGAATAAAACTTTTCAATTAATAGACCAGTTGCAGTTGTTTGTTTGCAATGAATTCTTCTCGGAATTTTTCGCAATCCCGACTACAAAGAAGTCTGTGCATGCGCACTTGCCACTTCGTCATATAAGAATACCCATATTAGTCCACAGGCATCAATATAAATCTTTGGACATCCATGTAAATCCACAGAAATCTATAGAAGAGTATATGACCGTATACCATATATCCATAGCAATTTAGCTCCCGCATAAGGTCTAATTTGAAAGTAACGTTACTAGAGGTAAAAATTCAAACTTAGAAAATATATGTAAAACGTCTAAATTTCTGCATTATATGTATAAAGTATGTGATTATTTTCTTGCTGATGATATAACATTTATTATTATTATAAATATTGTTTTCTATATTCCGCCATCGAAAAACCTAGCCCTTAAAATTATCAGCTAAGTATACTAACTCAAATCAATCAATTTTTAGACGGAACTTTGCTGCATAATCTTTCACGAACATGCGCAGAAGGTGTTAATCTACTAAATTTAATCATATCGAAAAATACCCTGTTTTTTTATTATTTGTCTACCACAAACTTTCGATGTAACTGGAGTTAATAAATTACTTTTTTCCTCCTTAATCTTAGGAAATAATTATATATTAACAGGGATGCCCAATAAGAGATTTTGATTGAAAACTTTACGGCTGAATAAATTGCACAAAAAATTTGGTTTCCATTAATTTTCATTGAACTTATTCAAATGTATTCCATTAAAATATTTCCTCTGCGTAAAATTTATATATAAAGTTTCGAACTGATATGCAGATAAATAGAACGATGTATATAGTGTTTCTAGTTACAATAGCTATGAACAACGTTCTCGTCGATGTGTCGGATGGACTATTCAGAAATTATAGTTTGTATACATACATATAAAGCACATGCGCACCATTTGTCCTCCAAAATCACCAAGCTTATGTAATTTGTCAATGGTTAATATTAATACTCTTTGTGTGCAATTCATTCGTGTAAATTGTTGAAGTGCTCGTATTTGCTTGCAAATTTGTAGTCGTAGGGTAGTAATAATTTCATAATAAGTATTAATAATGTTACATACAAAGTTATGCCAGATGCAACTATTACATTAATCTTTTTGTTTGATTTTCAGATTTTCATGGTCTTATTATTACTTTCTTATATTATGATGAAAACAATTTTCGACCATGAGGTTTTTGCAGATATCTGTTATGAAGTATTCTAGTAAGGAAAAAGTCGTTATTGCAAGCAGGTCTGTGTCTCTCTCTGTGTGTGTGTGTTTGTGTGCGTTTATGTATGTATGAATGTGTGTGGCCAGGATAGCTCACTCATTTAACATAAATTTACTAAGAGAACGAGCTTTTGTATAAAGAAGGATTTCAGAATTTGTACATCAGGTAACACTTTTACTCTTATAGAAAAGTATTAATTTAGAAAATTTGTCTATAAAAATATTACTCACAAATTCGTATACGAAAGTCATGTCACATCATTTTTTGTATTAATGAAAGGAATCATGTGCAATAAATAACGAGATAAATAAAAATTAAATATTCCAAATAATAGTTAAAAATAATATTTTTACTTTCTAATTAAATAATTCATCCACGTGTTTAAACTTGCAATGCTTTCATAGACGTCTTTAAACTTGAAATACTTTCACCCGATTATATGGACTATGTGAGTTGCACCTCAATGACTCCAACTTCTATTACTTCCTCAACAACTGCAACATCTTGAATTATAGTAAATGATACATCAAACAGTAAGCTAGGGGGCATAACCAAGTAGATTCCTAAAATCATAAAAGCAACCTTTCACCTAATAAATTATATCAGTCATGGACTTAAATATGAATGCAATTATTAACTTTATTTCTTAAAGTTTTATTTAGTTCCCTCAATAATAATAGTAATAATAATAATAATAGCGGTTAAATATCATTAAGTTTACATCATATTACAAGTTTGTAACAGCTACTCTGCTTGTTTGCATCATCATCATCAACATCAATCACGTTACTCCCGATAGGACTACCAATTTCGCGCCATAATAGTATGACACTCTGTGCTCGCGGTAGGCTAGGTTAGTATGCGTACGCATAGCAGCCTTTAGTACGTCGACATCGCATCCCTACTTCTCCTCGTCTTTCTATATAAAAATGACAGTTACCGTCAGTCGGCTTTTTTAAGGTAGTTTCAGAAGCTTTTAATCACTCCTAAGTTAGATCATAATAAACATTGAATCGAGAGGGTGCTATCCCGTTAAGAATTCAAACTATTAATTCGAGAATGCGCAGAAAAAATGACGTCGACGGAAACTAAAATATATTCATTCATGATCGGCACTATTAGCAGTATAAATTGTTTGACTAAGCTAAAATAATGGCAACTCCACAAATATATCACCAAAGTTTCGGAAGCTTTCTGCTTCCACCTTCAGGAATGCCTTACCATCCACTTCCCTAGGTACAGCTGACAAAGATGGAGAGGGGCACTGCCTCTGCTCAGTCAAGATGTCTGTGAGTCTACATAAAACCGCAGATGGACGAATTCCGAACGCCACCCCTATTATGTAATATGCCCCACCCCAAAAGATCTTTAATCCAGGGGAAAATTAGTTAAAAATACCAAGGTAGTAGAAGATAAGACAAAACCCAGAAATTTCCAAACCTAACAAATTTATTCAATGGAAGTTGTTCTATTATTTAAAAAAAAAACATGAATGTAAGATTAAAAAAAAAATTAATAAACTTAAGCTAGAGAAGATTTACATATATACTATTCAGGTTCAGCCTGTATACAAGAAAGAGATTATATCGCTAAGTCTAAATCACCGAAAAATTTACGAGACGTGAAATCTGAAATATGTTAAATTAATTAAAATTTGTCTGAGGGCCCACAATTCAAATATTAACCAGCAAATCAAACAAAAATTCAAAATACTCCTCGTAACTGACAGATAAACTTAGAAGTTAACTGGCAAAATTCTAACAATACTTAAAATTCACTAAATACACAAAATTAGAACAGCGTTCTTTTGCTTAAGTGTTCATTAAAATTACACAAAAGGCTCAAACTCACTAAAGCCCTTCGAGCACAGAAAATGGTTCGGGTAGAGTTAACAAGAATTACTTTATATTTAAACTAAACTTAGGAACTGAATTCCAAAAATATTATGGTCAAAATTAATGTTTAAATAAACTCAAGTTACACAAATCGGTACAAAAAAAAACAAAACACATAAGACACTTAGCTATCAACCATGTTGTGAAACGGCTCCTCACAGTAGCTCTGGTACTCCACTTAACACAACGGGCTCAAAAATCAACTACTTAACCATTCCAGTTATGTCAAAGGAATTCCAAGCTTCGGGAACAAGAAGGATAAACATTGCTTCGATAATTAAAATACAGTTTCGCTCTAATACGACAACCAAACAAAATGGCGACCAAGTGCAATTTCCTTGTTCGACCAAAAATGTGGAAATATCACATGTAACTAGCCGCTAAAAAGTAACAAGAAAACAACAACCGTTAAGGATAATTTAATTAATATAAAATTACGAAACTCACCAGATCAATCCAGTCACACGTCGAACAAAGAAGGATCAGTTAATACTCAGGAAACACACTATATAAAATTATTTTATTTACGACCAAACAATAAAGTAGGTGTTATATTAATCATTATTGGTTAATAATAACACTCATAATACGCGGAGGGAATAATGAAATGCGACCGCAGAATAATGAGACATAATGTTACCATTATTCCCTGCATTCCGCCAATAAGAACATAACGTTCCCAACGTTGTCGTAGTAACGATAGACAAGTCCGGCGATTTTACTAACTGTCTAACCGTCAAACGTCATATTGATATAGTAATCTGACATTTTCGTTTAATTATTTTGATTATTTTTAGTAATCTTCAGTTAGTCGTAGATAAAGTAGTGTATACTAACTCGCAATAATGACTATTATTAACTCGAGCTGAGTTACTCCCTCGCCGCTTCGCGACTCGGTTCGTATTTTCGGCTCTCGGGAATAATAACTGTCATTATTGACTCGTTGTATAATAGTAGTTTATACAACGAGTCAATAATGACAGTTATTATTCCCGAGAGAGTAACTCAGCTCGAGGGAATAATAGTCATTATTGCGAGTTAGTATACACTACTTTATCGACGACTAACTGAAAATTACTAAAAAAAATCAAAATAAGTAAACGAAAATGTCAGATTACTATATCAATATGACGTTTGATGGTTAGGCAGTCAGTAAAATGGCCGGACTTGTCTATCGTTACTATGACAACGTTAGGAACGTTATGTTCTTATTGGCGGAATGCAGTGAATAATGGTAACGTTATGGCCCATTATATGTTCTTATTGGCGGAATGCAGTGAATAATGGTAACGTTATGGCCCATTATTCACTGGTCGCATTTCATTATTCCCTACGGGTATTATGAGTGTTATTATTAGCCAATATTGATTAATATAATACATACTTTATTGTTTAGTAGTCGATAAACTACTATTATTGCCTTTAATGCGCTGTAATAAGCGTTAGCACCTATTCGACGACAGATGTCGGCACGATGCGGGATCGTGTAAAGTCCCTAGATATATAAAGTACCGCAATTACCTCCATTTTGGTGCCAAAGAAGCGGCAAATTTAAAAATCTGTCAGTTTTTTTTTAACTTTACAAAAATACAATAGTTGTCAAACAATATGTCAAAAATGTATTGTTATTGATTTCTTGACAAAATACGAGAGCTTTCTAATTAAAATTTAGATAAATATAATTGTGATTGTGATCGCGTCGTTAGCTAAAGAGGACCAATCGAAAAGCAGCAAGCTAGTGTATATGTGTGCATGATTTTTATTATTTATTACTCAACAGGAAATCCAAGTATAAAATAAATGTACAATAGAAAAGACAAAAAATATATATTAAGAAGGTAATACATATAAATAACAAAATATAGAACTAAAACTAAGAGTAGATACATATAAATATTATATTTCCTCGAGGTTGCTAATTTGTTTTTTCATAGCTAAAATTTGTACTTTAGCTGCTTTTAATTTATTTTGTAGACATTTCAACTCATCATTTTCATTTTGCTCAATATAGTTGTTCGATGATGTACCTGAAATAATATAGGAGTTTAATAATTTTATCATCATTTTTTACTGGATAAATTTCAGCAGAAAATACGAATTACTAAATAACTACTTGCATGTGATGCATTTAACTATAGATGAACAGTGTCTGTAGTATTAATTATTATGATGTTTAATATTCTACTAACCAGAGTGCAGTGCAGAATTTGTTTCTAAATGTTTTTGATCCTGATTGGTAACAATTGGAGAAGTTGTCGCATTAGCAGCCGGGTCTGCAACATTTGCAATTAGATATGATTAAGAATTGGAACAGGACAAAAGGCATCTTAGCTAATAGTTTTCGTTTGATTTCTTGATTTCGTGGAAAGTCAGCTATTGAAATAGTTGGAATTGCACTTTTTTTAACAACTTCCGATTATCCAACCTGTTTAATTCGAATTGGGCAAGTTCGAAGTGTGCCTGAAAATTCCAAAAAAAAACATCTTCACATTAGGTAACATTCTGCAAGTGAACAAGAATATGCAAGAATTGAGCAAATATAGGATACTTACCTCACATAACAAAGCTTGTTCAGGCAAGTCAACTCGATTGATAAATGCAATCCATGCTTTACGCCGATCAACATTATTTGATGTTAGTATTCGGAAATCCGTTCTCGCCACGGTTTCGACATCCACTCAAACAACAACTGGGCATTATGTCAACAGCGATCAGCTGATTACTCCGCGTGTCCAGATACTACCAACTCAATCACTAAAGTCCGCATAAGTCACCAAATCGCCGCCATTTTGGCGCCGTTATAATGGGACAAACCAATTGCGGTACTTTATTATCTAGGGACTTTAGGATCGTGCAACTAAAATTAGAAATAAATTGAAAATAATTCAATTAATACGTATTTATTTTAAGATATACAGAAATGCAACAACTGAATGTACAAAGTGACAAATTATAATAATTCTAGTGAAAAGATACATCGAAAAATGACAAAACCAAATTTAATCAAAATTCCTTTTACAATACATACAACAATGACCTCGAAAATTAATGTAACAAGGTGTCCTTGACACAAAACTGTTACTTATCACTGTATATATACCGCAAAATTCATGAAATAACTTTATTAATATTACGTGTGTTTTGTGCATATAGGTACAAGTTTACTAATTACAACATATCCACAGTATTTGTATTTGTATTTTTCGTGGAGTGTCAAACGTCGGAACTAATATTAATAATAAAACTTGCAATAAGGGAAAGGGAAGCTGCACGCAAGGATAAACAAAAAAGAAGAAGTACACGAAGAGAGTTTTGAACGTAAATTCACGAAGTAATAAAGCTATTCAAAAAAGGAAAAGCTGCTGGTAATGGTCAAATTACTGGAGAGATGTTCAAAAGTATGGGACAGGGAAGACTGGAGCTATTACCACAAATACGCAATAGAGTGGAAAAAGAGAAAAGTACTGCATGATTGGAAAGTGGAAAAACAATACCGATTTACAAAAAAAGGAATTTTAGAGAAGCTGACAATTCATATTGACCAACGTCTAAAAGTTGCTTCATGAAGGGACACCGTATCCACTGTCATGTTTTACAATTAACCAGTTTGTTGAAAAATCAATCGAAAGAAACATTGTGACGTATCAAGCCTTTTTGACCTAAATAAAGTTTTTAGCAGAGTCTCGAGAAATATAGTCGAAGAAAGTTTAGAAAACAGAGGTACGTAATATAATACAAGCGATAATGAGTCTTTTTAAAAACAATCTAGACTACGTCAGAACAGATACTACGAAAGCCGATAAATTTGCTGTAAATGAAGGTTTACATCGGAGAGCACAGTGCTCTTTAATATAATTATGGACGATGTTATGAAGAGCAAAAAGCTAAAACATCCGAACTACATGTAGGTCATAAGTATATAGTACCAGCCAGTATGTATTAACGAGTGGACATTTGCGACCTAGTAATTTTTGGAAGAAATGAGACTGATATATGTAAAAATATTAAAGTAAGGAACAATGCCCCTGAGTTGGAATTACTAAGAATTAATGGAGAAGAAAGAACAATAACAGTTTCAAGAATTGAAGATAGTTAACCGATATGTTTCAGTCACCTAAGCAGAATCAGTGGGGATCGACGAGTTAAAAAAATGTGGGAAGCAAAAACACATGAGGCAATATGAAGAGGAAGTCCTAAATTGACTTGGAATGAACATATCAACAGAATACTTGCAAGCAAAGGACTAACAAGAAGCGAATCAAGAAAGCTAGCAAAGGACAAAGAGTCGTGGTAGAGATTACTTTGTTTGGCTCTGAAGAGGCTATCCATTAAACTCAGTAGTTTGGAAGAATTACAGCTTGCCAAATTTAATTTATATATGAAACCGTCAAAACTTAAGATAAAAGTGTCATTCTGAATTACAAAATATTAATTATTCAGTGGTGTTCTTTAGTAAATTATTAGATAATTTAGATAATAAAGTAACAGAATTGATTTCTATCACTGTAATTGTACTCTCACACAAGTGTTTAATGTATGTTCCTTTTTTGTTGTGGTGGGTACTGCATATCACTTTTTTCCCGTCAACTTCTTTTCATTGTTGTTATCAAAGATATTGGTTTCTGTAATAGCCACTTTCACAAACTTCAATTCGGAGCGTATATCATCTTGTGCATAATCAGCATCGCTTCAACAGAAAATAATAATATGTATGTAGTCTTCTAAACTACTGAGTTTTTCAAACCCCATGGAAGAAAAATATTAAATAAGTTAAGATCATCAATATTTCTGGTGTAACCAAAGATAATATAATTTTTTGCAAATAGTAACTTGTATTTATTGTCGACATATTTTAAATCACTGTTCTTACTGAATTCATTGATATATGTCATACATAAGCTTATGTTATAAGAATTATGAATAGAAAGAACTGCTGCATTGTTCTAAAAAACGCTACTAAATCATTGACTATTCCATTACTTAATATGTTGAAAATGCAAACAATTAGCTTTAATGCAGATCCAAAATCCACTTCAAACGCCAGCAATCTAGCTTAATGAATGATCTAGATTAAAATTCTGATAAACAGAGATTACAATAATAGCTGTCATATACAAGCAAACACGCTTGTTGATAAAACGGCAATTTCTTTCACGATAAAGGTATTTCTATTCTCGAGAATATTTTAAAACTTTAATGCTGATGTGCGTAGTAAGTCAATGTTTTGATGATATTCAACACAGGAGAATTAAAAAGATATGAATTTTTAATAATTTAAATATAAATTGTTTTTATGTAATTTTGCATCTAGTTAATATTTTAGACAATATTTTACTATACATTCTCAATTTATTTCACTTAGAAACCCTTTAAAGGATTACTGAAAGTTCTATTGAATTTGTTCTGTATATATTGAGAAAGTAAAAAGGCACTTCAAGGTACTGCAATATTCTAATGTTATAGTCATAAATATCAGTGGAAAATATCTACAAAAAATGAAAAAATTGATCTGGGTTCTGAATATATACTTCTAAAACTGCATCTATTGTACACTCAACATGTAGTCATAATATGGAATCGCCCAGATCCCAATAAAACGTCATTATCAATCTGTAATAACAAATTTTTACAAAGAAATTGAGTTCAGATCCTTCTCTTAATTCTGTCTAAGGTTCTACCTCGATCCAACTCTGTGGAACTCTATTTTTTACGTTATATTTCAAAGTTTCTTTTTAAAATTGAAAAACTTGTATACCAAGCTATTGGAATTGCTTTAAGGACAATTCGTTTCATTTCTACAGGTATTCTTTTGACGGGGGGGGGGGGGGTGAACGAAGACTTACTCATTTTTCGTAAAGAAAATATTAACCTTGAGATTCATAGCCAAAGTTTGTCTTATAACTTTGTTGTTGTTAGGAGTTACTAATTTTATTTACTAACTACGGCGAAGACAGTAGGTCGGCCACGAACAAGCCCGTGCTGGTACTCAGAAACATTTGTACGTAGGAAGGAGATATAAATCATATTTTTTTAATTGCCATAACAGATATCCCTGGATTTTTTAATAAATATAAAGCTTTATTCCGGTACCTTTTATTTTTACATTTCCAAGAGTTCTTAGCTACTGAGTCTCTTATTAAGTGAAAAGCATTACATTAAAATATTTTAAAAAACAAAATTTTAATTTAATTGAAGAAATATTAGGTAATACAGGTGTTGCTGCACAAAAAAAAACTTAGCTTAAACTCTATTTCAAAACATTTTAAATAGAAGAAGAGAAAGACGAATTAATAAATTTCTACAACAAAATATATAAAAGCTTTCATAAAGCTCATATATGCAATAATATGCATAGCGCACCTTTATTTCGAAAATTTATAGTTTTTAATTTGTTCTGGGTTTTGTTAAGTGTAGAAAATTAGTTTTATGGAACTATTTCTTCTAAAGAAGTACTGTAATTAATTCGTAATGAATTTCCAAACTTTTCAACATACAGAAGCAGATAAAAATACAAAGATATTATAATTTAAAAAGTTTTCATAAAACTCAATCCGGCTACCATAATTTTACTGGTAAGTTCTAATTAAAGTTTCACTTTGTCAATACCAGTCAAGGAGATGTCCTTTTTATTATTTAATAAAGTCTGAAATGAAAGTATAAACGAAGTTTGCATATTTTTTCTAAATTCCCTTGCGAAAGAAAATTCTCTGAATTAAACCATTAATTTTTAATAACATTGCTGCATATTTTATATATCCTGGCATCTGACATTCCGTTTCTTCAAATTTACAAGGCATCCGATAACCGTGAAATGGAGAGGAAGAATTCGTTCCGATGATCTGTCCCTTGTTCTTGACAGGACGTTATTTTTAAATTCCCTTACCTAAAGTGCCAAGAGAATTCAGATAAAGTCATTATAAAAATTAATTGAAATGAAAAACTAATTATTATGTTTAATATAGATTTTTAAAATTTGCGTTTATATTCGTGGAATTAAATAATAAAAAATACAGTATACATACACACGATCTCACCCAAAATTTATTAATCAAAATAATTTTATTCCTTTCTTATAGTAAAATAATATTTTCGGCTTGATCAAATTAAATTTATAATCTATACAATATATATATAATATTATTTGAAGGCTTTTTCCTTTTCCTTAATTTTTTTAGCCGTTTATTTTATAATATATGGACGAAAATCTGGGTGATATCGACTGTCACTATTATATGAAGGTGGGGTTACATTAAAAATCGTTTGACGTTTCGATATTATTTATAATATGTTCATCAGAAAAATATAGAAGTTGAAATTTAAAAAAAAAGTTTACATCAGGCTCTCTTAAGCAATGAATATATGATATATGATAATGTATAGAGTTACGATGTAGAAAAATGTAATTGTATAAATTGTCATATATCATACCTCATAATGTAAATATTGTTTCTTTTTAAATTTTAATTTCTATGTTCTTGTGATGAAGATATTATAAATAATATCGAAACGTCAAACGATTTTTTATTGTAACCCCACCTTCATATAATAGTGACAGGCGGTATCATCCAGATTTTCGTCCATACAAACTTACATATATTAATAAAATACCCCGTTCTGGAACTAATAAATAATAAATTACAATATCCTGTAATTATTTATTTATATTATTATAATTGCCACACATCAGGCCAGCCAATAATTAATCAAAGACACCCCACGTAACTATTTGAATGTCTCCTGTAACTATACCAACAAATAATTAATATGCCCCGAACTAGCTCAACAATATCTTATTTCAACTAATTTTGTTATCAATTTTACCATTAGTATATTTCTGATTACTCTGTATATTTATATTTGAAATTTATTCACTTGTAAACATTATTTTATAAGGATGCAATAAGGTAAGCAATCAATCAACTATACTTATACTGGCTGTTATTTTTTTTATTATAAGTAGTCCTTTTTGATGAGATTTATGGTATTCATATAAATTCTTCAAACTAATAACACCATCAATTTAGCTCAGGATCGCAACAGCTGCCTCTCAATGGAATATTTGTTGGTAAACAGGAACCCCTGGAACCTCGTGCATTTACTGGACTCCTAGGACTTCTGGACCTTGGATTTTCGATTAGTTTTATATATCCATACACCAACTCTGCAACTGGTACTTTTCAACACTAGACGCTTGATTAGGATTTTCCTTCAGGAATAATGAATGCTGCATCTACAACTGGCACTTCGGAATATTTAATTCTTAAATCTTGAATATGATATCTGAAATAAATTTTCTTCTCTCTTGAAACTGGATTGATATACCACTCCAATGAATTCTATACACAACAATGGCTCTTCGATTAAATCTTTAACTAATATCACTTATACTTTATTATGGTGAGTATTTTTGATTTATTATTTTCTCTCCTTATATAATTATTAATTTAACACCTTTTTGACTTATTCTCGGATAATTTTAGTATAGATATTTGTGAATATTGATAATTCTTCACAAAAATACACCTTTTTCTTACAAGAAGAAAAAAATTCTCCTTTTTATTTATTTATCATCTAATAGAAAACTTTCTGATTTTTTAAATTAAGCCAATCAATATATTACACACTATTTTATCTAATCAATATAAAATTAAAATCAGTTTTATTATTTTTTATACTTTCTAAACTTAAAAAATTCCATCATTATTATTCTTTCCCTATTTTAATTAATATTTTATATGCTTTTAGTATTCCAAAACTAATTTATACCAATTTTCTAACCAGATGTCAAAATGACATTGAATTTGACAATTCCGGTTTTACGAAATTTAAAATGTGCTTTTCAATTAAATTTAGCTATTCAATTCCTAATATTCAATTCTTATTATCTTTCATCTCATAAACGTCATTTAAACAAGTTTTTACAAAAATAATAATACAAATTACATATATTACAATAATTAACATTTACCTCTCTTATTTACAGATTATGATAAATCTCAATAGACAATGAAACCATCCACATCTACATATACAGGCTGTTCATCTTTACCTTAAGGACACTAGATCCAACAAGTATCATTACTATAACTATTTATAGATTATCACTTTCTAACGCCAAAAAATTATTCTATATCATTACTATTCAATTTTCAATACTTTAATTTACTTTCTAGTACATAATTTTTATATATCTCTATAACAGTCTATAAATGAATTTCAACAATATACATATATAGCTCTCACGTTCTTGATCAATCTTGTTAGGAACTTAACATCTTTTATTTCATTTTATATTATTGTTTCTTGCTTTATATATTAATGTTTTTGTTTATTTTTATGTGTTATTATATTTTTGTAATGTATGTTTTATTCTTTAACTTTTAATTATATTGTCATATTTAATGTATGTCTTACTTACAAATATTGGGAGCATGCTGATGCGGAGCTGACTTCTAGCGTATACCGTCTCAGCGGCCGAGTTTATTGTCTGCTGGTCCGGCTACACGAGTCTGTACCAAAGGCAATGCAAGACCTCCTATGTATGCGTACGGACTGCGGTGTCTGGCATCTGCGTATATATAGGGGTCCATAGCCCCTCGAGCGGTTCACATGTATATGCTATATGTTATCGTATGTTCGATGCCGAGCGACTCCGACATATCGGCGCACACCGAAATTAAATAAATGTGTATTTGAACTGAAATTTGAGTTTTATTTTACGGTACTTTCAAAATAGGAAGTTTTCTTAACAAATCTATTCATAATGTAGTACTTTCTAGTACTTCCTAATAAATGTAAATTTCATTGCATGTAATGGTATGGAAGAAGATGTTCAGGCGATCTCTTCTTTAGAAGAAAAATGTTTTACCTCGTAGTTTTAAAAATTGCATTCATTACGTTCATTATGACGAAAGCCATTAAAGCAAAGTTGGTGCAAATTCCTTGAAAATATACAACTGCGTAAGTCACTCAACCATAATTAAGCCAATCCTGTCTTCATAATCTGCTTCATTTTATGATTATTGATCGTATTGTTCTTTAGTTTCTTATTTGGTAGACAGAAGTTTAATATCAATCCTTACTGGTATAATTAGATCAGAATTTACTGTCTAATATCGACGAAAATTGTTATACTAACTTTTAGACGGTATTTCATATATCGAAAGAACATCCCTCTAATAACAATACATTCAAATCAGTGGTTTTTCAAAATATATGTTCAATAAAATTATACAACCTCTAGTAGCATTATCTGTACTGATATCGTTAAATCTGCATATACGGCAAAGATCCAAATACACTGCAATAAATATCTACTGGAATTACCTTTTATGTCGCACAAAATTAGAGCACTTGTTCTCCAATTACTAAAGGAAACCATAAAACCGAGTATAGTTTTATTTAAATATTCGATCTTTTGAGCGAAATAACCAGCTCTTTGTATTTTCAGTAGCACTTGAATTGGATTCAATACCAGTGACCCGTGCCACGTAAATAAAACAAATGAAAATTCAATAGGCACCGTTATATTGTGTGCAAGCGATTCGATAACAAAGAGAGAGAATATAAGTTGGTGCACACTTTTGTTCCAAGTTTTTAAGCTCTTCGAAAACGAGTATTTGCCAAGATTTAAGTGTTTCTTTATTGTTCACGTTTACTAAAATGAGTTATTAAGTTGTTGGTAACAAAATACCAATACAATTTTTCATTTTTATGAATAAAACATTAACTGTTGGCTTATTTTTTTTAAATATTTTTCACTCGATTTTTCATTAATAATTTTATTTAACTACTTTTTCCTGTTTATATTTTATTATTTTTAGATATGTGTGTGATAGAAATATTTCCAAAATATTAAAATTGCAGAATTAATAGATATTAATTTTTAGACTTATATTAGGTGTTTATCAGATTGAACCAACCAATAGTTTGTATCTAGGAAGAAGATTCCCCCACTGATACGGAATAAATCTCTTCACGTGCTATCTTGGCTTAAAATGAGATCATAATTTAATTTAAGGAAATTGTTTATTTCAAATTAATGACATCAATGATAATTAGTCTAATAATAAATCTTTATTTTTAACAATGTTTGTTTTATAAAATACCTAGCAAAGCGCCAGGCCACATTTACTCTGCAAAAAGGCAAATGTACACAAATACTTGCATGTAGTGTAAATGTGTACCTATATATATACATTTACTATTTATTTTCAAATATTCACATCTACGTTCTAGACCATTACTACGATATGCCTATATAGATTATAATATTTGGTTAAGGTTATGGAGACTGTAATTGACGCCTACGATAATAAAGAACGATGTGAACTGACATGTTGTGACCTCAGTAAGGCTTTCGATATGGTAAATCACCAAATTCTACTATAGAAACTACACTATTATGGTATTTCATAATGGGGTACCACAGGGATCATCATTGGGACCAATTTTATTTGTGATGTACGTTAATGATCTCCCAAAAAATATAACACCTAAACAAAACTGTCTCTATGCCGATGATACATCCTACGTAGTAAATGGAAAGTCGATTGACGAAATTGGAAAAGAGAGCAAACGAGTAATGGAAGAAATCACAAAATGGTTCCAAGATAATGAACTAAAATTAAATGAAGAGAAAACACAGCATCTCTGTTTCTCAGCAAGAAATGAACAGTCATCCCACGCCATCCGATATCTGGGGCTCACGATTGACAATAAACTCACTTGGTACATGCACATATCAGAATTAGCTAACTCGCTAACGATAGCTATATATACTATAAGAAGACTGAAGACTATTGCTACCCATGCCGCTGCAAAATCTGCCTATTTTGCGAACTTTCACTGTAGGATAAGCTACGGAATTTTGTTTTGGGGCACATCACCTGCAGCAACAAGAATCTTCAGCTTGCAAAAAAAAGTGGTTAGACCTCTTTGTAATCTGAAATACACGGATGGTTGTAAGGAACATTTTAAGCAAGAAAGAATACTGACCTAGCCTTGCCTATTTATACTTACATGTATAAAATACGTTAGAAAAAAACAAGAAAAGTATATATTGAATGGAGGGCATCATAATTACGAAACCCGCCACAGAAAAGAGTTCCAAATCCCATATCACCGCCTGCAAACGATACAACGCTACGTAGACTATTGGGGGGCCAAACTGTATAACAAAATCAAGAACCATGTTGAAGAGAGGGACAAATTATTCATAAAAAAGTGGAGGATATTTTAAGCTATCACAGTTTTTATTTAATAGAAGAGTTCTTAAAGTGTGACTTAGAACATTAATGACTTTTAAATACATTAATACATTATATACACATTATTGTTTTGTTGTTATTATTTGTTTTATTGTCATATACAGCTAACTGTGCATTTTTAATTAATTTACTGACTTCCTTGTAATGGTAATTAACAACGAATACACTATTATTATTGTTCAGCTTCAGAATTTACTTTAAACTGATTTGTGATATATACCCCGGTATAAATAAATAATTTAACAAATTTATGTTTACAGGCCTGCGCAACATTTAAATTTAAGATGGCCAGTTTTTAAAATAGTAATATCGAGTTCAAATCAGAACTTATTATTTATTACACTATTACTACACATTTTACTACGATATTATTTGTAGCAAATTCCAGAGTTTCTCTAGGGCTTCTATGTTTGTTTTAGTTAAATTTATTGTCAACTAATTAAGTATAAACCAATGCAATAATTCTTGACGGATTAGGTAATATCTATGTAAGAGTCTTGTCGAGTATTGGCAGAAATTACAATATTTGTATCGCATATTAAGATAGATTGCATTCCTAAAACTAGACACGCTACTTGTTCTGTAACAGAGAATTTCGAAAAATTAGCCGGGAAATCGAGTAGTTTTACCGCTAAACGAAATTCAGTAGTACATATATTTTAGAATTTCATGTTGTATAATAAAGAAGATAATTAACTTCATAGTGTTGTAGACCAATGAGACATTAAAAACAGTGTCACATGCACCAATCACAAGTTAGAAATGATTTCTTTAACTGAAAAGAATGTATGCTATTTTTCTTGCCGATACCTTATTGTTTGGCATTATTTTAGCAATCATTAATATTTAAAAAATCAAATGTCAAAATTCGATTCCGAGAAAGACAACTCAGTGTAAAGAAAGTGTGTGGAATCAATTTGCAGAATTTTGCCAACAACGCAAATATGAATTAAGCGAATCTTTGTCCACTGATATGATTGCAAGTATTTTAAAAGATTATGCATTTAATATGCGGAAACGTAATGGAGAAGATTATAAGGAATCTTGTGTCAAAACGCTATGGAATACAACCGCCAAGTTAGTGCAAGACTTGTATTTTAACAAATATAATAGAAGAATTGACCCATTCTCGGATATAGTCTTCAAAGCTGCACGAGAAGCGAGGAACACCAAACGCATGCAGCTGCAATCAATTCCGGAGAAACGGAAAGTAAGCGCTGAAGCATTCTCTCTTGAAGAAATTGACAAGATTATAAACAGCTTTGACGAAGATACTCCAGAAGTCTTCAGAAAAAGTTTTTCCACATTGTTTCTTTTGAATTAGCGTGGCGCGGTGGGGAAGGAAGCAATTGTATCACGGACTATTTTAAAGAAGAAATAGGAAACGATGGATGTGCGACAGGCAGGATTATTTATAATCCTACATTTACAAAAACGTGTCAAGGTAGGTTAACAATAACTAAAGAAATTCATTAAACTTTAAATAATATAGGTGGTGCTGAAAAATGCGCAGAGAATAAGTGGCTTACGCCTAACAAGGAAAATATAGACCGATGTCCAGTAAGGTTATTCAACAAACTGCAAGAAAAACGTAGTCCACACATTACATCTAATAGACTATTTTTAACTGCAAATCCTCACTGGAAAATAACTGGAAAATGGTACAAAAATTCTCCTGTAGGTCACAATGAGATTGCGAAGTGGACCAAGTCCTCCGCGGTAAAAATTGGATTAGATATTAAAAAAAGGAAATTGACAAATCACTCGCATCGTTCTAGTATTGTTTCGCATTTAACAAAATCTGGAATAAATGAACAAGAATTAATTAAGATTACTGGCCACAGTAATGCATCTTCAATAAAACCATATCTTCATATTGACGAGAACCACCACACCAACATCATCAACCAAATACGACACACCAACTCGAACATCATTCATCAAAATTCTAGTTCAGATTTACCTCATGTCGCATTTCCATCAACTTCAAAACAAAATAATTCTCAAGCTACGTTCACTAATTGTACTTTTAATTATAATTATAATTGTTCTCATAAATAAAGTTGTTAAAAATTTGACGTATTTAACGCTTTATTCAGTTAATTCTCCAACCGAAGATCATTCGTTCTCAACTCTTGTCAGGCAAGATTTTTATTTTGTATGAGCATTGGTTGCTTGGCAATTAAACTCGATCAAATTTCGTCAATTTGATCTAGTTTAATTGCCAAGCAACCAATGCTCATACAAAATAAAAATCTTGCCGACAAGAGTTGAGCACTTATGATCTTACTGTTGAAAAGAATACAACTGTCGAAACGTCTAAATATGTTTTTTAATTGTTTTGTTTATTTTATTCATTGACAATTAATGTAATTAATCAGAATGCTAATGCCAAGATCAATTTATGCTTTTATTATCACAAACGGCCAAGAAACAGAATTTAATTATATATAATAAATCAAAATTCTTCGCTGAAATATACAAGAATGTCTTGGCCCAGCGGCAATTCAAAGAAAATCAACAATAATAAAATGTCAATTTGACAGAAGCTGTCATATAAAAAGTAAGATACAGTTACGGACAGAAAAAAGTGGGACAACTCTTACATAAATTTTGCTTTATTTTAGTTGTTACTGCTGGCTTTTAAAATTTTACCGAATAGAACATAGTAGCCTTAACTTCATAAATGTCATTTATTTGTCAACGACACATTTTTTCGTAAAAATGTCACACGCTAATATTGTTCATAAGCCAAGAAGAATTGCTAATGCAAAACGCCTAAATAAACTATTGGCTCGTATTACTCAAAGTAAATGTTCAACCACAAAATGTGCAAGACTTACTGGAAACAATTAATAATGCGTAGGATGATAATTCGGATCAATACTGTTTAAGTTTATTTAATTCTATGCCGCGAAGAGTAGCAGATGTTATAAATCGAAATGGTGCAATGACTAAATATTAACAAAATAAAATACTTAAGAGACAATGTGATTTTGAATAAACTATTGTTGGTCCATTTCCATCTGGCTTTGAGTTTTTTGACAATAACTCACCCATTTTTTCTGACATCATCTATTGACGTTTGTTTTTCAAAATCCCAGCGTACATTAGGCAAAAAAAAATGGGTGTGCTTAAGACCACACGGCAGAAGTGAAAACTTCATCAAGGCGAGGTTAATAATACGAAATACAACTTTTGTTTCGTTCCATATTCATTTACATTTCCATTTTCCGTTTTCCATTTTCGTTCTATATTACATTTAAAATATATATATTTATTATTATTGTGTATACATTATTCTAGTACATTTCGCTCGGTCTGATCAAGTTTTCACTTCAAAAATTCATACGTACGCATGTATATATACAAATAGACGATATGATAACTCTCATACGAGTACCCGCGCTGGTCTAATGGTAACGTGCCGGCCTCATACCCGGGAGGCTCGGGATCGCATCTGCACGCCGACAAGAATTTTTCAGAAAATACAAATACAATATTTCGCGTATAGCGTTGTAATACAAAGCCGAGCGTGAAACGGTTGCCGAGCGAATATAGCAGAGACCAGCAGAGACGCGTTAACTATAACTCTCTCGCTCCCTTAGTCGACTCGACTCGAGCCGACTTTACCCGAACGAGCATTACATAGTCGTGCGTGACGGCTCAGTCTCGTTCAGTGCCCAACAATCAACGCGCCCATAGAAGTTTTCACTTCAAAAACTGTCCGACTTTTATTTGTCCGTAACTCTACATAGAAAATCAATATCATTTGACGAAACTGCGTGAATAATAGTGATGGTTCTATGCTTCTTCATATATTCACTTTTACGTATTTCTAGTTATATATGTGCATGTTTAAAGTCTCCCCCTCCCTGTTATCTTTTAAACGAAATGAAATAAAACGTTGAAATAAAAATATAACATGTTCCATTTTAAAATTTTAACAGATGGTGCTGTAGGATATATCAACTTCATAGTTTTTGAAAGGTATTTAGCAGATCTATTCAAACTTATTATTTTTTAATGTCATTCATTTAAAATAGAAACGCCGAATTTTACGGTTATCGAATAGAAAAAACTACTAAAATTGAAAAAAAAACAAATAAGCCTAAACACATCACTCTGATTTTGAATTAAATGTTTAAAATGAGCACATTCGACCTCTTGGCAATATAGCAACCGACTGCAAAACAGTTATGTAATTATCCTACCCGTGAAATACGGTGTTTTAAAAAATTTAAAAGAAGGCTTAAATTTTGAATAGATATTCCAAAAACTTTTCAAATGAGGGGTCTAGCCTACAGCGCCATCTGCCAAATTTTAAAATGAGACATGTATGGTATTTTGGTAGAGATCTTGTTTCTATTTTTTTTAACGTTTTATTCCACTTAGTTTAAAATATAACGGGGGGGGGGGAGTTCAGACACGCACTCTATATATATATATAATATAAATTCCAAATGCAAACATTCCCAAAGTTAGATTTTTAGTTTAGTTTAGTTTCTCATAAGAATTAATTATTAAAAAGGTAAAACTTAATGTTCATACCTTGTATATATGTTTATACAAAGTATCTATAGCAACAAAAAGTAATAAATTCATAATTTAAATTCAGGCTTATTTCTCATAGAAGTTCATATCGAATTTTATGTTTACCTAACATTATGATGAACAAGCAAATAAAACGGGTATTTCCTTATGTACCGAAAACCTTTTTCCGTGTTAGTTATAATTTTTCATTTTTTATGACAGTTGAGTTTTTTCGGCCTGACCCGGACCCTTCCAGCGATTTTGCGAATATACACCCTGGAACAAGGTATGCTAATATCCATAAATTTCATGTCAGCAAGCAAACTGAACGAGATTGCATGTGTGTACATTGGCGAAATCGGCCGTTGTTGAGCGTCCCCGATTCTGAAACTTCCATTCCAGGGATTTACCTACCTTATAAATTTCTAATTGAAAATGTAAAAGTATTTATTATACCTACAAGCTTTCGGTAATAAGCTTCGCTTTGAGGAATATCTAAGTATCTTCGTACGCGCTTACGGGGAAAATGTATTTTAAATATTTTAATTATATTCGTTGATAATCTACTTTATTGAAAAGAAATAAATTACTTTTGCATTTCTACTTAGGTTACCGGTTCGCTTAATTTTTTAGTTTTAAATCTTTGTATGTATTTGTCATGTGTTCACTATTGCGTGAAGCATACAGCTACGCATTGAAATTAACTTTTATGCAATTTACGAGTACATCTTTATAAATATCTGCAATGGATTCAGTTTTTTAACGCATCTTTTCTGAGTAAAGTCTTTACAGCAGAAATATGGAAGAAAAGAAGAGATCCCAAGATATCATGCAAATTACGATGAAACATCGACCACAGAAATAACTAAGGCAAGGTATTACTCCGAAAGCCAAAAACGGCTTAAATTATGATACTAAAATACAGTTTCGTAGGTCACAATTTTTGGGCAGGCGTTCAAGTTTTTTTAAAGAATGAGGTTACAAAAGGTCTTATAAATCATGTGTTTTATACTATTTTCTTATATTTTGGGTATTAAAAGTTTTAAAAGCAACATATTTTGTTCAAAAATATTAGGAATTTAGTTTTTTTTTGGAAGTTGGTGACACTGATTCTTAACTAGAACATTTTAAATATTTGAATATCGTGTTACATGTTATTTTAAGGGTCAAATATAGACTGATTTAAGTAATAAATGTTCCAAATAAGCACCAAAATTAATGGAACAAATAAATATTGACAAAATAGATGACCAGTACCGCAAATAAGAATTTAAAAGCAAATAAAATTGGAACATTAATTAATCAATTACAATTTGATAGAAGAGCGTCTAGCGACTGGAAGATTGCGGTAACTGCGACAGTACAGTAAGACCAAAAGCATACTTCAACGATAAAAGTTTCCCTACAAACCAGAATCACAGGAATGGTATCCATCGGAGAGATTAATGTAATGTAATGGAGAATGCACGACAGCAACTTTATCTAAAAATAGAATTATTAAAAAGGAAACGTAACACCCTTGGACAAAATGTTAATTAGTCTGCCAGACCGTAAGCGTATTTTGGTTATAATTTTCGCTTTGCGTTATATCAGAAAAAAACGCATGCAGGGTAAGCCAGACAGTTTTTGGCCCCCAACCAGTTATTGGCCATGTTCGGTTTAGTTGTATTAAATAAGGATATGCAACCAATTTTACTATTGTTTCATATATATTTGATATCTGGAAGCTTTTCTTGTTCTTTTGGTGTATTTTTATTTGTGATGGTTGAGTGCATGGAAAATTACCGCCTAAAACATTCTGCGCCTAGGTTTGTTGCAGCGGTTTTCTTCCCGGTCTGTTAAGTGCAGCTCAGTTTATTAATATTTGTTAATTAAAAATGCGAGTGGTTGTGCGTTATACTATTATTGAAACTGCTTTCTAAACACTTTAATTAAACATTAATGCTTTCCTAACCTAAAAAATACTGTTGAAACTGTGTCTTTTATGGGGGTCAATAATTCTATCCAAAATCATCACTTTCTGTATCTAAGGAAAAAAATTTTTTTGTTTAATTTCGTATTTAAATTGTTTTCTAAATTGATTTTACAATTTCTTGTTCTAAACGAACTTCAGTTTAACGGTTCTGTACAATTACTGGTCCCCGGCATCCGGGTGAAAATTTTCTGTAAGTCTGAGTTAGTGATGTATTAAGCGCTATTTCATCTCATCGAATGTCTAAAAGAGTAGCGGCAAAACACTTTGGTATTCCCCGTTCAACGTTGCGATTTAGATTATCTGATAAATTTGTAAAGTTTGGACATGGTCCTCTTCAGTTTTGTCCTTAGAGGAGGAAAATACTTTAGTCCCATGGATAAATAAATACTATCACAAGTATACATATATACATTTATACTTAAACGTATACGCATATATGTACTAATTGGGATACACAGCAGACACCTAGGTGTCATTACCAACAGCGAACGCACAGACAAGTGTTTCGGCCTTTAAAGCCTCTTCAGTGTACGTGATGCTGTTAGCAATGATCACAATTAAGATAGAATCTTATGTCGGCAAGACCGCGAAATGCCCGTGAGAATATCTCAGCGACATCTGCCATCCAAGCGCAACACCGAACACGACGGTTTCATCTTGCACACTGTGCTAAAGACAAAACCTGTATGCCAAATATGTATCTCCGCATATTAAACCCAAAAGGTAGCGTTTATTATTTTAAATATGACATTATTCCCTCAACGTATATTTCTATATTATATAATCTGTCCGCGAATTTTAGCAATAATCAAAAAAAAAGTGATTTCCTGTGTATGCATGAATACACAGCAATGGTTTCAAACAACCTTATGTGCTGCACCTTTAATAAGAGCAATCAATTTCTTATTCCTTAGATTTGCACGAACCCAAACAGTGCAAATTCCAACTCGTTTTGACTACTGGATTCCATTTTTGGTTAAAAAATGATTCAAACTATTAAATGATATAGCCCTAGCTGGACTACGCGATGGTAGTGAATTACAAAATAACAAATTCCCTTCTATTTTTATTCAAATTCATATTTGATAAATGTTAACAAACCAGAATTATTAGAGACGCCGGTACCTTCATCCAATTGTAATTAGTAATATTGACTTTTGAGCACTGCGAAGATTAATTGCTCTTTTATATTACATGATATGTTGTCAAATCAAATCAAATTTATATCTTTTGCTGCACTAACTCCATTATTGTATTCGTTATTACTTTTGCAGCTGGAAGAATTAGTTAGTCTGCTATGTTATGGAGTTTTCCAGCTTTTGCTATTAGTAGGGATATTTCATATGGTGTTGTTACTTCTTTTTGTTGATATCACCAGTCACGGTCTTTTTCATCAGATTTGAACTTAAAGCAATATTTCGTTTTTGGATTTCAAAAAATCGATAGACTTACTAATGTGTTCATTGTATTTTATTTGCAAATGACGTCGAACCGGTTTCATACCTTCGTTTGATAAACTTTCGCGATATTGAACCCAGACAGGTTTTTCCATATCTTTATTGCATATACCTGTAAGTGACACCAAATAATAAATACTCATCACAATTAATGTTTCCCGAGGGGTAAACCACTGGGGAAAATGTGTACACTAGACATCCTCTTCTATAGGGACATCCCCATACATCCTCCGTACATCCCCATACATCCCCGGACATCCCCAGACATCCCCGGACATCCTCGGACATCCCCGGATATCCCCCGGACATCCCCGGACATCCCCCGGATATCCCCGGACATCCCCGGCCATCCCCCGGACATCCCCCGGACATCCTCAAACATCCCAGAACTACACTTAAAGTATACTAATACCGACTATATTAGTATACTTTAAGTGTATAGTCGAGTATATTGTACTTCTCGAGATACTTCTACATGCTCAACTACAGTCATTAAGTATATGTATTCTTAAGATGTCTATAACTATTTTCCTGTAAAGTGTAAATAACAATGTCCTTTTTAGAGGATGATGGTTGTTTGATTAAAGCTAGAGGCCCCATAATTAAAAATTCTTTATGGACATTTGCAACGTCGTTTTCTTTGGGCCAAGTAAATTTATTTATTTGTCTGATTTGCTTGAGAAACTTCATTTTAAACATACGATCGTTGATAATTTCTTCCATTTTTCCTACATACCACCGTTCCTCATAAAACACCCCGTAATAATTCCCTGGTTTAATAAAAATTGCGTTGGCTTGATCTGGTTCAAAGGTGATTTCTTCTATTTCAGTGTTTGTAGACTGATCATAAACAAACTCCTTTTCATCGCAACTCGAGGAACAAGATGATAAACTCGATGATGAAGATATCTTGTATGATATTTAATTCGATTTTGCCTTTCCATTATTGCCAAAAATATATTTCTTTTGTGCAAATGATGATTTTTGCTTAGGTCGTTTATGAGGAGAATAGGAAGGTGAATTATTTATAAATCTTCTTAATCGATCTGGGCAAATTTTATTATGATTTTCCTCTAGTATCCAACTGAGTGTGGATTTCTTTATCACAACAGACTTGTTGCCTACATTTACTCTAACAAATTCATTTCTTTCTAATTTCACATCATTATTATGTTTAGAAAAATCATTAACGTTTAAAGTACCGCTAATATTTAGATGCGAAATATCTTTTAAATCACTTAGCGTTCGTAAGTCTTTGGTATCAATGTTATTATTGGAGTACATTTCTAGGTTTTCTAGCATTCTAGTACCTTCATTTTCACAGTTTGATGCTATATATACTGTTTCTTCATCTTCACTGCTTTCATATACTTCGGAATGTGTTTGTTGTTTTGCTTTTGTATTAAAGAGCATAGGAATCGAGTAGCAGCAGCTTGAATTAACTTTCATTCCTAGATTGTCTGTGTCACCTAGTGCTTTTTCTAAAGCTTCTTTTACAAATGCGGCAATGACTTCATCACTAAATTTTTTTAGCTCTTGATCTTCTACTTGTAGATTATACTGATTATCGGTTTTCTTGACTTCTCTAGGAAGAATTACAGCGTCCTTAAAGTCATTAACTACATTGTTTATGACATGAATTCTATTTAATCGTTGAATAATATCTTTCATACCAAAGTTTACCTTTGTCGAAAAAGTCGAAGTCATAGACCGTGTGCTTCGAAATGTCTGTTCCCAGACTTGACTACTAAAGAGCCAAGGAAGAAACATATTTTGGGAGAGTATATCATTCATTTGAAATGTCTTGATAAGATTGATTAAAGAATGAGCGTTCAGCTCAATACATAAATGTTTATAAAATTTTTACTTAGATTATACATACGTTGGGTGTTCAATAATCCACTGTCTCCAAATTCGCAAACAGAAGACACTGTACCAAATGTTGAATAATCTGTCCCTAGTGGTCATATTTTTCTCTATAAACGACATAATTACAGCATACATTACTCTGAAATAGAAAATATTTCCGTTACTTTCAGGAACATTTTGCAGTAACGTGCATACAGCAGGTGAACACAGTTTTCTAGCTGCCTCATAATTCATTTTGTCTTCTGCTTTCAAATCGGATTTTATCAAAAAGTGTTTGCCTTTAGAGAACATGTCTATTACTTGAAATAAATGATCTGGTGTAATGATGTAATTGCCAATAGGCAACGTGATTCCAGGTTTAAGAATACGCGTTCTTAACTCGGTAGCTATGTGCACACTATCTTGAACAAATGAAGCGGAATTGGGATTATTTTTACCATATCCAGCATTAAACCATTCCCAGGAATAAGAGTCGTTACTCTTTTCCGCTAGAAGCATGGCATTTTCCCTCATAGCTATTAAAAGACGTGTAACGCCATCTGCTGAAAATCCTATAATAGATATACCATAACTGGCTGCCCTGTTTTGAATTTCCTTCCATCTGCTTTGAACGTCAACGTAATTAAATTTGTTGTCTGTCCCATAGATCGCAAGACAATATGGTGGAGCCAATTCTGATAGAGGTTGCGCCATTATAACATAAGCATAGCTAGATTTTGTAGAATCAAGAAAATATTGTTGCATTATTTTTGCAGAACTTGCGATGTATGTATTGGTTTAGGGAAGACCATTCACTATAGGAAGTGTAAGTCCAACGAGTTTATTTGTTTTTTTATCGTACTCAATTTTACCTGTGATTCTTGTAGCATCTTCTCTTAACCACACTATTTTAGCTAGCTTTCTTTCTTCTAAAAATCTATTTAATCCTTCGTAGTCAAAAACTCCCTCCTCAATTTTGTTCGAGGTTTTTTGTACGTATCGATTCAAACAAGTTATTATTGAAGGTATTGCGTTTTTCAAATTTGCATATAGAGTTTCATAAAGTATCCTACCTCCCACGTATAACAAGTATACGCTAAATTCATGAGAGTGTCATCATATTTGTTACGATGGCAGAATTACCTGAGTTCTGAAGTGCTATATCCATTAACATTTTTAGTAATTACTGATGTCTATTTCGGGGGTGATTGTCTTGTAAAGAGATTATAGTATCGGAATTTAAGTGCACCTACATGAGAGTTTTGTTACAATTTGAATTATCAGCAATAACTTTTGTAATTTTATCAATAACTGAAAAAAAGTTGATGATTTGTGGTTGTTTTTCAGTTTGCTCTCGCGCTCGTTTTCTTCTTTCAGATTGTTGATATTTTTGACTCTCCCATTTGTGGCTAACGAGGTGGCTATGTATTTTATGTTGTAGGACTTGTGACGTAGTGGGACCATCATTGAGTGTAGCTGCTGATAATGGCATTTCTGAATGTGCGTTTCCAGTTGTATTCCTTGCAGTACCTGGCGAAAGGACTGTGTTTTGTAAAATTTTAAATTGTTTAGTGTCTATCTCATTATCTGTGGTATTAGTTGGAGAGAAATAACTTAGTACTTAGCTCGTTTAATCTTGTAGAAGAATTGAAAGTTAGAGGATTCTCATTTAAATGTTTTTTTAAGTGTTTATGTATGTTACCATAAACCCAGCGTCTTGTGCAGTTTGAATTTTTTGCATATTTCGTTATTTTAATTTTCATGCCACACAGACACTTTACTATACAAAATAGTTCGCTTTTCGTGTCTACTTTTGTTTCAAACACAAAATCATCGTACTTTTTTTTAATTAAGTTCCAATTTTCGTCACTATGACATTGGGACTGCAACCATAAATTAATGGTCCGCAATTTCCGAAAGTAGTCTCCCATTATTAAACCCATTTATGTTTAAAATGGTTTTAATATACTTCGGAACACTTATTTTTAATTTCTCTTCGACTTCGGCAAAGCAATCTGCTGTATCCATTTTACACCAAGTAGCTATCATTAAAAATGTTAAAAGCCCCGTTCTATATATAATAAAATATCTATATTCTAGACTTATCTAAATTACGTGTATCTAGTTTGAATCTGCAATTTATTTCTAAATTATTTAACCAACCGTTCGCCACATATACACGATGTCAACACGAGGTTAGAATTCTCATGGTTTCTCGTGTCAGATGATATAAAGAAGACACTGCGCTTGTGCATGCGCATGCGTCGTGATATCAATTGAATGTGGACATCCGCGGACATCCTCGGACATCCCCGGACATCCCCGGACATCCCCGGACATCCCTGGACATCCCAGGACATCCTCGGACATCCCCCGGACATCCCTGGACATCCCCGGACATCCTCGGACATCGTTTCATGTGTACACTAAACATCCCCAGTGGTTTACCCCTCGATGTTTCCTAATTGTAAGTTTCTTGATGGATTTCAAGATTCATGCTCCGTCGTCTGAGACTCTATGATATATATTTTGCTTGAATGTAGATCCATTGTTTGGCCGATAATCTATTTCAGGGGTCAAATAATGAATGTGGAACTACAATAATATAAAGAACACCAAATTATTATTGTAAAATATATAATATACTACCAGAGCAAATGCAGCCAGGATGATTCAATTGAAACAATAACAATTGCAGGCACAACAAAAAGATGTGTGTAGGTGTAGTACACACAGCACACAGGAGTACGAGGGAATACGTAGCTGTAAACAGACTGGCAACACGGGATTTCCCCCAAAGTCGGTAGTCTATTTAAAACTACTTGTTCCCGTCACAACAATGAAAGAAATTACACTATTTTATTTATTTTTCCGTATTTCCTGCAGTTCAACAGGATTAATTAAATTTATACTAATTATTGTTAATTATCTCAATAACTAGATTAGTAACAACAAATTCAAAAAAAGTCTTGACCATGCAGGATGTGTATTAAATGAGTTATTTAAATAAAAGCGAAAAGCTGGTGGATGTATAGTTAATGTGAAAATTGTTTCGCCCACCCCCTGTAATGGTTGGGCAAACCCCCAGGTTCCACGGACCACAGTTTAAGAATCTATGTATTACATGTTTCTGCATACTTTTCTTTTATTCGAATTAGATTTGTAAAACTATAGACAAAATGTGCAGACGGTTTCGAAAAACAAATAAATCAATTACTGTTCAATACGTATTAGGAGAAGCTTAGTAGGTCAAGTATCGGATCACCACTTGAAATTTCCAATTTTCCGAACAGAATATATTTATTATACCTAAGATGTAGGCCTATTTTACGTGTAATTTAAAAGCGACTATCGGAGAAATAAGCGCAGCTTTCGTTTCCAATTTACGCTCAGAGCGTACTATTCCGTGAATAGATAGTTTCTGGATACGTGTTACACGGGGTTATATATGCTAGGAACCGGTAAATGGCAATCGATAACCTTCTCGAATAAGGTGCAGAAAGAGCAATAAGTCCGCGATTGGTCTCCATATATTTTGCAGGAGAAACGTGTCATCCTTCTTTAAACTCTCTTCTCTACCTCATCCCACAACCTATAGTATTTTCCAACTCGCAAACACTCACTTCCATCTTCAGCGTCATCGTCTTCCTTTTCCGTTGTACACACACAGAGACAAGAAGGAATCCATGGCTGCTGCTGCTGCTGATGATATTAAATTTTACAATGGAAGTCGTGGTTATAAATTAGAATGATTTACCGCTTGCCTTTATTTAATATGAACGTTTAATTACATCGGTGATTTACTGCCCTTCATCTTATATAATCTTGTCTCGAAAACTTCATTAAAAATTTAAACCGGAAAAAGCTGCCGTCAACCGGATCAAGGCATCTAATCTCCGACAAATGCTTACTAATTTGATTTAAAGCATATCTTCCACAACAGTCTGGATAGTCTAGACATAAGTAAATTATATCGAACGAAAAGTGCGCACATACACGTTTTCACAGTTTAGTTCCAATACCTCGCATAGTATTGATATACAAGTACCTAAACAACGATCAAAAAATACAGGCGGACTTTTGAACATAGTATAGAGTCAAAATTGTTTAGTTCCTTAGAGTAAGTAAGATATATAGAGAGAGCATAATGTCAGTGTATAGACAAATAAAGGGATGCCAGGTGGGGTACGGGCAGGGTAGAAATGGTTCAACCTTGGCGGGTTGCAGACCGTTAAGTGTTCACATGTAATAAAATTTATTAAATTATTTAAATTCGAATATTATTATTGTTTAAACTGTTTTTAATTAAATTTACTTCTCTAATAATTATACTTTGAAAAATCAAATTATAGATTTTTTTGAAAATAAATATTTGCTGGTGCCCATGAGTTACTCGTAAACTTTCAATACATAACTGAAGTAAAAATGTTATTTAAAGTTGCCTTTCAGAACAATTAATAGTTCTGCAAGCATAGAAATGTGTGTCATTCAACTGTAATATTCACTTAATATTTACTCTATGTAAAACTGAAATTAATAATTATAAATGTGTACGTACTTAGGTCAGCAATAGTATAAACAACTTACGCATGAACAAATTTATATACATATATTTATTAGTAATATATCTACATACTTCAACATTTAACAAGTGGCTTGAATTTATATATATGAGGTTTTATTTTATGATTATATTTACAATATAATAATACAGCTTTTCGTCAAGTTCTTACGGCTCTCTTGATGGAACGTTTGATTCACTCCCACTCGCTGCTACAAATATTTAATAAACAAATCCACGGTAACCAAAGAAAATGATGCACTTGCTTCACAATTTATGTTTGTATAGCACTTCACTAAGGTATATAGTAGTTAGACTATGTTTATAATGGCAATTCTTCCCAAAATCAGACCAAAGTATGCTACTTTCCTATGAAACCCAATTTGGTCTATCTATTTTCTCTAACCGCAGATTCCTTCTAATTGGCTCTTTTTGTATTCTATAATCAACAATTTTCAATGTTAAAAGATTTATATTCACCAAATTTTGGATGAAATTAATAACTTTAGGTACCTACCTACAATCGTGGAAAGATAACTTTCCTTTTTTATGCCTCTAATTGCTTTGCACTCTTCTTGCTAATCCAATTCGTGCAATGAAAGCGGCACATCAACCCACATTAAATACTAAGTACTAAATTAAAGATAAAACAGCTAAATCCTTAGTAAAAAATGAAATGGGAAATAATGGAAATTCTTAACCTTAAACTAATTAACAACAAATGATAGTATTGAAGATATAAAATAAAAAAATAAATGTTATATGAACGTAATAAGTTTGTAATTCACGATAATAATGAATAAAATACAAAATACATATTACACAAATAATTAGCTGATGGTTCCACCAATGGCGGATGTAAACATACCCCTCTCAGCATCACTTTTTGTGGACAATGCTCTCTCCTTCTTTGTCTATCCTCCTTGTTTAGTTCAAATACGTATTGACAAAAAGTGTACACTTCAATTTCAAATAAGAGTGTCAGTAGCGACTTCCATTATAACATGGAGTAAAACCAACAATTTTTGAGATATTCCTTAGTCTCTCATGTAAGTAGATACAATTTCAGAATAAAAGATTTTGCATATAATATATTTTTACGAATTAAAATCATATTGAATGTATCATTTTGCTTTATTTTATTAATGTAAGTGATACAATATTTAGAGCTGGATATATTTAATATCACATAAGTCCCATCACATTTAGCACCCGAAATGTAACAAATGCACCACGTTGGGCCAGCCAAATGAAACAATATTTGACTCTCATAATAATAATTTTAATACTCTATTCTAGTTTAAAACATCGGCTTAGCTCAATAAATAAATATACTATTAATTCCACCACTTATGTATGGTTTAATGAACTGGTATGACTATAAATATAATAATAACTGTACTAGTTTCTAATGAAATGGTAGGACTATAAAAATCAATGTAATAATTATATCCTGTCTTTTCAAAGTATACTGTAATTACTATTTATAAATAAATCTGTACTTATGATTTTTCTCTACCAGGCGCGTAATTTGTTCGATATTTCTAGGACTTGTATAATAATAATTTTGCACTCTGAAATACGTAAGTATTTCTATTTTTTTTTTAAATTAACCTATCAAATGTAGATTTCTTTATATACCTTTTTATTTTTAGAATGATATCTAACTTCTGAAGTCACACATTCGATCCACAATTATTCCTGCATTCCTTCATCACTGCAAAATAAAATTAGATCGATATGTATATTAATCGATTTAATAGATCATACATATAAAGTATAATATATTCAAAACATTATCAGGACAATTATATTCAAATAAAATTGCTTAAAACGTTGAATGGTTTAATTTTTAAAGAAAATGGTATCAACTCCCTTAAATTTCAAGGTATGCTAGTTAACCCAACAAGCAATAATGTGTTTTCTAGGCATTAATAAATAATTATGTTCACTTTGATAATATTCATGGATCGACTATATTCAATATTTCTATTATATGAAAATATAATTAAGATTTATGTCAATTATAACCAAACTTTTAGTAATATAAATACTTTTCTGTTTTTGACATAAAGGATTTAAACTGTCTTCAATTTTATATTAATTTTACTTTAAATATATTCAGTACTTGTTGAATACTATTTTATAATAACTTGTTGTAAACTTTTATACAACCTTAATTCACAAATGTTCCATTATTCTATCGGCTTGTTCGTTTATTGTTATCCTTCTACTTATAGATTGGTACTGCCTAACTCTGTTCAATTTCCTGGAAATCGTTGACTGGTACTGGATGTCTCTGCATTCTCCTCCCTTGAAGTTTGTAGATATAAGAAGAAGCTGATTGAGTCTTCTTTGCGGCCATTACCTCCCGACAATTAGTTATAATGCACTGTTATATGCCCAATATGCATTCAAGAGACTAATATAAATATCCTCAATAATAATAATAATAGTCTTTATTGAATAAATACGTAATAAATGTGTTGAATACGTCAAATATAAATGCTATATATAATAATAACATTATAATTAATAACAATAAAAAAGGATTAAATTTATAGCTAGACAACAATTTAACAATACAAGAAGTCCCTGATGTGGTAATGCTCACTCTGGCCGAAATTCATTCTTATTTTTAATATTAAGCGTAAAAAAATAAAAAATGCGATTGTGAATTTGTAGGAGAAAAATGCAACATTCACGTATATAATACATACACATATCCAAAAAATTAATAAACAAAGAATCACAAAAAAAGTATCTAACCAAAAAACACATAAATACGATAAATTGTTTTGTCTATCAGACACCCCTACAATTTAGTTTTGAACTTTGTTAAGTGCAGGTTCTTTAAATTGGGCGGCAAATTATTGTCTTTTGCGTTTTAGACAGGTGTGTTTCGGGGGAAGCAGATGACAATGAGCCACACCCTGTGGTATCATGGTTGTGTTCTATTTCGCATTTCTCTAAAAAGTTTATGTAATCTAGTTTTACGAAAACGGCACATTCGAAGATAAATGTACCTATCAAAGTAAATATACCGTGTGTTCTAAAAATATCTCTACAGGAGTCCCAAGATTTTAGATTAAAAATCGCTCTAATACACGATTTTTGAATTCGAAATATTTCTACTTCAGTTGATTGCATACCGCAGTCTGGAATGAACGCAAGCATGGTGTATATTTTTCGCCGCACTCACATTCACGTTTCGCGAAATTGTGCGCAAACAAAAACATTATCATCCCAAAGCTGCTGCCGGCTTCTGAACATGTGGCCCAAAGAAAATTTGAGCATCCATCCTCATCCCCAAAAAATTGGTCTCGTGACACTGTACGAGTTGTTCCCCGCCATGCACTACTTTTACTACTTTACATTCACCTCCCCATTACCAAACCAAGGGTTGAAAACAACCAAACTATCTGCAATCTTTTTCACTAATGTCTCTGATGACTTTGCATATGTGACTGAGAAGAAATCATCCGCAAACATAACGACGAGGTGTTTTTGTACCCCTGGAAAGTCGTTAATATATAAAACAAACAACAGTGTTTTCAGAAATGAGTCCTGGGGAACACCAAATTCTGTGTTTTTCCATTGTGAGCTAACCTCTTGTTCTGTGCTTTCGTAGGCCCAAAACACACTGTTTCCTGCCCGATAAATACGACCCAATCCATTCTAGTGCTACATTCCGAAACCTAACTTCTTGAGATTGGAGCATAGTATCGCGTGATATATGCAACCGAATTTCATGTAAAAAGAAATATACCATTGTATGTAAGTTTTTTGAGAAATGCCAATATTTGCTTACACAACACCATCAAGCGACTACGGCAAAACTCAAAGATACAAAAACAATGCGCGGTTTATTGGATAAATAATGCTCTTTTAAATGACAGCAAGCTTGCTAAAATCGGTTACGCCAAACCAAAGTAATCGAAGTTTATTTAAGGAAAAATCTGAATTGCCCCCACCACTTTATTTTACTAGATAGTAAAAAATGTGTAAGACAGAAGCATTTCGAAATGTGTAGGAAATAGAATGCAAATATTTTTAATATCTTTCAATTAGTCAAAACACGAATAAATTCTTAATTTTAAGATTTTACAAACTCGAAAATAATTTCCAGTATTTCCTCTTGGGCACTTTTACTTATGACTACTAGTTTCTGAGATATAAGCCTTTCTTAGTTGACCACCCGCTTACCTCTAAATATGACTCATGTTGACAATCATAAATTCTAATATGTTACTAAAATAGGAAGACAGACAACCCTTCTGGCTTCTATTAGTAGATCCTCAATTTTGTAGGTAGAGCACGTAATAAATAAATATCAAATGGTGTGTTTGAAGACAAAAAATTTGAATTTTGGGTGGTTGTTTGACCATGATTTTAAATAACACGTAACATATTTTTTGATGTTGATTTTGTAATATCACAATTTTCTTGATATTTACGAAATTTATGATTTTTCGGAGTTAATAATTCCTGATACGTGTCGCCTTTACCTATAAACTTCTCATCAATTTCATGATGTAAGTAACTAGATTTTTCAGATAGGAATATCAATAAAATTGTATTCTTTTAAAATAAAAAAAAAACACAGGGTTTCATTTAAAATCTGGCAGTGGGGGTGGCCGGCAGCGGCGGCTGACCCGATGGGCGTTATAGAAATACACTCTTCATAGTCCTCCTATATCCAACAACACAAAATTTCAAGTTTCTGTCTTCAAAAACACCAGAACTAATTCCATATTAAATATTCTTGTGGGCACGCGGTATATCTATCCTGTCAGGTCGAACCCTAAAGGAAAAATGATGATCAGCTACAAAATTATAAATTAAAAATGTTATTATTTGCGTTTATATAGAATTTAATTATTATATTGATCTTTTTCCTAATATCGAATAAAGAAAATATATTGATAAATACTGTAATCAATGCTAATAGGAGCGCCCCAGATCCTTTTTACGTATAATTTATTATTTTCTTCTTATTCTATTACCGTAAGTAGATGTTCCTTAAATTTGATTTGCTAAAACTAAATTAACTTTTTGCTTTCAGTATTATAGTATTTTTAAGAATTAAGTTATTTGTGTATTTATTATATTATCAGATTTTATTAATGTATTTGTAATTTTTGACGTGTTATTGGAATATCTTCTACTGGACAATAAACATATTATTATCATTATTATTACTAAAAATACTTAAAACTAATATACGCGTTTGCAGTTATATTGACCGCCACTATGCATATTATTATTCGTTTCGTGAACATAACACTCTTGCTGGAAAGCGTGAAAATAAAAAACTTTATTACGCTTTGCGCGTTTAATTAATGAAAGGTTGATTTCCACAGATAAATCTCATTGTAAATCGGTGATTTCGGTGTGGGTGCCTTGACTTAGGAGATATACAGATACCACTTTACTTATTTATTTGTCTGTGGGTACATAAATATTTTCACGTAGGTAAATACAGGCGTATTTTGCTAGTCTAATTATGGTATGTTTTAATTAATTTACGGAACCGTTTCTTACCAAACATCGTTGGCTTCCCGATATGAAAATACGACATTCATCAGTATCTCAATCAGAAGTCAATTGTTTTCATCACCAGCTAGATCAACGTAAACAATTGACTTCTGAGTGCTTCCATTCAATATTTTGAATTAAATTACCAACTGCGTAACATATTTGCCATTAATTTATGTCAAACAAATACAATGGAATTCCCTACATAATTTAATTTACTAATTAATTCGTTAGTGATATTGCTGAATTTTGAAATGTTTAATAATTAATATACTATATTCTGTTCGCCAAACGAGTGGAACTCAAAAACCAAACATATTACCAAGTTAATGATGCATGTTAGCGGTACTATGCAGAATAATGTTATATAAACCGTAAACATGAATTAGAAGATTATTCATAATAGCAAATTATGTGATGATACGTAAATAAGTAAGTAAAGTTTAACATTGCAATATTTGTTACAAATGTAGTAAACGTCAACAAAAATAGCAATAATTGTTATAAATGTTTCATATTACAGTTCAGATATATACCCCAAGTATTCTGTAATATTATATGGTTCTAGATTACATAGTAGCTTAAAAGTAGCATTTTTAAAAATATTTAAATTGGAGATAGAGTTCACATGTGGAGGTAAAGCGTTAAAAAAAATTACACAGGAATAAACATGATTATTTTCAGTTAATGTTAAATGATACTTAGGATTGCAATATTCTAACCTATTTCTAGTAGAATACGAACGATTAGGTAAGTGATTACTAAAGAGATATTTATTCTTAAATAAAAATATTAAGCATTCAAATATGCAAATTACTGCAACTGTCAAGATATTATTCTGCTTAAATTTCCCTCTACAGGACTGTGTACATTTTAAGCAAAGCATCGTGTGTAATATCCTCTTCTGAACTAAAAACAGTTGTCGTAACTCACTACTATCTCCCAAATAACGACGCCATACTTTATAAGAAAATAACAGCAATCGTGATATGCGATCCAGAGGAGATTTCTACTAACCAGTAATCGTAAATGTATAAATGCATATGGCATATCATAAGATACTCATTCTTTTACATAAAATATATTGTACTAATACCCCTGTACAAATGTTTACTAAATACAATGAGTTAAAAACAACCGTCAAAATAAAACTTTAATCTTTATGTTTAAAATGTCACACGTTGGGTTAGCCAATTTATAATATAATATTCTCTGTATTTATTATAATCAATGTACCTACTAAATGTTTTATCAATTTGCCCCAACTAACTCAGTCGAATTTCCTATAATACTTTTAACGTCTCTTGTAATCAGTTGAATATTATTTAACTTTATTCAGCTTACAAATATCTTACAATATTTTAATATAAACTATTTACTTTAACTTTTGATATTTTATTATACTATACCTAAAATCCCTAAGTCCGTACCTGTTCCTTTCTATTTAAATTGACATCTAATACCCTCCTAGTTGGATTATCTGTTAAAGTTAGTACTACGGATCTAGTGTAATAATATGTCCGCTATGTGAAATCTATTATTTTTTTATTATATTTGGATGGATATATTTTCAATCAATATAAAAATCGATAAACCAAGTAAGATTTCTATTATACACATCTTTGACTCATATCTCAGGGTAAGTTTTTTTAACTGATATTATTTATTCACCATAAAATATTGTGAAGTTTTGATTTTTATTTCAGGTTAACAACAATTCTGAGTAAAACAAATATGTACAACCAACAAATAATATATTATTTTAATAAGGAAATATACACAACTGTTCCAGTTCAATGATGAAAATGCCACTATAATACAAAATATCTACGCAACTTCTTCAATATCAAAATTACTGCCTTACCATACACATGATTGAAACTTCTCATCTGTCAAAAGTAGGTTATATGTATTTAGACGTAAGAAAACTTGCAAATTCACAACTATTACGTATTTTATGGAGTAGTATTATATGTAAATAATGAAATCCTCTCACTAAAAATAGCGTTTATGGATAGATCTTTCTATGTTGTTTGAAATTATCTTCAATCGTTTATTTAATAGAGATTTTAAAATGTGCTTTTTCATATAGTTTATAAATAAGATGCTCAAATATTTTAATTTATAAATGACTATGTAATATAAACTTGATATTTCAATTTCAATAGTATACAATTTGATTATTTTTATAAACACATTCTTTAGTATTATTTTAAAAATTTAATAAGTTCAATACGACCTTCTATTACATAAGAAATCCTTGTCAATATATATCTTCATATAAATAATGCCTGTTCTGTTGTAGCTATCAATGGAATGTATTTACCTCGGGTTTTCCTTATTCTACTACTCGAATATCCCCTTGTGCATTTAGGAAATAAACTCTTGCGCTGAAATAATTATAAATGGACCTTACTCGTTCTGAATATTCTCCAGGATGTTGTCGTTTAATGCTCCAGTTTATCTTGAATGGAACGTACGTCAAATTGGACTTTTCTTACTGCATGTCCTAGTTTAGTGCTCCAAGAAAAGATACCACAACGTCCAAGAAGTTCCTCGTTGAATATCCTAGTGTAGTGCTCCAAGAAAAAATATACCACAACGTCTAAAAGTTCCTCGTCTAGATCCCCAATCACAATAAATAATCTTGAAATAGGATCTACGTCAATATTAAATTTTCCCTCTGGATGGCCTCGTCTAACACTACAGGAATCAATTTCTCCTTCAAAAATGGATGTGTTGGAAATTATATTTGTTTCTTTTAATTCTCCTTCGTGGTAAGTATCTTCTATTATTATTTACAGTTTAATTTACTTAAACCTTCTTTCACTATAGCTTGTTAATCTTTACTGAACGTATTTGATATTTGATATACTAATACTTTTATTTCTCACTTGAATTATAACTTCAAAATATTAGAATACTATATTCTAATACACATTAGCTTTTAATATGCCTTTATTTATATAATTTCAGCTAATAAAGTATTAATACCGATTTCACAAATTCTATTCTTCTAAAATAATTTTTAGAATCCTTTTCTTATTTATTTTCATATCCTTAGTGATATTGCAAAATTTTAAATTAACCAATTACCATTGAACAACCGATTATTATTATCAATATAAATTCTAGATCTGTTTACTTTTCTTAAATACTTTTCCATATATCATTACTTATATTTCCATAATTTTCTCCATAAATTTAGCAATAGTTTTGTGTATTCTCAATATTTTTTTACTCATTCACAATTAAAAAATCTTCAAAATGTCAAAATTGTCAATAACTGACAGTTCCCATATATGAAATAAGGTAGGAGATTTTTAATCGATTTTAAGGATTCATTTTATTAAAATTAACCTCTTAATACCTTTTCTTATCATAAAAGTCAATTGAACAAGTTTTAACAATAATATAATACATATCAAAATTCTCAATTAATTTTAAAATCTCTATTTTTCAGATACTGGTATCATTTTAAGAACAATGGATCTTATCCAATAAACATTATTCTATCATATATGGACTTTGTACATCTCTAAAAATTAGTACAATAAATACTATACTTGGTAATACTATTCCATTTCTTTAATACTATCTATTTTCTAACACTAACTGAATACTGATTCATGAATTCATATTATAATGATATATAAATATTGATGGTAGGTAGGTATCTAGCACTACCTCAATATATATATAATTGTCCCATTTCAAATGGTCATCGACAATAACACCAAGTAATCTTACGGTTTGATTTAGTGAGTAATTTTTATTATTTATATCTGCACTTAGTGGGTAGTTCTGTTGCTTAGTTTTAAAATATTATGAAATAATTTATTGATAAATTATTCGAACCTTGTTCAACATAATTCATATATTTCGTGCAATTGTCGATGACCGAATGAAACGTATTTCTTATTTGCTTTCAATAGCGCTGTTTACTTAAATATTAACTGAGATGCCCGCTCCTAGAAAATCCGGATTTCAGTGCTTCAACGCAACCATCACGGTGAGTGTTGAGCATGCTATGCCAGACTGACTATTAACAACCGCTCGGAAGCCATACCAAAATATCAATATCAATTCCTCCAAACAAATGGAATTCGATACCTCAAAATGCAACTGCCAATTACTAGGAAATCCGAAAAAGCAAGTATCAGGAATCGCCACAAACTAAACAAAAAATTAATGAATTCCTTCCGCCAATAGTATTTCAACATGAAACATAATGCCGATAAAATTAATTCCAACAATTAGAACCAATAAATCGTGTCGAAAGAATAAGGTATTTATTCATTGTTTATTCGTGATCTATATGACTTGGAAATTTTATACGATACGAGATTTATTTGATTTCTTAATAAAGTAATTTCTGTTAAGATCAATGACGATTACGTGTCATTTATATTTTAATATTATTCCAGTGGATAATTGGGGGATATTGTTTATTATCTGACAGGTGAAAGAACTCGCCGTAGTAGTGGATAAGGGCCGAATGCAGTTTAATAAAACATACTTTTGTATATATCGTGTTTTGACCAGAAAACATACTTTGAACACGTGAATATCTCGTGCTAACGTACATCTCTTGTAAGTACGTCACGTGACGAAACCATGTTTTACGTCACGTACACTCGGATTAAAGAAAGATGATCCCTGCGTCAGTAATATGTAATTCTATATAAGAATTATGTCCACATCCAATTAAGAATAGTATCTAATTGTATAACAAGGATAGCATAAGTGAATTAAAGTAGATTCTTTTTCTTATTTGGATGTAGACATAATTCTTTGATAGAAGTATATATTGGTGACGCAGGGATCATCTTTCTTGAATACGAGTGTAGGTACTTGATGACACTTACTTTAAAATAGCTAATTATACTTAAATTACAATACATATATTTCTACAGTTTACATATTTACGGAAATATATTTGCATAGAAATGCCGAATTTATTAAGGCGACATTAAGATTTGTGTTTAATATTAAGTATTGTGACATTTCCGTACACGACCGAATGTAAGTTTATCTCAACGGATTTGGTAAGTTTTTTTTTTGTCAAGGAGATTGAAACTGTTTGCAAAGTTTGAAGTAGTCTTATGTGCACGTAAGAAAGTTTATTGCTTGTTTGAACATACTCAGATCAAATCTTCTCCCTGGACTGTAACAAACACTCGCGCAAAGTATTTGCTCAAAAATTTAGTAGAGACATACGAAGATATAGTCAGTCATCTCATATTGAGAGTGTGTCGCATTTAAGGTAGAGGGTAGATTAATTTTTTTGCTATTAAAGCAAAATTTTCTAATGTAATAGGTTAACAAGAGCGGACAAGGTATCGGCAAAACTTTTATGACAAACTAATGTGTCTCTTTTAATCTTTAAGCTATATGATTTTTCTACATTCTATTATAAGATGACATGTTGACATGTACCAATCTTTACCGGGGCACAACACTAAAAAGAACTTTCAAATTAATTTCATATATCAGTTTCAATCAACCAACAGAATAACTAGTTTATTTGTCAAGTATAACCGAACTGCGACACTGGTGTTGAGTAAATGTTTACAATAGGCTTGGTCTAGCCCAAATTTGTGTCTGCTGTTTTAATGAAGATCGGAAAAGAAATTCGTCGCAGAGTAGTTCGAAATTTGCCATAATGTAGAGCTACTACAGGGCTACAATCAATACTCAAAGACAAAGATAAGTAAAAGTTTTAGTCTTGCATTTAAACTTAGTACCTATTTATTTGCAAGGAGGTATGGGATAAATCTGATGCCCGTACCCAAAAAATATGTGTAAAAGCATTGATAGTATTGAGCAAATATATATTTAAAAATAACAATTTTTATGTAAAGAGTAGAGTATTGATTGTGGTTTTGATATAACTAACTTAAAAAGCAAAGTATTAAATAGTATTCATATATATCATTCAATTGAAATATAATAATTTACAAAAACTATTACTGACATTAATATTCATCAACCCTTATTAATTTTAAAAGCGGCAAGCTCCACTGTAAAATAAATTAAAAAAAAATATAGCCACCAAATCGTTTTTAATCCTGGAAAGTAGAACTCGTTCCAATTATGCAATAAATTGATGGAATGCTCAGCTTGTGCAAAAAATCGGTTAACGGATCATATTTCGCATTGCGTATATATACTCCTATACACACATGCAAGTTTGTTTATTTACGAGTTGATTAAGTGATTAAAAGCAAATCTTTGTACAAATAAAGACCTTTTCTGGCTATACATGCACAATTGCAAAAAGTAGCATGCAACTTTGAAATAATACAAGATATGTTTTATGTAAGGTTATTATGAAATTGGTTTTGAACAGAATAAATGAAAGTACAGAACATTTCCTATAGTAAATTTTCAATTTGACGAACTGAGATTGTATTTCATTATTAATTTATTAACTAATTTTGTTTATCATCGCAAGGAATGGAATGAAGGTTTGGTATATCTTGGAATAAAAGAAATCTATTTTGTGACGTTTCGGTTGGTAATTTCAAACTTTTTTGAACCTGTTTTTTTTGGAAAGGAACGATTGGTTGCGGGTTAGCACTTAGAAGATGATCGGAGCACACCGTACTTCATAGAAGTTCAGATTTATAATCATCAGCCTATCATCGTCATGGCCGCCATCCAGGAGCGTACAGCGCTGCGGCACGTGTTCTGGCGAGTCGGTGTCTACATATTCACACTTATCGAATTGTGCTAGTCCTCTGTCCATACAATATTGTGCATACGGCCCCTGTCCAGTTAAAAAATGTATAAGTTCCTTGTATGGGACAGAGTGCACCAACTGTACGCGTTCTTCTATGTTTGGGATGAAAGCAAATGCTCGTCTTCGCTTGGTTGACTGAGAGCATGGCAGTTGTTACATCTGAACAATAAATTTGTTTATATGCTTTGTGTTACATAGTCTATGACCCAGCAAGCCCTCAATCTGTTGAGCTATTCTCTCCTCCACCAATATAATGCAGCTCTTCGCATCACCTCCAGAGCCATGGAAATCATTCCTGTGACTCCCTGCAGGGCGTCAGCGGATTTTGTACGGAACGCACCTGTGAGCCTGACCAGAATACCTCTTTGTGCGGCATTAATCTTTTGTCTCGGTTTAACTTGCTTGGCCGTGTTCACTCACATACTTGCGCCTTATGTGATTATCGACGTCACTATAGGGTTCATGTAACCCTGTATAATTTGTAGGGATAATCTCTATTACATATAAGCGAGTCATGCAATTTTGTGCATCGCAGACATCGCCTTCCTGCATGATTTTTCTGTGATGCAAGAAATTAGCTCGTTCTACTATGTGCACCCCTTAATGGTTGTGCCTTCAAGCTTGATGGTTAGTTTACTCCTTAAGTTGTCTTTCAGAATCGCGTACAATGTTTTCTCTACAGAGACCTGAAGCTTTCTGCACCTACCGTAATTTACAGAAAGATCCTCCAAGGGATATAGCGATTATGTAAAAAAGTCATTAAGTGACGATAAAGATTGCGATTCCATGTTCAAGGCCAACCGGGTTTAATTTTCTTAAATTACATTGCAATCATATTTTCAAACAAACAATATGTTCATTGAACGTATAACAACATCAAGAATTAATTAAATTATATATTACACAACAGTTTATAAAACAGTAATTCAATAAGTGTTCAAAATGAGCACCAATCGTCTATTCGCAGTAGACAAAACAATATACAAATTCTTGTCGAACATTATGCAAGACAGCAGGTGTTATTTGCCTAATTTATTCTCTAATACACTTTTTCAGATCTTCTGATTTTGAGGACCATTTCGATAAACTTCGCTTTATATGTACCCATAAGAAGTAGTCCAACGGGGTGTTATCTGGTGATCTAGGTGCCACTTTTTAGCTCCCCGCCAACCAATCGGCGACATAATTCAGGGGAGTGCGTCTTCTGGGAACCAAATCTCATTATTGAATAAACCAGGTTCTAAGTTATTAGGAAATGATGGGGCTAAAGAAGGAATGAGAGTGTTTTGAATAAAGTATAATTAAATCTCACTAGTGAAATTACTATCAAAAAAATCCAACAAAGTAATCACCGATAAATTTTCCATACATACATTATGTATGTACATATATGCAAGCAATAACTACTGGGAATTTCCATATTTACAGGGCGACTTTGTAGGAAATAACAATAACCTCATTTCTTAGCATTTATAAACCATCTGACAATACATGTAACTTACGGTTTGAATAGGCGATTTATAAACCGCACTGAATATGACAATTATAAATCCCTACCAAAGCAATTGTTAATGTGATTTTTGAGCAGTTTTGCGTTTGCTGTGATGTTAAATAGGTAATAAAGCGTGTTACGTATCGGATTAGTTATGCTAAAATTTTCTAAGTTCAGTTTTCGAAACTCGCCTATCTCGTGAATAGCGTGCCTCGGTTATAACGTCAAAAATGTGGCGGTTGGGATGATGACGTCATACTGATGTGCTGTACTTATAACACTTAAATTTGAATTTTGAATTTACTTTGAGAATTCGACCCTCTCGATGACATTTTGGAAACTTAAAATAAAATTTAAATGTGCGCTTATTGAGAGGAAATAAAATCTTTGTTCATAAAAGCACAGCTTATCTTTACCATGAAGATGACTCACCCTATATATGTCCAGTTATGGTATATAAACTTCTCTTCCTATATGTTGTGGTATATATTTTTCACAAACCATCGTAAGATAAAAGGAAGACCTGTTAAGATAATAAGTAACTTTGTTTTCCTTAAGCGCCAGGCAATATTAAACGTATACCAAAATCAAACAACGTTATAAGTAGGGAGCGGACACGAAAGGTTGATGACTCATCGCCCACGGGCGCACTATGAAAATGTTGTACTTTCAAAGGGGTTTTTATTTTATTTTTGTACTCCCATACTTTAATTGTATTATTAGATATGCCGAAACTGTACTTTAATGATGTCCATTAAGATACAGATTTTCATTAAGATACAAGTTTATATCCAATAGGAATGCGACATTCCAATATTAAATCAATATTCAATATGGCGACTGCATATCTGACAGATATAAAAATTAATTAAACGTGACAGTTCTCTACAATTTACTAGTAAGTAGTTAAAGTTTGTGCTTTTTTGAAAACATAAACGGTAAAAATGAGGGATAATGACAGTGAAATGTAAAATTTGACTCTATCAGAAATTATGGAACAAGCCTTATTAGCCAGGAACAATTTATTTACAGCAAGATGTACGGAAAATTTTACGCTCAATTTATGAAATGGAATGTTCAAAAAATAATGTTTTATTATGGGGTCGTAGGAAAAATAGTATATGCAACTATCATTTAATGGCTATTAATACACTAGTATTCATTACAATATTCGCCTTCGGATCGTATTGTAATTTTCTTACACGTGTCTTAATAGCTATCATTAAATGCTCATTGCATAATATACTAATTTTCTACTCCCATACTTTAATTGTATTATTAGATATGCCGAACCTGTACTATAATGATGTTCATTACGATACAGATTTTCATTATGTTACAAGTTTATATCCAATAGGAATACAGATTTTTCATTACGATACAAGTTTATATCCAATAGGAATGCGACATTTCAATATTCAAACAATATTCAATATGGCGACTGCATATCTGACAGATATACAAATTAAATAAATGTGACAGTTCTCTGCAATTTACAAGTAAGTACTTAAAATTTGTGCTTTTTTCAAAATATAAACGGTAAAAATGAGGGATAATGACAGTGAAATGTAATAATTGACTCCACCAGAAAATATGGAACAAGCCTTAGTAGCCACGAACAATTTATTACCAGCCAAATTCACAAAAACGTACGGAAAATTTTAACCTCAATTTATGAAATGGATTGTTCAAAAAATATGTTTTATTATGGGGTCGTAGAAAAAATAGTGTATGCAACTCGCATTTAATGGCTATTAAGACACTCGTATTCATTACAATACTGGGCTTCGCCTCGTATTGTAATTCTCTTACTCGTGTCTTAATAGCTATCATTAAATGCTCATTGCATAATATACTATTATATAATTGGATAACAAGTGATCTATAAAAAAAATACCTTATTATTTATTCATTTTGTAGTTCAAGTCGAGTAAAGGAGTATTAATATTTACTAGCAATTCTTTCTCAAAGTTCTCTTTTGTACGATTTGTTCTCTTTGAATGAAGTACATCTTTGTAGATAAAAAACGTCCTTTCTACATCGCAACTTGTTATAGGTGCGTACTGGAAATATTCTTTATTTCAGCGTATTTAGCAGTTAGATTTTGTGTCAATACACAATTGCCGCTATGTTATTAAATCTGGATTTCTATTAAAAACTGCGTCTAACTTTTGCCGAAGACCACATCCGAAGTCACTTGGAATATTTTTGAAATTACTAATAGCAACATGTGGTTAATCCACATTTTAATATGAGATTTCGATTTTCAAAATATGTGATTAGTTTAGGCAAATTTCCAAAGTGTTCCTGAAGGAATAACAACCGACTTTTTAAATTTGGGATTTGTGTTAGTTCCTTGCACTCAGAAATACTTTGAGCAGCGTCATTTAAACATGTAACGAAATTTAATAAACTATCGAAATTCTCTGCGTAAAAAACTAGTAGCTTCCAACTATGTTCCCCATCTAGTTATTACTGGCGAGGGAGGCAGTGACGAAGATGGAAGTTTTTCCATGTAAAGAGCTACTCTCGATGGTGCTTTTCTGGAAACTTTTTTAAAAGTGGATACAAGTCTATCAATTTCCGGATACCTGTCTCTGATATATTTACGGATTCTGTGGAGAGCATGTGCTAAACAAGTCATATGCAGCATATAAGGATATGTTTCTTTTAATAGTCTGCCTGTTTTTAACATATATGCGGCGCTGTCACGAGCAAATAAAACTATTTTTTCCCTGTACCTGACGTTGGTATGAAGCATTTTGTGCAAATTCTCGTCAATGGTTTTAGCAACTGTTTCCGCATCAACTGTATTTATAACTTTAGATGCTATTACATATGTGTTAAATGGAATAGCTGGATGTAGTACACCAGGTACAACATTTACCACACAGCGTCCTAATATATCGACTGTTTCGTCGGCACTTATCCATGGGTACTGATTTGAAAGATGTCTTCTAATGCATTCTACTGTTTTAGTGAAGCACTTAGAAACATAAGATTTGCGTAAGATGGAATGTTTTGAAAGTGGGATTGTCGAGTTTCTGTAATGGGATATTAGCTGCGATTAAAGCTTCACAGAGTTCTTCATTAAAATTGTCAACTTTCAACGGGTCCAATTTCTGTGTGTGTTTTAGCAATTCTAAGTGACATTGTACATGGCCTTTTTGGGCATTCTGTAACGATATTTTACAGGAACTGTTACAAAATTTACGAAGTACGTAATTAACAGTCGAAACAATGAAAAAACGAAACTAACTTAAGTAGGAATAGGTATATACATATATAACTTTATTTACCATGCGAAATATAAGGTAAATATAATTAATTTTAAGAACTCCTCACGCTACTACCTACGCCGATAAAGAATCGAATTTTAGGAGGAGAGACGAAATTTTTTGCTGTCGTTTTGGGACAATAACAGATGTTGCAGTTCACCATATGAATAGTGCTATTCAGTAACTGCGTATTGGTTACATTATTCCTTTGCTCCACAGACACTGCGCTATAACATCTTTGTAATTGTTCCTAGTATTACTGTTGCAAAGAATTCCATAAAGATAACAAAATATAACTGCTTCTCCTGCGAGTGGTCCAGTTAGTAGAGTATATAGAACCGTCAATAAAAATACAATTTATTTCTACCCAAATGAAAAATGTAGTAACAATACAAATCGAACAAAAGTGTTTTCCACGCACTCGTGAAATTGGCCGGACATACTTTGTCAGTGGCGATATGATTATTCAGTTTTTCACATAATTGGACGATTCGTTTATTTCGTGACAATACGTTTGATGCGGTCCTATATTTTGTTTTGAATTGAATTATGCCTCCATACAGATAGCAAGTCAGCTAAATAATAAAACAATTTATACAGAATTAATTTCAACCCTGAATCGGCATTCATAAAAACTCGATCACTGGTATTTTGAGATAATCTCACTGACATCGTATGTGTATGTATGCTCAATGCAAATTGTAAGCACAATCTACTCTATAGATAACGACAATTAATCATCGAGGAAAAAACAGTAATTTGTTCTACAACTGTAGTAAATTACGAGATAATTTATGATACTTTATGCCCTAATGGATGATTTATCACATTTTTCCTGAAAATTACACTTGAAAACATAAACCCCATAAGGCATAGGTCACGATTTCGAATCGTACATGAGGTCAAATTTTCATAACTAAAAATTCGTTAGTGATTACTGAAATTATCGAAATACTCTTTTATATAGGTTTTATGAGAAAAAAACAGGCGTCTATCTAAATAGAGTTACCTCACGGAACTGCAGTAAATTGCATAATAAATAATTAACTCTATGACTAACATTGTTGTGTAAATGTTTGTGATATAGGCGACTCAAATCTCAGACTATAATAAGCAATCTGAATGTTGCTTTTTTATATTAAATTACGTCAAACAATAAGTCCAATTGGACTAATAAGAAAAACAAGAAACAAATTACATTCGTATAAGCGTATAATAATAATATGTTACAAGTTTCTTCGGAATCAAAATAAGAATTACATTTGATAACTTTTTGGAAACTGATTGTGTAATGCATATCTTACAATGTGATACATTCTTATCTTTTACCAATGGCTACTTTTGTCAATTAAAACCCAACAAGCACCATTATTGTGTACCTTCCCAATCAGTTTGATAAATGTAAATTGAGATTTTAGTCGTATATATTTCCTGGAAATCTTTGAATCAAATTTATATAATTCGAGAGGTCAACTGGATAGCTAGCACTGTAATAATCATTAATCAAAAAAAGAAACAAATTTCGGCGGTATAAACGTTTTGTAACAATGATAAACTCTTAAGGCATCACAAACATTTGGTAAAACTCCATATTCGTTCTAGATAAGAACATTATGTCACTATGTAGATAACTATAATAAGCTTTAGAGTAATCTGCGCGAATTTCGGGTGACCTTGTTGGCTCGTATTGCATTTATTTATATCTCTCTAAGCATCAACAATTTTTATCTTACTATGTTTCTTTAAATATTAAATGTATATAAAGTACGAGGGCTTAGTAACTTATTTTATAATTGAAATAGTAATAAAAATAATAATAAATGGTCTTTATTTTACAAACTTTAACTAAACCTGTTCAACTCAATCTTTGGTTGATAAGCATTCCTTAAAAAATGTATATTCCATTACATGTAAATCAACCGTCAATTATACTACATACAAGGTTCTATCGTCTACCTTCAGATAATACTAGTGAATATATTTTACTACATATTGCGGGTGGCCAACTAAGAATGGCCGCCGGCTATATCTCAGAAACCAGAAGTCATATTGCTTCCGGGTAAAAAAATTTCAAGTAAAAGTGCCCAAGATAAAATGCTGGAAATTATTTTGGAGTTTGTAAAATGTCCGCAAGGGGGCGTAGCAGTCAGGATCAATGTTAAAATTTAGAATTTCTTCATATTTTTGCAAATTAAGAGGTATTGAAGATGTTTTAATTTTATTCCTTACGTATTCTTTAATACTTTTTGTCTTGCACATTTTTTACTATCTAGTGAAATAAAGTGGTGGGGGCAGTTCCTACCGGAACTACGTCGCACTAAGATAGCAGACGAAATTTAGTTAAGATAACGAAGAATCACAATAGGCGATGTTTGAAACTAGAGACCCAGGGCCGAGCTAACTCTGTCGCAGACGGCGTGACGGTTCAGAAAAACTAGAACACCTAAAAGTAGAGCGTCGGTCGGCAACGACGCTAGCGACGTTGTCCGGGCACCAGGACACTGTGTTACCTTATGATAACCTACCTGCGCCTCCTATGAGCTACCACTGGCTGTGTCCCTCCAGCGGGTTTCCTATTGATCAGCCTGTATAATATAATGCACCTAACCTTATGTACGTGCTTGTCACAAAATTATAAGAGATATGTAGAGGTAAAATAAAAGAAAAGATATTACGGAAGTAGCAAGATTTAATTAAATTGAAATGTTGATTTTTTTTTAAAATTTTAATCATAAAAGTTGTTAAGTTTTTTTTTATAAAGAAAAGGAGCAGTTAAGTATAAAAGCAAATTTACAAAATGACACGAATCTGTCTGAACAGTTTTAAATATATAAAAAAAAAATTAGCAAGCGTTGAATAAAATTGATATACAAAGAAAAATAATGAAAACTAGACAGTTTGATAATTTAGCAAACAAAACGTTAGGTAACAATAATGAAATATAAAAGGAAATAACAAGTCTTAATACTAAATCATAATCTCTGCGTTTCGGCAGGAGATGGTTGGTAGCAGAAACGTTTCATTACCTCACAAAATAAAAATACAAGTAATATCATAAAAAAAACGCCACAACGGCAATGTTAACACAAAATGTGTTTAATATGTACGCAAGAAAATTATTATCATCTAGAACTTAAGACTTAGACTAATAAAGTGAAAATTCGTTAGATACCAAACACAAGGTTTGATTAGATGTTCAAAATTAATTTAAAAGAAGGTTACTTATTAACAGATGTCAAATAATTAAAGATAAAATTAGAAAGGAAATTTTATAATATACAGAATACACTGAGCTTCCCGAACAAAATTTGCTCCTGCAGAAATGATTTTGACTAGCTCAGGAAAAATTAAATGAACATACGTGAAAGTCAAATTTCTAACTTACGGTAATAAACGTGCAAAAATTATTATCAAAAAAAAAGCAAGATTAAAATTCAGCACATCAAAGAGAAATACTAATATGATTTCGGTAATGATAATACTAGAACTATTACTAATTTATATATTATTACTCCAAAAGATATAGTGCTACGGTAATGAACTTACTAAAATTAGCTTTTAATTAAATATTCCACTCAACATAGAGTTCATAATTACGGTAATGACATAACTAAAATTTTTATTGAACTAAATATTCAACATACCAGTGAGAGCCCTTATAAAATCATCTTGGGGTCACCCTGTATTCCGCAAAACCAGTTTGCATAACAAAACAAGAAAAATAACGGTAATTTAATTAGGATTAATTTGTGACCTTGTAGTTAACTAAGTGGTGCATTAGTTATTATAGCCACTCAAAATTCTTAGGTCAAATTTAGGTAAGATAAAGTCCTGCACTCTGGCATAAAGTCGTCGAAAATCAGTCGTAAATTAAGATGTAAATTACAACATTAGTTGCACTTATCTGACAAAATGGACGTCGGATGGCCGCAACGATAATCAAAATGGCGTAGGCCCCCTTGATGAAAATTCCTCTTCAACAGGCGAGATGGATGTAGAGGTGCAACTACTGCAACAACGATAGAAACCACCGCGCTCTTCAGCGATAATGCGGGGTGATAAAGCCAGAAATATGGCTACTGTGGGCTTTTGTGCCCGTCAAAAGAATCCTATTAAATTAGAGAAGAAAAGAAACAAAGATAAAATCGCGAAAATTAACACAAAGTTTCAAACACTTACCCCAATATGATAATGGAGATTCCGCGATAAACGACTTCACAAGTCACTCAAGGGTGCAAAATTTAGATTAAAGAAACCAGCACGTGGCCATACGTGAATTTTAGGTAACGGTATAACGGTAGAAATTCACGAAAATAACCAAAATTAAGGTAACGGTAATTTCTGCTTACTCCAATTAAAGCCGCATAAGCGAAAATATCTACTTAGATAATGTAACCAGGTTACTAAAGGAAGATAAGCAATTTGCACACCATGTTCTTACACAAGAATCGACTATAAAGTGCCGTCAAAAAGCGGGAACCTCTTCCATATCTAATGCGCGTCAGTTACATGCATGCTTTCCGAAGCGACATGCCCGGAAATATCTCAGAACGAAAGGCGGGAGATTTCAAAAGAACATAATAGACACAAAACTAAATTGACAATGAAGAGAGTCAACTTCGTGACTTATATATAATTAAACGCAACCCTACACATAACTTAGACGAAAAGAAAATAAGCGAAATACTCAACAATTGTACGCAGAAAATATAAAGTCGGCAGTACGAGAGGGACATACATGCTAAACAGTTGGCAAACGTGACGCGGACGGTCACCTGAGCGACATAACCAAAAGTTTGACGGATAGCAACCAAAACAGACCTGAGAAGGGTATATACAATTTATTACGGAAGGAAAACAGATACTGCAGGTAACTATTGAAATATGCAAGCTCTAATCAAAACGCTGCAAGGAGACGGTAAAGAAAACCGATCAAAACTTATATTTCAGAGTATCACGACTCTTAACCCCTACAGCAGCTCCATGGAAGAATTAACAGAAGCTACTAACACAGAGAATATCAATGATAGTATAACAGCGATCTGCAAAACAATAAATAGTATGCCCTATATTCCAAGCACTCCCTTATTTAATACTCCTACATTTTCAGTGACATAACTGCGAAGGAAGAATAATAATCGGACATGCTCGAGAGACTGTGTTTGGAAATACGCATAAACACGTCAGACAGTAAACACAACGGCCTGACTGTTGTCTCGAAGCATTTAAAGCCACAAATAAATGCACTTTGTAGAGTTCGGAGGCAACAATTAAGTAGATATTCGAAAAGCTTAAACAGGGCGTAAAAAGTAACTGCAAATGCAGAAAATACGAAACTACAGGTAGGGTAAAATAAGCTAGAGGTAAGGTAATTAGAATTAGTTACATAGATACAGAGGTTTTTACACAAATAGAGGGTATTTGCTCGATATTACACAATACCTGTCTATCAATTTCGCGGTTCGTGACTTAGGGCTCTAAGAGCACAATAGTCGATTTAGCACACACATAGATATACGGTAGACGGTCTTTTCAACCGGTGAAACGAACGATGTACAAGGTTCACTCAAAAGTCTCGTGCCCAATAAATTCTACGCACTTAAACAAAGACACATAATCTTTCGAGAACTATACACGAAAGTGAATTTTACAGCATAACACAGTTCAACTGTTTCTTTAAATAAATTAGAATTACTCCCATTTGGCCTAACCGATTTCAACAAGTTTGATCTCATTTAAAAGAGCGTTATTTGCTCTACAAACTGAACTTGTGTTTTTGTATCTCGAGCTTTTGCCGTCACCGGTAGATGGCGTTAACTGAAATATAAGCTAATATTAGGCTTTTTTTCAAAAAAGTTAAATACAATGATATGTTTCTTTTTATACAGGCTAATAAAGAATTAAAACCTTAACATTTCGGTAAAAAAACCAAATTTGTGTGTTTTTTAGAACAGGAGATATTGACAAAAATAGATGAAAATGCATGAATTCTCTTGTTTTACTAGCCTTTTTTTATGAAAGACCTTGATTAATAAAGCAAGATTATTTTTAATCCTGATTTTAATCCAAAAAATATACCAATAAAAATAAAATTAGTAAGCTATGAAAAATCAAACAATAACTCTCATTGTGTTAAAACGACGAGTTCTCAAAATAATAAATATTATTGTCAGTTTTTCATTGATTCCGTTTACTTTTTTGTGTTTGAGAAAACTTTTTTTTTTACTGAGATGCGGTTAGCGAATGAAGAGGCATTCGATATGATTGGCATGTATTTCGAATATATGCGAAATGCAACAGTTGCTTCCAGAGTGTATGCTATGCAGTTCCCTGGAAGACGACATTACGTGAGCAGTGATTTTCGTAGGTTGGCGGAAAGGCTTAGGACTACCAGAGGTATTAATCTTCCGGTGTATAGAGGGCAACTTACTGGCCGAACCAAAGAAAGTGCTATAAAAGTATTAGCATATATTGAATTTAATCCACATGTGGGGACCAGAACCATAAGTAGAGAGTTGGGCATTTGTAGAACTATGATCCAAAATATATTGAAAGATCACAAGTAAGCATTGATAGTTTTAAGTTAAAAATAAGGTAAATTTTATTTCGAGATTTTTTGTAAGGCCTTTGTTAGATTTGCTTTATCTCCTACAGTTTGTTTTAATATTTTTAAGCATTAAGCATAACGGTTGGTTTTAACGTTCCGTACTCGATGTCCTTAAGTTTAACACATACATTCATTTGCCTATTTATTATCTCGTTACTAGTCACGGCCATTTTTATCCGATAACGTTTTACATAGACAACAGTAATGCTTTATAATAGTGAGTTACCTAAAACAACGTCTGACAAGTTTGGATAAATTTGGTCTCACAGTTTTTTACTTATGGGGGAGAGTTACGGACATCGTTTTTGAAAACCGGTCTACAACAATACAAAATATGATAGAAAAAATTATAGCAGCAATACGAAACATATCGGAGGAGGAAACGTTTTATCGACGCGGCAAAGGTTGTAGGCTTGCATTAACAATGATGGGCCGCATTTTGAACAATAAAGCCGTCATTAAAAATGTTACAAACCAATCTTTATAGTTATGTAAATGTAGGTATTTTAGTGTTTAATATTAGTTTTATTCTCATAGTGTTAGTATTAATTGTTAGTATAGTAAATCATAGCATATGAAAATTTTAAATAAGGACTCGTACATTTTTTTTCGAACATTTACCATAAAATTACATTCATGTAATTTTGGTTTCTTTAACAGGAATGCCCTTTATGTTTTTTCGCTTTTGTGAAATTTTATTATTTGGTCTGCGTGTTAGAATTTTAATGAAGAAGACAAAGAAAAAATAGAATTTATTTTATATATATAATAAAAGAAAGACAATTAAAACAAGAGAATTCATGCATCTTCATCTTTTTTTGTCAATATCTCCTGTTCTAAAAAATATACAAATTTGGTTTTTTTACCGAAATATTGAGGCTTTAATTCTTTATTAGCTCATGTAAAAAGAAATATATCATTGTATTTAACTTTTTTGAAAAGAAGCCTAATATTTGCTTATATTTCAGTTAACGCCATCTACCGGTGACGGCAAAAGCTCGAGATACAAAAACACAAGTTCAGTTTGTAGAGCAAATAACGCTCTTTTAAATGAGATTAAACTTGTTCAAATCGGTTAGGCCAAATGGGAGTAATTCTAGTTTATTTAAAGAAACAGTTGAACTGCCCCCACCACTTTATTTCACTAGATAGTAAAAAATGTGCAAGACAAAAAGTATTAAAGAATGTGTAAGGAATAAAATTTAAACATTTTCAATACCTCTTAATTTGTAAAAATATGAAGAAATTCTAAATTTTAACATTGATCCTGACTACTACGCCCCCTTGCGGACATTTTACAAACTCCAAAATAATTTCCGGCATTTTCTCTTGGGCACTTTTACTTGAAATTTTTTTACCCGGAAGCAATATGACTACTGGTTTCTGAGATATAGCCGGCGGCCATTCTTAGTTGGCCACCCGGTACATATTGAGTTGTAGAGGATAATAATATGAAAGTGATCAGTAATTTCAATTAGATCAATTCTAAATATATACACAATAAATATAGCCTATTGCAAATTCATTAGCAAGTGCTACAATGTGTTAGTTTTCCTTTAAATTTCCCAATTGAAATATGTCTTAAACCCTAAATCCTTTTTCTCAGGGATAGAACATTCTTACTTTAAAATATTTTTAAAATCCTGCATTTTATGTAGGATAAGTGTTCCAATCAAAGAGTGAACTAATTAATATTAACATAAATATTTGTCTTCACAAATTTGCCAACCGTGGTTTTTATACTTAATTTTATTAATAATAATCCAAATGTTGGTAAGTTTCTAGCATTTGAACAGGCAGGTACATGTTTACTAGGGTGCAAAACAGTTCCATTAGAATTTGCTTCCAAAAATCAGCAAAAAATTTGCCATGAAGGATCGTAATGTTCTGTACTTAGATTTTTAATAACATTAGATATATTATTACAGTAAATTAACGAACCTTAATTATCCGTATAAATAGAAGGTGTTAGTAACGAAAAGTAATGCACACATTGCTTTCACGATTCAAATTTTGTTTGATATCTTGATCAAGTGTTGTGCGCCATCTTTTAAAAAGCCAAAGTTTCTTAAGTATGTAATTTAATTTTACTTGTATTTGATAACTATATTTATTTCAACAATGTCTAGTCAATTTATAATGGTAATCAACAAATTCAGAAGATAAAATGTCAGTCAGATTGAAAATTGAAGTGTTACAGGAACCTCTTGGTTGTGTGGAATTGGGCGTACGTAGTTGTGTTCTTATTTCTTGCGTTGAAGTAACAACTGAAATAAGAATTTTTAACATGGTTTTACAGTTTTTCAACGCTCTGCACATCATAGGAATACCAAAACGCAGGAATTTGCTTTGAAGTATGGTCCACTATCTTAAATGTTCAAGAGAAAATATGTAAAAATGCGTTTTTTACGTAATTTGTAATGTTTTGTTTTTTTTCTTTGATACCGGAAATATCCAAATATGTAATAAAAAACACTAAACATATTCTACTGTTTTTACACTTCCAGATATTTTGCTTTAAACACAAAAACAAAGAAGGTTTAGCAATCACGGAAACAAAATTTTTATTACTATATAGAATTCACATCGAGTTTGTTAGTTTGGTAATTTATTAGTTGGTGATTCGGTAAAAGGTTTTAAATGTGAATGCAAATTTTCCACTTAGTGTCGCAGCTAACGTTTTGAGACAGCTGATCGCTCCGTTACCAACTTACGTAAAAACTGTCGAGTCTGTCACACTACTTCTTTGTTACTTGACTATCCGGCAGTTCTGCAGTTTTATAAAAACAAAATATACGTAGGAAAATGATAAATTGTCAACTGACTAAGTAATGAGCACTGCGTGAATACTACTATTATTTTATTTAGCTACACTTGATAAACTTAATAAACTAATTCTAATTCCATTGAAACTTAAGTTTCGATTTACTTACGTTTATCGACAACAAATTACTGTTCCAACCGTTTGATTAAAAAAAACAAATGTGATCTGACAGAAAGGTCTATCACGAATTGCAGTCGCGGCTAACCTTTCAATTAATCCCTCGCATGAATTGCAGTCAAGGTCAACTTTATATTCATAATCCCCCCACACGAATTGCAGTCGGACGGATTAATAATACCCTCATTATAATCTAGGTGCTAGAAATGACTTCTAATTTAAAATATGTTGTATAAAACGCAGAAAACCTAAATTAAAACAACGACAAGTTTTATGTATGTATATCCTTTTATTGAAGGTATATGAAATACAAAACGAAATCCTACATATGAAACAAACGTATGAAATAAACTATAATGAAATAACCATTGCACAAAATGACATAAAAGAAATATTCTAAAAAGTGAAATATGTAAAATAATATCTATTTATAGAAATGTGAAACACATTTTACAAAATGAGTTCTACTTATTTCATTATTTCCATATTGCCTAATTTTTGTGCCAATAAAATCAGCCTTGTTTTTAATTTCTCTGGTAATAACATGCTATTAAAATATTTTTGCGGAATTTATTCTTGTATAAGTATCTAGTTGCATATTTTCCAAAGCTTTTACGAAATCGTGAATATTGGAATGTGGAGAACAACAGTACCAATTAAATTTGGCATGAAATGTTTCACATACATTTGTTGTTCTTGATAAAGAGTTTGTGTTTGCAGCCCAAATACAGGGTGGAAAGCTGGAGTCTTCGTTAATATATGTATCGATTAAGTAATCAACAAATTTTGTGACTCTTGGATCGCCTGGTTGATCACCTGCAAAATCGAACACAAAACCGGCTCCTACTTCATCAGGGTTTAAAAATGTTAAACCAAATAAATGTCTTATCCAATTTCCGATAGTTGATTATTTATCTTTATAATCTAAAGTAAGACCAAGTTGCTGGATCTTTCGCCTCCATTCTTGGGCCAAGTGAAATCTGCATCCTATAATATTCACAGTTGGCAGTACCTCTAACACACCCACATGTATGGCTTTTTCAAAGTCAATAACAATATTTTTCGGATTCTATTTCACACACATTTGTTTTATTTCTTCAAATAACTGGCGAAATGTCGATTTTAATTTATTTGGCAATAAACAAAACGCTACGGGTATATTATGATTTCGAATAAACGCATGAATGGTGAACAACTACAGAAAAAGTTTCGTGCAATAATCAAATGTTCCATCAACATAAATAGTTTCACTATTACACATAACTTCAATGTTGTTCCTTCATGAAAACAGAACAATATTGGAAGATTTGTTATTAATCCACAAAAAATCCTCATTCTGAGATTTTTGTGGTAATTGAATTTAGGAGATCATGTACTTCTAAAACTGAACGCGGTAACTTCGGCACTGTTTTCAATTTCGCCCGATTCACATTATTTCTTATGTATATCATATCCTTCGTGGTCAATATGGTTAAAACACTTTTTGTTTGTGTGGAAAGTTCTTTATGTATTAATTTCTCTGGTCTTTCTGAGATGTCTTATGGGGTTTTTCTTTTTACACTGTTACTTACCTTCTGTCTATTAAATACCCTTTCACTCAGAAAATTGTGATTATGTGAACCACTTTTCCGCGAAAACAAATAATTTGCACCACATGTATATAATTTTGAAGAAAATTTACGTTTCGTACAGCACCAACATCTTCACTACTTTTAAGTTCGCGATACTTGCAAAATTTATAATTTTCATAAACGCGCAAAACCGTACCCCTCTCTTTCAATATTTGATTGACAAATTCCATTCTTATTTATTAGCTTTAGGTTTCTATGTCAAAGTTAAATTAAACTTGGAACTTTGTATGATGTATATTTACAGGGTAAGTTCGGGAGGGTTCGACCACTTTTTGGGAAAAAAATTATAACTTGCTTGTGTTCTGAGATAAATATTTCATTAAACCGTCAAAGCATTGACCAAAGGGTTTAGAGACTATATAAAATATAATTTATGATATCATAGGAAAATAAATTTTTATTTTGAATAAAAAGTACAAACATGCAACTGAGCGATCTCACCCGTATATCTGGGTTAGACCGACCACCAACTACAGGTGAGATCGACTTCAAAAAATAACAAAACGTATATCTTAATATTAAGATAATTAGAATAATAATAATAATAGTATAATAGAAAAGTACAAACAAATTAGTTTTTACGACTTCTCTTTTTCATTTTTCCACATAAATCAGCAGATATTGTCAAATTTCGAGCATAAATTATGAAGCCAAGGACTGCAATTTACACATTTGATCCAGTCATCGTTCTTAGTGGTTTTAAAATAATTTTACCCACACCCTACGCATTCATTTTCATCCCACTCTTCTACTGATGTATCACTTTCCTGCAATACCGGTCTTTCGCTGTCCGAATCTGAAGATGCTAATTAGTTTTTCGGTTTAACCACATTTCTCTTTTGAAGTTGACGGTTTTTTTTTGTTTCTTTGTATTTTTTTGTTCTTCTAAATCTCGATGCGATCTGCACTATTTAGAATGACTGCAAGCTGTCTACCTTGTGTTTAACCATTGCTTTTGCACTAGTGTTAGGAATTGGAGAAATAACGTTCTCCAACAATTTCCCTGGTGTGGGGACAATATCAACTGTTGCAGTGTAAAGATCTTGCGAACAGCCAGCAAAGGTGACGAAATATGTATGTTAGTTGCCTGAATGGTAGTGAACCGTGGCGGAGTCGAAGGAGGGTATGGATTTTTAGCCATACTGCTTGAGTCATATGATGTGGCTTCTGGATCTTGTTCCATTTGAATGGCAATATACGCGTAATCTGGAATGGCTTCTGGATGAAAAGATGCAGTGCCTGTGGATCTAAAACCAGACTTCCCATTTTCCACAGTTGCGGCTTCACCCCAGGTTTTTCCCGAAAGGTTTCCAAATCCCATCTTTGTTATTTTCCTGTTTGGATTGGTTTTTAAGAAAGTGTTACAAACGTAGAAATGGTTTTTTAGTGATTTAAAAAGGGACCTGTCTAGAGGTTGTAGGTAATGAGTTGTGTGACTCGGCAAACAAAGTAGAATGATGTCGTTCGTTCGCAAAATTCCAGTACTTCTACAGAATTTGTATGAGAAGTATGGCCATCGACAATTAACAACAATTTTTCAGCTGGTTTTCGTGACAGGAAATGGGATTCCAACCAATCCTTGAAAATGGTAGCGTTGACATACGCGGATTAACTGACATAGCAATTTGACAGCCAGGTGGCATTCCGTTTAAAAATTCATCCTTTCTATTTTTTCCTATAAATATTGCGTAATGTGGGAGAAACAATCCCTCTGCATTGCTGCAACGTATGACGGAAATGGTTCCGCCCTTCTCGTCTGATGTCAACGAAGAAATATTTTTTGCGGCTAACACTTCAGTCGGTTTATTGTTTAACTGCAAACCGCTTTCGTCCGTGTTAAAAATATTAGAAGGTTTGTCATGGAGTTGGTTATCAGTGAAAAGATTGTCTAATTGGGTAAAATAGTGTGCCACTTTGTTACGGTTCAAGCCAGTCGCTCGAGCAATCGAAATTCCTTCGGCTCTTCTAATTGATATATCTGGATGTCGTCGCAAAAAAGAGTTAAGCCAATCATAGCGGGCTTTGCCTTTTTCTTTATTGAACGCGTGATTCAATTTCCGTTGTTCGGCAAGTTGAAAGGCCCATATTCTGAGGGTCTCCCGATCTGGTGCAAATCTAAATGTTTGCATTTTTTTTAATATGTCGCACCAATTTCAGTTCTGCATCATCTCCCAACACTGATGACGGACCCAGTCTTTTTCGTTTTATTCCGTCCGACATCTTAATGTAATCTTTAAGAGTTATTTTAGGAATCCCGAACTCTCGGGCGGCTTCATTTACATCTATTGTACGGTTTTGTACACATTCAATTGCATTTATTAAAGAATCGGCACACCATTTAGCTCATTTCTTCTTTTGTAAATTGTCGGCCTTTTTGTTAATTTGTAACAATATTATTTTACAATATATTTAACTCTTTAAATTGGGCTTCATTAAATCTCTAATTTCCTTTAAAACAAATTTTTAAGTTTTTTTTTTTTGTGGCCGATCTCTCCCGGATTAATGTCCTCTAACTCTATCAAAGTCACGGGAGAGATGGACCACCTTATTAACTAGAGAAGAAAGAATAACGACCACATTTTTGAGGTTATGTTACAGATTCATGCATATTTTATCATTCAATATCGAAATTATTTAAATAAACTTAACTGTCTTTAAAATATCACTAACACAGTAAATAAGTCAAAAAACTTTCAAGTTCGTAAAAAGTGTAACTCAATTTATAAATTCACACTGATATCACGGTCCGTGTTTATACGTTGGTTGCAACAAGCTCAACTAATTCCATAGAATATGTGAGACACAGGGCCCTCACTTGCTTTTTCCTTGAGTTATCCGTACTGGTCGGACTGTCCCGGTGGTCGATTTCTCCCGGATTTACCCTACGTAATATGGAGGGCGGGGCTGAATAACGTCTTTAAACTAAAATAACATAATCCTTGTAGGACCAACAAAATATTTCCGCTAAAAACCGATAATCCTTAATTTTTTATGTGATTACCATTCACGTTCGAACTGCAATTTATGCTTCGGATTAACGGTCCTCATTATGGTCTAGGTGCTAAAAGTAACCGCGACTGCAGTTCATGTGCGCCGATTAATAACACGCGAAGATTGTTCGATGTTCTACAGAGAAATAGACAGACATACAGCAAACACGCGGTCCATTATCTCAGCCGGAATTGTAGTGATGCGAGTATAAACTATGTCAAGAGAGCTGTACTATTTAATCCTGTGATAATGAAGGAAAATGGTCGTCTTGTCATCTAGGGATACCTATATCTTATGACAAAGTATAGCCCATAGAAACCAGTAAAGCTCATTCATAAACCAAAAGCGTAACACACCTGCCACACTATTGTATCTTCTAATTGAAATTAATGGATTCCAAAACCATGAAATATATAAAAATTTGAATACATATATTGAAATATTTAAGTGGATGCGTAAATTAAACCACTTAAATTGACTTCAATTAGTTTAACTAATTTGTTGTGATATCGATATGGATATAGATCTTTTAGATAATATCGACAAACGATTACAAATTAACAATATGATAATACTGTAAATTTGTATTGTATATATATATATATATATATATATATATATAATTATAATTAGATTTTTCTTTGCCGTATATTCAATAATATAATAGATGTTTTCCTTGGGAATAGAGGCATATGTGAATAAAACTATAATTGATTGTGACGTTTCAACATTTATTTATGTTTTCTTCAGACCTATTTACTTTTGTTTTTTTTTTCTATTAAAGACCATCTTTTGCATTATTTCTTTTTTTACTTCTACATTATTACTTTCCGTTGTATTTTCTATTTTCTTGGTAGTAATGCATTTTATTTAGAATTTTAAATAAAATATATATAACTATGTTGACCATTGCGCCCTCTAGTCCATGATTAGGTTGGTACTGGAATACACTTTCCCGTGAAATCGCAGCCCATATGTTGCCGCCTTGATACACGCACACATACACATTTTGTTCTGACAGTTCACAATTTTTCTTAAACGTCAACATAACCTTCCAATTCAAAGATCCCCTCTGCTTTGCACATCATTCCCAACGGTAGGTTTATTCTTGTCACTAATACCATCCTTCTTTGTACTCGTCAATGAACCTATTACCTTGTTCATTGTTCGATACATATTTTTTTCTTTCCATTTATTAATGTTAGTTTTACTTTTCTTTTAGCCGGATTGTGCCTTGGCAAAATGGGAAACATGTCGAAGATGACCATTATTTTTCTTCCCGCACTGCCTGTACTTGTAGAACACGTCCGCCTCCAGTCCCTGAAGCATTGTGTTACGAACAAATCATGAACACAGATACCTTTTATTTATTTATAATGTCAGCTTTTAAATACAAAAATATGTCACTGCTGATTGCTTCTATGTTTTACATATTTTTATATCCTTTTTCTTAGTCTAGTAGTAAGCTAAGGTAAATTTTATTCTTTAATACTATTTAATTCTTAAACTCTCATAAGATTTTTACTGCTTTATGCATATCGTATTTCATTTCTTTTCATGATTTATAAACCATACATCATGTGTATTCTCTTACAAAAGAAATATATTACTTATATTTATTTTGTCTTTATTTCATACTTTTCTTTATTTAATAAATTTTTATTCTACATCTTTTATTTTATATTTATTTAGTAAACTTTATTTTGCATATTTTCATTATTTACTGGAATAATAATAAATTGACTATGAGTATGCAACTTTGTATACCTTCATGTAGTTCTTGTTGCATAGTTTTACTCAATAATATTTAAATAGGACTTTTTGTTATTTTTATTTTTATTTCTAAGCTTAAACTAATTCTTAAATCAATCTCTACAACCATTCTTATTTTACAAATTTTGCGAGTTCACGGCATATCCCTTGGTTATTATATTTTGTCGTGAATCGTCAACAATGATTATTAAAGCATGAACGACACATATAATAACCATTGTGAAAACTCGCACAAATGATTATTAATTTTCTACGTCTATATAATCATAGAGCATAGATATGTGATTAACGATACTTAATGCTAAATTTCTTATAGCTATTGCATTATTTGATGCGTCGCATCTTAAAATAAATTCTTCATTAATATCGGGTAAATTTACTATTAATGTTTTGCAAAAATTCTCTTTCACTTCTTCAAATACTTTGAGAGTTTCAGGAGTCCATTTAAATTTTACTCCCTTCTTTATCATTGTAATTAATGTAAGCATGAAGGCAAAATATTTCCTTTCATCCTTTTGTACTTTGCTTCTTTCATGAGTCTTTTTAAACTTGACTCCTTTCTTTCTAATTACAAATAACATTACTAAGAATGAACAATCATTTATTGAATCATTACGTATTGTTGCCAGCCAAAAAGTACGCCTCCGATCGGTCCTTTTGAACTGTTCGATATTTACACACATTATTAATGAAAATGTAACGCTCTGTTGAGCTTCAAAATAAGGTGAGTTTCTTGAATTTAAATATTTTGGTAGTATAGTGTCCCTTTGATCACTTATACCCCTTTTGTTTATTTCGACTACAGGATTGGTAAATGTTGATTCCGTTTTTTCTATAATTTTGTTCTTTAACATTTCTTTAATTTCTAATTTGACTTGTTCTCTGTATTTATTGGGGACAGGATAATTTTTAACTTTAAAAGGTTGTGTTTCATCTACTTTTAGCCTGTGTTCATAGCCTTTTGCTAAACCAGGTTTATTATCAAATAACTCTTTATACTTGCTGACAAGATTGCTCACATGGCTTATGTATTGTTTATCGCAATTTAAATTCGTACCATCCCTATATTGCGTGAAGTCCTCACTTTGACGATGCTTCACAGGATGTGCACACTTATTGTCTAATAAACTACTATCCATTTTATTTGTGAGATTTTGTTCAGCATTATTTATATATAAATTATTAATTAATATCTCATCTTCCTGTGTTTCCTTACACCAGGAGATTATTGAATTTTTAATATGAAATGTTTTGTTTTCCATATTTATTTTTGTACCATATTGACTTAAAAAGTCTATCCCCAAAATACAATTGCTGTTCAAATTAGGCACTATTATGAATTCTGTTAATAAATTTAAACTACCTATTCTAACATTTATACAAAAAACTTTATCTATAGTAATGATGTGTTTCTTATTTGCATTTATTAAATTTACTTTTCTTATAGGCATATAATATCCTAATTTTTCTATGTCTTTATCTATAATACTACTATCTAATAAAGATAATTGCGCTCCTGTGTCTAATAATGCTTCTATCTCTTCGTTCCCTATTTTTACTGTTATGTGTGGTAATTCCGTCGTGATTTTCTTTAGATCGTCGAAGTTATATACGTTTTGTACCTTCCTTTTCTTCTTGACTGGCCTTTCTAAAAATCCAACGAAGTCGCATTTGAGTAAGTAGAATTTACCCATTCTTTATTTGTCGGTAGTTGTCTTGAATCCTTGGGTATTGCACCTTTTGATTCTGTTTTTTTCTTCGTACTTATTTCTTCTTTCTCTTCACTTATTTGAACATTGTTCACTCTTCTTTCCCTCTCAGGGTTTCTTTCTTCCTTCCCATAATTCTGTTCTTTCTTCCTCTCATTTTCATAGTTTCTTGTTTTATTGTATGAATATGGATTGTTCCCATAGCTTGGCTTATTATATGTATAAGGGTTGTTTCCATAATTCTTTTTACCCTGATTTTGATTGTACCCATTATTATTGTACTGTTTATCTTGATTGTAACGAGGTGTCTTGTTTATATGTGGATTATTTCCATTGTTGTAGTTATTATTATCATTTCTGGGTGGATCGTTTGTATATTTGATATTTCCATAACTCTTGTTATTTCCCTTTTCATCCACATCGTCTAATCTCTTGACCAGTTCCAGGAGTGCTTCAATGTTATCAATTCCTTGAAGTGCCACCGCCTGTGTAACGTTGTGGTCAAAGTGTGCTGCTAGCTGTGAAACAATATCGCTTTCTTCAATGGTTGGTTGGATGTATTTAAGAAAAGAATATTTTCTTATGATGTAGTTTTCTCTAGAAGATCCAGCTCTGTATTTGCCAAACACTAAATCGTGTCTAATCTTCCTCTGCTGAGTCTGTCCCCAGTACTGTCTCACAAAACGAATCTCAAATTCTTTGAAATCCACTACTTCATCTATTATCATATCGTACCACTGAAGTGCATAATCCTTCAAACAACCTCTTATGAAATGTAGCTTTGACATCTCATCAGATATTCCCCTCATGTATGTTTTTATCGTTCTCATAAACGCCATTGGATTATCTTTGTAAAATCCTGAGAATTTTGGTATATTCTCTGCGCTACCAGGTATTTGTGTCAAAGATACACTAGGTGTACTAACCCCATGTACTTTGTTCTCTAACCCTTTTATAGTGTTTTCAAAGTTTAAAGTTTTGTTTTGTAGGGTCAACATTGTGTCCGTACAAACACCATATTTTATTTTACAATCTTCCACTTGGTGTGAAAGTTCTTGTATTTGCTCTTGATATTGCACATTATTCCCTTTAACTTTATTTTCAAGAGAATTTATTTTCTCATCTACCTTATCAAAACTAACTTGTGTTTTGGCAGATCTTTCGTTGATTTCTTTTATTAAGAATGTGCCTTTACCTTCACATTTCTTTTCATTAATATTGATTTGTTTATTTAAAGTTGAAACTGACTTTTCTAACTTTAATTCTATTTTTGCATTTAATTCTAAAGTTTCTCTTCTTAACTCTGCGAAACCTTCGTCTATTTTTGAGTTTATTTCTACTTTATTTTGTTCTAGTTTTCTATTATTCTCCTCAAATTTCTTGTTCATACTCAAATTATTTTGTTCTAATCTTTGATTTATACTTAAATTATTTTCTACTAATCTTTGATTTAAATTCTTATCACTTTCTTCTATTCTACTGAATAGTTTATTGAAAAGATTCTCAATTTTTTGTTCACCAGTTATGCTGCTGATGCTTTCTGTCTGTACGCTACCTTCAAGTGTTCGATCCTCTGATTCAGGTTTATCTGACTCTGAATCAGAAAATACCGGACGATTGTCCCTGTATTTAGTGAACTGTGAACCTTCACCATTATTTTTATCCTTCTCTGCCATTTTTATCCTATTTCTAACTTATAAATTAATAACTAAACTTATCTAATCAAATACTATTCCTCCTTTTTTTTTTTTTTTTTTTTTATCCCTTTCTAAACAATAGAGAAATTGATAATTCACCAGTAAATGAAAATTAAGGTAATCTGTCTCTAACTTGGACACTGAATAATTATTCTATTTACTAATAAATAAAAAAAAATGAAACAAACTTTGTACCCATTATTTGTACAAAATAAATTATTATTTTTTTTTTTGTTTAAACATTTAGAAAACAAAAATTGCATTGCTTCACAACGTTAAATGTTATGTAAATAATTATTGACAAATGAGAAAATGAATACAATGCTCCACTATGTTAAGCAACATTAATTATATATATATTTTTTTTCTTTTAAACAATTATGAAAAATAATGCATTGCCTCTCTATTTTGGGCGTTAAATAAATACATGATTAATAAACAACAAGAAAAAGGAATACATTGCCCCACTACGTTGAGCGCCATTTATTTTATGCTGTAACATATAAATATTTATTTTTAAATAACAATATTGCCATATAATTTATATGCTGTGACAACATATTTTTGTGTGTATTACCACACGTAGGGTATAGTCTTTTGTACACATTATACTCTTTAAATTATTCTTTACACACCAAGAACTTATAATTGGTTTTGTATTTTTATCTTATATTGTTGGGTCATGTACCTTATAACTATTGTGGGTCCTGGCAATGTTTGTGGTTCCTTCTTCTTTGCTGATGATTTTTCTCTTGTTCATTATAGGGAAAAGGTAATAGTTTTGTTCAAAGAAAAACTGTATGTCTATTCAACATAATCATGTATTTTTTTATTTTGTAATTTATGGATTCAAAAATATAGTTTCCTTTATATACACACCTTTATGCTCTAAACAAGATACATAATTGAAAAATGCTCATATCATTTATACCTAATGCCGGTTGTAATGTATGTAAATCTTTTGTTTATTTATTTATTCTACCAAACAAAATAAATATTTATCCTGCAAATAAACAAATGTAAACTTTTATTGTACGTTTATGAATATACTTATCGACGTTATAATATTTATGTATAGGCTTCAATTAATTGCTTTAGACAACCATTTGCACGTGTTGTATCTAGCTCTTAATCTATGCCTTGTGAAATTCTAATTAATTATTCGCTTAATTTGAAAGAAATTAATGATGTCTAGACAATACGATGAAGAAAATGCTCATTTTCACGTAACATCTCTCCAACTGACCAACACCATTAATCCTATTTGGTTGTAATTCCAACTATATAAATTTAAAATAAACCTTACAGGATAAATTATTTACTTATCTATTTTGTCCAACAATACATTGATTAATCATTCGCACGTAAAAATCAATGTCTGTCCAACAACTCGTATAACTTCATTTTCAAAAGAAATAATAAACTTACTTGTGATCAAAAAATCTATTTTGAATGTCTATTATGAACGCTTCAAATGAATTCAAATGTATTAAATAAAATAAATTACTGTGACTATATGTGTTGAAGAAATAATGAAAAACTACAATATAACAATTAAAAAAAATCTTATTCTTTAAGAGACCTTCCTTTTGTAAGTGTTTTGAGAAGTTCACCTCTCGGAGGTGTTATCAGAAAAGTCTTCCTGTCGAATCTTGTCTTCGTATTTATAGCGGCAAAAATAAACTATGTTGACCATTGCGCCCTGTAGTCCATGTTTAGGTTGGTACTGGAATACACTTTCCCGTGAAATCGCTGCCCATATGTTGCCGCCTTGATACACGCACACATACACATTTTGTTCTGACAGTTCACAATTTTTCTTAAACGTCAACATAACCTTCCAATTCAAAGATCCCCTCTGCTTTGCACATCATTCCCAACGGTAGGTTTATTCTTGTCACTAATACCATCCTTCTTTGTACTCGTCAATGAACCTATTACCTTGTTCATTGTTCGATACATATTTTTTTCTTTCCATTTATTAATGTTAGTTTTACTCTTCTTTTAGCCGGATTGTGCCTTGGCAAAATGGGAAACATGTCGAAGATGACCATTATTTTTCTTCCCGCACTGCCTGTACTTGTAGAACACGTCCGCCTCCAGTCCCTGAAGCATTGTGTTACGAACAAATCATGAACACAGATACCTTTTATTTATTTATAATGTCAGCTTTTAAATACAAAAATATGTCACTGCTGATTGCTTCTATGTTTTACATATTTTTATATCCTTTTTCTTAGTCTAGTAGTAAGCTAAGGTAAATTTTATTCTTTAATACTATTTAATTCTTAAACTCTCATAAGATTTTTACTGCTTTATGCATATCGTATTTCATTTCCTTTCATGATTTATAAACCATACATCATGTGTATTCTCTTACAAAAGAAATATATTACTTATATTTATTTTGTCTTTATTTCATACTTTTCTTTATTTAATAAATTTTTATTCTACATCTTTTATTTTATATTTATTTAATAAACTTTATTTTGCATATTTTCATTATTTACTGGAATAATAATAAATTGACTATGAGTATGCAACTTTGTATACCTTCATGTAGTTCTTGTTGCATAGTTTTACTCAATAATATTTAAATAGGACTTTTTGTTATTTTTATTTTTATTTCTAAGCTTAAACTAATTCTTAAATCAATCTCTACAACTATTCTTATTTTACAAATTTTGCGAGTTCACGGCAATATGTATATATATATAAGAAAGAGAATAATAACGGGTAAATTCCGCTTAGTGCAACCGTAGACACGTGTTTCTGACTAATTGGTCGTCATCAGTACGGTGTAGCCAAGGAATAAGGTGGGATATCCTTGGAGATAGAAGCATACACGGAAGACCATCAGGTGACAGACTCCCTTTTGCAGCTTCAGCTAGAAGATCCTCAAATTTGAAGACAACAACTAACGTCGCCACGAGGAAGACTAATGTCAACCTGCGTGCCATCCGAGACCCAGGGAAGATAAATCAAAAAAAAACCTTAATTAACTAAAAAAAAAAATTTTTTTATATATTATATTATGTAGAAGTAAAAATGATATTTTTCTTAGCCGTTATTTTGTATATTTTCTCTTTTTGTTCTATATAGAAATTGCAGCATGTCTAAACATGACGGTTGTAATTATTATTTAATAACTCTTTAATATTTTCTTCAACCATCTTTTCTTCATCGTTTCTGAGAAACGATGAAGTCCTGCTTAATAAATAGAATTAACGAAAAGATGGTTGAAGAAAATATTAAAGAGTTATTAAATAATAATTACAACCGTCATGTTTAGACATGCTGCAATTTCTATATATACATTGTTCTGATGAAGACAATAAAGTGTCGAAACGTTAACTCTTCAATTATTACTTACCACCAATAATAATATAAAATAAAATAAAAAAAAAGCCGCATTCCAAGAACAAAAAGGGAATATATATATTAATATACAGCAAGAGCGCGCGAGGTATGATCACCCGATGGTATACGTAAACTCGCATCTAAACGTGGTCCGATAATACATATTAGAGTAACGGCACAACATACTAGCATTGCCTGCTCATATTCGAACTCATAGTGATCTGATTATTTTTTTGCAGATTGACAAAAAGAACAAATTAAATTTTCTCTTTAAGTGATGACGATTGCTTAGATAACTAAGTCGATAATAACGCGAAGATTGTAATACTTATAACGTAATTATGATTATCCTAATGAAATTAAATAATAATGTAGTTGTGTACAAAGTTATAGCAGTACAACTGGGTTTTAGAATGAAATAAAAACAACCCGCCTGAAACATCTGCAGAATAAACTAAGATGTCTAGAGAAAAATAAATAAATAGAAATTTCATGGTAAAAAAAAACTATAAATAAGTATAACAGGAATACCATAAAATAACATAAAAACGACCCTTGAAATAGAAATTAAAATTAGAGATTCTCTCCAGTAAATATAACGAAATAACAACTCTCGAAAAATAAATCTATATATCTATATCTGGCGAACACAGCTAGCGGAGATCATTTGCCGAATGTACGTCCGAAGAATATCGACTAGGATCGGGTGATCATACCCCGCGCGCTCAAGCTGTATACATATATAATATATATATATTTATCTAAACTTCATCAGATTATTGATCAAGTTTAGATCGGGTGTTTTTTAGGCAACCCAGGATCCACCTGAAGGAATGATTATTTTGTAAGGAATAGTGTTTATTCGTATAAATTAACTTTACAGAAACGTGAGACAATATGTATACGGATAAATAAATAAAACTTATATAACTATTAAACACAAATATAAATACATATTAAAAACATCTATTGTAGGAAAAATACGAATAACACTTGTCTTGGTCCACAAAAATCAATAAATTTTTGGGTTTTGGCTATCCGATGATAATACAGATATCAAAGGATAGTTTATTCATTTTATATATATACATGCGATATGCATGCAAAAGTTAAGATCCCTTGCTGTACCGGGTGACTCAAATATTACTGCAGCTTATTTATAAGAAAAAAGAATCAAATTTTGTGCAGTTAGATTCAAACGTACACCACATACTTGAAAAAACAAATCTGTAAAATGTTTAAAATGTGTCACAGTGGCAGTCAAAGAAAGGAGACAAATTTTCATTTTTGGAATAGACTTTTCTTTTATTATTATGACGCAGATATTTTATGAAACATATTTATCTAAGTTAAAATCATAAATTTAGCTTAATTTTCCTTAAATTTGAAGTGTAGTGGGAAGCATTTCAATTTCGTTTATTATTTATAACCGACCTGCACTAATCGACCCTGCATAGCTGGCGCCAAATATCACAACATGAATAAATCCGGGATAGGCAGCTCGTTTGCATAACCATTGTCGCCTAAACTTATTAACTCCAACCAGAAACTTTGACAATCGCCTTAAACTTCAATGATTGAAAAATTAAATGCAAATTATTTGATAGTAAAGAATGTTTTGATATTTTTAATCCTGGGAAACGATTCAAAATATTATTAGGTAATAAATGGCCTTAAATTATTATTCTGAATATGTGTCTGACTAGGTATCATAATTTTAATTTGCTTGAAGTAAACGCTACTATCTAAGTGTACCTATTGATACAGTCACTCACAAAAATAAATAGGAGTTATTTTGCCTGTGGCGGTAAATCTTCAGTTGAGGCCGAAGGTCGGCATGGCTGCTAGGGCGTGGCAAGCTGGAATAATAGGTGCCTGTATCTCTCCCAAGGCTCTTAACCATTTCGTTGAAGATATTTGTTATTAAACGGCCACAAATAACCAAACTTTACTGTGTCGATTAGTGCAGGTAGGTTGTAGAGAGGGAATAATGAAATGCCACCGGGGAATAATGAGACATAACGTTACCATTATGCCCTGCATTCCGCCAATAAGAACATTATCAACGTTGTCGTAGTAACGATAGACACGTTCGGCCATTTTACTAACTGTCTAACCTTCAAACGTCATGTTGATATAGTAGTCTGACGTTTTCGTATAATGCTTTTGATTTTTTTAGTAATCTTTAGTTAGTCGCAGATAAAGTAGTGTATACTAACTCGCAATAATGACTATTATACCCTCGAGCCGAGTTACTCTAAAAACTATCATTATTTACTCGTTGTATAAACTACTATTAGATACTGTTGCCGTTTCCTTCAAATTTAATGAAAACCAAGCCACACGGCCATAAATAACCACACTTTACCGTCTTAATTAGTGCAGGATGGTTGTGAATTATAAATAGCATTTAGATATGTTAGCCCTTTACTTCAAATTTAATGAAAACCGAGCTAAATATTTGATTATAATTTAGATAAAAAAATATCTCCATCATAATATTGGAAAAAAAAGTCGATTTCAAAAATAAAAATTTTTGCTAATGTTCTGTTGTTTTTTGGCTACCACTGACACATTTTAAACATGTAGACGAATTTTTTTTATTATGTAGTATACATTTCAATCAAACTTTATACAAAAATTGATTTTTTTCTTTATAAATAAGATCCACTTTGGCGGTAGCGGTAATACTTAAGTCACCAGGTATATGTGAAAGATGAAGTTCTAAAGTATTATATTTTTATATTCCTAGATAAGATGATATCCTGTAGTGTTGATAAGACAAATATGTTCAAGTAAATCTAAAACAACAACTGCAACTGTAAGAAACTATTTATAAAGTGAATTTGCCACTACTAACAATAAAAGATTTTATCCAGTATTTTAAGAATGTTATTCTCTTTTATTTTAGGCAATATAAGAAAATAGTACTAGTGCGGCACTTCGCCTCTATGATTGATTACCTCTTACGTTTAATGTGATATATGATTATATGACACAATCAATCATTCATTCATTGTTTAAGCTATTTAAGGTGCTGTGCTTGAGTCTTTTAATGTACGAAATAGCCTGATATATTAAAATCTTTATAGCCATGATCAAAAACCAGTAGTGTGTGTGGTAGCTCTTCGAGTTATACCAGAATTAATTTTCTTGAATATTGCTTTAATGTATACATGGCACTTAATGATTATCATATGTCGGTATGTTGTATTTTTTTCTGTTATTTTGCGGATATGCACAAGCAGTTTTAATTCCGAGTTGCTGATTATATCTTGAAGTATGTATATTTGTAAAAGTACTGTGAATTTCACAACTAGTGTTTTATATTCTTCTCCGAGTTCTATCTGCCTGTTTATTTTCGATAGAGATATTTCATTATCCATATCCGTTGCACTTGATTCTGAACGGTAATCGTACTCAGAGTCGGAAGCGCAAATACCTATCAAAACATCAAAACATGTATTATTCCGTCTGTATTGCCATTTTATTAACTCGAACGCTACGGAATTAGAGGGCTGCGATGTTTTAGCTTCAGTCCTATTTAATACGGGGTACCTCAGAGATCAGTACTTGGGCCGATCTGATTCACAGTATATATATATATACATATATATATATATATATATATATATATATATATATATATATATACATATAAACAAAATCATATATAACAAACAAACGTACTTGTTTAAATTTATTTTACTCTAAAACACCAAATATTAAAACTCACCTATAAAAATTGATTTAAAACTGATTTTAAAAAACACTCACAAACATTTTCTTATGACTAACCTAATTAAAATATCTGTTAATATTATGTATAACATGTCTTGTCTTTTTAAATTTAATACTTGTGTTCATTTTATTCTGTTAAAATTGTGTATGTATATGCTGTGATAATTTTCTGTTATGTTTTTTGTACCTCGTTCTTTCTGTGGTTCTTTGTATTTTCTTTTGGTATTGATTTTGTTTATGTATTTGTGATTCTTAACATTGCTGGAAATATACAAAGTGTAATTTATTGTACAAGTGGATAATAACATTTTGAAAGTCCCTTTATTTCATTCCGATCACCTATAAAAATTGATTTATAGGTGTGTTTTAATATTTGGTGTTTTAGAGTAAAATAAATTTAAACAAGTACGTTTGTTTGTTATAGATGATTTTGTTTCCATAACAATTTTAACTTAAATGTGTGCGATAATGGTTCCTAAAATTCTTACGATTGAACAAAAAGAAGTTCGCGAAAATGTTTCTACTAACACTATGAATGCCATTGAAAACGACCCGAACTTCTTGGAAAGCGTGATAACATGTGACAAAACTTAGTTTTTCACTTATTATCCTAAAACTAAGCGTCAATCCATGCATTGGAAGGGCCCAACTTCACCGTGAGCTAAAATTGGTCGAGTGAGCAAATCAAGATTCAAAGCGATGATGATTGTTTTTTTTCGATATTCCTGTGGAATGTGCACCGTCACTGGATTTCAAAAGGTCAATCTGTTAATCAACATTACTACCTTAAGGTTCTTGCTCCACCCCATGAAAGAATAAGAAAAAAACGATGGGTTCTCCATCAAGACAATACGCCGGCTCCTTCTGCATTGTCTGTCAAAAATTTTCTGTCCACAGTAGAGCATCCCAGTGTTAGATCATTCGCTTTATCCGTTAGACCTTGCACCAAGCGACTGTTTCTCAAGATCAAATCTACATTGAAAGAAACAAGACCATTAAAGCTGTGAAAGAAAAAGCGGCAGTCGTCATGAAGGGGTTCACAGAAGAAGACTTCCAGCACTGTTTCGAACAATGGAAAATTTGCATGGAGCGTTGTAGGGACAAAGGAGAGGTGTAGATTGAAGGTGATGATAACTAAGATTGTATAAATTCTAAATAAAATGCTTTGCAATAACAGTATCCTTATTTCATAGCCACACCTCGTATATACAAGTAGTAAATTATAATCATAATTTTGCCATTTTAATTAAGAGAACAGCTGGTTGAATTTGAAATTATTTGTTACGGAGGTAACCTATAAATGAATACGATTCTCTGATTGGTTGAACCCATAACTGTAAAAGATAAAACTTGACCAACTTTCAACTGAAGTTTCGGAAGACCCTTCTCGAACGCAGTAATTCATAAACGGTTGTATGGGAAGTGTTATGATTCATCCTTTTCGTAAGTTTACGATATATGAACGTGCATGTGGATGGATATTTATAAATTGACCTTTATATTTCGAGTTACTGAAAAGTATAAATTCTAAGAACTTTTCGCAATTGTTTGATAAACAGACGCATTTCAAAATTACACTTTTCATAAATTTTATTGCATACACCCTTAATGGTCCTCGGAAGTGGATCTGTGTATAATTGTAAAATAAGAGATATTTATGTCTACATATCTACCATTTTAAATTAAAATTTATTTTTTATCATTTGATAAAATTCCTATTAATCGTAATATTGGAAAGTGTAAAAACCTAAATAAGTTGCAAAATACAATGAACTTTCTGAAGACAATTTATACTGCTGTGTGGTATTATGCACGCTAAAATTGCCGTTATTTTCCGCCCATGCAGCATACACACGTACTAAATTGTAATTGCCTGAAACAAAATTCTCATAAAAGTAAACAGAATTTCATAATATATGAACGTCATAACGACTCATACTAGTTACTTCATGCCTACACATAATAGTACTATGATTTAAATTTAAATGTAGTTCATAGAAATAGCTCTAGGCATTGCTGTATAAACTGAGGCTAAATTACACTGTATGACAAATTATGAATAGGAAAGTTAAAATTGCAATTATTTCTGCTGCTCTTCTTATTATAAAGCTGAAACAATAATGGTAGATAAGTTTTTTCGTTAACAGTAATACCATTCCTTTCTTCAAATACCATGTGAAAAGTTTTAATTGAAGTAAAACTTAAGTCTGCGATTGCAAATTCTTAGTAAGAAAGAAAAGCAGATTTTTCGTTTTTGATTAAAATATTATTAAGATTAACTAAACTCATATAAACTACTAATTTTGCACGAGTAGATGTTTACAATATGCCTAATTATGATTAATTGATAAAATAAAATTAAAAGAATCATTAGAACAGTAAGTAGTTAATAGTGGATACATACATTTAAAAAACGGGTTCATCAAATACGTAAATTGCGGAATATAGGTCAAACAGGTTTACCTTCTATTTTTGCGTCTAATATAGCTCGTTTTACTTTTTCCTTTATATTAGAAGTCTTTCTTTGGTTTTATAGCAGACCTCCAGGCGCGTCAAAAACGTACCGGTAAACAAGTCGTAAATCAACTGCACTCATGTACTGCGTCAGCGACAGAAAGTCTGGAATATGGTAGAAGAGAGTCAGAATTTGCTGCTGTGTCTCTAGACCTTTTGTCTGCACATATAAATGCCGCCGGTAGGATAAGGAATTCATTAATTCAATAGTAGTCGTGCGGTTAAAATAAACATAAATAATGTGAGTAGTGCAGTTTTATTGTAGTTCACAAAATACATAAACATTACTGACATAAATAGTAATGATAGAAATAAATACGTTTGTTAATTTATTTATAGTAGTTTTAAGTGCGATACATTTATTTTATATTTTTATATTGTGATTAGTTTTAAGTGTGTAAATATACAGACTGTTTCAAAACATTTGCACGAGTTGTTTATTTCGACCCCGAAAACGCAACTATATTATTGAAATCGGACAAGACGAATTATTTTCCAAAACATTTAGTTTTTTGCAGATGGCATAATTTTTAATTTTTGCAGTTCTTTCAGTAGTAGTTTTGCATAACTTATTTTGCCCTGCATTCTGCCTACATCCCTAATCACTTAATTCATAATTTTTATATTTAATTCCTTAATATAACCAACAGTGTAAAAACATGGAAAAGCAAGTACTTCAGGAGATATTTCCTGGTGTCTCTTTTTCGTTTTCTGGACAAAGATGTTAATGTTATATTACATTCATATTTCGCAGAAATTATGATGTTATTTTACTCATAACATCTAGTTTCATGAATTCTACAAAAAAAAAACCTGGCATACTAAAACTTATTTCAAACTTATGAGATTGCTTTGGCCAGTCAGCGTTAGTATTACAATAAATCAGAAACAGGAGCACGAAATTGTATATGGATTGAGATGGCATTAATGTTTAAATTATATGACATTATGATCCTAGACTAGGTAGCTGTTCATCTATAAATAATCGCGATAACTGCTATTTCTGGTTGACTTAACCTATAAAGGCAGAATTATCAATGAAGAAACGAGGAACAGTTTTAATACCCTAATCTTCCATCTGCTATTCTACTTATTTCACATTCAGATTAGTTTACTAATCCTTACTCCACCCCAAAATTATGAGCTTGAAGTAGAAAATGAAGACAGTGTGGAAAAAACAACCCATAACTCTGTTTTTGACGAAAAAGATGATAAACCGCATAGACTCAAATAGAGTCAAACGGAATTGAGTGATCTTATTCTAGACCTAGATAATATTTAAATTTGAATCATGACCCAACTGATTAGAGGCTATTCATATACTCCCCCAAGCTTAGTTTGAAAGCTGTGTTACTTCACAACGGTAAGGTTCTTCCTTCTATACCTGTTCCTCGTGCAGTTCACACGAGACTTATTCAAACATGGCAATCCTTTTCGGGCCATTCAAATATGCTGAAAAGAAGTGCAAAAAAAGCAGCAACATAATAGTTATTGCTGTACTCTTAGGAATACAACTGGGGTATACTAAATTCTGCTACTTTTTATGTATGGAGAATAGTAGCGATAGAAAATCATATTATATTCAGTTAGACTGGTCAGCAAGAAATCTTAACCCTAGTGAGAAAAATGTTGTTGCCGAGCCTCTCGTAGATATAAAGCTGTGTTTGATGAAAAAAATTGTCAAGAAATGGGCAGGCTTTTAAGTAATTAAGAGACAAATGTCTTACTTTAAGCAATGCGAAAGTTAAGAAAGGTATTATTGTTGGGCCACAAATTTGACAACTTGTAAAAACTTTGTGTTTCAATAAATTTTGGAGGGTAACGGAAAGAATGCTCGGAAATACTTAGAAAGAGTCCCTCATTGATTATTAAGCAACAAAAGAGATGAAAACTATAGTCAGCTGGTGACAGTATTTTTACAAAAATACCATCAGCACGTATGAAGCATGTTCCCTAGAATCCATTTTCTATACTCACACCTCTCATACGTAACTCATCAATTCTATCTTTCATCGTTACGACAGTGTTGATTTTATATTTAGAAACGTCTAGGTGGTATGAGTTCTGATCCCAAAAAAAGCAAGAATGCGTCGAAGATCAAATGCACATTGATTTGCTTTTCTGATAGCCAGAGAATAGTCCACAACGAGTGTATACCTCAAGTTCAAACGTTTTTATTGATTCTCCTTCGAACTATATGGAAGACTTTAATTTCTTTCCTTTCAATAGACCTCCTGTTTGAGTAAGTGTGTATTTTATTTTCTATCAGTCGCATTCCATCTTTCCCCTTTCGGATAGTACTTTATTGATAAAACCGTATATAGTCTGGCTTTCCATCATTGGGCAACCACCTTTCCACTTTATTTTTGGCCCTTACTCATCTACCACAGATAAATGCTGCATAGTCCAGTAAATCAGATTAATGGGACTGCCCCATGATCTTCTTCCTGTATACAGCCCCCAACATAGTACTTCTGTAGTACCACAGCTTTTTATTAACAATGCCTGCGGGTTGCAACCTATTTGAACCTATATCGGTGTGTTATCAATATAAATGATGGTTGCCAGCTACAGGATTGAATTTTGAAGTGCATGAAATTGGTGGGCAAGAAACTGCTTATCTACAAATCATGCTAAGTGTAAAGTTTTAAACGTCACCATAAGGCTGGAGTTGAGATGGCTAAAGATTTGGGGTTACTTTTGATGTAAACTATTAACTTATTTCTGGCCTTTGCTCATCTACCATAGATAAATGCTGCATAGTACAATAAATCACATGAATGGGACTGTCCCATGATTTCCTTCCCGTATACAGCCCCCAGCATAGTACTTCTGTAGTACCACAGCTTTTCATTAACAATATTGTTGACGAGATTGAATGCATTAACTGCCGGTTGCAACCCATTTGATCCTATATCGGTGTGTTATCAATATAAATGATGGTTGTCAGCTACAGGATTGAATTTTGAAGTGCTTGAAATTGGTGGGCAGTAAACTGCTTTTCTACAAATCATGCTAAGTGTGAAGTTTTAAACGTCACCATAAGGCTGGAGTTGAGATGGCTAAAGATTTGGGGTTACTTTTGATATAAACTCCTTCAGTACACATGTTTGTAGCATACCTGAGCAAAATTACCGACCTTGGGATTTGTCCTTTGTAACAATAGTGTTTTTTTAAATACTAAAAAGCTTATATATTTGTTAGGCCGAAATTGAAGTATAGTATTTTCTTGTTTTCAAAAGCATTTAGTGGAGTTATTATAAAGAAGATTTTCTAAATGGTTCAAAGTAGGTTAAACTTCTCCTTCTAGATATTGTGACTACTGTTTGAGGTCTCTCACTTTCCGAAGACGCTTACTTTCTTCTATAAACTACCCCATAACATGGTCGATTTACCAGAACTATTATCATTCTTTAATTTATTGTACCACAATTCTTCATCGTCTTTATTCAGACTTCTGTCTTTCAATTTCCAGAACCAACGTCATGACTTAATGCTCAATTTACATAATGAATCTAAAATATTGCTTTCAACCCGAAAGCACGGCTTTGTACCTGGATGATCTACTATCACTAATCTTGCTAAAATAACACAATATATGTATAAGTAAAGTTTTGGATCAACGCCTTCATGCAGATATTTTTGCACTGATTTTGCTAAAGCTTTTGTTAGCATTGATCATTCGTTGCTTCACAAAAGACTTGATGCTTTCGATTTTTTGATTGGCTTGTTCATGTTCCTATCATAAAATCTTTGTCATCGGTCATAGTACTTATGCAACAACGGACCCAAATCTGCTCACTTTACACCTACTTCAAGTGTAAAGTGCAGGGATCAAACTTCGGTTCCTTGCTATTCAATATAATTCATAATGACCTCTTAAATTCTCTTGACTACTCTGTCCTAGCATACACCGATCTTCAAAGGAATTAAAAGTGTCGAAAACTATCACTTATTTTAGGGCAATTCACAAATAGTTTATGATTGGTGTCAACAAAATAAAATATTCTTAAATGGAGAAAATGGGCAATAGTAACGTAAATCTCTTAACACATCTTTTTTGATTACCATATAAATCAAATCACACTACCAACACATACGCATTTTAAGTATTTAGGAGTTATCTTAGACTCTACTCTCCGATTTACGGATCGCAGTTCGGCTATTAAATCATTTGGTTTCCTCATACGCTCATGTAGGAATTACAATAATTTAATGACCGTGAGGTCGATTTGCTACGCTTTTGTTGGTAGGCTCGAGCATGGTGTATCATATAATATCCGCATATTTATACCAAGAAAGAAACTTGGAGCAAGTGCAAAGGCGTTTCCTGAAATATACTAATTTCAGAATTGATGGCATTTATCATCCCAGAAGCTTTGACTACGTTGGCCTTCTTGAAAGACATTGCTTCCAGTCTTTAGCCGACAGAAGGATTAGCAGTGCAATTTACTTGTTAATTTAATTTGCAACAAAATAGACTTATCCGCTTTGTTGAATTCGCAATTTATTCGCAATTGACGCGATCAGCTGAGTCTTTAATCTTACCCAGGCATAGAACGACCATTTTCGTTAAAGCACCTTTACCTTTACACACATAATGTTAAATTGTATGAGCATATATCCAGATACGTTCAGGCAGCTGTTTGGTTACATTTTTAGATTTTTATTGAAATTGCACTGGACTCTGACTGATTTATTCCATTTATAGCGTATAGTTTTTTTGTTGTTGTTTTCTTCAGCATATTTGATATTCTATTTTATTGTATTTTTCTGTGCGTTGAGTTACATTGTAGAGAGCAACTGCTAAGCATTATTTTGTTTTTTGTAATAATCATCCTGTAAATGGAGTATCTCTTGGATAATAAAGGTATATTAGTATTTATGTAAAGAGGTTTAAGGTTTATCATAACAATATTTAATTTTTGTCTTCGCTACTAAAACAATTATCTGAATGCAAACAACGTCATTTTAAAACGCTGTTTTCTTAGCAGTTATTAAGATGCAGTTAATGCTCTATATGCTTGTCGAAATCGTCTAATAAAGTGTTGAATGCGAATTAATTAAAATTATATTCAGCTGAAATATAATAAAATATATTTTTTATGCCTGTCATAAATTACTTCACAATAGAAGGCACATTTACGTAATTTATCTACTTTCCAGATTATGTAATAGTATATTTCTTATAAATATTAATTATTTCATGTGTTACGAGACAGTTTAAGTATCACGTTTATCGTCCACCTACAAATTCCCTTCTCTAATGTCTTACGTGATGCTTGCGTGAGGAAACTCACTAAGCGTCAGGAAAATATTGTGATATGAAAATACGCAATAGGAGTAATAAATAAATTGCACACTCTGAATCTTATTAAAAACAGTATGTAGCACTTCCGTCCGTATATATTTATGATACGCTGAATTATATCACCAAGACTCAGCATAATTATTAAATAACGTAATTTACCCTTAGAACCAGGTGGGGCACAATAAGGTGACGAGGCATGATGGTGACATTATTTTATCTTCAAAACAGCAGTAAATATTTGTCATGTAATAGCAAAATTAATATATAAAAGCACTGTCATATGTGTTTTATAGTGCAGGGAATAACAATAAGAAAGTTATTGCAGTTATCGCTTCAAATTTTAAGTTGGGGATATATAGGAAAAACCGTTTTACGTCGTCGTAATATGGAGCCTTGTAAAATAAGCGATTGGTTCGCAAATTTTAATCCTTTTTTCTTTATTCTCATTTTCGTTTTCCAAATTCTTACTGCGTTTATCGACTTGTTTTTGATATAAGTTATTGTAAAAAGAAAATATTTTATTTTTCCTTTTATCATTACAGTTATCATAGATGACCATACCGCTTATCTGTCAAAAACGTAACTAAAAACAATACCCAAAAATAATGCCATGATTAAAAGGAACTATATAAAATAATTGCCGGAGAAAATATCTGTCAAAGTTAATTGCACATTATTGTGCAATTTTTAATTAGTGACAATTAAATTTATTAATTAAGAATTTACACATAAAATGTATAACATTTCTATATAATTTGCCGAACAATGACTTATTTCGAACATATTATTGCAATTCACGTTTTGTGTAATTCGTGTGTATCTAACCTCAGTTGACAGGTCGAATAGCAAAACTATTCAATTTCTTCGTTGTATAAAATTGGTAGTAGTAATTGGTGTGTCAATTTATAATTATATAGAGAGACGGATGAGAGATATTATCATGTGCCCGCGGTATTGAACATATACAAATATAAAAGAACGACACAATAGTAATAATAGATAATAACACTATACATATCTAAATGGTTATCAAATTTCAATCAAAAATCTACTTTTTATTCATAAATTCTTCAACATTCGCCGACTATCTGATGTTCGTACTTCAAAAGTGGTCAATAAAAGTGAATATTCTTATTCGAAAATATTTCGTATTCCATGGCACATCTATTCATTATTGTAAATGTCAAACTTTGATATATTCAGTATTTAATGCTCTCAATTCAGAGCTTCTATGAATGGACAAAACACGTTATGCTACATGACTGACGCTATTCCTTCCGTCAATTCTGACATTTTCCGGAAAGTATCAATGTGAACTGAGATTGACCGATGGTTTTGGAAGTTCATAACCTACAATTGAATTTTCGTGTGACTGTAAACGTTAACCAATCGTCAGGTAGACTGTGGCTATTGTATTATTTATGTATTGTACGAGTGGCGCTATTTCATCCACCGTGCTGCCGTTGGGCGATGATTCTGACAGTTCATAACCTGCGATTGAATTTTTGTGCGACTGCCAACGTTTATCAAACGTCAGATTGATCTTCTGACCTCCAATTCTGACATTTCCAGCTACATTTTATTTAACATTACGTGGACTTTAAGTTGTCATTGTTAGCTGTGCAGACCGACCTTTATATTCAATTCCAGCATTTATGGCGATAGACAGTAATTTACTCCACGTGGGCATATATTCAAACCATTTTTTCGCGGTTTTGCCCCCGCTTTAAAGAAGTAAGGGCCTAAGGAACGGGAGAGCGGTACCCCTACGACACCGCGATTTTGTTTGAATTTCTACCCATTCTTCAACATTCGCCCCTTATTTTTGGAATTCTGACGATTAGCACGAGAAGGAGATACGTCTCGTGTTAATCGCTTGAGTTAAAAGGGGTTCGTCGAATAGTTTTTAGTATGTATTACCCGATATTTTTGAAGATGTCTCTAATGACCAGTGCCGTAAGTAAAACATTATACCCAGCACTATGTATTTGTGCTTGTTAGTTGGCAAATAATTATAGATATTTATAGTGCGAGTTGAAATCTTTATTACAAATAGTTATTAACTGTTGTCCTCCAATTTTGCCCTCCAAATGGTTTAATATATTTAGATATATTGGAATACCTTAATATCGAATTAAAGCTTTACATTACTTTTCATCGATTATGGTTTGCAATTACTCAAGCACCATTGCTTCTACAGGGTGACGGAAGAAAAAAATTGCGTATATTTTTGAGAATTATGTAGGGTACAAAAGTAAGTATACTTGAGGTACCACAAACTTTTATTGAAACAAAGCTTAAAAGTAGCCTGTTAACTTCCAAAATGACTACTGTTTGAGCTGAAAAAGAGCAGTAGAAAAAAATGCGAAAGTGCAGAATAAGTGTCCTCTACGAATGCGTTCCCATTTGAACAAAATGCAGAGAAGCTGGGTAATGACAATATTTCAATAGCAAATGCTCAAACCCCAGCTGCGGTTTTCAAAATGCTCAACTACTGGGTAGAGCAACCTTTATATTTTACTTACTTTTTATGTGAGAGCAAAGTTTGATTGTAATGTAAAAAGAAAAAATAACAATCCTTGAAAATTCTTTGTTTATAAATCAACATAACGCGATATTGGCCGAAAGGCAAAAGTTACTTACTTAAGAATCTCAATTTCCAAACAAAACATCTACATGGATAGTATGCGGTTGCTCTACGCTTAAATTTTTACACTTTCATCTTTAACTACACAATTTGCGTAGATATTATTTGGTTGGTGGAATTAGATGTCATCCATGATAAATCAGGATTTTTTGATGAAATTACATAGAGAATAGCTGCTGTTCTATGCCAAAATGTTTGGCATAGAACAGCATACATTTTCACTTTTAATTATACATTTTGCGTTTGAATCTTCTTATGTTTTGTCATTCGTTTGTCATTAACACAGAGCTCGACATTGTTGAATGATTCGATTTAATAACTTGTTTTCTTTGCCACTTTTTTTTACCAATTTATTATTTTTAATACAGTCTCTACGTCTTGATGACAGATTAATTTAGCTATATATTATATATACTAATAGCCGAGTCGCCAATGGTTACCAAACGACCGTCAAAATCGACGAAAATTGGTTACGCGAGGGGAGGAACTCCTCTCCGGATACGCGAAATTCAATGCTGCCCTTTGGCATGGGTGCACGGGCGACATTGAATTTCCGGTCGACGGAGAGATTTTCTTCGTAAGTGGAGCGGTTGTAAAGATACGGGCTTTTAAAGAGGAGTGTCCATTCGATGTTTTAACAGAAAAATGGCTTACGTTATGACCGATTCCCACGACAACCGATAAAAATCATAAAAATTTCTGGTATGACAGGCACGTGCGAAAGAATTGTAAAAGTTTCACTTTGACGAAGAAATTTCAGGCCGTCGAGGTTTAGAGTACGGAAAGAGGGTTGGAAACCAAAAGAGTGGACTTTTCCGCGACGATTGAGTGCACTGTCCACGTGCCAAGTCTGTCGCTGTGGAAGGTGCGACTCATTTAAGGCTTTTCTGCAGGGGAATGCGGTAAAAAAATCTCGCGATGACGAGTTTGCGTGTCATTAATTCACAAACGGACGTACGATCTTGACAGCTGTAGTTTAAATTTTTGTGATGGAATTTGATGTTTCGAAATTTTCTTATAAAGACGGACAGTGCTAATTTACAGAAAAACGCGCACACGTATCAAGTTTCATAATTATCAGGACGATGAGCGCAAAAAATTGACATTTAGAAGCCAGTAATATAAGATGGAAGGAATTATAACGCCATAAGGTGAAACATATTGTTGGTATATCATTTAAAAATTACAGTCTTAAACGCTTGCAAAACTCGTTTATTAAAAACTGGGACTATCAAAGACAGGCGAGTATATAGATCGAGAAAATCAAATACGAACGCGTTAAAGGGCATTAACTTTACTGAAAACGATTGTAGTATTTATACGACAAAACGTTAACTAAACATACAAATTATTATAGAGAAGAAAAGCAGTTAGTAAAGTGCTAATGTAATGTATGTAATGGGGAATATTCTTTAAGGTAACAAGAAGCTTCAAACGTACAACTGAAGTTTGATTTTCGACGACAGTCTTACGAAAATTGGATTTCAGCTATCACATGTAAGTACAACAAAAACAATAACGAGTTTTTAATATTATAAAAATGCTTCTTAATACAAAAAAAATACCTACAATAGCCACATTTACTTATGTCAACAATGACGGTTAAACGTCAACTAATTTTAGATGACAGTTTGTGCAAAAATTTAAATTAGACATATATACAGTGCACGTCAAAAGTTTAGAAAACCGGACATTATAAAGAGCATCAAGGTGATGCTCGCGTTTTAAGCGATTCAAGCTCGAAAAGATTGAAAATTCAACTAGTTTAAATATAAACACTAACATAATTCGTTTCCAGTATATTAAAGAAACAAAAAAAATAAACTAAAGTTTCAATTTTGACATAGAGGCTTCATTTGAAGAGAAAACAAAAATAACAAATAGAAAAGGAAGCCGTCATTTGAACACTGTGAACATGTTTAGTCTTTTGGATTTTGGGATTGCTTAAAACGTTCCACTACACATAGTATTTAATCGACAAATACTTAGCTATCCTGTACTGAAGAAAACTAACAACTTTGAAAGACATATGCCTGCAGCTGCATTACACTTGCTAACCATTAATTGGAAGCAAATTTCAATACTACAGGTTACAATCGATTGTTATAAGTTATAATTACTTTTAACCCTAACCCTAATACTAGTAAACTGATAATAAAGAAATGTTCACAAAACGCAGAATTGTGTTCTATAAATATATATATAAAACAGCTTCCTTTCTTGGTTTAGCGGCTGTAAAATCAACTCAAAAACAAAATAAGAAATTAAAACGTTTCGATAATATAGATATTATCTTTGTCAATTATTTAGTATAAACTAATTAAAATATTAAAACATATTTTACACCTACAAGATTTTATCGATTTCATTCACAGAAGATACGTCCATGCACGATATTGTACTTTAGTTTTTTATTATGAAACTATTGCTTTTACGAAAAAAGCACAAGGATTAAAGAAGTTTAGCACTAAATCATTCCTTTCAAAGGATATTTTTAAGTCAAGAAATTTTATTTTGTTAGAAAGGTCTGGTAAAAAAAGGAATAAAGGTTGCATGTTTCACCCTTCTAAAAGATCACAACAAAATTAAAAAAAAAATTTCATAGGTAGCCTTTTTATTGGTAGAACACGCCCACAAAATGCCATTTCTTTAACTCTTCAGCAGTTATAAGAAGAAAAAAAAATTTTTTTATCTCATTTTTGGAAGCGAACTTTTCAAAGACAAACCTAGGAGTTTTGTTTACATGAAAGACCCCCTTTAATTTTTGACAAAGAAACACCATCTGAAAACTTTCGCACATATTTGGAAACATCCTGGATATATGTAATTGGTGGAAATATGTACGCAAAAGTTAATTTAACATCTATGTTTCACAGATACGTCTACTGCACCTGGTCATGTAGCGCATGTTATTCACCAATTTTCATCAATAGTTTATAGTCGAATGTAGTTCCTATCTCTCCAAGCTTGTCGATTGACGAGCATTCTCGAAACTCTTGACATATAGTCCTTTTAATGAAACAGAAGAGCAACGTCATATACAGTTATTTCGGGTCAAATAACATTAAATTAATATCATACCTAATAATAATAATAGCTGTACGTGGTTTCAATATATCAGTTGGAAGTACATTACTTACAAACTACAGCCCGAGCAAAGAATGTAATTTGTGAACACTTTTATTACATCCAGTTACGTAGATGACGTTATTCCCCTGTTTCCTTAAAGGACCTACATATCCATTTGCCTTATAAGTAAATTTCCCAACTCTTCAAAATTATTAAAAGTCCATTTCTGAAGTTACGACGTTAGAGAACCCCTTTATCTTAGTTTATTTTGAAAACTGAAATTATTAATATTAACTTCCAATACGATTAACTTTCGTAATGTACTTCATCACAAGAGTAAATGTCGGCAGTGATCAATAATAATTAATCACAAATTTCCGAATTCAGAACAGAGAAATAATCAAACATTGCTCCGCCAGTTCGATAGTTTCAAAAATGTGAGGTGGTCGAATCGAATACCAATAGCACATGTGATTTATTACTGTTATTATTGATCCATTTTGACATCGCTTCCAAATTTATAGCAGCGAAACACTGCGCGCAAATGTATTGGTTCTTTAAAACTGTTACGGAAACTTTAATTTGTTGTCCTAATGGAGTTTACCACTTTAATACAGCCTTTATTGATTGTGTATTTACTAACGGGAAAGTTCGAAGAAGTACCACTAAGAGTAGATATCGGTATAATGTATCCAAGTTTGTTACGTAATTTAAATTGATTGAAAATGTCAAATATTTACACTGCAGCAAGAGCTTTATAGATTTCCTATATTCGTAAAGGTATCGGAATTAAATATATTTTCTTGTAAAGCTCATATTTTCCGAATAATAAATTATATAACTATACTAGTGTAAATTGTAATAATATTCCATGTATTAATTAATTACATATACCAAAAACATCGTACTTTTTCACAATTTTGTTTATTATAAGAAATGTACATTATGTGTGGAGTACAAATATCGTCAAACATTTTTCCTGCAAGTTTATATACAGAATTTGAATGACAAAAGCAAAATATTCAGAAAAAAATTTGCTGCAAAAAAGTGAAAAGGGGAGGGTTACACCCAAATCTTTTATCAGATCATTTGAAAGACTATATTACGCACCTTTGGGCAAAAGGAAATAAGGCTAGATACCTGAGTTGTAATAATGAGACATGACATTCCAAAGGTGATATGTAGATATATCCTTAAAAATTGTTTCGAACTTGACATTCATAAGGTTGTAGATCGATATAATCATTGATCAAGTTCAACTTGCAATTGAGCAAAATATGATAAGTGAACCTATCACTGTTCTAATAATTAAATGAAGTGATGGAAATCTCTTGGTGAAACATGTCGAAATATAAGCAAGTAATAACAAAAAACACACTTGGTATTGTTTCACAAATAAATATAATTAAATACTCGATGTACATTTCGCCTTGCGGCATCGTCAGGAGTTCTCGAGAAACTAAAGTAAAATTTAATATACTGTAACTACCTACTTCTAACAAAAATGTAAATAAAAAATGTACAAAAATAGAAAGTTATGAAAAGGTCATGGCTTATCTGGAAAGACCGTTTTTACAAGGCTAGGGTTTATTAGCGGTGAATTTATGAGTTCGGTTTGTTCATTAAGAACATTGCCTGGTTGTAAAAGTAGACTTTCTTTTATAAAATAACCTTCTAGAACATTAATTTTTTTACTTTTATTTAAACTATACAGTACTTCTAAATTGTCTATTGAAAATTGATGTCCCGTGTCTAAAACATGGTTAGCTGCACTTGAAATTTTATAATTTAATTTAACGGCTATGTTCTGAGAATCTTAATTTGAAATTTCGCTCTGTTTGACCTATATAAAATTTACTACAATCACTACAATTAATTCTATAAATTCCTGATTTGTTTAGTTTTGGATTCGCTGTTTTATTATTCTTTAATTGACTTTTTAAAGTGTTATTATTATAGAAGGCTATTTTAAAATCCAGTTTCTTTAAAACATTACTAATTTTCATACTTATACTACCTAAATATGGAATTTTACGGTCTTTCCAGATAAGCCATGACCTTTTCATAATTTTCTATTTTTGTACATTTTTTTAAATACAATTTTGTTAGATGTAGGTAGTTACAGTATATTAAATTTTACTTTAGTTTCTCGAGAACTCCTGACGATGCCGCAAGGCGAAATGCACATCGAGTATTTAATTATATTTATTTGTGAAACAATACCAAGTGTGTTTTTTGTTATTACTTGCTTATATATCACTGTTCTGTTTGTATATTTATCCCATCTTGACAAAGTCAGTATTGATGTTTTGTTCAACATCGAAGGTTATGCGGGAATAATAAAGTTATTCTCGTCGAAAGACAAGTATAACTTTAATCTGATTCCAATACACTATGACAATATTATTGACTTTCAACTACTTTCTAATAAAAAAAAAAGGTATTGCATAAGAATAAAAACCATTTGAGCACACAAAATAAAATGGTTATAATTTGAAAAGCATTTGGGAAAGGTGAATTATAATAATTTCTTGGATGGCTCAGAATCATTTATGTCCATATATATAATAGTCCGTAGACGCCTGCAGAGTAGTAGCCGCCCTTCTGGGCTCTCCGATCCTTTTTTTGATCACTCCACATTTCCACCTATTCCCTCTATAAGTTTTTGTGTGACGTTGCCTTTTCTACTATTAGCCTCCATTCTTTTCTGTTCTTTGTTTTCATTCTCCAGTTTGTTCCCATTTTGTTCAAGTCCTCTTTCACTTGTTGTTCACATCTTGGTCTTCCTCTCGTTCTCTTGCCCGCTGGTGTCCACTGGGTAATGCTGCGTACTGTTGCTCCTGTGCCTGCTATTATGTTCATACTGCAAATAAAAATAAATACTCGATTTATTGAAACTTAAGATGTGTCCAAATTCAGTATATTATTGGAGTAACATGTCGGTCGCATCTATTTAACGAAATCTTAGACGAGACGGAAACACCAGACGAATGGCATAATAGCATCACCATACCCATATTTAAGAAAGGGCTAAAAACCTGCCCACAAAACTATAGAGGAATAACCTTCTTAAATACAGTAATGAAACTATTCACGAGTAGTCTCAAAGACAAACTGGAAATGCAAATTAAGATTGCTGAAAAACAACAGGGCTTCACAAAGGGGCGGTCAATAACAGACGCAGTATTCACAATAAAACAAATCAAAGAGAAGGCTATAAAGTACAGTATGCCAGCGTACATTTGCTTCATTGACCTAACAATGGCGTTTGACAGGTTTCGTTTGGGAGACATTCTGCATATATTGACGGAAAATAAGGCACCGGCGAACATAAGAAAGATAATCCATAACCTGAATAGCAATAACGTAACAAAGGTTAAAGTAAGAGATCAATTCACTGACAATATCACAAAACCGGGAGGAATTAGACAGGGTGATAGCCTAAGTCCCTTTTTGTTTAATCTTCTCATGGATAAAATTATAAACAAAGTAATAGATCTTAACCTCGGATACAGGCTGGGCAACAAAAGAATTGGTATGACGACCTACAGAGACAACTCTACAAGTTTTTCCAAGTGAGCCGCCAACTCAATATGAACATTTCTGTCAACAAATCCAAATGTATGGCAATCACGAAAGATCCGCTCAGATGCAAGCTAGTGGTGGAGGATGATCCCATAGAACAGGTGATGCAATTCAGATATCTGGGCATAGAAATCAAGTACCCACGACCCAGTTAAAGACCTTGAGGAGCCAAATTAACAAAGCATCCGCACTATCAGGATGCCTACGAGATATAGTCTGGTCAAACCCGTACATGCGAAAACATAGCAAAATTAGAATCTACAAGACTTGCATCAGACCGATTATGACGTACGATATAGAAGACCGCGAAGACGCCAACAAGACGAAACACATGCTAAGGGTCGCCGAAATGAAAGCACTGAGAACAATAATGGGGAAGGCAAGAAGAGACAGGGTGAGAAACTCGGATATCAGGGAACAATGCGGGATACAAGATGTTGTGAGATGGGGAAGACAACGTAAGAGGCAGTGGTGCAGCCATGTAAGACGGATGGACAAGAACAGACTTCCGAAGATAGACCTAGATAACAACCCGCCCGGCTACAGACTTATCGGAAGGCCACCTAAGAGATGGAGAGAGATAGCTGGCTATCTACCTCTCAGGAAAAGACGCAGGGGCAATTTCAGAATTAACAGATCGACAGATCTCTATGTAGTAGAAGAAGAAGAAGATGTCTGGAGAGCATTTAACTCTGCTTGGAGGTCAACAGAGTTGCTTATCTGATTTATGGTGTTACCGGTGTAATAATTCACACTCCGATTCACAATTAAAGAGAGGAGATGGCTTTAATAATTTACTCTTTATTGAAATAAAATGAATCTTTTAAACACCGTAGATAATGTGTGTCAATTTTGTCAAAATGACACAACTCGACTAACCGTTTCTGTTTTTTATGTCATGTCAAAAATGACAGAACTAGAAAAAAAAACATGACAGTAATTTTAACATGAACTTCAAACACCTGCAAACGCGTCGTAGTGATATGTATTGGTAACAAATGGCCACCCCTCGGATAGACGCCGTTTGCAGGGTGTTTGAAAAAAAAAATTGTAATCAAAATTAACTTAACAATTTACTATGGGAAAATTGTCTGTCTTATAAGACTATAGAGGTTTAGGACGCACTCGCGAAGAAAAAAAAAATGGTTTTCGCACTCGCGGTTTGTTCATTTGTTACGCATTAACAATGGGCGCTTCCAGGTGCTCCGGATGGACATCAGGCTCTGGGTGGTATTGTTGTTCCTGAGGAGCAGTAGGCTGGTGGGCTGGATTGGCTGGTCTCATGGGCCGTACCTGGTCAAGGTGGTATTTTGTTCGCTGAGCGCCTGGACGTTGGACCCATATTGCTGTTGGGCCAGCGTTCTCCACCACAGGGTACGGTCCCATCCACTTCTCGGCGAAGTGTTTGCCCGTCGGATGGTGTGCCTTCACCATCACAAACTCACCGGGTCGGAATATTACGGGCAACGGCGCGTCGAGTTGTGCGTACCGGTGCTCGCGATATCGTAACTCATTGGCGTGTACTTGTTGTATCCTCTGGTCGGCAGGTACTGGGCGCCCTTGTGACGGATCTCGCCATTCTCCGGGTCTGTGAATATCGAACCCGAATAGAGCTTTGGCCGGAGAATAACCCGTGGCAGCGTTTTTTCGGCATCGCAGGTTGAAGAGAACTTGATCCAACTTCTCATCCCATTGCTTGGGGTTTGCATCAACTAGTAAGATTCGGAGACCCTTCTTAAGTTCCTGATTCCTTCTCTCGACCGGGTTGGCTCTAGGATGATAGATGGGTGTGGTCCAATGCATGCACTGCCACTTTCGAAGAGCCAAGTCCCATGCTACCGAGATGATCTGTCGACCATTGTCAGTCAATATGGCCTTTGGAAAACCAAACCTTTGAAACACTCGGGTTAAGTAATCTATGATTGTAGTACTGGTAGCGCTTCTCACCGCGCAAGCTTCCGTCCAACGAGAGTATAAATCGGTAACTACTATACCAAATCTGTTCTTCTTCCTAGACTGGATTAGCGGACCGATGATATCGACAGAAACTACCTCAAACGGCTGTTTCGGTGAATGTGGTCGTAGTGGAGCTTGAAACTGTGGCGGTCCTCTTTTAAACGCATTACAGATCCGACAGGCCCTGACATGCTTCGCTACGTCGGTTTGAGCGGTGCTCCAGAAAAAACGTTCTCTAATCGCTCGGTAAGTCTCTTCCGCTCCAGGATGACCTGCGGTAAAATGATCATGATACTGGTTTAACACTCGCTCGCGGATCGTAGGCGGTATCCATATCAACCATTTATCATCCAGACGATATCTTACAAAACCATCCTTCAATGCCACATTCGGATGTTCAGATATTGCAGAATTTCGGGCCAAATTGCCCACCATCTCTAAGACCTGTGGGTCCTCCTGTTGCGCGTCTAAGATAGCATCAATCAAAGGCTCATCGACCTCAATAACAAGCAAGTCATTTGTGATTTCAGTTTCGGAGTTGCTGGAGGCTTCGTTGGGAAGTAACCGCTCGATGTCACCCAACTCAGCGGGCACTCTGTCATTCCCAGGACTTCGAGAAAGCGCGTCTGGCAATTCATTTTCTCTACCAGGAATGTGTTCGATGCTGTAGGAAAATTCTTGTAACAATAATGACCATCGCATTAACTTGGACTTGGTCTCCTTAAATTGCTGAAGCCAAGTCAGTGCTTTGTTATCAGTCCTTAATATGAATGGCCTATCCTCCAAGTAGGGACGATAACGTTTAATAGCCCAGATAACCGCCAAGCATTCCTGTTCATTACAGTGGTATCTTTGTTCGGCTTTATTGAATCTTAGACTGGCATAACTTACTACATTTCTAAGGCCCTTGTTTTCCTGGTAGAGGACAGCGGACGCACCTATTGCGCTGGCATCAGTCTGCAGAAAAAATTGCTCCTTGAAGTTTGGTCGATGCAAATATAAAGGCTTGGTAGCCGCCTCCTTTATTGCTTGAAACGCACTCATCGCCTCTGTAGTCCATTTGTAAGACTGGTTCGTGGCTAGAAGATCCGTGAGGGGAGCCATTATCCTGGAACAATCCTGGATGTAATCCCGTAACCAGTTTATCAAACCAAGAAACCTTCGTAGACTCTTCCGAGTGCGAGGGGGTTCGGTAGCCTGGATTGCTTCAATATGTCCGGTCTGGGGATGGTTCCCATCCATGGTCACCACGTGTCCTAGATAGTCCAATGTTTGACTTGCGAAATGACACTTACTCTGGTTCAACCTCAGACCATGTTGAGCCAGTCTCTCAAAAACTAACCGTAGGTGCCGTTGATGCTGCTCCATGTTCTCTGAATACACGATTATGTCATCGAGATACGCTATGGCAAACTCACGAAGATACCCAACTAGAACATCCTGCACCATCAGCTTCTGGAAGGTCGTCGGAGCTCCCTTAAGACCAAACGGCATGACATTAAATTCATAAGATGCTCCATCCGGAGTAGTAAATGCCGTATACTGCTTGGACGCTTCCTCCAACTCAATTTGCCAATACCCATTCCGCAAATCAAGCGTGGAGAAAACCTTGGATGTTCCTAGGTCCTTGAGCGACTCTTGTACAGGAGGTAAAGAACTGACCTCGTCCTTCGTTCGACTGTTCAGTCTTAGATAGTCAACGCAAAATCTCGGGTCGCCGTTCTTTTTATTTACAATTACAATTGGTGAATTGTAGTTACTATGACTAGGGCGAATAACATTCGCCGCGAGCATTTTCTCTATCTGTTCACCAATCACACGCTTCTTGTCCGGCGAATATCGGTAGGTAGACACCCTTACTGGTGTGTCATCGGAAAGTCGGATAACATGTTTTGTGGTGGCGGTTGTAGTAATGACCTCCCCTTCCTCGAACAATTCCCCAAAGTCATTTAGGGGTTTCTGGAAAATCTCCCTGTCCACTATTGTCCAAGGTGTATTGCCCATGTCGACCTGGATATTTCTGGTGGGGTGTTTCCTAGTACTCTTGGTGTTGAAATGTATGTTTCTCTTCTTTCTTTGCCCACATGCATGCACCTACGTGCCATGTCGATTACCACCTTATTTTCTGTGAGCCATGGACATCCCAAGATAATGGCGGCACGCATGTTTGATATCAACGTTGCGTTGCATGTGAATGTATAACCACGAGCTGTGGCCTTCAATGTGCCTTCATGATGAGCTTGGAAGGCAATACCCTCTCGGATCCAGGTGAATGTTATTGGGCGAGTTTCTCTAGCTACTCCAGTCATATACTCAGATCTCATGAGGTTCCTGGTAGCAGCTGTGTCGATCAATGCTACCACCTCTTGTCCGTTCACCTGAAGCCGTATTGAAGGCAAAGCTACCTCGTCGTCGTTAGTTATTAGAGCCGCTCCTGTTACTGCTTCGGGACGGCCCCTTGCTCTTCCCCCTGTCTTTGTTGAGGTTGTGGATGACGTTCCTTGAACTCTCGCGGTTGTTTTGGGCAATCTCTATTCAGGTGCCTTTCCGGACAAAACCAACATCTTGGTAGAGAACGACCCTCGGCTAAAGATCGTGTCACTTGCCTGGTCTCTTGATTTGGCGTCGTTGTGGGTCTTCTTCTAGACCGTTTTTCCCATATTTTGTCTGCATCATTGAGTCTTGACCAACGTGAGCACTGTTGTTCCATCTCCTTCATTGTCTTTGGTATTACTTGGAATAACTGTAAATTGTACTCTTTGTTCATCCGATCAATGATGTGCAGAATCAGTTCCTCTTGAGGCCAGTTTGGCTTTAACCGGAGACACAACTGCTTAAGGCGGTATAAGAATTTGTCAGGTGACTCGCTTGTACTCTGCCTTGTGGCATACACTGCTACTTCTAATGCTGTCTTACGCTGATGGCTGAGAAATTCATCCTTAAATCTCCGTACAAAATCTTCAGTAGATAAAAAACTTCCCATATAATAGGAAAACCAGTCCGCAGCTTCTCCCTCTAAATGTGGAAGTACGGCTTCGTCTATATCCTCTGATACCTCCAACTCCAAATGCTGTAGGTAACCCTCCAGTCTTTCGATAAATAACACTGGGTCTTCCGTTATTCGTCCATGGTAAGGACGTGGTGGTGGTCGGTTCATCGGCGCTAATGCTGGCGCGACAGTTAACTGTCTTAGTGCCTCAGCGAGTGTCGCCACGGCTTCAGCATTAACCACTGTCTCTGCAACAGGCGGTGGCACTGTCGGCTTATCAACCTTCTCAGGTGTAGTTCCCTTCTTTGGTGAATAATTAGCCAAAATTTCCCGTGTTACCCGATCGGCGATTTGTTCCATGAGGGAAACATTATTTATGACAGGCGAGAATGAGCGTTCGGAAACGCTAGACTGTCTTTTCTTCGAGGATCTTTTCGGAGCCATCTTCACCTGGGTTCGTCAATGCTTTCTGCACTGAGAATTTCTGTACGTCTAATACAGAAAAATTCTGCCACACGATGGCGCGCCAAATTGTTACCGGTGTAATAATTCACACTCCGATTCACAATTAAAGAGAGGAGATGGCTTTAATAATTTACTCTTTATTGAAATAAAATGAATCTTTTAAACACCGTAGATAATGTGTGTCAATTTTGTCAAAATGACACAACTCGACTAACCGTCTCTGTTTTTTTATGTCATGTCAAAAATGACAGAACTAGAAAAAAAAACATGACAGTAATTTTAACATGAACTTCAAACACCTGCAAACGCGTCGTAGTGATATGTATTGGTAACAATGGGTTAAACATTTTTAAATGATCTGCAAAAGGACCTTTTGCAATCAAGAATACCAAGAGCATCACCCATAGAGGTAAAGAACAAAAAAGTCCACGAATGGATGGCTGCGGAAGTCCAGAAGTTAAATAGAATTAAAAATTAAAAATCAAAAAATTATTGAAATAATATGCTCTTTCTTATTAAGAGGCATCGCTCTTCCTGTTTTCCAACAACTAGGTAAAGTAGATCTAAGAGCAGTATTGAATAGGTCGCACAAAGTAACAAAGGACCCTGGAAAAACTCCGACACAACCTTTAAACATGTAACTCAGAATACCGTTACCATACAGATATAGTGTTTGTGTTTTTGAGACGTTTCAATGCATGAAATACGTCTGATTCTTCAATGAATGGTGTAATAATCAAATTACCATTGAGACAGTTGTACATATCAGCCGCACACGTCGGGAAAGGTAATAATAAGTAGGTTAATCGAAAGGGATTGCAATATTCATTGACAATGGCATTTGATCGGGCGAGAAGTCATTCATTTGTACTTTTCAAACAATTTGGTAACCCGTTATTGTTTTTCATGTTACGTATGAAACCCAGTAGAACGTGGAATCAAACAATTATTGTACAATATTTTAGAATTATATTTTATCTTTGCTTTGTTTGTATTTCAACCGGTACTTATTCTTCAATTTTATATCAGTTATATGGTATTTGTAAACCTTACTAGGAATGAATTAGAACTCGTACGTTTAAGTGGTACAAATACATTGCAGAACGCATGTATTTTCTCATAGAATATTTGCAAAATGTATTGAGAAATAACTAATCAATGACCAGAAATGCTTTGTATAAATTGTTAACATGTCTTTTGGCTGAGAGCTGGAATAATTATAAAGATTTATATCAAGGACAGGATTAATACTAGATTGATCTAAAATTTTGAATTTTTAATGAGTCACTTTAACATCTTCAATATTAATTAAGACTACATTTAAAATGCGTATTCTGTGATTGACTATAGAGTTAGTTTGCGCTAAATCTGCAAAATTAGTTATTATTAAATTGATTTTTAGCGTCATTTATAACAGAATTATTCAAATGTTAGACTGATTTCAAAGATAAAAATCTTTGAAATTTAGGATTCAGTTTAGTGAATCGTACGTAAATAATACTACCAATAATAATGATAAATTATTAATCAAATGTGATATATGCATCATAAGGACTCTTATGGCGTATCGTCAATTTTAACTATTAAGTAAATTACCATAGCCGTAGAAAAAGAAGAATAATAGAGATCACATTATTTAATTGGCGGAATGTAGCTATGCTAATATCCGTATCGGGGCTAATGCCATATAATTAACGAACTCAATAACATGTACGCATTTCTATTATATAAAGCTGCAGCTTAATCCGATATGCAATGTACTAATTAGAGTAAATGCCTATTATGTTAAACGTCACCTGATAACAATAATTCCAAACACGGAGATTTATAGTTTCTTGTTCATTAGGAATGGTAAATTTCAATGTTGATAAAGTTATAATAATCTGATTTAAAATTGTACGTTATTTATGGATTTCACAATATTTGTAGTGTTTATCTTCAATATGTGAAATGTCACTGCCAGTGTTATAAAATTTTTTTTTGCAATTAGTACCGTAATCATACCATTTATTTCACTAGTGCTGTAATAGGGTCTATTACAGCACTAGTTGCGTAATAGAAATGGAACATTTAAACAGATTTATTTTAAGTTGGTCACATTGCAACAGAAATGGAGATGTCAATATGACATTTTGTAAGCAAGTTTGAGGTTTTTATATTGAAATTCATTGTAAGATTTGATATTTTTAATTAATCTTTGAAATAGTACAACTATTATAAACATTTATATTAACGTTTGAATTATCTTTCGAAGTGATAGTGATACCGTGTGCAGAAGAAACATTCTGTTGAAAATTATCAAAAATGTGACAATTTTAAATTAACTTGTCAATTTAAATCTTGTGCCAAACCAAGGTGACAACCGCCACAAAATTTCCCTTGATTATCAAATTTTTCTCGTTTTGCTTTTACAAAAAGAGAAATTTTAAAACTAATTGCAAAAAATAGCATAAAAGACACGTTTCATTTGACATTAAAGCACTCATTCAGTTAAAAAACTCGTGGCTACGCCAATCGTTTCTTAAACTCTGAATTCGTACTTTGAAACGTCAAAATGAAACTTGTCCTTTAATATACTAATATAAATCATTTAGTTTATACAAAAATGGTTCTTGCAAAAATATGACCAATGTTTTGCTATTGATTAAACAAATTCTTGTTAACACTTTTGGATAGCATTTCCATCTTATAATTTTGATACATATTTTTTTCCTGAAATATATTCACTTTTGGTATAGCATGTACCTATATAATAATTTTTAAGAATATATTAAGGAACTTGTCGAGATGTGATTACAGCGGTTGTACAAAGCGGTTTCCATATGTTGAATTTTCTCTTAATATTTCATGACTTTTATTGTTCCGTTGAGTATTTAGAATACGTTCTCGTTCCTTTCAGGATTTAAGGCTCTATAAATAATCTCATATTTCATTTTATATGAGAAAATTTACCATATTCATATTATATGTCTTTTTCCTGTTTCTTAACCACTTTGGATTTAAAGTAATTGGTTTTAATATCTGCTAATAAATAAATCAAAATACAGTCCGACCTTTGTTAACTGAAACAACGGTTAACGGTTTCGGAAAATTAAAATTTCGAATAATAATTGAAATATTATTTTTAGTGATTAAGAATCGTTTTTTGAGTGTTTAGAAGATAATAAATGAAGACAATAGGTTGCAAATATAGTACATTTACAGGATTTTAGTACTGGAAACCGTAACTACTCAACTGTATTTGCAAAAAAAATATGGTTGATAATGCTTGTTCTGTATATATACAGTATGCCCTGCTACTTTCTTCTGCTACTAGGCGCTATATCACGCCAGCGTTTAATTAGCAAAATTTCGGAATAATTTTGCTTCGTCAAATCTTTCTACAAATTGTAGTGCTACCTGAAATATAAAAACACTTTATGGGAAAACTCGTAGCCTAATTTTACCAACTCATAGTGTATTGAAAACAACTCTTACCTCGAAGGCATTGAATACCTAGTCTACAGCTGATATGTTCTGCTACGTAATGTTATCGTCATCTGCTGCAGTGTTATAGTGTGATTCCATGTGTGAACAAAATGTCAATAATACCTTGAACATTGAAATTAAGTTTCGAGTCACCACCATTACCACTCATCTTTGCTGATCTCTTCACATCCGAGTATTCGAACAATTAGCTCTGCAAGGTTTTCGTCTTTCTCAGTGTCGTCTTTAAATAAAATCTCATCATAAAGTTTATACCAATATTTTTTCATGGTTAACGAATTTATTTTCTCCCGCAATAGTGCACACCAGCATATCACATTTTTCATGTTAGGTCTTTTCAGAATTTTAGGAATTATTTTATCCTTTGTCTCTTGCAACGTATATCTAATAAGTACTGACCGATAGTGCATTTTGAAGCATTCTATTACATCTTGGTCTAGGCGCTGGATCAAACTTGTGATATTTGTGGATAAAAACTGAACAACATCACCATCCTGGAGACTCGATCTGTGTGTAGGTGCATTATAGATTAACAACACTGTTTTTCTGGAAAAGTTTTTATACTTCAAAAAAGACGCTGGGGACAAATTCATCTCTAAACCAGTCAGTGAACAAACCAGTGGACATGCAGGAGTATTTTTGGTTTTGGTAAATGACAGAAAAAGCATTTGCCGAAATATCTTTCAATTCCGGTTTTATAGATTTTTCTATGCACATAGACCGCCATCAATGAGTTGCAAAACCATTACTGCAAACCATTACTCTCAGTTTTTGTTTCTGTTCATTTTGTACCCAGGAAAAGAATTAGTATAAAACCAAACTAAACACCATGAAAAAAACAATAACCACAACCTCGGATCAAATAGTACCACCATTTATATTAAAAGATAAAGATATAGAACAGATGTACTCAATAATAGACGACATGAGTAACAAATCTCCACGCAGAATACTCAAACAAGACAAACTAACATTAGTACCAATACTAACTAAATTAATTAATGATATATTCGCAAAATGTAAATACCCTCAACGTTTAAAGAGTCTATTACAATAACAGTATATCAGATATGTGTAAAACAGAGTCAGAGAATTACCGACCTGTATGCTTGCTTTCAATATTATACTATATACGCACTGGAAAAATGTATTCAAATCCAAATTTCTGGACACCTAACAATTTAATAAACATAAAACAATATGTCTTTCGGAAGAACTCTGCGACAATATGAGACAATCAACTGATGACTTGTTAAATAGTATAAAAAAAAGCAAATTGAAGAACGGAAACATAGTAATTGCAATCTTTATAGATATATAGGTGCGTTTGAAACAATTTTCAACACAAACTAAAAAATTGAAAAATGAAGGATAAAAGGTAAGGATAAATACCTAATACACACGTATCCCATAGGAAGAAAACCAGAAATAGTAGTAAATAACGAGTACGATTAAACATACAGTGGAATTTAAAATGTGATTAACACGCAAGTAACCTAGTAAAGAAAATTTAGCTGGCAAAAAAACAAGATTGACACAACGCTATTTTTATGTCACTTATGAATTACTTAAAAATATATTCAAATCATTGTTTTCAACAAAAATTATCATCATTCAATTTTTTAATCCATCGCTTGTTAAACATCCCACTTACAAGAGATAGATATGAGAAAGAATTACGGCTTATAAAAGGTATTGCTAAATACAATGGTTTCCAATCAGACGTAGTTGGCAATATCTTAAGAAAGATGAAACGTAAGAATTCAACTCTAAATTCCAAAACTTTGCTACCTCAAAGTAATAAAGATAAGAAATTTGTTGTCCTACCTTTTCATAATAATTCGAAAAACTTTAATAATATTTTTTGGTTTACAAGTCGCGTTTAAATCATGTAATTCGTTGAAAAGTCTTTTGAGCAGTACTTAAAATAAAATTGCGGTAGAACAAAAACCTGTCATTTACGAAATTAATTGTAATAAATGTGAAAACTTATTGAAATTATGATAAGGTAACATGACTTTTCTTCAACGAATGACAATTTATAATTTTGTAAACACTGTCATGGCTAACGAATGAAAAAAGAACTAATGCAAACAGTATGTATTGTTGAAGATAAAAACACTAACTTGCCAATATTTCGAAAACTACCAATTTTTATAATAGACATATTTATGCAAAATGATCTTTATTTTTAATGCAGAATAAGATAAAATTATAAAAGTTGCTGCTCCCCATTTAAAAAAATTGTCTTTTGGCAGTTTTTCCAAATTCGTTTTCATGCGTATAATTCGCACACTCTGTATTAATAATTGTAACAATTTTATACAAATAGTATTTAATTAAGCCATCTATTTGAGAGAATTTACATCAAATTAAATAATAAACTCATCTTTTTATGGAAAAAGTGCAATAAGTGCTATTGATTTTCTGCATGCAAACGTAAAATTTAACATAAGAATTTCAATAAGTCAAAAAGGGTTACACTTAGATATATGACATTATACATGAAATATATTTAGAATTTCACGTAGAATCTAAAAACCTGACAATATACAGAGTATTCTATTTAAAATTAGGAACTTGGTGCCTGCTTCCGGCATAGCCCGAAGTGCCGCCATCTTGAAAATATTTTAGCCAAATGGCCCCCATCGACTTTAGTATAGTGTCAAAATTTCAGAACGTTCTTACCTACAGTTTTTCCGCAATCGATCGTTTCAATTCCCGGTGAACCAGCCTGTATAAGTTTGTGGTGTAAACGATACCCTTTTAGGTACAGTTACTTTTTCAGAGAATATTAGAATTTAACGATAGAATTGTAGTATTAAGCGTGACGAATTTAAAGCTACATTGATCAGGTACCGTTAATGATGTAATTAATAGCTTAGGTATAAGTATAAATAAGCCATCCCTGTAAATTGGAAATCAGTGTTCTTCTATTACGCTACTCTGTGTAGACAACGCTTTTTTTAATCAGTGCTACTGAAGATGACAACTTACTTACAACATACGTATTTAGCAGCCTCTTTGTGCTTTAGTGCGGTGAAGGTGTTTTAGTGTTTTTGATTAATTCGTTAACTAAATAGAATTAAATGTTCTTCTACGAAGACTAAATAACTACAATAAGACAAAACTGAACATTAAACAAACAATAAAACTAAAAAATTTAATACTGACATACAAAATAAAAAATAATCTTATAAAAACTAAAGTCAAAATAACAACAGACACACTTAAACATTCGCATGCAACTAGAAACAATCTAGCATACAAACAGAAATGTTCAAGTAATTAAAATATGAAAAAGTATCTATACACCAAACGCTGTAACACAATGTAAAAATTAAGAAATAAGAAACTTTATTAATAAATTTAGTAAACCAATAAAGAACAGGCTTTTAAATAAAGAGACATAAACACTCGTGGAAGATACCCAGAGCAAGAACGTATAGTGGTCCTCAATACTACGAGTCCGGGATGGATGTACCGTACAGGAAACAATCCGTGGCGAAGATGTAGGACCGTATCTGGTATAAATATACGTGTACATAATATAGTAAGACTTACTTTTATTATGTATCTATGAATAAATAAATGAATAAATGAAATAACATAGTCAAGTATCTCACGCATACGGAGAAATTAGTTTTTGGGTAAGTATTGCTCACTGATAAATTTTTGGAGGGGTAGCTACAGTGGCTCACAAATTTTAACATGCTGTTATGGGTGTCTTTTTTTTGGTTTTTACTGTACTATTGTATACTATTATATCATTATTATTACTGAAAATGTCCACATTTCTTTGAAAGTTGCGACAAATAAACTAAACTAAATATTTTAGACTTATACATCTTTAGCCTTTTTAAGTTGTTAGGCGATATAAGAAACCACATTTTTATCAACTAATGATAACAAATTTAATATCATGGTGAATTATGTTATTCACTCAATTGCATTTTTACATATAGTAAATGTACAGAATGTTTCGCTACGTGTCACAGTCAAAGAGTAAGAAAACTTTTAGAACACATGAAAATGTTCGTGTGTAGGTAGACTATTTCTAAAAAAAATCCCTTTAATTATATGAAGCGTTCAATATTACCACAGTACTCATATTCTCGCTCCACTTCTAAAATTTCAAAAATTAGCGGCTCGAGAAGAAGCTCGTTTCCCATTTAAACGAATCTCCAGCATCGCGTTTCTCGCGAGAATCCTTAATTAAGTGCTGCAGCTGCAGAACGAAGCACGCTAGAGTTTGCCTTCCACTTACACTTGCAACTTTTACAGAGCGGCAAGTGGAAGACAAACGCTGCTGCGTCCCTGCGAAACTTTGAATTAACAGAATAGTTAACGGAAACGAAGATCTTTCCACTTTCCGACATTCAATTGAGTCAGATAAAAGCATCATTAAGAGAAAAAAACAATACCTGCTTTTGTATCGGAAAAAGATATAAGTTCAATACAGACGTTATAAATTTAGATGTAAAACACTAACTATACTTTTCACATTAACATGAAAAATAATTTTAGAAAATATTAGGACGGTAGAGCGCGGAAGTAGTGAATAAATTTTGTTTGCGTATTTCCATACTAAATAGGAAGTTCTACTCTCGGTGAGAAAATTTAAATTTTTAATAAGTCAAGCACAAAACCTTTTACAGCAGATTTATAGGTCGCGATAATATTTCCACAGCGTGTGTATTAATGCTAATAAGTAAAAGAAAAATCGACGTATAATCTTAAATCGAATAAAAAAAATTAACTCGCATTTGTTAAAACTTCACCACAATCTCTTACATTCCTTTATTAAATCTGTTTAACAACCCGAAAGCTATCTGGTAAAAATATGTGTTGCATTAAATTGATTTATCTAATATACACAGTTGCTAAATACAATTACCAAGACAAATAAATTTGACAGTCGGCAATGTCTTCGCATAGATGGAGTTCTAATATAATAAAGTTAACTATCTGCCAAGATTGTCAAATTTGATTGATTTTTTTAAAATTAGGTATACTTCTACAATCAATATTTTATGTCAGTTTATTGTCCAACCTTTTATTGCAAGTTAAATCATTAGTTAGTATCCTTTATTCGACGCCTTTGCTACAAAAATGTTTAAGCGGCTTTTATTAATTTTTACAGGAGATGGGAATGAGAATACAATCTATAGAATGTTTATCAAAGGGCAATATTTTGGAAATATATGTAAATAAATTAATAATTGCGTCTTTCTTTAAGGGGATATTAAAGCTGTCGAGAAAGCAAGGTATCGAATTTATCAGTTTTTCTAACTATTGTTCAAGATAGAAATGAGAAATTTTTTGTACAACTTCAATATAGATATGAGTACACGGAAAGGTTGTCAGATTATGTAATTTTTTGTCACAACAATCTATTTTTTTTATTCCAAATTAGAGTAAAATGTACGTGTGTTTCTCGGTCAAAATCTGAAATAATTAAATGAAATTGATCAAAACGGATGTAATTCCCGTGTAGACCAATGTTGTTGAAAGTGTTGAATTGTAAGTGGTTTTCAATATCTTTCTCTCTCTCTCTCTCTCTCTCTGACACCAAATTAGTTTCTTGTAATGATAAATATAGCAGCTGAAGACTTATATAATTGGCATAATGGTTTCGGGAATAATGAAGCGAATATATAAATAATGTATGACGTACAACTAGAAATCTGCTTCGATTTATTGTTTTACTTGCCTGCTAGGCAACTGTTTAAGAGTAACCAAATACCATGTATTATTCATCGTAGGTATTGTTAGTATATGCGATCATGGGTTTGATTCTATATAACAGCTATCAGTTTCAGCTTAATTGAATTCAAAGACGGCTTTGGAATACTTATACAGAAAGAGTAGGCACTCACTACCAAAGCGGAATAATTTTTTTTTAGTTGTATTACAAGCCCTAATATACATGCTGATTTATAGTAACTTTTTAATTGATTACAAATAGCGCTGATATAAAACAGCTGCCATAATAAACCTATAAAAAGGAATACCTTCTGTTGAATATTTGTCTTGAACAAATAAATGTATGTCGCCCATAAGGTTTCTAAACTTTCTTGTTTATTTTATTTGGAAAGAGAAAATTATTAAATTAAATTTATCAATGTAAGTATTAATATGCCTGTTTCTAATGCTAGTTATGAAAATTTCCTACATCTCATTCTATCTTAATAAATACTAATAATTAGTTGGAATGCATGGTAGCACTAAAAAAATATTCATGCCTGATTTACAAAATATAGCAAGCTTATTCAAAAGCTTGATTTGATGTCTAAATCTCTGTATTAAGAATGATATAGAAATATATAACACGAAATAGTAGAAAGATATTGATCTGTTACTATTAGTGTTCTTGTCAATTATACATTTAGGTAACAACAAGTTCAAAAAGTGTACAAAAAAAAACAAGCTGATTACCCCTGAATGCTATCAAATTACTTTTATAAACACATTTTAATATGTATACTTCTACAGTATAATATTTTGAAAACCATGTACATGTAAATAAATTTATTCTTAAAAGAGGTAGTCGTACTGTGCATGTTCTCGAAATGCTGTTTTCGAATCACGCTTACATAGACATATTTGTCAGAGTTTTATCTATTTGTTTTACGTGGAGATGTACTGCGATGTACTCCGGTTACTACGATGAGCTTTTGCACATAATGGTAAACGGGGCGCATCGTAGCACATCAGTCTGCATTCTTATGCAGACTGTATTTTTCAGGGTGCTTTTTGTGAGTTTGTTATATATTTATGCATGGCATTACATTTTTTAATACATTATACTGATTCGTAAATTACACAATTGTCTTACAGCATGTAAAAAGTGCTGTAAAATGAGTAATACACAGCTTTTTTATAACAATGAAGCTCCTACACTTAATAAATTTATTTAACGAAATTCAAAACCAATCCAATATACCTCATCATTATACCTACCAATGAAAAAGATTAATTTCAAGTAAAATAAAATATTTATTTTTAAAATGAATAAGTATATATATTATTATTATAGGTACATGAAGTGAGACAGGAAGAGTTTACTGATAGAGCGTAGTGAGATAATTATACTTGGAGATATAGATATTTAATAGCTATTAGATCATATAGAGACCAACAAAAAACGATATTTTGCTTAGATGAAATTGGTGGGTTTGAAAAATCCAACAGGAGAAGGCAAAAGACTTATTATTGTGCACATAGGATCTGAATACGGGTTTATTGAAGGTGGATTGTTAGTTTTCCAAAGCAAAAGAACTGGCGAGTACCATCAGGATATCAATTCTGTTGTATTTGAAAATTGGTTTAGTGGTTTTAGAAAAATTACCAGACGATGTCATTATTATTTTGGATAACGCGCACTACTATTCTCGCAAAGTTGACGAGATTCCAAGTATATCATCTAAAAAGAAGGACATACAGAATTGACTATAATCAAAAGAAATACCATTTCAACTAGAAATGAGTAGACCAGTTCTAGCGGATTTGATTAAACAACATTGCCACAATTTCAACCATTATGTTGTTGATAAAATGGCAACAGCAAAGAACAAACAGAAATTGCCACCGTATCACTGTGAACTAAATCCCATTGAATTGGTATGAGAAATAAAAAGTTATGTTTCCCCGAATAATAAAAATTTTAAAATGGCAGTACTCAAACAATTACTATTGACTGCATTACCTAATTTTAATAGTGCTAATTGGAGAAAGTGTATAGAACATGTAATTAAAGAGGAAGAAAAAATGAGTCCATTAGATGGCTTAATTGACAATATCGTCGAGCCATTTATCATTTCAACTGCAAGTCGTAGTGATACAGATAGCAACAGCGAATAATAAATTAAACATGCGCATAGTTTGAAGTTTTCCTTTAATTAAACATGTGTCCATGTAATGATATTTTGAAGTTTCTTTAGTTAAGGAATGTATAAATATTTTTAGAGTTGTTGTGCATTAGAAAATATACTTTACGTTTTGTGTTATTATTTAGCAATATATTCTTAAATTCTCTCTGTATAAACATGAAAAACTATTAAAATATTAAGTAAATCTCTTGGATTATTTTTAGATATCATGTAACATAACTAATTAACTTCCTTGACCAAAATGCAAATATTGTTGCCATATTTTATTATAAATATTTCGTAATTGCAGAAATGTACTAAAACTATTTGAAAACATAAATCTTGACGTAAAAATATTGAAGAGGTGCATGCATATCACAGTGCGTATACACATAACATAATGTACATAACCTACGTCATAAATTTGTCAAAAATAAATGTCATCATATATTGCATAGTGTACATATAACTCTGCTTGGTTATCCGAGAAATTAAAACCCAGAGCATAGGCATAATAAAAAAAGATTTCTAAGCACAATTGTTTCTTGGTTTCGCGACCAACGAAAATTTAAGATGAAGGGTAATCATTTATATTCTCAAGACAAACCTTTTATCAACATTTTATTACAAAACTCTAGTTACTTAGCATCAATATTTTGTAATTAAAAGAAATGGTCATACATTATAAAATTTTAATGAAAATTGTTACGTATTTAATTAAGACATTGCTAATTTATTTTAGCATATTATTTGTAATGTATTCCTAATAAATTTTTATCAAAATACTGTACGGTTAGTTCTCAATCTCACCTTCTGAGTACTCATTCTACGATTCTATATTTCAACTGCTCACATATAGTGCTCTCATAATGCTATTAATTGCGTAAATTAATAATAAATAATTTCAAATAGCTATTTATATATAAATAGCTACATATGACACAAGTGATCTTCTTCTGTGATCAATTCATTATCTTTTTGATCATTATTGCGATGTGAATGTCTTTTAATTAATAAATTAAGTAATAAAAGAGTTAAAGGAAGGCGGTGTTATTTCGCAACATACTCAACTTCGCCTGTTCAGGGTACCCAGGCGTTGTTGTGTAAGTGTAAGTTCCTTCACCTAGTCCGGGGAAATAATTAAAAAAGTAATGACCGCCTGTAATATCTAGTGATGCAGTTGGGAGCAAGACACCATGTCGCCTTAGCGGCCTCCGATGTTGTGTTGACAGCGCCTAAGGCGTGACATTAGGGATCACGCAAACGAGATATCAGCAAATATGAAATCTTCTATAGAATCCTATATAACGATGTAATATCTTTATAACAGAATCGTACTTGTATAGGCAGCAGGATGAAGCGAGCACCGTTAAATGCCACGCGAAGTTGTTAAACCGGCACCTCCACCATAATTTTCGCGCAAGTATTACAACAAAACAGGGACCGTTATTATCGCAAAGGCTGATTTTCCTCTGGGAAGGAGGGGGATGGGAAATTACAACGACGCCTGGCTGCATTATCCAGTAAAAGTTAAGAATGTCGCAAGGAAACACTGCCTTTGTTCAACTCTTTTATTGCTTAGTCTGTTATTAAAGGGAGACCCACAACGCAATAAGTTCACAGAAATAATATATTGATTGGGCACTGCAGAGAATTAGGTGTTGCATTTCTTATAGGTGATGGAAGAATGTATTTATGTTGCCATTCTAGGAATCTTTTATATTTCACCGTGTGTTGATTGAAGCTATATTTATCACAATAAATGCTCTAACACGTTCTAAACATGAGACTCTTGCAAGTTATCTGTTTTTATACTAATAATATTTTAAACAATAAGGCAGTCTTAGTCATTTACAATAAACAATACAATAAATAAGTATCGGTTATAACAATGTAGCAAATTGCGGAAACATATTACAACTGTGTGCAGTTTTCCTGCAATATGTTTACATTTGCGTTTTTGAGATACTTTTAAATTTAACTCATCTACAGCATTTCACTACAATAAAATCTACTTACTTTAAATGATTTCCATTTTACATTGTGTAATAAAAAAGCACCAATTCTATTAAAAAGCGAATACATAATTATGGAACATCTTATGCTGAAATTCACATATGCATTTTACGTATCTATTGCTGCTTTTTAAAACTTTATCTTCAGTTGATAATAACAAAAACATTTATGATATTTTATATATAATATATGATACAGATGAAGCAAAAAGACGGACACTAATATTTCTTTGAAGGATCCCTTTTGTTTATATTAAAATTCCAGATCAAAAATTATTTTTATTTTATTTATCCATCCATTATAGGAAAAATGCATACTTCGGCATCACATGATTACATCCATCTCGTTTCTCTCGAATACTCCTCTGTTTGACTAGGTTTTGTTGCATGAAAAGTTAACTAACTCTATGTAACTGACGCACGTTAATTTTATTGCTTATACCCTTACGTTGTTTACATCATTCAAGTTGCAACTATAATTAGATGTTTGCCGAGAACTTACCGTTTATCACAGTGCTCTAGAAGCGCTATCGCCCTAGAAATATAATCAATGTAATTATATTCCGTCAAGTTTTGTATTAGTTAATAAGTTTTCGTGATGACAAGTTAATATGCTTCGTGAGTTTAAGTTGCCTCGATAGTTTAAAGGAAAAAGAAGGAATCAGAATAAAAAAGAAAAGAAAGTATCATTAAATAAGTAGTGTATTATACGTTAAGGATTCTGTTCCTTCTGTTCTCAAATCAATTATGTACAATTCTTTATCTGAAAATAATATGTTTTTGTTAAAGCCAAACCAATTAAACAGGTTTGAATAAAATCGAATACAAATAAAATTTTTCAATTGTGGGTTCATCGTTCAAGATATTCTGCATGCCTTTCAACATCAACTAACAGTAAAACAGAGTACTTTTTTTTTTAATTCCACATGAAAATGTAGATTTTACCAAGAAGTATTAGAAATACGATTTAGAACTTTAATGCAAGAAAATTAATGAAAATGTATTTCTATATAGATGGATTACTGATAAATTAAATTACGGGAAACTGTAAAAAGTAAATTTATTTTACCAATAGCAGAAATATTGTTATTAGCTCAACTTATGCTTTAGTACAAAAGAAAAAGTTCCACAAAAGGACGTAGCTCTCGCCAAATGTCGATACAGAAAATTCTATCGACTTGTTGTTATAAATCAGAGTTGCAATAAGGACCTTGGAGGTAAGATTTTATGGGAATGCAAGTTTGTTTCGTCCCTTCTAAATTTGAGGCACGTGAACAAATGGCGCGACAAAAATAAACTTTATGTGTTTGCTTAACTCCTTCAAAACAATTCAGTAATAGAACATTATCCTTTACTTATTACGCTGTAACTAGCTCTGTGCAAAATATTTATTGTCCTACCTGTAATATTTATTCTGCTCTTTGGATGATAAAGCAGGGAGCTCCCGCTTTATTCAGTTAAATCGAAAGTAAACACAACCAATAATATCCTACGTGAGCATAAAATGTATTTTATCAGTAATTGAAATTTCTAAAATGACTTAAATCATGCAACTTATTTTACATCAATAGTGATAGGCTATAAGCGGCTGTAAAACTGCTTTAATTACGATCTTATTTGATGGTGAAGTTCTCGTTAATACCTCTCTGAACAGAATTGATTTTTTGTCGGCTGCTGGAAATACGCCTGCGTTTTTGGCGAACTCAACAAAATCATAATCAAAAAGCCAGCTTCTTTAACCTGTGTTATCTCATCTATATTGAGTTATTATTTTTATACGCGTAAGTAGTAACTTATGGTTGTCATATGCCTCTGTCCTATTTGCTGAGTACTCTATGGAAATTGATGGACGTTCGCTGCCATTAAAAAGCTAAACAGGCACTCACAGGAAATAGAAGAACTGGTGTAGTTTCATTTTATATAAAAGGTAATATAAGTTATAAAATACATAACATCCACATTGACAAATTTATTTGGATGGTGAGTGCAGAAATTGTAATGGGTAATCAAAGAATACTATTGTCTGTTATGTATCACTCTCCACAAAACATGGATAACCTATTTGTGGAATATATTGAAACCTATATTGATAACATAATCAATTTCAATGGGACTATTTTAATGATGTGTCATATAAATACAGATTATACAAAAAACACATATTACAGTAACAGACTGAAAACCTTAATACATATAAATGGCTTACAATAAGTGGTAACTGAATATACTAAAATAACAAACAATAGCAAAACACTCATTGAGTACATCATTACTAACGAAAAAACATTACAACCTCAGGTTCTTCATACACCAAAAATTAGTGATCATTCGATGTTAAAAGTTATACTACAGACAAAAAGTGATGTGACAAAAAAGAAAAGAAAGTTATAAGGAGTTTTAAAAATTATGACACTGATAAACAGCATAAAGACATTTACGGGAAAAGTAGGAATAATGGTAATTATGGGTGATCAGTGAATTGAAACTATAAATCAAATTATTGAAGAAATGTGTCCAAAATGTGAATTTGTTTTACCTGAAAAGTATCTAAGGTATGAGTGGATGAATTATGCAATACTAGAACAAATAAATATTAGAGACGATAACTATAAGGTAGCAGTATCTACGAAACGTGAGGAAGACTGGAATGAAGACAAATTAATTAGAAATAAAGTAGTTCAAATGATTAGAGAATGGAAAGAAGAGTATTTGAAAACAGCACTTAATCAAAACAGAAACAACTCAAAAGACCTATGTCTTATTCGTAAAATGATATTACCAACAAGTAAAGAAACAAATAGTACAGGCATTATTTTTAATATTGAAGAAATAAAGAATGATAGGGAAGTTGTTGAAAAATTTAATTAGTACTTTGTAACAAGCATAGATATACTAGTTGATGGGGTACAAAGACAAAATATTCACAGTGAAGATGAAGTTTTGCGTGATATACCGCAGCATCCGGAATTTAGTAAATTTGAAAATGTAACTATGAAAGAAATTAAAAATGTAAAAATCTCTAAAAGGTACAGGAGACGTTGCTGTTGATGCTATAACAAGCAGAGTTTTAAAGGGCATTTGTTTAGTGTCAGCAAATAGAATACTAGACATACAGGGGTATTTACTAAATACTGAAAAATATCATATATAGTACCTGTCCCAAAAGTAAATGGAACGAAATTGTGAGAAGAATACAGACCAATAAATACAGTGCCATCATATGAAAAAGTGTTAGAAATGTGCGTTAAAAAACAAATTGATAATTATTGTGCTGCAAATAGTATAATATCATTGAACCAGTCAGGCTTCAGAAAATCACACTCTTGTGAAACAGTTTTGGTCAACATTTGTCATAATTGGTCGAGGAAAATGGACAGTGGCAAAATGGTGCTGGCTGTGTTTTTCGATTTCCGAAGAGGTTTTCAGACCATCGACTAACAATTATTATTGAAGAAATTGGAAGTCGGCGGCTTCAAAAACATCGTTCTGGAATGGTGTCGTTCATACATGCCTGACGATCTATTAAATATGGTGTACCACAAGGAACAATATTAGGACCGTTACTTTTTAATTTGTATGTGAATGACATCATGCTTAAAACCCAAAACAGTAAATTACATTTGTTTGCTGATGACTCAATGTTGTATGTTAGTGGAAATGATTTAAATGACATGAAGGATAAAATAAATGAAGACTTGTCTTTACTATATAAATGGTTATGTGCCAATAGTTTAAGTATTAATATAAGTAAATCTAAATTTATAATTATTGATAGTGCATATAAATTAAACACAATTAATTATGACAATATTAATATAAAAATAGATAATAATTATTTAGAAAGAGTAAATAGTATAAAATACTTATGGATAATTATAGATCAGCATTTAAATTTTAAAGAAAATACAAAGAATATTCTAAATAAAATGTCTAAAAAAGTAGGTTATCTAACTAGAATAAGTCAAAATATGTCAACATATGTTAAGCTAACTCTATATAAATCGCTAATTTCGGTACAGATGGAATACTGCACAACTCTTCTATTTAAGTTAACTAATTACGAAACGCAGCAAATGCAAAAAATACAAAATAAGGCGATGAGAGCAATTTTAAAGTGTAATAAATATACACCAGTTCCATTAATGCTGAGTACATTGAAATTAATGAATGTGCGACAAAGAATAATATACAAAACAATGTTATTCATTTACAGCAGTAAACAAGGTGTTACGCCATCGTATATTAGTCAAAAATTGATTTATGTACATGAAACGCATAAATATAATACAAGAATAATCATTGATTCCTTTATAGAAAAAGTAAGTAGATCATCATCGGCTAATAATGTTTTTATTAATGGTCTAAAAATGTTTAACAGCCTGCCATATGCATAAAACATTGTAATAATATAAATAGGTTTAAGAGACAACTGTCATTATATACTTTAGAGAAATGGATATAAATAATCTAAGTGTACGTAAATAGTGTATTGCTAATAAAGATATATTATTATTATAAACTTATGTTATTTGTATATATGGTAAGCTTTGTAAAACACCAATTCACCTTCCATTGCAAAAAAAATATATAAAGTGGCTTATCTTGTCTCATATATATATAGATACTTTGACAAGGTTTTCTGCAAGGTTCCATTACTATAGACTGAATTCATGAAGTTCTGCTTTCTTCTTAAGAAGATCCAAGTACCGATCAAGATTATTTAATTCAGCTTTGGTGATTAAGTGAGGTTTAGAAGAAGAATCGTCAGAACTATAAATATAGCTACATCCAGCTTCTGGTGGAAATTCTTGAAATTCCGAATCTGAATCGAAAGTGAACAACTTATGAGAAATCATGAGGCACTGGTCGGATTGCAGAGGGAATGATGGTGGAATGAACGCTGCGCATGATTTTGCTAGTAATCCCTTTCACATCGTCATGTAACAGTCATCTACGTAGTTTCGAGACTCCCTCCAAACCACTGGATCTGGGAACGGCATTGATTTATGAGTATTTTCAGCAACCCTGTCAGTGTTTTCGAACATGAACAGCAACAAATTTTTGGAGCTCATGACCAACATCACGTGAAAGGTGTAGTTCATAAGCCTTTTTTACAAGTGGAGATAAAGATTTTCGGTGCGCTTTTACAGTAACTTCCCGACAAATATAACAAGTTATCTCTTTCATTCAGTCAAACTCACGACGATATTTTTTCGTAATATATTAATACCTTGGGCGATTGCAACAACAGTAACAACTAAAGCAATATTGAAATACAATTTAAATCTAGGCAGGTGTAGGAATGTACAACCGCAAGCCTACATAAATTTGTTATCTGCAAATAGGAGAGATCCTATTTGCAGGAAATGTAGCGCTCGTTTATTGTTATAACGGGGTTTCTATAACATCTGAGTCTAATAAAGCAATCGTAAAGGCAACTGTCTACTAGTTTAGTACCAAACTTTAGAAAATACTAATTTATTTTATGGCCAAGATGTCTGTGTTCTACAGTGTAGTTGTAGGATACCTGAATGTGTCGATAATATGTTATTCGTTTAATGGGTTTACTTACGACTATAAGAAAAATACAGATGGTAAAAACAAATTCTCAAGCTCTAATGATGTATACATATCACTATTTGCAAAACATTTATATATAAAACCTGCATTTTTTTCTTTATCTACATATTTCATTTTATGCTTGTAAGCTGATTTTATACAGTAGTATTATATGGTATTTCATATGCAAGTGGAATTTTTTCTATTAAAATTTAGTCATTAATTATGCTTTTACAAGAACATTCTTCTCTTTGAGGACTGAAAATAGATTTAATTGTCTCTGTGTTCTTTTTTAAATTGAAATAATGACTATCTCATCAATCTTTTGACAACAGTCCAATAACCTTTATTGATTTCATACTTTTTTTCTCATAAGCAATAGAATACGAAAAGCGACATTCGTGTTTGTAAAAGTTGGTGATTTTAATCACAATCTACCATAAAACACTCAGTTCAAAGTTTTGTTAGTTCACGGTAGTGCACGAGAGGGCTAACGGATCGAGCTAGGTTATCAAAATGATTGATGGTCCCGTTCCGAACTCTTTAATAGAAAAGCTTCGGGAAAAAAATATATATTCATACCTTTACCGATAGCCGCAGGCATCGTTTTATGAGATTTCGTGTATTGTCTGAAATTTCATTCAAAAATCCATTGTCTTTTTTTGCGCTTAGTTATATTTATCTACTACGATGAAATGATACAAGAAAAAGAGCATTTTCTACTAGAAGCGTAAACTTATAAATAATTATTAAAGAAATTGCCATACAAAATGGTGACGTAATGGAATTATAAAATAATAATAATAAAATATAGTCAATCAAGAGCTTTATCCGTTTTGATAAAAGATTGTTAACCTCAAAAATAAATTTCCGTAGTGCATTTTATGCTAATCATAATCAGTATTAAAATATAATATTTTAATATTATTTGGAAAAGTTTAGCTAAATTTAACTAAACAACTCGATACGTTTTTCTAACCACCCGACAACTTTTAATATCAGAGCATGTATTACTATGGCGTATTTCAAAAGATTTCGAAATTGAAAAGCAACCTGTCATCTAAAATGTCAAACATTACAGGTTGCTTTTAAATATTCATTTTGTTATTACAGTCCAAATCAATTGATTTTCCTCTGTATTCATAAGTAATTCCGATATCGTCAATAAAAAGTTCGGTTGTCAACAGGACATTCCTAATTTCCAAATGAATGTTCTTTTATTAAAAATAAAGTCCGCTATGATCAAAAGAAAGGACGGTCACTATCCGTTCGTTTCATTTTGGTGACACTAGTACATTTAAAAAGTGTGGTTTACAATAAAATCAGTAACGAAAGAAGACGTTTAGTAATAGAAGCATTTAACAGAGGTAAAATTTAAACGTTTGATGTTAAATACGATACGGTTCGAAAAATTGTTACACACCTAAACCCTTAAGAGGGACATTTACCTATCGAAAACTAAGGCATCGCCGTTTCGCGTTTTTTAAACTCATTTTGTAATTTTAGAATCTCAAATTTGGGTTAGTGATGCAAAAGCCATACATTTATAATGTCAAAGTGAGTTTTTGTACTAATTTATTTTCTTAAAAAAGTTATGTGTTTTAGAAATAACCACAAAAATGCATGAATTTGATTAATGTCTACTACCTAAGGCTGGTACACAAAAGGAAAAAAACGACCTCTACGCGTCAGCTGCACATTTGATGTACGATATAAAAAAAAATATGTAAACATTGTTACACACATTTCACATGAGGTTTTATGCGTCGTCTATCCCCACTTTAGGGTATCTCTACCGGTCCTAGCGAAGACGAAAATCTATCGGAATCGGTCGGCTATTGCAGACTTAAATGCGAGTGACAGTTTAATTACAAATTGTCACTGGCATTTAAATGTCATATATACCTATAATATTCGATTGTATAATAATATAACAGTTATGGGCAAGCGAAAATTGGCTTATTATAAAACATCAACAACATCAACAGTTCCGTAAGTATTCATTCTTTATACATTATGTTTCCCATCTATAGTATTCCTTAATCTATGGATAAAACCGAATATCGTGTAGCTCCACTTACTCACACCCCCTTGCGTCTACCCATCCCGCGAGTAATATAAGTTGCATAAGCTTCTATTTGTTGGTAAACGCCCGTCTTAAGGCGCGAAGTAATTGAAGATTAGTCGTGTTTAAGTCTGTTATTTGGTAGAACATTTGTACTTATTACATAAATTTATCTGTTATCTTAACATATGTGAAAAAAAATTGTTACTCAACAAATCCATTTTCTTATGTATTTAGGTAAACCGCCTTTTCTTTTGATCGTAACGGACACTATTTTGAATAATAAAACTATCATTTGGAGATTAGAAATGTCCTGTTGACAACCGAACTTTCTATTGACGATATCGGAATTACTTACGAATACAGCGGAAAATCAATTGATTTGGACTGTATGTAATTATATTTGAATCATGCCGCTAGGCCAAGATTATTCATTACTATTAATACATTTCTTGTATACTTTGGCAAAGAATTATATTATCTTTACTAACTGTCTGGCTAAGAAATGGCATTTGCTAGTACATTGCTGACCACAGTTTTTTACATTACGGACATCTATGGATTGAGATTCTTAAGGTAATGCTACACATATAATTTTATGCCAATATCTAAGAAGATATGTGTTAATTTCAAAAAATATGTGTCGATTAAAGTAATATGTCTACTATTACCTTAAAAATGTCAATTCATAGATGTCCATAAGAAGAAACCAAATAAGGTGAAACATATTGCTGTGGTATTTTTCTGCATAAATAAATAAATAAATAAATAAATAAAGAAATCAAACAAATAAAATACCAACAAAAATAAAATACCAGCACATTTATTTAAATAAATATAGGTACATATTTGATATATAAATTATAATTTAATATTTCATCAGATATAAATATAGAACAATCCATTAATTTATATAAATATATATAATTTAAATTATTGCATGACAATAAATATTCGAACTGATGAACATGCAATAGAATACACATCAATGCAATGTGGGTTGCATACCCGTAAAAAAATGAAAGCATTAGCAATTCAAAAAAATAAAATTGTATTGAATATTGTATAAAACAACGTAAAATAAATAAAAACCAACCTCAATAAGAGAACATAAAAGGATACAACTTGAATAACAATTCAATTTCCGTTACAGGCAGGAAAATCCTGACATAGTTTTTAAATATAAAAAGGAAGAGCCTGATTACAAAATCGCAGTGCACATAGCACTACAAATACTAACAAGAAGGCAGCAAATACAGGTGAAGAAAAAGATGAACGCTAAAAACAGAGAAAGGATTATGTTAAGGGATGGCTCCATCACAAGGGTAAATCACTTACAAGCAATAAGATTGCACGAAGAAGGAAACACTAGGTTCCATAGGGGTGAAACGCAATGAACAGAAGCCTGCATTTCTATACATTGCAACAATAATAAACACTATTGTAAGAAACAAAGGTCGTTATACGTAGATATATATATATTCTAATTATTTCTCAATCACTATATAAAGATCAATTGTATTTTCTTCCGTATGGGACATAGAAACGCATATAAAGGTATAAGATTTATTTGTTTTCTATACACCAACACATCCAGAATGTAAATATTGTGGCCTGGTTCACTATTAAAAATAAAACATTATGTTGGGTATGCAATTTTTCACTGGTATCTCCAGAATAAAAGATATTATTGAATGTACATTTAAATATGCGATTGGTACATAATTTCCTTCATATAAAAATGCTTCAAGAGATTCCAAGCTGAAAACAAATAAAACATTAGTCAGTATAATATAGTACAGCTTAAAAATACCTACCAATCGATAAAAATCAATCGATGTTAATTAGATATGCAAATACATGATATGTAAACAACAACGGTAACATGGCGGAAGAAAGATCACGTGATCACATGACATCGATAGTTACCATAACAAACACGGAGGGCGCAGTAGAAGAAAATTTAAATTGAACAAAAATAATTTTGAAACAAAATAAAACGTTTGTCAATTGTTGAAGGGTATATAAACGCGTGCATTTGCAGAAAATTGGAAGTCCATCCGAAGATCTTCAATACTCAAGAAGAAAAAGAAAAAGTTGATCAGCAGTCCCTTAAACTTAAACCAGTGCTTCAAGTGTTGTAAAATAAAATAAAATAAAATCTAAAAAGGCATAAACGCTTTTAAGATTTAGACGTTGTGAAATAAAACGTGTGATACGTTTTTCAAACGATAAGTGCGCGCTAAATACAGTAAAGCACGGGATATTATTATTCGACTCTATAAAGCCCGCCATAATAAATTTTCAAAGGAATGGAAGGCAAGAATTATCAAGAAGAATTCGAAATGATATACAGTCAAGAAAAGTAAGTACAAGCACTATTAAATAAAACTCCATCTTGCAATCTTATAATAAATAAATAAAGGAATCTTCATGTGTGTGATATAAAATTACTGGATAACAACAATTTTAAGAATATTATTTAAATATTAAATATTTAAATAATATTCTTAAAATTGTTGTTATCCAGTAATTTTATATCACATTAAATTTTAATAAATCCTTCTTTGAGTATGCCTTGGGTTGACGTGAAAATCTCAAGTTAAGGCGATTCAACGGAGTATCAATAATTTTACCTGGATAGCAACAATTTTAAGAATATTATTTAAATATTTAATAAATCCTTCTTTGAGTAAGCCTTGGGTTGACGTGAGAATCTCAAGTTAGGGCGACTCTACGAAGCATTAACGTTTTCATTTGAATAACAACAGTTTTGAAATATTATGGAAACATCTAATAGGTTCTTCATTGTTTAAATCTCGATTTTGACGTGAAAATCTCAGGTCGAGATGATCTAATGGGGATACGTCGGCAAAAGGTAAAGAAAGTGAATTTAGTAATTTCCTTGATTTGTAAGCATACATGAAGAAGTAATTCAGTAGACTTTTACAATTTTCTTAAAGGAACAAAAGATTTGCAAGGTGCTTGTACCATAACTAAGAAGAAAACACATCTAAATAAAATAAACTATTGTGTTGTATAATAATAAAAAAATATTTTCCATGTTTTTGTAAATCTATACTGTAAATAAATATAAGTTGTGCTGACACTCACTATTTACTTATTTACACCCATCCCAAAGGAGAACATTAGGAAAGTAAACATCACAATCACAGCTAGAACTCACAATAAGGAAAAGCTGTGACATTTTCCTTTTTCATAAAACAAAGAAATCTACCTTTTAGACCCTGAGATTATTAAAGAATATTAATTTATTAATTTGACTATTAGTTATCAACCATAGTACAGCAGGTCACAGCAATATGTCTATATGCACATTTTAACACTTTCAAGTTTGATTTACACATTTCTATATTATACCTTTGACACATAGTCAGTATCATTTGCGTGTTGAAATTGGATGTTCACTTAAGGTAGATCTGAGCCTTCTAATTGACCTACATGAATGGTATGCACCAGTTCTACTACTAATTTTTGCATTGCTCTTTTAATTATACAATCTGCGTCGATATTATGTGTGTAGTGGAATTAAATGAATGTCTATGATAGATAAATCTTTTAATAAAACTGCATAGGTAGCAACGGCTGTTGTATGTTTAATTGTTCACATTTTCACTTTTACAAATATATCATTTGCATTACAACTTGTTAGACAATGAAATTTTTGGATATCAGTTTGCTGTTCAGTTGTCATTTTGTTATTAGTTACTATTGAATTACGTTGCCGCTACGTCAAGATGACTACTTTTAATACATTTCTTTTATATTTAGTAAAATATTTTAATATATTTATGTATATATAGTATGTATGTATCATAATTATTTCAGTTTGAGTTAGTGCTGTAAAGTCACATATTTTTATACATAAATATAACCTATTAACCTATCGCAAATAGCATTCCGTCAACTAATAACATTCTCAGCATATTCAATTTTAAAATTTAATTTGAGGTGAAAATGTTTTGGTTGTTTGTCGTACGATATGGAAGAGCTAAACGAATTGGGTGCGTGTAAGAGTGATTCTCCTTTTCATGCCCGTCATTTAAAATTCTACAAAATTTGTGTGTATCAGTCACCGCCTTCGCTTTAAGTGTCACGGTCTTACAAGTACGCTGCTTTGATAAAAAACCACTTTCATTTCAGTATTACATTTCTTAATAAGAGCACATTCATTGTAAGGTATAGCTTATTTATCATGCGAAAATGAAACACATAAATACCTTGTGACTGATGTAGTAAGTGGAGAAATGTTGATTATACTAATAAATAACAGTTTTAGTGTTGAAAAATATATGTAAAATTGAATGAAACTCTGAAGTGGTGATATAATTTGAGCAAAGCTAAAACATGAGCTTTAGCCGACATAAATATGTACAATCGGTGAACAACACTTTTAAGTAACCAAATATCTATTTTAATTAATTCCAATCATAATGACTGCATTATTTAACTTCGCTTTTATTGTAAAGAAGTCAATCATGAATTTAGTTTGAGCCTTTCACTTATTGTAAATCACTTGCCGGCATAATTTACCGTCAGATTACAGCTAAGATTAGACTACATTAGGAAATAGATAAATCAGAAATTTTATAATATTAATTTCTTACCAGTAACACATGATTGAACGACTTATTAATGACAGATATCTAAAGAAGAATGCGCATCTATTAACAAAGTCATCTGATCACAGTTTGTTAGATAATTTTGAGTACTATTCTCCTAAAAAGGTCTACTTTTGAATTTGTTATTATCTCATACTTTATACTTTGTGTTCTAACATTTTCATCTGACTTTATAAAACACAAGTATTTTTTAATCATTTCATAACTTCAAACAAGTCTTATTTTAAATCAATGCCAACTGTATCTGATATAGCCGTCACATAATTTCGATTTACATTGATGATTTTGATTCTTGTAAGCTCATAATATTGATCCTTATATGGCGCCATCTATTAGTACACAAAAGAAATAATTGCTAAATTTTTAGTCAAAAAAACTGTAAAATAACACTTTATACACTAACTTTCCAATAGGTAATTAATATTAATATCCTTAAAATAATTAAAAATTACTGCTGATAATAAAGGTGTTGGATAGTGTCAAGAAGTACAATTTTACTTACGTTTCTAATTTTGTATAAAAATTCAAAAGAAAATACTAATTAGTGATAAATTACGTTGTAAAGTGTTTGTTTAACGTAATCGCCGCGTTCAGCTGTATTGGAGATGTTAAAGCTTTACTATTCCACATCTCAATATTTGCCTCATAAAATATTCAGCCACTCTGGTCAAATATTACAATAAACAGATATTGCATGTTCAGTCACTAAAAGAAATATAGAATATTTCCATATAACACGGGTTAAAAGGGCTAATATTCACTAAAGTCTTCTTTTTGTGTATTTTGGTACATATTTGACGCTCCTCATGGTGCTACCTATACCAAATCCGTTAGTATTTCTACGCACACATTTCAAGGCAGACCAAAATCTTCTGTATAACATAATTAGTCTCTTGTTGGCACTTTTTAACATTACGATAATAACAAGGAGCATTATTGGTAATAATTAGAGCATTTTAAAATTACTAAAGCATCTTTATTTATCCAACAGATGCAAGTCTAATTACAGAACAAAAATTGGCAATGTTTAAATATTCATTATAGACTCACCTATATCCTTTTTAAAATTGTACAAAATCAGGCCTCAAATACCTTAGAGTTCGAATAGTCAAGCTTATTGTTAATATTAGTGACCAAATAATCCTTTTTTGAAGGAAACCTGACTGCTGCCTGATATTTAATTTTTTTGCAATTTCATTTTCTGCCGGCAGTTGCAGCTTTTTTCCTAATAATGAAGATGGCGACGTATCTCAGAAGAATATTTGGTTTCAATAAGATGGGACGCCTCCTCAATTTGGCATAGTGCTACATTTACAGAAAAATGGATAGGACGGCGGAGACCAATTGAGTAGCCAGCGCGTTCCCCCGACCTAACGTTATTAAAGTTGTGAAGTAAATGTGTCAGTTATTTAAGAAAATTGTTATGTAAGACACCAATTTTTGTACATTATCGTTTGAGCAGTAAGAAGGTCTATTAAAAACTGGAAAAAATAGTGGGGATTATGATTTAAAAAAAATTATGATAGCGTCGGTGTGCAAAAACTAATGTTGTCATTAAAAAAAAAATTTCGTCAAAAGACGGATTTTTAAAAACAAAAATTGACCTGTTCGAGTGATTTTCTTCAAAACAATATAGAATGCTATTATGAATTTTGTTCCAAACTTTATCACCACATTGTGTATTTCCAAAAAATCTTTAACTTTGTACAGTTGCTTTTTTAATTACACATTTCTCGTTTGAGTCTTTCTATGTTTGTCATTAAACACATAGGTCGTCAATGCTACCTCGTAATATTGCTGGATGTCGTTTTTGATAAATCAAAGGTTTTCTAATGATTCTTCTTAATTGACGTACTTTCCCAATGTTCATTTTTGTTATTACGAATTTGCTGTTTTTAATCCAATATCAACTAGGTATAATGATTTGCTTTCCTATTGTTATTTTTGTTATTAATTACTATTTTAATCAATATAGCCACTCAGTCATGATGACAGATTAATTTAATTACATTTTTATATAGTTAGAAGAACCCTGTGTATAGTTAATGCAAGCAGAGTCATATTGCGACACAGTGAAACTTCTCAATATTTTCGTCTTCAATATGATTACACTTTAGCGTGGAAAATCAAACGAGTTTTCTCTTTTCACTTCTTCCATTCAAATATCGGTAAAATTCCTATACAATTTCCTATTGTGAACTGAATCGAGTGGATAACACGATGTGCCTTGCATGAGACATCAGGGGAAGGAGGTCAATTTTAAATTTGAATACAAAATCACAACCAATTTCATACATTGAATTTTTGTAAATTTACTTCCAATACGCGTAAGTTTTATTTCTATCGTTACAGATTACATTTATTGTTACTGTCATCCCGAGATTTTCTCGAGTCGCTGTTGATAGTAAATCATAGAACGCTTCGTAACTTGTTCGTATCTCAGTTTGTTAAGCTTGGGGAAGAAACGAGTTAATAAATTATACCATAACTCGGTTTTAATCACCCAAATTTCGCTACATTGCCATAAATATGAAACAATACGTCTTTGTTAAAATCTCACAGCAAACCTGTGTGCTAATTGGAGGAAATCCGTGAACCAAATAACGTTAATTACTTTATAATTTGCGGTGAAACTGAAAAGAGCTTAAAAGGAGTGTAATTACTAATTGCGAAACTAATGTTCACTGTAAGGGTGATATGTTAGGAGAGAGCTATCTTTGCCAAGAAGAGGTACTACATATATAGGTGCATACAAAAATTATACTTCTAAATACATTGCTGATAGCCAAAATGTTTTCAAACTTGACCTGCAAATGTTAATTATGTGTCAAGAACTTGCTCTCTTTATTTACCAAACGAGGTAGAGGTATGCCCAAATATTCAGGCATATGAAAATACATATTAGGAGTTGACAAAATATCTGTTCCTTTGAACTAATGTTGTAGCAGTAATACGAGATCTCTGACTCACACTGTAGGTGCATCCTTGACAACCAGTAAGTTGCGGGATTGTTTACTTTACAGATGAGAACAACTTTTCATAAAAAGCCAGAAAAACACATAAGGGTGGGACGAACAACGCGTACTATCTTTCAATTCATAAAATAAGTAGTAGACGGTTTGAGTAACAGAGGAACCACTACAACAGCGATGTGATTTCTCTAAGGTGTTTGACACCATGGGGTATTCCTCGCTAAACTAGAAAAGATAGGATGGTTGTATGAAACACTGTATTAACTTGTAGCGATACTAATGGATTAGCTATAAAGTCAGATTGGAAAAACTAACAATTTAGAGTGCCCCTGATATCTACTCTGGGACCATTTTTGCGCGAGTTTAACCAAATTACATGCCAAAAGTGGTCAAGAATCCAATAGTTCTGTTTGCGATTGACACATCATTTGTGGTTCGACTAATCTGATAGAGATTAGGTGATAGAATGAATTGAGATGATGGCAGCAGGGCATCTCTTGGTAAATAGTTTTGTACAATACAAGAATTTAATATTATCTGAAATTTAATTGTTTGTTTTCAGCATTTTTCTTCACGTAAGTGATATCGAGTTGTTGTGATCTATCCAATTTGAACTCAGAGATTTATTTCGAAAAATTGATTAATTCGAGAATCGATACTAGTGAAGTAAGTCCAGTTAAATTTGTTACCGGAAAAAATAAAGAACGAATGAATAAATCTGAAGGTCGAAATTAAAACATCGTGTGTAAAAAAATGGAGAGCGATGTGAAATTTTTTTAATTATAATAATTGGTTTTTGATTGCACAATTTGTTTATATTTATAGATGAATATACGTAACCTGCTAGGGGTGGGAGTTGGCACAAGCCCTCAAAAATCGAATTTTTAAATAATGAATAATTTAAAAAAAACATTTGCTACAAAGTACTCTTACCAAAGGAAAAACAGGAAAAGGTTATTTGCAGATACTACCCTATATGAAGTTGTAATAAGTAAGAGTGTAATATATATTAATGCTAAAGTACATTTAAGTATAAAACATAATTTCAGTGATAACTGACGAGCTACTAATGTAATTATAAAATAAATACTTGTTTCTGATAACATCAAGACGAAATATCCTCCAAATATATTTAAGAATACAATGAATAATTTATTTTTTAGATGCAAACTGAATTCATAGCAGAGTGACTTTTTTATTTTTAGTAATTCCTATTGTTTTGTACTTCATATAATATTACTTTTATTTGTTATTGTTTAAATACATATATATTTTTTTAAATATTTTATTTAAATATTTTATAACTATATAATTGCTACTACTGGTGGTTCTAGTTAGTAGCAACAATTTGGTTATAAAGTATAAGACGGCTATGTGGCTTCTCTTAAAATGTTAATTTTAATCTTCATTACCTAATAGCAGATGAATACAAAACAATTAGCTGGCCCGCAGACGTTTTTCTGCTCTTTCCGGTGGGTGGCCGAGTTTGAAGAAAGTTTGGACAGAAGATCTCGTTAGTGCGATTGTAGGATAGGCATCGTTTCTGTTTATAAATATCACTTTTATTAATAACTCCACAACAGCGGCACTATCCTGTTCACATTTGTTGGGCCATTAATAAGTTATTGAATAACGTAAACCAACATATATTGTGAATATGAGTCATGTGGGTTCATAAATACAGAATGTGTTAATAACTTGTTTTCAGCGCCACCTATCGAATATTTTGAAAGCCTATTTTATGCGTATTGACGATATATACATGGTCTGAGAATATCAAGATGATTGGTTGAGCCATTAGAAAGTTATTGAATAACGTAATAACTCGAGCACAGCGCCACCTCAGACCACTCGATAGGTGGCGCCTATAGTGCCAAATAACAAGGTCAACTGTATCTGCTATCGCTGCGCTATATAAAGCCGTCACATAACTCCAATTTACATTGTTGAATTTGATTCTGGTAACCTCGAAATATTTACCCTTACATAACACCATCTTGTTGTACCCAAAAGAAATAATTTCTGTATTTTTATTGAAATAAACTTCAAAATAACACTTTAAACATCAACTTTTCAATAGGTAATCAATTAATAATATTAATAATTTTAGAATAATTGAAAAAGTGTTGCTTATAATAAAGTTGTTGGGTATAGTGTCAAAAATTACAATTTTACTTACGCTTCTAATTTTTATAACAAATTCAAAACGAAACACTAATTAGCATTTAATTACGTTGTAAAGTGTTTGTTTAACGTAATCGCCGCTTTCAACTGTATTGGAAGATTTTGAAGCTTTACTATTCCACATCGCAATATTTGCCTCATAAAATATTTAACCTTTCTAGCATCGGCAGTATAATTTGCACCTGCTTTAAGCGTAACACGTGGTCTACAAAAACTAAATGATCTTGTTATGAGAAAATAACTTTCTTTTACAGTAAACTCATATATTACGATAAACTGATGTACATTCATGTACATTTATTAAAAGGAATATAGAATATTTCCAAATAACATCGGTTAAAAAGCTAATATTAACTAAACTCCATTTTGGCCCCACTACAATTTGCTAATTTAGTTACTTTCAGTGATGCACTCTTCGGTGCTGCCTATACCAAATCCGTTAGTATTTCTACGCACATTTCCTCTCAACCTTACGATGATAACAAGAAGTATTACTGGTAATAATGAGAGCATTTTAAAATTACTATAGCATCTTTATTTATCCAATATGTGCAAGTCTAATTACAGAACAAAAATTACAATGTTGAAATATTCATAATAAACCCACTTGTATCCTGTTTAAAATTGTACTAAATCAGCCCTCAAATACCTTAGAATTCACATATTCAGACTTATTGTTAATATTAGTGAATTAGCGTCTGGCAAATCTGCTTTACTTCAGACCGGCAGCTTTTTCATTAAAATTTTAAACATCTACAAATATTAAGATGTAAAGTTAACCTAAAAATTAAAAAAAATATAGTTATTTACCAAGAATTGTCCTATACTACATTTCGAATAATCAGTTCTCATTTTCCGAAGTACCTTGCGAATTACTTGCTTTTTGGCGCAGACTATTTTGGTAAGAACCAAATTACCCAGAATAGCTACGTTTTTTTCCGTTAGTTTTCTGTTGGTATTCGACGTAATTTCCAAAATATAGTAAGCACAGATTAACTGAAACGACTATACGATATGTAGTATTAGAATAATTTAAGTAAAATATGGAATAGACAAAATAAATATCAAATCGGTCGAATGTCAGTAACTGTAGGTTTGATATAATCCAATCATATTGCTAATTTTTAGCACGTGATTTTAAAAATGCTCAGCGATTACCGAGCAGTTTATTATGCTTTGGATAGATGGCGCCACTTAAGGATCGATATTTTGAGGTTATTAGAATCAGAAAAATGTCATTACGTGACTGCCTTATATCGCGCAACGATATTGATACAATTGGCCTTGTATATAGTCGTCTTATACTTTATAACCAAATCGTTTTGCTACTAAATAGAACCACCACTATTAGCAATAAGTTCCATAGTAACAGTTAAAAAGCCACTCCGCTGTGATTTTAGGGTGCATCTGAAAAATAAATTATTCTTTTTATTTTTATATAAAGATAAGATATAAGATATACATTTTTAGACAGCAGTTGACATTTCTCATTTTGCAAACAGTCACCGGGACAATTGACTCAGTTATTAATTTTAAAGAGTTCATAAGTCAAACTATTAATTTAATTATTTTGAAGCATCTTTATGAATACAATAAGTTAACACAATGAAAGAAAAATTAAAAACAATAAAATTGGGAATGTTTCTAAAAGAAAAATCGAATGGGTGAATAAGTTACATTCAAGTGCAATTACGTACGTGTCAGTTCAAAGAAAATATACCACAAATCACATGAGAGATGGCGTGTTTACCTTGCATGTCCGCCATTTGTACATATAATCTCAATAGTGAATTCGTTGAAAAGCTTAGGCTATCGCTTGCATGTTTCACATCAAGATACATTAAGTTAAAATGTACTAATTGATGCAAATGGACCTCGCATGATTGTAATCCTACATAACTGCCGTCATCGATAACAAGTGTAACTGTTAAAGATGGTAATTCAAAGGAAACTATTCATTCTGAATAATGAATCTTTTATTATATTATGGTATGGATAGGAGTTTATTATAAATTGAAGAAAAATTAGTATCACCCAGAAGAATATGAAAAATTAAGCAAGTAGTTTGTTTCTACACTATTACGGAAGTAATGAATTAGGTTCTCTAAAAAAAAGTTTTGCAATCACTGAAAATTATTTGTCAGTATCTAATTGTTTTAAATTTTAACTTATTTCCATATTAGTTATGCAAAATTCGCTTACTATCTGAAGGTAGTACTACATATCAAAGAATTTGTTTGTTTACTCACTGTCCTACATTTTTAGAAACATATTTTAGTGTATTTGCAAGCGACGGAGAAATTATAATATTTCAATATGTGGGGGCTTTTTATGAATGAAAGCTGGCGTGAATTTCAAAATTATAATATCGATTTTTGATAATGTAATTTTATTTTAAAATATAAACCCAACCAATTAGAATTTTTGCGAGATAAATGATTTGCTCTCTTTATGTTTAATCCGCATATAATCTAGATTTTTTTTCATGGAGGCGTCAAATTAAAATACTGTAATGATATTCTTTAATTACATTACTGTTATTTTTTTGATAATTCTGATAAATTTTCACACATCACATTTGTAGATTTTCTATTTTCGACAAATACTTATTCATCTTCTACTAGTCTGTCGACTAATGGCAATACCACCTATATACTAGGCCGTTTAATCATCATCATCTTGATGATGCTGACGATTGCTAATGGTGATAGAATTGTTTACATTTTGTGGTTATATTTATCATTGAAAAGTGCAGCTTTTACAAAAAATTCACAAATCTTCGGCCTGTTACTATTAAAACAAAACGTTTTTGTGTGTTTTTCATGTTTTTCTTTTATTAACATTTTTATTGCACCGTAAATGGTTGTTTTGAAGTAAATTACTCCAATGATTTGATATTTAAAATAACTAGTGTTTGTGCATAACCAGGTTCTCCCTAAAGTAAAAAGAAAACTTGGTGTTTAAGTGTAGTGCTCCAAGTTGTGGTTTTTTTCTTTTACAAGTGACTTCAAATTAAAATAATTGAAGTTGTAGTTCCAATTCTTTCATTGGTTCCAACATAAACGCGCATAATAATTTCAACTCGAGCAGATTTAGTATTTCAATATAATTAATTATTATGTTATTGCTGATTTAAGATATAGTACCTATTGAAAGTTATGAAAGTCAGTTAGCTGCAGAAATCGCTTTTTATAGGTATATGTATTGAGAGGGTTAGAACATGCTGTGTCAAGTGCCTGCCAAGTTTACCTATTTTAGCAAAAACAAAAATTGGAATGTCGAAACATTCAGAAAATTCTAGCCGAAGGTATTGAATCACCAGAAACCGCTTTTTTCAACCAGATCGTTTTCAACTTTGAGTAAGCTTACAAAAAATATTAAATAAAAACTTACGAGATAAATTCTAGGTAAGAGAACATTTGCATTTTTTTATATCGAAGAACAGTCACCACTTGATTTAAAATTATGTACATTTTTTTCTGAACACATGAGTCTGTCAATTAACCAAATGGACGTAAATGACGTAAATATTAAATAGTGTATGAAAATGACAAAAAACTTCTCTTTCCCGTTAATATGACTGATTTAAATAGTCTAGAAAAAGTTACGAATGAAATTTCTGTTTTTTAAAAAATGTCTTAAAGGAAAATCTGTTGAAAAAAATATAAATGACGTGACTGATATTTAAGTTACCTATGAATTCTATCACATAAATATTAAATAGCGTGTGAAAATGACACACAACTTCTCTTGCCCGTGAATGTAACTGATATAAATAGTCTACAAAAAGTTACTAATGAAGTTTCCATGTTTTTTTTTAAGTCCTGAATATAAAGCTGTTGGAAAAAATATAATAGCTAGAAAAGACCAAGGCTGTTATGATTTTAAAAGAACAGATTAATTTTTGAAAATGTTGCAGTAAAAAAATTATTACGTTGCAACAGGGAAACCTTACTATTTTGAAGATGAAAAGCTTCTAAGATGTTGCTTCAACCAGTAGCAAATAGTTTTTTAAAAAGTTATAGGAAAAAGCCACTACAGGAGTTATGTCTCATTTAAAAAGAATTAAACCTTAGCTAGAAACATTTTTTATTATTATGTATATATAAATTTAATCTTATTATGTCGTGTTATAAAAAATCACATAAAAGTATTTTGAATTTGAATTGTGCTTTTTTTAATTAAATACAACTTTTCTTCAATCATAAAAATCTCACACGTAAAATATACCCATATCTCCTCTTTATTATTGATTATATATAATTTATTAATTAAATTGATTTGATGATAAAGAAACGTAAATAATTTTTAAAATAATTTAGAAAGCATTCTGAATTATAGTTAATGCATTCTTTATATGGAACAGCTAAGACTCATGTCCTCTGTAATACAAAGCTCTAACATAGCAAAACTTTAGCCTTGATCAAATAGGTATGTTCACTATAAAACATGAGTATCATATATTAACAACGTCAAAATGAATACCTAAATTTAAAACTATCGGAATGTTGAAAGATATTGCCTGTATATTGAAATTTTGAGAGAGAAAATATGTTTTCGAGTGAATGTCATAAATTTGCATTTGTTAAAATTCATGTTTTTAGATGTGTATTATTCAAGAGTATTATATTATCTTTTAGAAATGTCAAAATCCCATAGAATTATATTGAAGTTAATTTGCAATGAGTTCATAAGATACTATAACGATGTTTTTAAAGAACAGATTTACATAAGAATTTGTATATTGTTAATACTACCATACCATGTTTTTCTAGCATCTGAGGGATCGAAGCCCATTTCATCGGGGTTTAAAATTACTCTGTTCATTATATTTACTTTCAGTGACTCATGACCAATATATACACACAAATAGTCTACATATACACAGACTAAACAAACCAGCTAGATAGAAAAATATCCAAGCTCTTCTATGCTTGTCACATATGAATGAACGGGTACCAAGATGGCGCTAGCAGCATATTGGCGCGGAATTTGAAATGAGCTTGCGTTTGGGATATGTGCAATTAATACGTTTTTAATGTAACAGAAAAATACACAAAACTATTGGACAAATCACACACCAAACTTACACAATATAATACATAAAATTACTCTAATACAATATAGTCCAATGAGTTTATATTACACCACAATTCACTAATTTGCACTCTGTACTTATTTAATCATAAACTCGCGATCAATATCAACTCACTTGTACTTAATATGATGTTCAACAAGAAAGGATTGCAATAATACGTCAACCTTGGTATGCTGTTAGAAATGACATATGACATTGATTGAAGGAATAATATGTATAACAAGAAATTTCAACTGATGCTAGCGCCATCTCATCTCTCGTTCAGTTAATATGACAAAGATGGTAGTGGATTGAAATTCTCATTTTCTAAAAAAGGATGTGTAATTTGGATAAAATTTGAGATTTAGATACTTACTTACAGAGTTTGCCACTATTGTATATCAACTTAGTAACCTCTCTCATTTTTATGACTTTCATATACGTGTAGTATAAGGAAGTATCGTGATGATGAAAATTTTCGTCCTCGAGATTTTTGCAGATGTCCACGTTTTGAAGTTCCCTGATACCGAAAAAGAGGTTTCTAAGAAATATCTGTGTGTGACCACGATAGCGGTCAAACCGCAGTAGATATCAATTCCAAATTTTCTATTTACGTGTATAATCTCCCTCTTGAGATCTGATTAGTTTATCAGTAAAATCGGAAGACCAGAAGTAGCAGTTTACTTCAATGAAAGATTCGAATTTTGGCAATATTTCATCAACTACTAAGTTTAAACAAATTTATAAAGAATTCATATGTACTTACAATTAAAATTGAGAACAATTTTATTTAAAAAGTTTTTCGAAATTCTTACCGGAAGTAGGTTTTTTACTCCTATCAAAAATCAGTTTTTTGCGAATTTTTCGCAAATCATTCTTTTTAGACAGGTACGTTACGGGTATAAAAGTATTTAAAATATAATTTTCAATACCTTTTGTATAAAAAAAATTTCAAAATTCAGACCGGAAGTACCACTTTTACTCTTATCGAATAGCGATTTTTTGCAAATATGACGTAGGTTATGCATTCTATATATATTTATCAAGAGTACAAAGTATGTATTCTATAGTGATTTATTAAGAGAATGGAAGTACTTAGAATAGGAATTTGAATAATTTTTGTGTAAAAAAATTCTTAAAATTCTATTGTTTGAAACGCTCATACGTATAAGAAAGTCGTGTGGTGGCCACACCTCATTATTTAATGCAAGCAAAAATGATTAGCCCAATAGTAATTTCCAATATATCTTATAAGCTACCTATCTCATTCTAGAATTACCATTGATCAGATAAAGAACCAATATTGAGAATTTTTGATTTTAGGAATGTCTCCAGAACTAATTAAAGTATTTAAATATATTACAATCGTTTGTATAAAAAAATTAACATATTGCCTATCAGTCTGCGGAACAAACAGAAATACAATTTATAAATCGTAGAAAGCATAATATGAGGTGAAATTACACATCTTACTAATACTAATTAATACTAATTTATCATTTTATAATTTCTGGGAATGTACAACATTTATCTAAATTCAATCAGTATTTAATATGTAATTATATTAAATAAATACCCATATCAAATATTAATATATTAGGTCTGACAATTTCATTCCCATTAAATTTGATATGTTATATATTTACTTTGTCTTTAGTATACGTAAAGCAAGCAGTCCCAAGCTAATGCAAAAAGAAAAATAATACATTTCCATTTTACTTTGATGAAGGTTATGACAATAGTAGGTATCCATGTGTAGCCGCGTTGGCGCGACGCCGACGTCTGGAAAGTGGAACTCAGTCGCACATTTGCAAAATCAAATCACATATGTATGTATGTTTATCGAAATTACCCGGACTATTAAATGTCATATATTAGGGTATAACTATGCGTGAGAATTCTATTCTGATAAGCAGACTACGCAATACAAAGCCTTAGTAAGTTTTTTTTTTGGAAAGAATGAGCGCATTTATTTTCTTGTCTACAGTCTTATATTTATTAGAAGAAAATGCTAACATGTCATTGTTATAACTACTTTGTCGGCAGTTGAAATGACTAGACAGTCGTAATGGCTAGACGGGATAACTGTTCTCTCAAAAAAACAATGTTGTAGTACTTTTATATCTCATTATTACATTATAGGATTATACCTCTCAACAAAGTCTATAATGTGGAATACGTAGGTATTAATTTCAACATTTGCTACTCATTTTCAGCAAGAAACGTCTTCAAATTATTGAGTTTTCTTGTACGAAATACAACACTTAAGCTTGTGTCGCCTTGAGTCCGAAGTATAATAGTCCCTGGAATTTTGCTGTGAGTGTTCAACAGATATAGCCTAGATTTCTATATTATGTTTGACATTTGTTACATTGAGTTATTAATAGTTTCAACTTATATAGTTGATTGACAGGGGATTAAATGTTAATATTGTTTTTATTTAGAAAACATTGATAGGGTTTATAAATTGGAATGCACTTATAAAGCCGCTCTCCGCCTTGCCTGCGGCCGACGCTTCACGTTGGGGTTTGCCTTCTGACGGTGCATCGTCTTGTCGAATGAACTGTTTCTTCGAGACGCCCACGCGCTTTAACGATACGCAGTTTTACATGCACTTATAACAACGGTAATGAAGCAAGTCTGGGACAGCGCGATGCAGCTGCCCCACTCTTACCTTTTCTTTCTATCACTTATATTCAACTAGTGTTAGTGAAAGTAAGGAAAAGGTAGAAAGAAAATTAGTTTAAGGTTTCTTACTGACGGAATGAAAACAAATAAAGTTTGATGACGCATTTAATTACGTTAAATATTTTACGTACAAACGAATAGTATCACCAATTAAACCAAAGAATTAAGTCCCATAAATCGAGTAATTAACCTTATTACATTTAATAACAAAGCATTTGCGATTTATGAGAGTCCGCGTTTAATTTGTGTGTAAGGGCATTGCTTCTGACCGAGTGGCTAGCGACGTATTACCCTAGGCATTTACCGCAAACCTGTACATATGAAAGTTACTTTAAAATACGAGTCGTTTAAATCTAACTATCAATGAATCGTTTCTTTACTTGATATATCATTACTGCTTATTACCTGAATGCACTATCAAAAACAGCATCGGAAATTAACGGGATTAATTACTCCTTGATTCATGGACGCGCAATCGGAAACAGCGTCGGTAATTTACGAATTATTTGCTGCTTTATACGTATATTCATTACAAAAACAACAAACAGGAATTGTGTAACTAATGACCTCTTTGAAAGTGAATGCACCACCAGAAAAGTAAATGTACCACGAAAGTAGACTTGAATACATACGTCATGAAATCGAACCATGCTTAAAGTTACGTAGACTCCTATAATGATATTATTTTAAAGTAGCTAATTACAAATTACATATAGGTACAAAAAATAATACGTATATTTGCCGAGAAAAGCATTTTTATGAAAATTACGGCAAAAATTAACAATAGTATTTAATATTTATTATTTACATATCTTTATACAACGGCGAACGAAAGCTCGTTGCACACTGTTTAATTTGTTAAATTATATTCCTCCTAAATTACTTTATATTAAATATTTTTTTCATTCAGACTTCTAGCACTCATCAGCTTTATTATAATTGTTACAGTATCAATAATTATTGTTCCCACTTCGATTTATTTAATATTATCCTACCCCCTTGTTCTATAATACAAGGAGCCAGAAAGTAAGACGCCACCACGGTAACTAAACTTCTTTCGAAATTATCAGAAACCAAATTGAAATATCTTAAGAAGTGCTTGTCTATTTATTTATTTATTGCCAGCTTATACGACACTTATGGTCTTACCTTTCACTCTTCCCAAGGGTCTGTGTCAAATATGACAGATACTAGTGCCTCCAGCTACAGTCGCTAGCCCAGGTTCGAAACAGTGTACAATTCGAAGGTCATAAATTGTCAGAGCGCCTATCCGTAGTAATCTACAGTCTATCAACCTGATACTTTAAACTCCGGACCAAGTTCAGTATTTAAATCCCAGGTAAAATGATTGGCAAAACCAAACACACACACATTCAAATTTAATACTAGAATTTATTGATTCGATTTCCAAAATTAAATGGAAGGGTCACCAAAAAGTATTAAATAGCAACAAAATTATGCAATAGTCACCTAAAATTATTAATTACAACAAAATTATTAAATAGAAAAACTGCAGACAAAAATATGGGATATATTCCTAAAGTCAAATATCAACTTCTTAAATTCCCACACAGATAGGAGGCTTAATTAAGAAACATCAATTAAATCATTGTGATTGAATAACAATAACTCTAAATACAATTAACATGTAAGCAGTCCAAGTCAAATTATAAAATTAAACATTAATTTAAATGATAAAGTGAAATATAAAAGCTTGTCTTAGTTGATTTTGAAAATTCATATTAAATGAGGTTAAATAAATGCGAAAAACAAACTATTATTACTAAACCTATAGTTGTCGAGCAGCTTGGTCGCTAAATTGCAAAACCAAAACACAAGCATATGAAACACCCTATATATTAGGGGCAATATGCCAAGCCGTGTGATAACTATAAGCAAGATTCTAGGTGGTATTGAATGTAGGTTAGATATCCTTGTCTTAACTTAACTTAATACACTATGATAATTAAATCGTTAAAAATTATACCTTTTGGCCGATAACTCATACCAAAAGTACCAAAATTACACTGGTTTATAAACTACAAAATATAATACTAGGTGCGGCAATTAAAGTAACCCACTAAATCTCAATGAATTAAAAATATTTGAAAATTAGATAGTAACACGGGCAAAAATTACTTGAAAACCCCACAAAGAGGTTTAAATTATCTTAAAAATTGAACGTTAAATGACTAAATTGAAATTGTGCGAAGGCCTAAATGCCATAAAATTATAATAGTTAAATTTACGATACTGAAATTATGAACTGACAAAAGAAACAGTATTTAATCACTCCGATGTGCTCCGGAAAACTATTACTGGCACGACACAAGGGGCTGTGCCTAATTAAATGAATCGGCAGTGTTTTCTATGCACACTAATTACACTTAGACAGCAACAAAATTGATTCACAGATACCTGAATCTCTCCACACAGTAACAACAAGGACTCGACACAAGATTTCCTCAATAGTTATAACCTCAAAGGATTTCCCACGATGTGCAGAGCGGTAGTTAAAAATCTTCCATTAAAATATCATCGGAATGTCAGCATATCTTCCCAGATAATTAAAAATACAAGTTTGTGCACATGCCTTCTTCCAAATTACAAATGGCTGACACAGTGTTCAATACCAAAAAAAACAACTACATGTCTTCGAAATTTCCATACATGAAACGGCCTGCGTCTCAAAATTCACCATGCAATAATCGCAAACTAAAAGGGTGGAACAGGAAAAATAACGCAATTACAATTAATAAAATATTCGATAATCATACTCACAGTAGCAATTCAACTTCCCAACCAAAAAAAATACATCCTCTAACGAGATTTAAAACGCCATACGTAATTCAATGCTTGGCAAAAATAGTAATAATCCCACGATTAATTGGGTTCAAATTAACGGTACACTAAATAAAAAATTAATTTTGCACAAGACTGACTGAGAAGCAGTTATCTACTTTTGCATCAATAGATGTTGTTAAGACAAAAGCTGGATTCGGAAGAGAAAGATCAGTTTAACGTTCCAGACAATTTGACATAAATTCAACCAAGGCGCCCTCTAATCTATCATAGGAAAACACAATAACAACTGACTAAAACAACTATTTTGGCTTAATTAACGATAATCTAAAGCGGAATAATTATAATATAAATTATAAATCCCCAAACACGCTTACAATAAACAACAAGGAAGTAAACTAAAGAATTTCGGCAATGTTAGTTTTAACATCCATGTGTTTACACTTTTCATTTTCGTTTTGATTGGTGACGCCACATAAGGCTCAATTACACGGGATACACTATTAACATACAGGCCTCTGTGTAGCAGAACATGCCGTCAGAAGCCATCGCTTTTTCTGCGTCATCTTTTGGGTGCTAGATGTCGCTGTGATACTCTCACTGCATTTAACACGCAAAAATGACATGGGTAGCGTTTTAAGTTTTAAAGCTATTGTCGACAGTCTCCACGTACACTGACGAGACCTCAAAAGTCGAAACACCGGTGTCTGTGCGTTCGATTGTCGGCAATGGCACTTAATGTATGTGTGTATCTCAAACACATGTATATATGCAAGTTACATGTCGTGGGACGACGCTGGCCTTGCGAAACGGACACAATGCACGACGATAAGAACGCTTCTCTAGAATTAAGATAGTACTAAGAAAAACATGTAGTTGCACTTTTAACCATTGTAATAATATTAAGAATAAGATGTATAAGTCAGTTAGATACAAGCTCTCGTAAGATAAACCTCTCGAGCGGGATAAATGTATTTTTACTCAATAAATATTTTTTAAAAATCAAATTCTTTTTTTAAAATATTTAACTGGCGCAGTCAGTAGGATGTTAGTGACGCTTTTGTGAATAAAACTCTTTGTGAAAGTGTTCCGTTTTTACGGTTTGTGCTACCTCCTACGCCGGATCTCGAATCGATCAACCCAGGGAACCTAGACATCGGTCCCACGGAGTCTCAAAATCGACCCCACAAGAAGAAACAAAGAAATGAGAATACTACTACACATACTGTAAGTGAATTTACAATTTTAAAATTTATAATCAAATCCTGAATATCCAACATATCCTAAGTGATAGAAATATAAGCTAAATTATAATATTAAGTAAATGAGCGATTCATTAACTAGCTCTGACAGTGAAACTTCTGAGACAAATACAAACGTCGAAGAATTAACCAGAGAATTTACAAACAAAGTAGTTATTAAGGAAAGTAGATTTAGAAACGTAGTATTAAATAATAATCAATCAGATACGATAATGGCACATAGTATAAAAGATATTAGTCCAGCGCATTTATGCGTATTACCAAATTTTGATGGCGACCCTAACACGCTAAGCCGATATATCTCTGCATGCGAACATCTGATAACTATATTTGCAACAGAAAATAATGCGGATCCTATTAATTCTCACTTATTACAAATATTTCAATCCAAATTAACTGGTAAAGCAGGAGTTTTGCTAGGTATAAATGAAAATATAGGAACTTGGCGCGAATTAAAAACATTATTAGAAACAAATTTTTGTGACCAACGTTCAGAGGAATGCCTTGAACAAGATATTCAAAATTTATTTCCACAAAAAGGTGAAAATCCATATGCGTTTGGTATGCGAATAAAAAAATATTAGAAATTTGTTACTATCTAAACTTAAATTGTCAGATACCGATGAGACAAAACGTAAATTTAAAAATGAATTTTATAATAAGAAAGCACTTAGAGTATATTTAAGAGGTTTAGAAATGATAGGTGAAATAGGTCTACGCGTAAGTGTTAAAAGCCCTGCAAGTTTAGAGGACGCAATGACGAAAGTAATTGAACAAGAAAATCTAAATTATTATGCGAAACGCCCGTATAATTTAAATCGCCATGAGGTTAAACCTATAATGTATCATACACCTATTAAAACGCAAATGTTACCAATAATGTCTCACATGCCTATGCAACAAAAACAAAATTTTGGTACAAATTTTAAACAACCGCAAGCCTCGAGTTCAACGAGACCGCCTATGCAGCAATTTAATTCTCGACCAGCATTTCAACAACAATATTATCGTCCACCTGCATATCACCAAAATATGAAACCCGCATCGAAGATGATACAACCATCATTCAAATTCTCCAAATCTCCTGGACAATTACAAGAAAAACGACAACCTAGACAAGTTCCAATGGACCTAGGAAGTTCAACGATTGCCAGACCTGGACCATCACGTCCATCCTCCTATTTCAAATCCACTGGACCACCACAATGGATTTCCGAAGAATTACACCACCAGGACGAAGAAGAAGAAGAATTGCAATATACATACGAAGAGGAAGAACTGCAAAATACACAGAATGAAGAATATTATTCAATTGAATACCCAGAAAACGACTATGGGGAATACTACCAAGAACATGCCTACGAAAAACCAGATGAAGAAGATATACAAGAAGATGTACCAGAGATAGAAGAAATTAAATTAAATACAAACAGTACGGCGAAATTACCATATATTATTGTACCTGAAATCAATGCTAAATTTTTAATAGATACCGGAGCTTCTAGATCAATGATAAGTACGCAAAAGGTAAATGAATATTTTCTAGATTATGTAATTCACGAACCTTTTACGGTACAAACGGCTCATGCAAAAACGTTTCATGATTATGTAATTGATATTCCGTCAATGAAAACCTTTAGAGCAAATCCACAGAAACACAAATTTCACGTATTTGATTTTTCCGATAAATACGATGGCCTTATTGGCATTAATTTACTAGAACAACTAGGCGCAAATATTGATATCACGAATAAAATTTTACAGACAAAATTCGGCAAGATTCAAATACATTTTGAAGATAATAAAATTATATTAGGCCCTAGGGAGCGTAAAATAGTAAAAATACCAGTCACAAGAAATTATTGTGATGTCATTATAAATCATAAAGTTATTGCACCAGGTATAGAAATACCATCTATAATATCAACCGCCAAAGACTTTGAAGCGATTACGGAAGTTGTAAATTTTAACGACCATCCAGTAGAATTAAATATACAAAATCCAATTCCCGTAGAAACGTATCAAGAAAAACCAATCATAGAAAAATCAGTTCATTTAACGTCCACACAAATAGAACAAATTCAATTTGAAAATGTAATGAACAAATTAAGATTAGAACATTTAAACGACGAAGAAAGACAATTAATACAAAATTTATGTATTAAATTTAAGGATATATGTTATGATGACCGATTGCCTCTAACATTTACCAATGAAGTGAAACATAAACTGTATATGAAAGATGAAACACCTGTGTATATCAAACCTTACAGAAAATCTCCTTGGCAAAGTGAAGAAATTAAACGACAGGTAAATAAATTATTAGAGCAAAATATTATACAGGAAAGTCACAGCCCATGGTCCGCGCCCGTGAGTATCGTTCCCAAGAAAATGGACGCGTCTGGAGAAATAAAATACAGAATGGTAATCGACTACAGAAGATTGAACGAAAAAACAATTGACGACAAATACCCAATTCCTAACATATCTGACATATTAGATAAATTGGGACGTGCACAATACTTTACAACTTTAGATCTCGCATCTGGTTACCACCAGATAGAAATGGATGAAAAGGACATCCCCAAAACAGCCTTTAGCACAGAACAGGGACATTTTGAGTACCTAAGAATGAGTTTTGGCCTCAAAAATGTTCCATCCACCTTCCAGAGAGCCATGGATAACGTCCTTCGAGGTCTCCAAGATGATGTGTGTCACGTATACTTGGATGATGTCATTATTTACTCGACAAGTTTGCAAGAACACCTCGTAAAGTTGGAAAAGGTATTCACTAGATTTCAGAAGGCAAATTTTAAAATACAACTGGATAAAAGCGAATTTTTGCGTAAAGAAGTAGCTTATTTGGGACATATTATTACACCAAAAGGAGTCCAACCAAATCCAGATAAAATCGATGCAATTAAAAGATACCCTCTGCCGAAAACCACAACAGAAATAAAAAGCTTTTTAGGACTCGTAGGGTACTATCGGAAATTTATTAAAGACTTTGCTAAAATCACCAAACCTATCACGAATTGTTTAAAGAAAAATCAGAAAATAATTATTAATGATGAATTTAAAGCGGCATTCGAGAAGTGTAAAAATATATTAATCAACAAACCGATTTTACAATATCCAGATTATAGTAAAACATTCATTTTAACAACTGAAACAGAAAGAAAATATTCGACTATCGAAAAGGAACTTCTAGCCATTATTTGGGCTACTAAATACTTCCGCCCTTATCTCTACGGAAGAAGATTCATAATGTATAGCGATCACCGACCTCTAGTTTGGTTATCATCACTAAAAGAGCCAAATTCAAAGTTATCCCGGTGGAAGATAAAATTAGAAGAATATAACTATGAAATTATTTATAAGAAGGGCAAATACAATACAAATGCCGATGCTCTATCAAGAATAAAATTAAACACATTGGAAACCAGTTCAACGAAGGGTAACGTAGGTGATGACACCGAAAAACTTCTGAAAGAATTGAACGACGATCAATTACAAGTATTAGATAAAGTATTAGATCAAGCACTAACAAAAACAGCTGAAACATCTGAGGAAGCCGATGAAGAAACAGACACAGCCGACGAAACAGGCCCAACGCAACCAACTACGTCAAATACAAGACATTCAAATATCAATGATGAACCAAAAAATAGCATCCCGTGTATAGATGAAGCAATCGACATAAGAACACCACAGTATCACGTGGAATGGACATATGTGCAAGAAAACAAAATTCTATTTCAACAGAATCAAGGAAAGAAAATTTATAAAGTGCAAATACCGAAAACGGAGAATTACGAACAAATATTTCAATTTATACGAGAATATATGAGCCAAGGCAAGCACTACTTATGGTTTAAACAAGAACAATTATATAAAGACTTTTGTAAGGTATACGTAGAAAATTTTAATAATAACGGTCCTAAACTATATCGCTGTATGCTAAAATTAAAGGTCATAGACAATATAGAAGAACAAATTGAAGTAATTAGACAAAATCATGAGGGAAAGCGGAACCACCGTGGTATTAACGAGACAGTAAAACAATTACAAAGAAAGTATTTTTGGAAAAACATAAAAGAAACCGTATCGATATTTATAAAAAAATGTGAACTATGTAATAGAAATAAGTACGATAGAAAACGCCCACATCCCCCGTTAAATGTGACAGAATTAGTTAACATACCGTTTGAAAAAATTTATATAGATGTATTTACAGTAGATGGAAAATTATTTCTTACATTAGTTGATTCATTTACTAAATTAGGACAGGCGATTAAAGTAGATAGCAAAAACGCTATTGAAATATGTGACGCTCTTATTACATACTTTTCACTATACGGTACACCAGAACAAATAGTAACCGATGGAGGACTCGAGTTCAATAATGAAGTAATACAGGAACTTCTAGAAAAACATAAAATAAAACTCCATATCTGTACACCACGTAATCCGAACAGTAACTCTAACATCGAACGATTACACTCTACCTTAATCGAACATTTAAGATTACTGAAATCTCAGAATAAAAAGGATAGTATTGAAAAGCTGATGAAATTAGCCATAATAGCTTACAACAATTCGATTCACACAGCAACAAATTTAACCCCTTTGGAAATAACTTTCGGTCACACAAAATTGAAGGACCCCTTCGACATGTATTACGACGAAAGGTTTTACAGCGATTATATTAAAGAACATGCTAATCGTCTTAAATTATTATATGAAAATCTAGGCGACAAAATGCAAGAGAACAAAATAGAAACTATTAATAAACGCAACGAAAATGCCAAATTAAAGCCGTTTCAAGTCAACGAAAAAGTTTATGTCAAAAGAATTTCAAATAGAAATAAAATATCGGAAGCTTATCAAGGTCCATTTACCATTAAACAAATTAACACGGACAATACTGCATTAATTACTGACGACAAAAATAAAGAACGAAAGGTCCATACCAAAAACCTAAAACATGGCATTGTTACAGAGCCTGCGGCCTCGCCTACGGAGCTACAGGAAGCATAAAAATAAAGAAATTAGAACAGACACCAGAATTATTACCTATAAAATTGGGAAAGGCCCACAACATACGAACATATTGGAACCTCGTAAATATCTACAAATTAGACGATTTAATCTTTGAAGTCCAGCAAATAGAACAACACTCTAAACTAGCAAGATCCGTATTGGAATTAAAAATCTATAATGCTAATCAATTAATGGAAATCCAAAATTATGAAAAGATATTAATACATGGAACGAAAACAATGAGAACTAAATTAAGGCAAATATTACCCATCGAAAGCAAGAAAAGAAAAAGAGGTGCATTCAATATTCTAGGAAATATTATAAAAGCGGTCACAGGAAACTTGGATCAAGAAGATGCACAAAAATACGACGATGCAATTCAGGGTATCCTAAACAACGAAAATAAAATTAAAGCAGTGGCACAAAAACAAATAACGCTAACTATGAAAGCCATAGAGACATTCAATACAACTATCAAACTCATACAAGATAATCAAATATTATTACATGATAGAATAAGTAAATTAGAATCAAAATTCTTAGAATACGTCGAAACCGAAACAGCAATTCACATTGTATATGAACAGGTAATACTCTTAATAACGATGATAAATGAAGTGTTAGACACACTAACAAATGCATTAACGTTAGCAAAGAATGGAATCTTTCACCCATCAATCATTAAACCAGAAGAATTATTAAACGAAATTAGAAACTTATCATTACCTGAAAATATAAAACCACCTATGGAAATTAATTTACGTAATATACATTTAATAGAAAACATTGTAAAAACAAAAGCTGATATAAAAGCAAATACAATCACTTTTATCATCCAAATCCCATTTGTCGAAATCGAACCATATACATATTATCATTTGTATCCGCTTCCTATCCAACTAAACGATACCAAATTCACTGTAATTAACCCTAAGACCCAATATTTGATTATAAACGATAAACAGTATGTAAATTCAAATATAAAATGTAATGGAATGAGTTACGAAGAATTTCTATGTGAATTTCAAGAAACCCAACAAATTAATAAACATTCACCATGCGAAGTTCAACTATTGACCTTCTCGAACAACTACACAGGGTGTGAACATGGAATAGTGGAATACAGAAACAAGAAAATTATTAAATTACCGCGAAATCAATGGCTAATAGTTACCCCATATGAAATGAAGATCATTAAGCAATGTGGAGAAGAAAAGGATATCGAAATTATCAGAGGGACATATATAACCGAAATAGCGGACGAGTGCCGTATAAAAATAGAGGATACAACGATTGGGACCCTAGGACAAACATATGCAGCCAATAAATGGATAAACCTACCGAAAATCAACAACCGCCCGTACCATGTAAAACAAGAAGAACGAGAAGAGAAAGAAAGTGGAGTAAAAAACACCCAATACAGGAATATCACGAAAATACATGAAAAATTTGAAGAACTACAAAACGAAGTTCAAGCTATGGACAACGGGAAACCTCACAATCACCCAATTACCATTTGGAGTATATTAATAATTTTAATTCTGTGTGTTATAGGTATTATTTTATTGTCGAAGAAAATAATATTTCAAGAAAATATAAAAGTAGCTGAGGCGCCGGAAATTCCTGGAAATCATCCGTTGACCAGTTGAGAAGCTCGTCAACGTAATTTTCCATCTGCGAGGGGAGGAGTTACATGTCGTGGGACGACGCTGGCCTTGCGAAACGGACACAATGCACGACGATAAGAACGCTTCTCTAGAATTAAGATAGTACTAAGAAAAACATGTAGTTGCACTTTTAACCATTGTAATAATATTAAGAATAAGATGTATAAGTCAGTTAGATACAAGCTCTCGTAAGATAAACCTCTCGAGCGGGATAAATGTATTTTTACTCAATAAATATTTTTTAAAAATCAAATTCTTTTTTTAAAATATTTAACTTGCATATACGTTTTACGTATAAATGTATATATGTAAGTCACAGTATTTATTTACTGCTTGATGTTAGTTTTAATATCCATGTGTTTACACTTTTCATTTTCGTTTTATATTTTAATTGTTGTCTGGTTCGAATTTACGGCTCATACAATCCAGAGCATTGTGTTAGTTTGGTTGATGAACGCTTGAAGAGTTTTGGTGATTATCTCTAAACTGGAATCATCGGCATGATCACTGACAAAGCACAAATTTGCATTTTATGATATTCGTTTAAACTTAATTTATGATAAGTGAAATCTCATTTTACATTGTTATTTCTGAGAAATGTCTTTCTTGTAATATAGTATGAATTTTATCTCCTTGAATGCATATATAGAAATTATCTTATTGCTTAATTTATTATTTTGTCCTTTCTTGAGTATCATAATCACAGGAAGCATATTGTAGAAAAAAATTATGTTTGAAATTTTATTCTCTCAGAATAAAAATATCTATTAAGCAAATATGTAATATGTAAATTTAATTTAGTACAAGGTTACTTTGAATTATAAAAAAACAATACGTAAGAAATCTTTTTTTATGCTCAGACATATCAAAATGTGCGTTTTTTTCTTGATTATTTACTTGCGTTTCTATTGATAGTAGTAAAACAACATACAAATTATTTGAATATGAAAAAGTCATGCTTTTTAATACCCAATGTTTTTATGCTTAACTTAACCAGTAAATTAAGCACTAGGCTATCAAATTATGTATAAAATCAACCCTTTAGTAACTATTTTACCTTCTCTTGTGATGAATTATATAGAAATGAAGAAACTGAAACATTCAACTCATAATTAATTAATAAAATGTGAAAAAAAGAAAAGATTTATCTATACTACCTATATACGTCTTGTTTTTCCAGTAAGGTCTGCTTTGAAATTAATGCCAATTGAAACTGGGAAACGAGATCCTACGTGCACTGTATTCTAAATATGCTTTCGTAGCTACCCATAGAATATTTTGTCGCGATCAGATTTATGTTTGGTGTCATGTGTGAGAGTAATTTACAATGAATGCTGTAATAAATAATTCCCCACAAAAATGAGATTTGCACTGTGATAGGATTTGTGTTAGCAAGGAACAATAGCGCTGCATTTGGGAAATGGTGTCGATATAAAATTCAAAGGTCACATAAAAGGGTAATTTGGTTTTAACAGCAAGTGACGCATAAGTAATGTATAAAACGTGAGGGTAACTACGGATTTAAAAAAAGAAGTACTATAAAAACATATAAGGCACTGTTAAAGATGGGAAATATTTTAGGTACAGTCACGGTTTCTACTTTTTAACCTCACCACTTGAGTGGTGAAGTTAAAAATTGAATTAATTGAAATAGGTATTATTAAAAGTTGTGATATTTTTTTCCGTGTCGTTTGACATAAGTTGGATAAGAATCCTTTGAGAGATTCCAGTGCAAAGGCGATATAAGAAAACCTGTAATTCCGCAAAGTTATCCAGTTTTGAAAATATTTTATTTGAAAATTTCAAATATTGGTGTGTACTTTTAATCATACTGTTTTTACATTGAGGGATATTTATAGTATAAACGTATACTTGTTTTGCATAATTTTTATAATTTATGCAGGAAATAATTTCTACCCTCACTTTTCCTTCTCGCGACTAGACGCGAGTTAATATAATAACCATAAAATTGATTTATCTCGTGCTTTATTGAATAATGCGAACTTCCCGCATAAATATATGTACCTAGAACTTGATGTTAAGAGAACAGCTATAGAATATTCATACTTTTCAGACAATTACTTTTGCTTAATATTATTAATAATAAAGAGGTTTTATTACTTCATTTTTCTTGTTATCAATGTTCTAATACTGAACAGTAGATGTTCAGAGAAGTGAAACGTCGTATAATTGTGAATCTTTTACAGAATCCTTTCCAAACATAATCAATAAAATCTTTCAAGATATCACATGATGTGAGTGTGTATGGGGGATAAAGTATGGCGCAATGGACTCATAATGAGAACGCATTATCTTTATAAATATAATGCTTGGGTACATATTTTTGTGAAGACATTTAGTACCTAATTAAAAACTCAGGTGTGGTAATAAATGTAATTATCTCTATAATTAGATATTTTTAAACTTTTGAATACCTTATTAAATGACCTGGATAGGAATTTTCAATTTCTTTTTAATATCTTCAAAGTTATTAATTATCAATTACCAATGTGTCATTCTTATTTCAGGTAATTAATGCAGTATAAAGTCTAATAACGAATAATCTTACCAGGCACCTGACTATAGGCGGACAGAATACTGTATAAAAAATAAAATATACTCTTCGAAGATTAAGATTTAGGCTAATCTGATATATTTGCAAAACTTTCCACTTAATATTTCGACTTATTACTTATTACAAAATTAAAAATATCTCCAAAATCTTTTTTATATATACATAATCGTTGGATCGTCTGTTAATTATGGTATAACTTCTGAAAGACTTGACAAATTAAGATCATATTTGCACAATGTATTTGCTTTGTCAAAACGATGGTTCATAGCTCTGCTGGGATACGATAAAATATAAAAATATAAAGTTCGGAGATTTAAATGAGACAAAATATGCTGCATGACATGGAAAGTGCAACACCAAGAATGGGTGCGAATTTTTTGACCAAACTTGGTAGAAACGTATAACTAGTCAAAAGCAATAATTGTTTAAAATTTTGTTGCGATAGATCAAGTGGTCATGACACATCTGACACTTCATTCAGTTCTCGCTGACATTAATGTGTGGTGTATTAATTGTTTGTTTGAAATTAATTTCAACGGTTTTGTCTTATTATACCTTTGTTTAACGTGTTTAAAGAGTTTTATTATGCCTAGAGTGCGGCAACGTGGAAATTATCGCCAATTAAGCGAATTCGACAGAGGTCGAATTGTTGGTTTGCGAGAAGGTGGTTTTTCATACAGGGAAATTGCAAATCGCCTTAACCGGAACCAATCCACTATTATGCGCTGTTATCAATCATGGACTAGGGAAGGTCAGGAAAGACGCCAAAGAGGAACCGGAGGCCGAAGAAGAACTAATGAGATACAGGACCGCCGCCTTCGCTTAATGGCACTAAGAGACAGGTTTTCCAGTACCAGATCAATTGCTGACGTGTGGTTAGGTAATATTGGTTGTCCTGTAACCCTTCGAACCGTTTATCGTCGAATTAGGGGTTTCGGCTTACAACCTTATCGTCCACATCTTGTGTTACCACTTACGGCTCAACACCGACAGCAACGTTTGGAGTGGTGTAGATTACGACTGCACTGGAACGTGGAGTGGCACAGGGTGGTATTCAGTGATGAATCTCGATTTTGTCTAGGGATGCATGATGGCCGTATGAGGGTCAGACGAAGACGTGGGGAACGTCGTGATATTCAGTTTTCCGTTGAAAGGCATGTGCATCGAGCAGTGGGTGTTATGGTATGGGATGCTATAGCATATGGGAGTAGGTCTCAATTGGTGTTCATCCAAACTACCATGAACGCCCAGCGTTACATTGATGAGGCGGTAGAACCCCATATTCTACCATATCTTCAAACGCTCGAAGATCCACTTTTCCAGCAGGATAATGCCCCTCCCCACGTAGCGAGAATTTCTATAAATCGCTTGGAAGAGGCTCATGTCAATATCTTGCCATGGCCACCCAAATCCACCGACCTCTCGCGAATAGAACATGTGTGGGACATTATGGGACGAAAACTTATGAATTTAGCCAATCCCCCGCAGACACTAATAGCTCTCCGGCATGAATTACAGGTTGCTTGTGACACCATACCCCAAGAGGATATCGACCACCTAGTCGAATCAATGCCACGAAGAGTGAGGGAGTGTGACACTAATAGGGGCGGTTCAACACATTATTAATAAAAATTATGTTAAATTGTGTTAGTCTTTTGTTTTTTTTCTTTGAAATTTTAATCAATTATTGCCTTTGACTAGTTATACGTTTCTACCAAGTTTGGTCAAAAAATCCGCACCCCTTCTTGGTGTTGCAGTTTCCATGTCACATATTAAAAATATCAGCTTTTAAATGTAAAAATTATTCAACAGCTTTAAACTACAAGTACTAATTTTATTCTGAAGTATATTTGTACGTTATATTTATAATGCCAGACTAATAAACGTCGATGAATTAGAACATACTTAGATGTATTTATATCTAACAATAAGTAATATGAATAATGAGCCTATAAATTCAAAATTTCGGATTTAGCAAATCCCTAGGAAATGCACCAGAATTCCGATTCGGTAAATTCTTAATGTAAACATCTGTAACAGAGTAGATAAAGGTAATTTCTGTACTAAATCTCTTTCTAACGACTATAGCAGTGGTAACAGTTTACCTACATTGTAATTATACCCCTAACATTAATTACAAAACCGTTTCATTAAACCGAGGGACTGGAAATAGTTTCCCGCTTCCCTCCGTTTAAATTATTCCTTGAAAGGTAAATTCAATCAAAATATGTTGCCGTTGACATTATTATAATTACGCCTACAACTGATGCCTCTACGTAAGTAGATACGACGTGCTTAAGATTAAGTTATTGCGAAACATTATTTTAATACCAGAATGATTTTTAGACAGCTACTAAATGAGTGTTCCTGGCTTTGGTGAAGTGTTTGGCACATATTCTACGCTCTGTTGTTACTCAGAATAGTCGAATACAAACATATAATAACAACTGTATTCAAATTGAAAACGTTATTGCAAAGTAAATTTCATGATTAGAATTTATTTACTGTAAAAGCATTAAAATTTCCACTACTATGTCAATATTCAAGAATGCTCCTCAATGTGGGCTGTATAGGAATAATATTGTATTATTTATAAATATTAATTTAAAATCAAATACGAGGTAGGTACACTCAAAAAATCAACCTTGGAAATCATATTACCCTATTTGTAGTTTGCTAAATAAAGTAAATATGTTGAATATGATTACAAATAATAACAAAAATAAATCTCTATTTCATTTCTAGTTTACTGGAATTGGTTTTCCAGTACTTTTATTTTGCCCTAGATCAACAGCTCATATGAAATTATTCAAAAATAATCTGTTATATTTGATATAAATAGCCAAGTGACATATTAAAATTAAAATGTTTTCATATTATTTATTCTTTCCAATAATTGTGTATTTAAGTTTTCAGAAGTCATTTTCGTCAAATATTAACTTTCCTCTCCTGCTTTTATAATGTGTTTCAAACCGGAGCTGTTTGGTAATACTATCTGAAGGACTCAGAGTAATTCCCTCTTACAACATCAATTATTTTTCTAATTCTTGTTAACCAAGTCTTACTTTTCAGTCAATTAAGCGCTCTTAATATTTATCTTTATCAACGTACTATCCGCATGTTAAGTTTTCTAAAATTTGTTTATATTATAAATTATTAATTTGTTAATATCTCTTTGTTTTCCTTTGCAAACACTGAATTTTACTTTAAAGTAAAATACCAATTATTGCTTTATATACGAACTTGTTTCCTATATATCCATTTATAATTCACAATTATAATATGTTACATTTTAAATTTGGTTTGTTTATCTTAGGGCTTAATTTGTTGTTGTTTTATTTTTGAACGCCTGTGTACGTTAATTTGAAATTAGAATCTTTATTTTGAGTTTAGAATTTTGCATTGTATAATTAATTTATTGTTTATTTATTTTTTGATGTTATCGCGCCTTAGTTTTTCTGATCAGGTATTGTATTATATTTTCTTAATTAGAAGTCTTATTACTCGGTTTTTGCTTTTAAATTTATTTGACTATTCGTTGTAATATCGTACGTTTCTTAATCTTTAATTTAATGACGCGCGCATGATTGTTGAGTCGGATCGTTAAGTGCTTAAAGTTAACTTGGTCTTAAGTCGTCGTCGAAAACATCGATTGTGCGTGGCGTTAACCATTCGATTTCTCGCATATTCGTTATTGGGATGTTGCCAATACCTTTTCAGGTGGGATAAGTAGCTAGAATTTAATATTATTGTGTTTAATTGATTTGTTGGAAGAAAATTGCCGGGTGTGTATTTCGCATCTTTAATTCCTTCGGGCTCAGCCAGTGTTGAATTTGGTAGCTCCTGTTTAATTAACCTTTGTGGGTACATTATTTGTAACTGAATTCCTAAGTGTCTCCTTTCCCTGTTGTCCGATTACCATTTCGAGGCAGAAAATTACCCATTAGTTGGAGGGTTTATGCTGAATCGCGGTCACAACATTGCACAATCATATTACTACCCTTCAACAACAAGGAATAGAATTTCTCTTGGGATTTGAAAGAACGCCTCCGTTTTGGAGCCTTCTTGTCGTCTAAATTCATATAAAACTAGTTAATAATAATTTATTTAGTGCCACATAAATAGCTATTCGGTTAATTTGACAAATTGAATGTTGGGTCATCTTTATTTATGTTGTGAATTACCTAACCATAATTAAGATAGATTTTCGGATTGGGGTTTCTTGCTAATAAATTCTGAGTATATAGAGGGGATGTTGTGTATTTAGGTGTGGGTGTATTTGCCGTCAATGAAGTATTGAAGAGCGCATTGAACTTTAGTTTTCTTTTGAAAACTAGAACGACCATTATATAAATTATAATGTATATTTAATGATTAATGTAAAACTAACGTAGTTATTATTTTATGTGAATTGATAGAAAGGATTTTCAGTAAGTAACAAAATAAAAAAGAATCAGAACTCGTCTAAAGACTAGAAAACTAGAAATTTAAGAAATTTAGAGTAGTAAGAATAATGATGATTGAGTAATTATGAGTTTTGTTTAACTAATAGCAATTAAAAACGTTCCAGTTGTATCACCTGGATGAGCAGCGACTAACGAAATTGTAGTATAATTTTTCGTATAGCCTACTAAATAAACTATTAGTATTTACTTAAGGAAACAAGTCGTATAAAATACATTTGTCACATAGAGTAGAATGCATTAAAAAAGAACAAATTTAAAATTTTGTTAACAATTCGTAAGACTAATAAAAAAAATATGTTTTAAGTCTAACTTTGCTGACGCAATATGAAAACCTTTTTCTTTTAATTCATCCCCAATTAAAACTATTTGACTTTTTATTTGCCTTTAGAAATAATTGTTTTTATTAAATACTAGCAATCGGTAAACATACAAAATTCAGTTGAAAGTACTGAATTTAATTTTTCTCATTCAATTAAAAAATATCCAAGATCTAAGATCCGATGTGACTATTTAACGATCATAATGTTTCTATCGTAATGTATTCTGAAACGGTGTACATTGGATTATAGTATAGAAAGCTGTAAATTACGAGTACTATCATAATATTTACTTACTTTTCATTTACCATTTCTAGTGGGAGTTAAATAAACATTTCAACAAGTTTCAACAAACAAGTCGTGGAATCTTAGTATCGGAGAGAAATTTAAAAATCAACGATTTTTATAGAATTCCTCGAAGTAAGAAAACAGACTAAAAAGACATGTATATCTAGTAGGAAAGGATTTCAAGGGATGAGAATACGCTTTTCGTTGATGTTGTCGTTATTGTAGGGAATTTGTGAACGTCGGGTCACCAAAACAAAAGAAGAAAATCAGAGAAATTTATTTTTCTTGTGTTTGCTTATCCATCGCATGTACACTACATTTGAGATGACGATCAGTTTTGGACATTTGAAAAATGAATTCCCGTAACATGTAGTAGTATTTGTTTTGATTATTAATAGAGTCCGTGAATACGGATGATTAAATTTCATCAAAAGGAATAAAAATTATATTGTAATATCAAATATTTATCTCTTCTCTTTGAAAATTGCCACTTATTGAAACTATTGTTTTTATGTCGATATAAAATAAAAAAATGTTAAGCTTCTAGCCGCATTATAACGTACTTATAGATGTTTAAGAAATGCAAATATGTTTGTAAAATTTCTGGGCATATGGAAGATATAGCGAAATCACAAAAAAAAATTATTATTGCTTTATATGGACTAATAAACCACCTGTTCTTATCTAATGTTCCTCCACTAATAAAGCCTTTAATGCTTATTAATATCTCTGTTTTTCTGTAGATCTTTTAAATATTAAAATACACAATATTTCTCTCTGAAAAAAAATTTTTTCGGAATTGCGCAACAGAAAACAATAATTACCTTATTATTAAAAAGAAAATGTAGAATTAAAGTTTAAGTACCTTTCTATAACAATTTTATAATATTCCTCAAAAGTTTCCAAGACAGTAATGTATAGTCGATCGCATATTTTTTCAATAATAATTTTTTTTGCAATAGATAATGACCTTTTTTCCAAAAACCAGTTTTTCTATCTGATAAATAAGTAGTGCTTTCTTTAGAGTTTTCATAATATTCACAGCTTATTTAAAAAAGATAAAAATGTAGGACTTATAATGACCGATATTAATGCATTAAATAAAAATTACACGTTACGTGTGATAATGATTCTGTTCATTTACGAGCTCAATATGTATGCGTGTAGATTGCACGAACAAAGACAAGTGAAGTTGAAACCGTTACATTGAGAAAATACGTTATAGAAGATCTTTTAGAAGATTTGTTCTTCATATTCAACACTTTTACGACTTATTAAAATTGCACTTTGTATATTAATATGGAAACATTAATTTTCAAACATTTACATATTTATGTCAGAGTGTTTTTGTTTTCTTTCAGCACAAGATCTTAACACGGATTTTTTAGTGAATTAATTCTAATTTTTTTAAATTTATTTTTTACTTTTAGTACTTACATTTTTTATATTATTATTATTCAGATTACTAATATTACCCACAATGAACTTGAACAATTATTTGAGGAGCTTAGGTATAATATTTTCATTTAGTGTTCCTTAAATAACAGATAGATAATATAATCGGATTTTTTTGTTGTTGGGTGCCCTAATTTTCTGAAAATTTTCTTGTTTTCTGTTGACATCGCCGAAGAGCAACTTTGAAAGTCTCCAGTCTAAGTTTCAAACATTGCACAATAAATTATATTCAGTGTTTAACAGACAGCTTGTTAAAATAGTAATAAATGATGCATGTTCATCACTGTGTAGCATATTTTGTTGGTGCAGTTAAAACGTATAATTTTGTAGGTTTTATCCTAATTCCAATCTTATATACTTCATAAATTAGATTGTAACATTTTTTAAATATATTGCGATAGTTTCGGATTAGATACGAGAACCAAGGTATTTATTTTACTAGAAACACGTTCCGTTAATTGCTGCTAGACACAGGAGATAAGACAATTACTCTCCACGTAAAAGAGCACCTCCACTCAATGCTATAAGCGATATTACAATAAAACGTATTACCATTCGGGTTGAATATAATACTATTGTGATAGCAGAAGAGAATTATTATATCTAAAATTAACGATTATTGGTTAGGAAATAAGGGCTTGAGTTTATATTTTGAAGATCATTTCAATGAGATTTATGTTTTCAAACCATAATCCTATGATTGCAAATGGGTTAAGATTAGTAAGTAATACACTGTATGACATGTGCATTTTAAAAGGTAAACTAACTTTCAGTTTGTCAGACTGTATTATACTCGTACCTATTTATTTATTGGACTATTGTTTGAAAACATTATACATAAATTTTCCACTATAACAGCTTTTACAGCAGAAAATTAGAAGCGGATTGCTATAAATCTGTCTTAATATTGGTGCTTACAATTAGTTGTAGAGCGTCGTCTGAAAACTACCTAATGTAATAGCGGAATACGAACAAATTGCGATAGTCATGACCATATATAATATTAATGTCAAGTTAATTTACATTTCAGTGAAATATTTCCCGGAATAATATTTTCTCATCCACTCAACGTGTGTTTAAGGCGAATAAGAAATAATATCTCCAGTTTATAGTTATAGTTACAGTCAACATTGCAGGTAACAGCTACAAAACCTTTTTAGTTAGTAAAAAAATCCAAATGATAGATGCACTTTGATCCATTGTTTTACAAATTGCTATAAAATTACTTCCAATGATTCATTGCGTTGTTACATGGTAAAGTATGTACTTGGTATAGAAACAAACAGTGTATTAAAGTCTTATTTAATATACCTTCTTTCTTATTTTCTTTTAGACTTTGATTAACAGGAATATAGTACATATCTTCAATTGTATTCCAATAGTTTTACTAAAACTATAGTAGAAACTGTAGGTAATTTTAAGTTATAATAAGAACTTCTTTTCGATATGAGTAAAAGTGTTACTTCAGGTTTGAATATCGGAATTTTTTTAAACAAGAGTTGCTCCAAATCGAGTTCTAAATACTTTTGAACACTTGCTGAATCATCATTTGCGAGATAATTGCAAACCACTATTAGATAACAGTGAAAGCGCTACCACCAGTGCCAATTTTAATTTTTTTCTATACGAAACTTATTCAAAATCAAGTTCTAAATACTCTCACAGTATTAATAAATCCGTTTAAAAAGCATGATTTTCAAAATATCTGCAAAAACTATTTCTCGGTAGGAGTAAAACACTTACTCCAGGTAGGAGTTCTCAAAAACTTTTTTTTATAATTCCTTCTCAAATTTAATTTTGAATACACTCTTTAGAATTTTATTTTTCAACTGAAATAAACTACTACTTCCGGTTTACTGATTTCACTGAAAACCTTCTTAAACATCTCAAAAGTGAGATTATACTTGATGAATTAAAGAATTGGGTTGAGAGCTTTAGCCGTAGGATTATAGAAGTATTAACGTGTATTGGAAATAAATTGGTCCAAATAATTTTGAAGGGGCAACAAAGCAGTCGAAGATGACCCAAGATGGGAAAGACTTTCTTAAGCAATTATTCGATGGTTCTCAAGGAAGGTGTTTTTGGATATAGCAAAAATTCTTGATGTCATATAAGTGAAAAAGGCTCTACAATAAGTCTATAAGAAAATTATTAAAAAATAGAACACTGTAATAAAAAGGTTATTTTGCTTCGTGACAATAGCGGAATTCACAAAGACCATTAAGTCTAGTATCTATTATCTTTGTTTAAATAAAAAACGATATGATTTTTTTGAAGATTTCTGTCAAGATTTATTTATAGCATCGCCTTATAGAAAATACCCACCTTGTAATAAAGAAATAAACTTTAATGGATTAGATGTAGAAAAATAGAATATTACTTTCCTTTGTACTCTCTTCCGTCATAGCTAGATAGATAAAGTATACAATTTTTCTTCCTATATCCTGTTAGTTATTTATATCTTTCATTCATAATTTTCTTAATTAATTATTTAGAATATCTGTTGTCTCTTAGACTTGCTTAAATAAATCATATGCAACAATAAAGAATAGATCTACCGTTTCACTGAATGTGAGTAAGTAGGAGGATGCGACGATTTATCGTGGTCATTTTACCGTAGCCGATACGCCACGGTTGATTCGGTATCGATCGATTCGCCTCCAGCCGATTTACCGCTATTGGTATGATACCTAATTGATATTCCCTCAATTGATCAAAACAAAAATGCAAGCAACTTAATATTTATTGCATGGTTGAATTATTAAATTGTTAACAGTCTGAAATCACAATCATTCTGTCTCTCATCGAAAACTTTCACAGAAAATAAACTTCTAATATTTACATGCCCTCATTGAAATAAAAGTAATCAATTTTATTTTTATTAACTCAACATGCGCCGAATTATCCTTTATCCTAAATAAGAAATACGATCAAATAGGTAAGAACTAATCATCCATCATTATTGCGTCTGGTAAATAAACTTGAATTGTGCATAGGCTGAGGAAAAGCAAATGCTTCATTTATGCACAACTATTATATAAACTTACTTCACGCAATACGTGAATTTATTTATAACTACTATTTATAATGACTATTTTGCACAGCAATATTTTTGACCAACAGATCTATTACCTGGTGAGTTCACCAAAATTATTCTCGTCTTATCGCCTATCAAAAGTATAACACGCGACCCCAACTCCATAGGCCACAAACAAAAGATACCTAAATCAAATCAATCACGCATTCTACCTTTTTAATTGTTTTATGTTTATTTGGCAAAATTATTCACTTGATTTGACTCTTTGATAGAGATAAGGACTTCTGAATATCTAATTTCTAATCTTAATTTATGCGATTAGTATTAGTGGGACGTAACAATTCAGGTTGTTGGTAAAATCCGCTGTATACAAATTTAAAAGAATTGATTGTGCGTCTATTTTTGCTCAGCCTCTTTGCAGAATACTTAATTTATCTCTGCAGACATCTGTCTTTCCTCAGTCCTGGAAGGTAGCTTGTATATGTCCTATACACAAAAAGGGAGATAATACCAATGTTAATAATTGTAGACCAATATCAATCCTACCAAACTTTGCCAAGGTGTATGAGGCTATACTATATGAACATATATATAGCAGCATTAAATCATTTTTGTCGCGGTGCCAACATGGTTTTATGTCCAAGAGGTCTACCACTTCGAATCTCGCCACATTATCTCAGGCTTTATGAGCAACACTGGACGATGGGGGGCAGATGGATGTTATTTACACTGACTTCTCTCGAGCTTTCGACACCATTGAGCATGCCGCTCTCCTGACTAAAATGAGTTTGTTCGGTTTCAGCAACTCACTGTTAACACTGCTTGGTTCTTACCTTGCTGAAAGAAGTAACTTCGTCTACTATAATGGCTACAAGTCAGGGATGTATATTTCTACCTCTGGAGTTCCCCAGGGTTCCAATCTTGGACCCTTATTATATAACATCTTTGTCAATGATTTGATAACTTCAATCGATTGTAATGTTTTGGCTTATGCTTATGATTTAAAAAAAAATTCATCGCATTGATAGGGCTTAGGATGCTGCCTTTCTTCAAGAGAACTTGGACCGAGTCACACATTGGTGCTCTTTAAATAAATTGAAGTTGAACATCGACAAATGTTGTTATGTTTCGTTTACCAGAAGACCCAGTAGATTTAGCAAGAATTATTCTATTGACAACATCTCAATTAACCGCAAAACGCATATCAAAGATCTCGGAGTTACGTTTGATGAAAGGCTCACCTTCGCTGATCATGTTTCCCTAGTCACTGCGTCAGCATTTCGAGCATTGGGTTTCATTATCTGCACCTGCAGAGATTTTGACAACATACACTCAAGTCACTTTATTATGCACTGGTTGTTAGCAAGTTGGAATATGCCGTTGTCGTGTGGTATCCTATATATAATTGCTATATTAATGTAATTGAATCAGTACAGCGCATGTTCCTAAAGTATTTATGTTATAAAGTAGATGGATCTTACCCTCCTCGTGGGGTTGACTATGAGTTGCCCGAGCCGCACGGGTAAGAAGCCGGCACGTTAGCATCAGACCAGCGCGGGACTCGTAAGCGAGTATTCATATCGTCTATTTATATATATACATACATATATATATTGCTATGGGGGTCTTACACGCGTATTCAACTTTAAAATGCACTAGATTATATTATACAGTAAGTACCGTTTAGAAGTTCTTGTAATTATTTTATAAGTTGAATATTATTATCTTAGAACGCCTCCGGCTAGCTATGTTGGTTGCCTACCTATACGCTGTGCATCAATTTGTATTAATTTTAACATGAGACTCGGATTTTATTTTATCTATTTGAAAGTTACGCCTTAATAAAATTAAAGTTTTATTTTATTTTATTTAACTGCTCCCTGTATATTAGAACTACTCTTTTAAATATTTGACTAGATCGTGGAACTGTTCAATTACCTTTCCACTGTTGGTATTACTCTTATAACTTGCATGTATTGATGCTTACTAAGTTCGCGCGTTTTGTAAGTTCACTTGGTTATATCACAAACGTAAACAATCTGATATGTTCACGTCGTCGTGATTTTTAAGTATGAATAGGCTTAATCTCATTAATGTGTCGTTATTTGGCTTCGGTTAACCTGAGGGAAGATACACGACTTACTTCTGTATTATAGCTTACTAAATCGTCGTCGAAAGGGGCCAATTCCTGACTGTCTTGGAGATAACCTAACAAACGAAAAATACATGCACACTTTGACGCTTCTAAACAGCGGTCTAGCAGGTGATGATGCTCTTGGACAGGTTAAATGAATACACAGGTATTTCTTTGATTATGCTCTTTATTATTATTGAATTGAGTGTAACTTTATATTTACAGTTTAAAACATCTTTATCAAGAATGTCTCTAGGCATAATCTTTACTTGGAATAACATGAACAAATAACTCTACGCAAGTCATATTAGGCATACACATAACAATATTTAATCTGTCTACTTTACTAATGGTAAACAATTGGATTCAACGTTGGATTTCTAAATATGATTATCTGACTCTTGGTCTCCCTAAAAAAAAACTAATGTGCAACGTAAGTATTAAACTTAGAATGTAGTCTAATCAAAATGCATGAACGGTATTTGAATTATAGGTTAATTATTTAGATATCCGGCTATTGGATAATATTTAAAACGGGCTGCGTTTAAAAATGAATGTCAGTCTTGATAAAAAAAATTACGGATTACATTTAAATCTGACTCGATTATCAGTCATTTACAAGTTTATCTTAGTTCCTTCTAGTGAACACGAAATTATACAATTGTCACTTTACATACTGTTCTTGTTTGTTTAACTTTAAGTTGGCTGGCTGGAAAGGGTGCAGGTACTGCTGTCGTTCTTGGATGTAGGTCCACAGATGCTCGTTGATGAAGGTATGCCTTGATCCTCCGTGTTGATTCTCTTGATATGTTGTCCAGGTTGGTCGTCTTGGTGGCTCTGCGTACAGATGAGTAGACTCGTAGTAGATAGGCAGGTACGTATTCTTTTATTCCCTCGGTAGTTGAGGTTAGGATCCTTGTTGATTATTTGTTTATTTCCAGTACGTTATTTCAATCCCTGTGTTTGTCCAATATTTAAACACAGGATGGACTTAAGTTCGAAGTGACACTGACTCGCACTTTGTCTGAGCCTACCGCACGTTGTTACACAGATGTGGGATGCTCGCGAATATTTAGAACAACCTTACTGGTTGGTTATTGTAGAAGAATCCCTGTTTGTATTCAGGTACCGCCTTTTATATAAATCTAATGTTTGTATGGTGGTTGTCAAGGCAACCAACAAAATTCAATCAAGCCGACAATTATCCGTTCATTTCAAGGTGCAAACCCCATTGTTTTGCGATTTTATTGCATCTATAAAGTCTTTTGAAATTTATTTCTCCTATATACCAATTTAGAATTCTGGTTTTTGACAATTAAACGCGTGTTAAAAACTTTAATAGTACTCTCTTTGATATTCTAGTACAGTCATGCTCATAAAAATTATCGCTTTTTATAACGTTTGATTTCTCTAACAATAATTGATATGTGTATCTCTAATTATACCGCGTTTACAAATGTTTTTTTAACTACTAAGTACATTTTCTTTTTATTTTATTTCCGTTTCTTTTTACCAGACAAAAATTCATTTATAAAAATTAAAATTATTTAATGGTGACAACCTATATTCAAACATGTGGCAAAATCTTAATAATGCTCATGCCCTGTTTGTACAGTACTTGAATATGTAAAGGGCTTTTGGTTCAATATGTCTGTATGCAAAAGTTTGTTTCTTTACCTAATTAAAGTTATATTTGACCTGATAAAGACATTTATTGCGAACGTCCATTCGTTCCATTTCATGATGCTAACAAAATTTACACTGTTTTTAAACTTCCAATTGTTTATAAGAACCTATAGTACATCAAGTATGGATATTGGAAAATCCTATTTGCATTGCAAATTCAGCAATTTTAGTTGAGTTTCAACATAATACAAACTTTTGCAACGGCCATACCCGTATCTTCTAAGCGTATGAATTGTGTGTGTGATAGAAATAAGCTTGTCTCAAACTTAGTCGATAAGCACAAAAAAACTAAAATAACCTAATTCAGCTTAATAGAAGACGTCACAGGAGACTTGTGTGGTGTCTTAATCTATTTTTGATAATTTATGTAGATATAGCAATATCTCAGAGTCTATCATATTTTGTTGTTTTTATATAACCATTATAATTAAATTTATTGTAAAAATAAAAATTCTTGACACTTCCAAGGCATGGGATAGAACCTTTGTGCATGATGTTCTCTTTTTATTTTCATTTATTTGAATGAAGTAATAATAAATACAATATCGACCATGTACCAGGGTTCGTCCAAAAGTAATCTTTCTTAAAAATGAATGACCAATGCATAGCTTTGAAACTAAATCAAAATACTAGATTATGTATATTTGACTAGTCTTGGCTAAGGTGCAAGACTAGCTCAATATATACATGCGTCCGAACCGACACAGAAACGTATCGGAAAATCTCTCCGTCGAGGAACTCTTTAAAGTTGTTCGTACACCCACGCGATTATATTTCGCGGCCGCTGCCATAGCAACGGTCGCGAAGTTGTATTTCGCAGACTGTGTTGCGTTCGCTAATTGGTAACTTCGCGGACGGTTAACCAAAAAATTTGTTGTGTGTGTATGAGACATTATCTCTATAATAATATAATATAATATTTCGCGCTCAGGAAAGTTTTAGCATGTTTATTAAAATGATATGGATGACTCGGAAACTGATCAGTATATTCCGGGTGTTAAATAAAACGCACACGCATTTACTATAATTTGTATACCAATGCAAAACACAAACGTTGAGAATAGAGCTTTAATTGCTCATTATGTACGAATTTATAAGCATTTAATTCTTTTCTGTTGCACAGGATGGATGAGGAAAATCAAATCGATGACAAATTGAAACGAAGAAGAGAAATGTCTAATGCGCGCGTAAAGAAATATCGTCAAAAGAAGCACAATAAATCTCAGCAACTGAATTCGTCGATGCAGAATGACCCTAATGTAATATAGAACAAAAAAAAAGTTGGATTTCGTATTATTAACCTCGCCTTGATGAAGTTTTCACTTCTGCCGTGTGGTTTTAAGCACACCCATTTTCTTGTTATAACATGAATTATAAAACTCATAACAAAAATATAGATGGGGCGCTCTCAAAATAAACAAAACGATGGGGGTATTATTCTATAATTACCATTTTAATCAGCAGATCACTTGTAGTGAATAACAATTTTAATTGACAGGAGGAATTCAAAGGTAAAATATAACGGTGACTGGTAATGTAGAAAGTAGAACTCTAGTAATTATTGGCATAGTTTGCCAAAATATCGTTATACAGGAAACAAGAACTTACTGTTCCAGCTTTCTTTCACCAAACAACGTGTATAAAGCAAGTTTGAAACTTTAAAGATATAACTTATACATACGTGCGCATATTATATATTGCGCTCACACACAGAACAAAAGTTTCATTCCTGTCATTGATATGTATTTATGGTTATATATTTTCCGCAATGGGAATTTAATTTATACTTCTGTTAGGAGTGTCATTGTAAATTTAATTTCAGTGAAATTACTTTAAAAAGTTTGGATATTTTTTAAGCTTATTTGAAAGTTTGTTTTCGTAACTTGTTTGTCGATCGCACCACGTTCCATCGATCAATAAAACTCTAATTTATAGGAACGCTGGAACAGTGCCGGCTTAAATGTAATCTACCTAAGCGGTGCCACTGGAATTATGGCCCGTGAGTTTGGAAATACACAAGAAACTTGTTTATCTACCTTCAAGGAATTTTCGGTGTCACAATTATATCGAATGATTGAAAACATCTGGAAAAAATAAAGAAAATCTACCAAAGGATAGATATTGAATAATACGAAAATTGAAGATTTAAGGGTCACTTTCTTCACAAGTCAATTGATATATGTTCATTAAATTAACTTTACATACTTTTTAAAGAAAGGTGAATATATAGTTAAAGAGCAACACTTTACATGAGTCTTTCTAATTCTTTATAATTTGCTGGTAAGTGTTGTATGAGTTGGAACAGGGGAATTATTTAAGAGGGTTAAAGCATGTTGCTTGAACATAATAGAAAGCTTACTTAAATAAGGGATTACCATGCTTAAGTACATCAAGGTCGTCCACAAATCCCAGCAACATGCGAACCCACCTCCATAGGCAACAAACAAATTTTGTATCGCATACGTCATGGACATTAGCCCAATTCTTTTTTGTTGTTCCTATAAATTATTCACAGGAATTCTAAAAATCCAATTTTTTAAATAAGGAATCACATAATTGTTAAACAAGGTGACCTTGGAGGAAATTCTTCCGCAGAATTATCACCCAGTAATCGACGTAGTAAATTTATATTGTGTCTTGTCGTATGTGCTGTTGAACCGTCCAGTAGGAAATACCCGTGTCGAAGTTTATCATTATAAAGTTGAACAAATCCGCTTAAAAAATAACTTATATATCATTCCGCGTTGATTGTGCAATTGAAAAATGTAGGTGTACCTATTCTTCTCCGAGAAACTCTCAACCAAACACCAATTTTCTAGGTATGTAGATTTTCAACAAAAATATATGGTTTGTTATATTAATCTACATTTACATATTTTGTGAATTTACGTACTCGGAGAAACCACGTTTCTTGGGAAAAGAAAGTCAAATTCATCAGTCAGCAGATCATCTTTCACTAAATTATTGACAAACCAATAGCAATAAGTAAGACGTCTGTAGTGACCTGTTGGCAAAGGGGCTTGAAAAGAGTGCATCTTATATGATGCATGTCCAAGTCTATCTTTACAACAGTTCGGAATATACCACAAGACAGTAAGATGTTTAAATTGCTTTGTGGGTTCAAAATATTCGCCATACGAAGACGAATGTTTTGAGCAACGTCTTCCTTCCAAACGATGGGCCTAACAACCCCCTTTTTAATGCAATGGGGAACAAAATCCGCAAGATACTTCAACACAGTCAGAAAGACACGCATTAGAATACTTCGGTATAAATTTGGCAATTCAGAAAATAATTGATATTAAGACATAATGGATGTGTATATGTGTTTCCTACCAAGACTTCCTTTGACAAGGATAATTTTTTAAATCTCGATACTAAATATAAGAACTTCGAAATTTTCTCCAATAAAAACATTAAGAATAAACATGTTTGCTTTGATTTTGTATCTTTGTACTCTACTTTCTTCAGGCGACGTTTCTCAAATGGCTTTCATATAAATAAAATTTCGTTATTTTTCGCCTACAAGTCTTTAGGTTATTTCATCTCTTTTTAATATATTGGATTTATATAACTGCGTAATGTTATTTTGTCAACCATTAAATTACAAATGCGCGCAGGAAAGTTTCCTTATTAACTTAAATACGACATCTAATTATATTTTCTTTTTGATAAAAAATGTTATAACCAATTATTCAAGTTAATACAAAATTCTCCTTCTTTTGCGAAAATAAATGCTTTCAAAATACCTATATAAATACAGTATTCCTTCTGCTCTGCTTTAATTTATTAAAAAGTTATTATACCATCAAATAGAGTGTTTTTCGAAAGTTTTGAAAATATGTATACGTAGTGTAATAGGATAATGTTGCCTTTTGAAATAAATACCATATTGTTTCTAATAAATAGTTTGGCATTAGAGAAAAATGTCAACACAAGAAGCAAATGGACATTTAATCTCAAGGACAGCAGTGTTTGTACCTGCTCGTTTGTTGGATTCAAGGAAAGCGTTAGATGTATTGTGTTATAGAAAACTATCATAAAAGCTGAATACCATCAGTATACATGGGTACGCTTTTAAGTAGAAGGAGGATTATTTGGCAAAACTCAACATTAGAGAAGAATTTGTGATAAACTTAGGGTAAAGAAAATTTAACTGTAGTAGGTACCTCAAGCTACGGTATTTAAACTTATTTTGTTTTGGTAAATCAATGATACATTTAATACAAATATTCAGGGATATACCTATAGCTAATTTTTGTGGAAAATGCTAACCTGGTTTTTACGATGAAGATTTGGAATGAACCTGAAATGAAGTACAACTAATGTAAAAGTTATTTAATGGTCCTCGATAGTAGATCTGTGAATAGTTGAAAAATAGCAGACTTTTGATGCAAGATATTGTTGTTGATTTTAAATTTGGAGAAAACCCTTTACCGTCAACTTATGACGAATTTAGTAATCTACCCAGCTGAATAATCAAACTTAGAAAAAAATTATCTGATTAAAGAAAATTAATTAATATGTCAACATTTTTAAAACGAGTTTTCTCAAAAATCCTTTGAAGCAGATTTGGTTGCTTTAGTTCACGTTAAAAAATAAATAAGAAGCTACCCCGCTCTGCACTTATTTTTCGTTCAACTATTCTTTACTTTGTTTTAAATGAATATAAAATAAATTAAAATTAGGCAACCCACATTACATTGAATGTTATTCTGGTAAAAATTATTCCCGCGGTTGCAAATGTGTAAATATTTGATGATAAATGAATTTTTATTCGCTTAGATATTGAGTTATTACTTCAAATATTTATTATGTATTCCCTATGTGTAATAGGTACTCGAACATCCTTCGGTTATTAAAGTAAATGCTATGCAACCAATATTGCGATTGCCGTTTCACTATCGAGGAGCCTTAATGTATAAATTAAATGTTAATATACGTGTACTTTATTTTACTCAAGTGATACATTTCACACATTTATTATCACTAAATGTAGATTATAGAGTGGAAATAACGACTAGGCAAAGTATTAAATTGTGTTATGACAAGGGATAGATATTTGCGCTAAGACTTGCATGTACATAATGTGGCGTAATAAGTAAGAGGTTTATTATATAAGTTTAAATATCTTAAGCAAATTTCAAATGAAAAAACACCTATGCAAGTTGCAAATGTCGAAAATGGGCATTTTTTAAGAGTCTGCGTAGATCAAACATTTAATAGAGGTTGACTTTTAAATCTGACGATAATTTCTAAATAATATACACAGTTTTCCATTATAAATAGTAAATTTAATATATTAAACTTTGTGGCAACGGGTTGCTATTTGAAATAATTTTTGACCCTTAATCTTTGCTAGGGCAACTGTTTTGCCATCGTTCCCTCTGGTTTAAATTCCCACGACGTTGTTTTAGTGCAGCCATATTCATACTATTGCAGCCTCTCCAGAAATAATTCTCAAGGAGACCTTTCACTAATATTTATAACTTCATGCGTAATACTACCTTACATCGCCCTTTGACCGCACATGGAGGGTATACGAACCCGGTCAGAGAGAGTTTTTGCCATGTCGGGCATACCGCACCTGACGAAGATGAAGCAAATTTCAATATTTATCCAAACCTGCAGTACAGATTCCTCATTTTGCAAAGTGACTATCCAACCTAAACACACTGGATGCCGCCTGGAGGTAAGAATAGTTTCAGAAAACCGCTTAGCAAGCCCTCACTATTGCACGGATCTTACATCAGGTCGAACTCGGACAAGCATATACATTCCGAATCGATCAGCTGAGAAAAGCTACTCAAAGCCGAGCGTGATGCCCCAGCCATCGTTCAAGATACCTAGAAATTCTGAGGCTACTTAGATGAAACCTCAGGCATCGTCATTATCGACCACCAGCTGTTGAATTGACTAATGACTATCAAATCACCCAACGGGCGCTTTGCTCTCCAGTCATTACAGCCACAACCATTTAACTTGGTAATCGAATATACACCTGGGAAAGGAAACTCTGTCAGAGACACTATATCCCGATCACCTATTGAAGAAAATCAACAGAATCACCATAAGCTTTTTCTCCGTGAACTTACCCCGGAAGGGCCCTGAACCATTATGGCCAAAAGAGGGTTGCAATCTAGACCTATACAAAATTATTTCTGCTTTTGAAGGTAACACAGTAAGAAGCATATACATATAGACCGATAGGCGATATTTCATGTTCCAAGTGGTACTATATCACTACTTGCCCGAAGATGATATCAAAAAAGCACATATAGTAAGTTCTCGCACATCATAAGACGCTGTTTCAGCCAAATTTGAATGACTCTTCAATATCTGGCCATGTCGGGACCAAACGCACGCATTCTTAGGTCACCCGCCACTTTTCTGATCCGGGATGCGACGAGCTATGAAGGATTACAAAGAAAACTGGTCTACGAGCAAATGCTGAAAAGCCACCAACCAACCTGATAGACTACTCCAGAGTTATGCACCAGAGATTTGAAGTAATCTCCATTGGATTATTTGTCTCACTGCCAAAAGCAGCCCAAAACGAAACCTGGATCTTTATAATAAAGGATTGCATATCACGAAACTATACGCTATTCTTCAAAAAAACCGCTGAAAGTTGTTCGAAGACACTGGAAATATCGAACGGCAATTTCAAACTTTTCAAAATTTTGGGACACCCTACAATGCAATTTAAATATTATGCCATAGTCTGGAGTCTATTTAAAATATTTATGTTTCGTTAGTTATAAATTTTAATATAAACATCAAAATTTGATGAAAAATCCCATAAGTGTAAAGAACTATTTAATTTTGGTAATGATCGGCAATATCTTGAAATATAAAAAAAGAGTGTTTTATTTTCCAAAAAATAAGAGTTTTTTTTATATTAAGGAGAAAACAACAAAAGCAAAAGAAGGACTGTCTTCAAAAATACAAATATTGGAAAACAAAATTTTGGTCGTAATGTTCAACGCATTTGAGGCATAGTTTACGACTGCAAGATAAACATATTATTTTTTTTCATCTTGAACATAAAAATGTCGCTTTTGTACGGACCTTGGATGGGCATAAATGACAATACTTCCGAACATTCAATTTTTCTTCCTGTTGATATGAAATTCGGGTATCTATTCGAACAATGCACCCGATTGAATTTCTAACGTCAGTGCTGATTAAATCTAACAGTGTCTTTTCAAGTATTATGACGTAAATCCATCAAAAATATTATAAATTTAAAAATAAGCATTAACATTATTAACCACAAAAACTTAGGTTAACAGTGAGGTGGAGTCAGCGAGACTTCCTGACATACAAAAGCACAAGCACACTAACACACGTTTCATGTAGAACTGTAACCAAAGCAGCAAACAATACTCACGTATCCAAACTAAAGGTACATAGGCTGGCGTTTTTGCCCCTTAATACACCACACCAATACAGCGAAAAAAATAATAATATAGGGCGGAGTATGATAGACTCAACCTCACCGGTTACGGGTTAATATAAATACGACTCCAAATTTTATCAAAGAACTTGTAAAAATGTTGTCTATAGTTATGCATTTTATCAGCCTCTGCTAATTAAACTGTCAGTTCCAAGTGTAGAAAAATGTATAGTTCAAATCAAATTATCCATTAAATTCACGTCTCCAAATCTTTAATTCTATCTACAAGATTTAGAAAAACCGTAGGCAGCATAAAATACATTAGAGAATTAAAATATGCTCTGCAATAGAAGTATTTAATGAATTTTATTGCAAATGAAGTTTTACGTTCTATTTACATATTCACATTTTTAATTTTCATCTAAATTTATTTAGGAAAAGCAAGTTTAAAATGGAAAAGTAGAATACGTTCCATTAAAAGAGATTTTACTAAATTAAATTTTCCAATCCCTATTCATATTGCTTCTATACGTTTGAGACAGCTATTTAATTAAAGGTTGGAACATATCAAACGATTTTCAATGCTATAACTTCGCTCAAGTACCAGAAACTTAATTGAAATATAGGTATTTTAAAATTACTCGGCGTACTTTATAAAACATTGTTTTATTCTATGTATTTATTTGACATTTCAAAATTAACTGACAGTCAATAAAACAATAGAAATAGGAGTATATTATATACCTACTATATTTAATGTACGTTTCCATTTTGTAAATGTAATAATATTTGATTAATGTATATTTATAACATTTTAAGTTTTTTGCGTTTTTAATGTAAACATTTTCAATCGTCTTTTTTAAACTAAGGCTTGTCAGGATGACAGAATAATTACCCTTCTTATTATTATTAAAGATTCTAGTTAATTAAAAAAATTAAACTATAGGTTATTTATTTTCGAAATAAATGTCACATACAGAGGAAACTTGGGAATACAAAAATCACTATGCTTATATTTTAACATATAAACATTCATGTGTTGAAGCTTCGAGACATTAATTGTTAAATATTGGTATCATTATTCAAATACAATTTTATTCTTAATACGTTAAAGTATTATTACTTATTGCTGCTCATATTAAATTTGACAATTAATTATGATAGTCATATTTACTTAACTTACTTAAGATAAATAAGTAATATAATTCAACGTCTTAAGAACCTCTACTCTACATAAATACGTAATCAAATTAGTAAATGTGAAATTTTAAAACAACATGGCTTCAAGAGCCTTCTAACGGTCAACATTTTAAATACACTAAATTAAATTTTAAATCTTATTGGGAAGAAGATATTCCAGTTTCCTCGCATTTTTTACGAGAGTAGGTATACCTTAAATTATTTATCAATATGTAGTATGTCATTCTCATAAGCTTATGTATTATCGGTTTGGTTTCTATACGTATATTATTTTTTTTACCTTGCAGCTTCGATGGGGCAATTGTTTCTAAATTCCAATGAAAATTTATAGATATGGATCACGAAGATGGCTTATCCTTTAATTGGCACAAACAGGCAAGATTCTCACCCAAATCTTAAGATGTTTCATGAGTTCGATGAAGTTCCACCAGTGGACTTCCAAGTATAATTTCTAAAGATAAGGCTATCTTTTATTTCTTTTCCTGCATATGGTACTAGTACCTTTGCTTTATTTTTCACTAAGATATTTATATATTTGTTTACTTATGATGATAAAATATAAATTTTTCTATATATCAACTAAATCAGCTTCCTCCTATATATTTCATGGCATCTTCTGCCTTCCTTTGTTTCTTAGTTTTTCAAGGCATACTTGTATATCATTCCCATTATATTACAATATGAAAATAATCTTACTTTAATTATTTATAACATTTTACTCATATATAATACAAACACATGATTTCTATATTCCCAAAGCCCTATAATGTCTTACCTTTAATTCTATTATTTAACAACATTTAAATCATATACACATATACATAACACCTATAAATTAAACGATCTATTAACATAATTTTAACTTTGAAATGCATCACATGCTATAACTATAGGTTTATGTTATTGATCCCTCTAAATTTGTATTAAACACAGAATTTTGTCCCATTATAACTAAGGATAGTTACCTCTTGGTTCTGCACATCGCTAAAATATTTTTATTTGAAATAAAATATTATTTAATTATAACTAGGGATGTTGTATTTACAACTTCTTACGTCACTGACTGGCCTTACTTACTTATGTCTTTATAAATAACACTCCAAACCGCTTTGATTTCTTAAGATTAACTGTTCTATGGTTTCTAGGTCAATACGTCTCAAGAGGACACCTATACGTATAGATGTTGAACTTTCAAATAGCAGTTTCAACCCCTCATACACAGATGTTAGGATGATCAGATCATTTACATATACCTAATTAGGCATCATTTCTGATACAGGGTATCCTACCTTAGATGGCTCTTATACATTCTAAAATATACGTATTTTATAATGTTTTTAACAAAAAGTTTTTATGACAATCTAAACGTTAGTGATGTCCACATTAAATTATAAAAACATTATATCTTTTTTTTGAAAATGGCTCGAAAAAATAGAGTCGAAACGTCAAATATAATAAAACATTTGATAATGCATTAAGTGTTTTAATTTTCAAAACTGCCGAAAAATACTAAGAAGCAAAATTAAATTATATATATATATATATTTATTCAACCGACGTAACCAGGCCCGCTATATTCATGCTACCAAGTCAATCCCAGTGTATAACACACGAGTTGTCATTCAATCGACGCTTTTAAACCCAGCGATTCTACCGTGTTTCGAGTCCCAGTGTGTAAAAAAGCAACATTTATCAGACCTTGTCATTCCCGACAGCATTGCCAAGTATACTACATAAACAACGTAATTTGATAGTCCCGCTCACGCTATGAAATTCAGCTTAAATTTATTTAAGATGTTTTAAGAGTAAGGGAAAAGTAAGATTTTAAAATACAATATTTTAAAATAAATTGTGTTAAAGGTAATTTAGATATTTGCCGTTATTTTTGGTTGTTTCACTTTCTTTAGATATCTATATTCTTTTAAATATATCAAACAAAAGGTAAAGAAATGTGTATATCTTCCATTAGTGTTTTTTCGAGTATGCTAATACAGCGTTAGTAAAAAGTCCCGGAACGGTCGAATAACTTTGTTATTTGAAAATTATGATTTCTGAAATTTGGTATGGGGGTATAGTTAATATAAATGCATTTTATGCAATGCAGTTAATATTTTTTTCACTTCCGGTTTAATCGGCAATACGTCCAACTTTTTTTTTAGATGGAACGCCCAGATTTTTTTAACACTTTTGAATGCAAAATAAAAAACTACGTTCAGGAAGTATTAAGATGTTTATTTTTATTCACAAGAAAACAGTTAAAAAATTAAAAAAGTGTCCTAATACAGAAAAATCAAGGTACCTTGGAAAAAAGCTGTTGTTTAGTGTTTGCATTCTCTTTGCCGTCACATTTGACAATTTTAAAAGCGTTTTAACTTTTGCATCGCTATAAATTTACTTATTTTTGACATTGACACATTTGAAAATGGCAGTAAAACTTACTGAATCAGAACGAATTGAGATATTAATGATGCGTGGGTACGGTGATTGTCAACGTTCATTTGAAGAGGTTCGTATTTTGTTTAATACTGTTTATCCGGATCGTCACATTAGTAAAAGTACGGTATGCCGAACAATTCAAAAGTTTGAAGTCTTTCGTCAGGTGAAGGATTTACCTAGAAGGGGACGTCCATTAACAGCAACAGATGAAGAAACTAGTTTGAATGTGTTACTTACAGTGGAAGAAAATCATCACGTGTCCACAACAGAATTAGGTCAAATTCATGAGATCTCTCAAAAATCTGCTCATAATATTCTTAAATCAGCAAGAATGAAAGCCTATAAAATGTATCCCGTCCATGAGTTAACTGAAGATGATCCAGATCGTAGACTACAATTTTGCGAAACAATGACGGAATTGATCGAGCAGCAGCCTAATGTTTTAGATCACATAATTTTTTCAGATGAGGCAACGTTTTGTCTCAACGGCACTGTGAACAGACATAATTGTCGCTACTGGTCAATTGAAAATCCGCATTGGATTGAAGAAGTCCATACACAGCGTCCTCAAAAGGTGAATGTCTGGGATGGTCTTGTTGGAAACAACATCATAGGACCATTTTTTATAAGAGGAAATTTAACTGGCAACGTCTACTTAAATTTATTGCGAAATGAGGTTGTTCCAGCACTTGCGGCCCTCTTTCCAAATGCAAACATAGGTGATCACCCTAATGCACATTTTTGGTTTCAACTAGATGGAGCTCCCCCCCCCCATTTTGCCCATAATGTCCGCGATTATTTGAATGAAATTTTTCCGGGACGTTGGATCGGACGTAGAGGAGCAATCGAATGGCCAGCACGTTCGCCAGATCTCTCGCCATTAGATTTTTTCTTTTGGGGTCACTTGAAATGTCAAGTGTACAAAAATCGTCCCCATAATCTTGAACAATTGGAAGAGAGAATAGTTCAAGAAGCCAATCGCATCACTCCAGGACAAATACAAAATTCAATAAGAAATTTTGCTGACCGTTTACATTTTTGTCAAATTGTAAATGGAGAGCATTTTGAACAATTATTGTAATCGCAACCTGAATAGACAGGTATCTTGATTTTTCTGTATTAGGACACTTTTTTAATTTTCTAACTGTTTTCTTGTGAATAAAAATAAACATCTTAATACTTCCTGAACGTAGTTTTTTATTTTGCATTCAAAAGTGTTAAAAAAATCTGGGCGTTCCATTTAAAAAAAAAAAGTTGGACGTATTGCCGATTAAACCGGAAGTGAAAAAAATATTAATTGTATTGCATAAAATGCATTTATTAACTATACCCCCATACCAAATTTCAGAAATCATAATTTTCAAATAACAAAGTTATTCGACCGTTCCGGGACTTTTTACTAACCCTGTATATTCTTCAATTCTATTACTTTTATTATTTCAATATATTAGTTTATTTGGCTGAGATTAGAAGAGCCGCAATTCTAAATTAATATTCTTCAAATAATCTTGGAATTATTTACTGCAGAGTACTTTAAGACCAACTATAGTAATTGTAAACAGAGATATATTATTCGAAAAATATACCTGTAACTAATTATACTTAAATAATCCGTCAGAGGTCAAATTAATTGTGCCATCTGAATGGGACACAATCTCTTCCACTTACACCATGTAACCGATACCCATGTAGTTATACGTAAATAAAGTATTATATTAGTAGACGAAAATGATTTATTTGATAAAATAACAAGCAATACAAAACAACTTAGGTCGGCGATAGTTGTTGCTTTGTATATATAATAAAATTCTTATTTATTAGTTGAGAAAGAGGAAACAAGTCCGGGTCTCTTTAATAACCTTGGTAGAACAGCTGATTTATCAAAACTAAGAGATTTGCTTGCTTTCTGTTTTCATTTTATATAAGCAATTTTAGGGATTAGTAAAAGCATTTATTCAAATATTTAATTAATTAACTCCCATTACAACATAGCTTGTATGCTAATGATTACGTATTTAAAAAATCATACTTTTGAAAAGAAGCAACTTTGAACAAATCTGAAATTACGTTATAATATTAAGTCGATGATTGAAATCCGTCAAATTCACAAGCTGAATAAAAAAAGAAAAAAAAAGGGTCAAGCAATAAAGTATTTCGAATTGGGTGAATTTAATACACTATTGTTATTATTAGAGTCTTTATTATTAAATACGCCATTAACTCACTGGCCAGTATGCCACACTGGTCAAACAACGTGTTATTTAGGTACTCTAAAAATCAAAAGTATCCACATTCAGGAGTAATCATAGTTGTCGTTTGACAATTAAAAAATTTAGTGGAGAATGAGGTAGACAAAATAGATAGATAGCTATTATAACAGTAATAGGTATGAAAAGGTCAGCATTTACACTACAAGGGAGTAATTCGCTTATCTACAGAAGTTGTACATATATGCAATTTCAACTCTTGGATTCAAACATATAATATATGTAGTTCATTATTAAAAAGCTTTGCTTTCTATTTATTTAAAGCATCTGTCAGCAAAGACGAGATGGAAAAGTTTCGATTTTAAATAATTACTCCATTATAATAATATAGTTGTAATATATAATCTGGTGTTAGCAGAGCGAAGAAAACTAAAAGCTTCCATAAATTCGTTGATAAAATTTTCAAACCTTAATGATTATACTATTTCTTTTGATTCCAAGAAGGTTTGACCTTGTTGAACGTAGAATTCCTTATTTCAACCATACATAAAAGTTCTCTATTTTTGTTAAGTAATACTATAACTGCAATACTATATTAGCCATGTTGACATTCTTAAATAATCTTGCGCTTATAAATAAAGTACACAATGTTTTCTTTTACTTTGTTTAAAGGGCATTTTTAAATATTAAAATGTATTGCTTAATCAGTGTGTTAGATTTTATGTGTCACAGCAAATATCGCGGCTATTGTATGAATGATTGAGGAATTACGTATAAGAAAGTTGGATAATTTTTTAATAATGTGTCAAAATCGGAAAAACTATTGAACATCAAATACTAAAAAAAGAATTCATATTTTAAATGGAACATACCCAGTATTATTGCATATTCTGAAACTACAAGAATTTATCTTTACAACAGTATATCACATGTTATACTTGTTTCATTTATTTACAGCATAATAGAATAACTAACTGAGCGTGTTAACAACCTAAACAGTTTAACTAATGAGGTGTGGCCATCTCACGGCTTTCTTATACGTATGAGCGTTTCAAACTATTAAAATTGTTCTAAATTGTTTTAAATACTTTTATCTCAGAAACATAAACCTGTGAGTAAGTGTGTTACTTCAAGTCCAAATTTTAAGAATTTTTTTATGTAAAAATTATTCAAAATCCTGGTATAAGTACCTACTTCTGTTCTCTTAATAAATCTCCGCAGAATGCATACTTTGCGAGATATTTAAAAGAAAATGCTACTCGCTAAGAGTAAAAGTGTTCCTTCCGGTTCAAATTTTGAAATTTCATTAATACAAACAAATATTCCAAATCCAGCTCTAAATACTTTTGTAGACTTGATAAATATACAGTGAGGACGCGGGGGTTGGAATAAATTCATTTAAAATTTTTGGTTTTGTTTTATGGAAAAACGCTGGGATAGGTCGATTTTTATTTTTAGCTGCGGTTTTTCTGATGGTAAATTGATGTACAGTTCTGTGCAATAAATTGGCGTACACTTAATATACGCTTATGTAAATATGACTTTTGTTTGAATACCTGTCATGTATGACAAATTGAATTGACGCTATAATTCCATTTGTCAACTTAACTTAAGCCATTTTCACAATGGCAAAATAATGTCAAAATTAGCAATAAGACGTGTACGCCAATTTATTGCACAAAACTGTACAAACGGTGGTCCAAAAATAAGTTACGACCATCAATTCTTTTTTTCAAATGGAAACATATGTTTTTTATTTAATTTATTAATTCTGCATCTAATTCTAAGTATGTTTCATGTACCATGTCCTATACCCAAACTCAACAGTTATCGAGAAATTTACAATTGAACTTATCAATAACTGAGAGCGTATCCTACAAAATTTATTTCACTTTCTTGTCTGAAAACGACCGATTTATCAAAAAAAACAGAAAAACATGTCAAATTAAATGTTCATACTGTTGACTACTAACTTCCTGACAATAGGCAAGCCGAAGATCAGTTTATCATAACACTGTAGTTAACGTTTGCGGCTTAATTTGTTGTATTTCGGTTATAATTTCTCGATAACTGTTGAGTTTGGGTATAGGACATTGTACATGAAATATACTTAGAACTCGATGCAGAATTAATAAATTAAATAAAAAACATATTGCTGTGACTCTTGCAAATTGAGATTTATATAAAAATAATTAGAATTATTCAATCAGTAAGTAGGTAAGAATCAAGCATGCATCCTAGTGCTAGGCCTTATGCTAGACTAAGATTCAACAAATTTTCTGCTAAATAGTAGGTTAGGCAATTTTACATTCAGCTAGCTCAGTTTAGAATGACTAAAGAAAAATGTTCTCTCAGGGGCAGAAAATATAAATAAATTCTCCAATCAATTTGAATGCTCTTTAATTATCACCAGGTCAGGTAAAGAAAATAAAATGCAAAATAAATCTTATCATCTAATTTATTAAAAATAAATATTAAAAATGAGAAATTTTAAATTACACAAAGATATATATATATATTTACAAAGAAAATTAATACTTCAAAACATCATCTAAAACTACACATATCATAATCAACAAGTCAATATAATAAAGAAATTAAAATAAATGAAAGCATAACGTCGAGAAAATTTTATATCTTAAATATAAACGTGATTATCATGATTCATATTTGTCATAGATACATGTAAACAATCAACATCTTTAATAAAATAAAATTTATCACATATGATGAATTGTACTGGAATATGAATAACCAAAAATTACACAATTTATTATTTACAAAGAAAATATAAACATTAAGGAAGTGGCTTTGCCCTAATTAGTCCTGCCTGGCGCATTTTCTCGCTCCCAACACAGTACCATCAGAAAGCAAATTCACACTGGTAGGTACCCCAAAGTTCCACCCTACGAGTATGCTTTTTAACTCGTCGGACACAACCCGAACATACACCACCATGTGCTCACCCCTTAAGGTATATATATAGATTTTAAATTTAATAAAATAAAATAAAGTCTTTGTGCATTTAATTCATTAACTCAGCCCTGATTAGTTCTGCCTGGCGCCTTTTCTCGCTCCCAACACAGTACCACCAAGACTAATTCGTGTTTTAAGGATTCACCAGGACTCCATGCTATGAATTAAACAACTACTTAATTCATCGCACACATCCCTGATCTATTACCCAACACGTTAATATTAAACACACAAGTACTATAAAATATACTTGATATACATACAAGAAAATATAGATATTAAAATAAAACTTTACCTCCTTTTAAGATTCCAATACAAAACACCACTCAAAAAAAAATTGGTACAACACTATACACACATTTATAACAAACATTATCAAATCACCTTAGTTCTTCATACATCACTTCAAACTCATCCATTATTTAAATATCGATCACTGTTCGATTATTCTGTATATAAATAAAACAAAATTATTAACCACAAATCCTCTAATCTGGTAAATAAAAATAGTAAAGAAAATCTTTATAAAAAAAATTATTACGCTATTCAATTTAATCATTACAGTCACTAAAATGTTTTATCATAATGCATGGTGTAGTAACCCCACATATAAAACAAAACATTCTAGAAAATAAATAAAAATAAATTCAAAGTTCTAATTAAATAAAATTGTTCCATACATAAATAATTATTTCTAAAATAATTACATGTCTCAATGTAAATTAAACTCCAAATTAAAACGATATCTAATTCATAAAATTATTCTGAGTTCCATCTCAGTTAGAAAAATTCTATAAGTACAGTAAAATTATTACGGAAAATATTACAAGTTTTAATTATTATTGAAAATTTTATAAGTATCGACAAATCTCTTTGAAAATATTCTAAGTTCAAATTCATGAATAAACCTTTAAGTTAATATAACATTTAAGAGGAAGAAGAGGTTTCCACCTTCTCCTTTTTTCCTCTTTTGAGTGCGGTTTACACCAAGCAACTCTGCCGTTTTCTCCACGGTCCCGGTCTTATATAGATATTTTTCTAACAAAAACGCCCGGTTCTTCTCGGTACAATACGATTCCACTTCCAGAAATACATAGCTGCAGTGCTGCACCACTCAGGAAAGCAGCGTATTAACAATCTTTGAAAAAGGTAAACAAACATGTAAATATCAAGTTGTTTACACGTTCATGATTCATCTATGCATCTAGCGCAGGATATTGTTTTCGCCGGCCATACGGTCGATCTCTCCCGGTACCAGTATTCTTCGTGCGGGAAAACTCTTTCTGGTTATACTTCACGTAACATTTTATGTTTATTTTAATATTATGACTTTTATGAAAATTATACTAACATTCTTTTATTATTTCACTTAAATAAAAATTAAATTTTGGCAAATTATTGACATAATGAATATTTATATACACATCATGATAAAAATAAATAAAGTAACAATTAATTAAAATAAATCTTGAAGTGATCTTGATTATACTTATTTATAATCTACCACCAAACTCAAGGTCACTGCAATATGTTTCCATTTGAAAAAAAAATTGATGGTCGTAAATTATTTTTGGACCACCTTTGTACCTCAATTTACCATCAGAAAAACCGCAGCTAAAAATAAAAATCGACCTATCCCAGCGTTTTTCCATAAAACAAAACCAATAATTTTAAATGGATTTATTCCAACCCGGGCGTCCTCACTGTATATATAGAATTCATAATTTACGACATATTGCAAAAAAATCTATTCGATAAAAGTGTTACTTTCGGTGCTAATTTTTAAAAATTTTTTATACCGAAGGTACTGGAAATTAAGTTTTAAATACTTTTATACTCGTAACGTATGAGAGAGAGAGAGAGAGATTTTTGCAAACACCAAATTTTCGGTGTCAGTGGACTTCAAAACGTTGACATCTGCAAAAATCTGGAAGTTGAAAATTTTCATCATCACAATACTTTCTTATGCTACGTGTTATTGCTAGCGTATCGAAGTGACAGTAAATTAGCATTGTTTATTTTCATCTTGTGACACAATTGGTGATAATGATTATTGTAATAAAGAAAAAAATGGATATATTGAGAGCGTACATAAGATGCAATGGGAATCTTAGAGAAGCTTCTGCATTGTATCGAACCTTGTATCCAGAAAGGGTACACAGACTCGCACGTTGGCAAAAATTGAACGGTATTTAGGAAGAAACGAAGTTTTAGTGCTAAAATGCTAAGACCAAGAAATTAACGTGCAGCACATGAAGAATATGTAATGGTATTGGCATATTTTAAAGTAAATCCTAGCAATTTAATACGTGAAGCAGCACTCGACATTGGAATAAGTCTTTCCATTCTAAAAACAATATAAAATGATCCCACATAAAATTAAATCGATTTCCGGTTTAAGAGTTAGGTATTTTGATAGGAGGTTAATATTTTTTAACTGGCTTAACAATAATCAACATTTTGTGACTGTCATTCTTTGGAGTAATAAATATAATTTCAATAGTAACGGCATTTCTAACAAAAGAAAACATCATTTCTGGGATACAGAGAATCGTGATGAAATTCGGGAATGCAGGTTCCAACACAGATTTTCTATTAATGTGTGCCTCAGTTTTATTATTGTATTACGTGGTAAATTAATTAAGTACAACATATGGTAGACGGTTGTAAAGATAAGTTCGTGTAGAATATGTACTAATTACTATCCATTTAAAATATTAAGTTTTTTTTGCTTTACCTGAATAATTTGATGTAAAATTATTTTTGCCGATTTTGACACATTATTAAGAATAAATAATCTAATGATTTTCTTGTATACCTACCATTATCTAACCATTAATACAATAGTCGAGATATTTGCTGTGACATAAAATCTAACACTGTTTTATATAAAATATGATTTTAAGTGATAGGTAAACATAATATAATATAAATAAGTAGATTGCTCTACATCATTAATTCATTCGAAATATAGTTAAGGATAGTATTTCAAAGAATCTAGAAGCAAATGTCTCAAAATAATATTTTGCGTTACTCGACCAATTGAAGACTATTAAAAGAAAGGCAATGTGTTAGTTCTACAAGTATTATTCCTAGAAGTGTTTCGCTTATCGTCATTTACGTAGCTGCCAAGTTTAGGGATTGGGAACGTCGGTATAATATGGTGGGCTTGACAACGTAAGAGTAAAAGTTTTTACACAAATACGCCTGGCCCTCTCCCAGAAAATGCCTGAACTAAACTTGTATATAAGTTGATATTATACCGCGTTAGCGGACCCAAAAATTTTTTTTTGAAATATCATTTTTTATCATAAGCATTGAATACTAGACCGAAATAACACAAGAAACGTTGTCAGTCCCGAAACCGGGACTGACAACGTCTTTGCGGGCCTGACAACGATTACTGTATGTAGCAGATCGGGTCTGTGTAGACGGTTAAATAAATATATATATATATATATATATAATTAATAAAGAAATTATCGCGGATACATAAAATAAAACAAGAAAAAGAGAATATTGGGTAAAATCCGCTGTAGTGCAACCGTAGACACGTGTTTCTGACTAATTGGTCGTCATCAGTACGGTGTAGCCAAGGAGTAAGGTGGGATATCCTTGGAGATAGAAGCATATACGGAAGATCATCAGGTGACAGACCACCATTTGCAGCTTCAGTTAGAAGATCTTCGGTTTTGAAGACAACAACTAACATCGCCACGAGGAAGGCATTGTCAACCTGCGTGCCATCCGAACCCAGGAAAGATAATTAATAAAGGAATTATCGCGGATACATAAAATAAAACAAGAAAAAGAGAATATTGGGTAAAATCCGCTGTAGTGCAACCGTAGACACGTGTTTCTGACTAATTGGTCGTCATCAGTACGGTGTAGCCAAGGAGTAAGGTGGGATATCCTTGGAGATAGAAGCATATACGGAAGACCATCAGGTGACAGACCACCATTTGCAGCTTCAGTTAGAAGATCTTCGGTTTTGAAGACAACAACTAACATCGCCACGAGGAAGACATTGTCAACCTGCGTGCCATCCGAACCCAGGAAAGATAATTAATAAAGGAATTATCGCGGATACATAAAATAAAACAAGAAAAAGAGAATATTGGGTAAAATCCGCTGTAGTGCAACCGTAGACACGTGTTTCTGACTAATTGGTCGTCATCAGTACGGTGTAGCCAAGGAGTAAGGTGTAAGGGTTCGGATGGCACGCAGGTTGACAATGTCTTCCTCGTGGCGATGTTAGTTGTTGTCTTCAAAACCGAAGATCTTCTAACTGAAGCTGCAAATGGTGGTCTGTCACCTGATGGTCTTCCGTATATGCTTCTATCTCCAAGGATATCCCACCTTACTCCTTGGCTACACCGTACTGATGACGACCAATTAGTCAGAAACACGTGTCTACGGTTGCACTACAGCGGATTTTACCCAATATTCTCTTTTTCTTGTTTTATTTTATGTATCCGCGATAATTCCTTTATTAATTATCTTTCCTGGGTTCGGATGGCACGCAGGTTGACAATGTCTTCCTCGTGGCGATGTTAGTTGTTGTCTTCAAAACCGAATATCTTCTAACTGAAGCTGCAAATGGTGGTCTGTCACCTGATGGTCTTCCGTATATGCTTCTATCTCCAAGGATATCCCACCTTACTCCTTGGCTACACCGTACTGATGACGACCAATTAGTCAGAAACACGTGTCTACGGTTGCACTACAGCGGATTTTACCCAATATTCTCTTTTTCTTGTTTTATTTTATGTATCCGCGATAATTCCTTTATTAATTATCTTTCCTGGGTTCGGATGGCACGCAGGTTGACAATGTATTCCTCGTGGCGATGTTAGTTGTTGTCTTCAAAACCGAAGATCTTCTAACTGAAGCTGCAAATGGTGGTCTGTCACCTGATGGTCTTCCGTATATGCTTCTATCTCCAAGGATATCCCACCTTACTCCTTGGCTACACCGTACTGATGACGACCAATTAGTCAGAAACACGTGTCTACGGTTGCACTACAGCGGATTTTACCCAATATTCTCTTTTTCTTGTTATATATATGTATATATATACTGATGACGACCAATTAGTCAGAAACACGTGTCTACGGTTGCACTAAGCGGAATTTACCCGTTATTATTCTCTATCTTGTTATTTCATGTATCCGCGTAATTTCCTTTTTTTTTGATATATATATATATATATATAATCAATTGTCAATTTCTGGCTTAGTATACCATATTCAAACAAAAAGCATATATATATAAATCTATTGAAAAAATTAACTAGCATTCTTGGCAGTAGCGGCAAAATGATTATAATACAGAATGACAAAATGATGAATTGGCTATCATCAAAAAAAGATTTAATGTAATGAGTTTAAAAGTTAGAACTACTGCCGCTTTTTGATATAATTTTGCCAACTTTGTGCTTTTTGTTTGAATATGGTATACTAAGCCAGAAATTGACAATTGAATAGATAACATTTAATAATTTTCTTTTCAATGATTTTTTCTTAAAATGAGCTTAGAGATATGTGACAAGAAAATTGTATTGTATAGTATTGTTAGTATTATATAACGTTTATTAATTCAAGTCAGCAGTTTGACTAAACGTAGTCCCATACGACATGCATACATGCTTCTTCTTCTTCTTCTTTACTGGATTGAATTAGTCAAGCTAAGGCTTTTTACTATTAATCTTAATTTGGCTGATCTTGATTTAGAGGAATTTAATGATATTCTCTTTCAGAGGAGTCATGACGCATACATGCAATTGTATTATCATAATAACATGTAAATAGTAATATGTATGTATGTATGTAATCTAGGTTAACCCACATTACATATTGTACTACTTCAAATTTATATATTATGCTTTATAAATACCTTTATTAAATTATTAGATTTAAGATTAAAGATATATAGTTTTATTCATTTTAACGAACCGATAACCAACTGAGTTATTACAGATACATCTTATTTACATTACCCTCTACACCAGCAATATATTTCATAAAATATGTAGAATATGGCACAATAAACAAATCTTAAAACCAAACAAATTAATACATAACTTGATTTTAGTAGTTGTAGAAAGAAGAACTGTTACGTGAATGGAGAAATTATAAAATAACAATAAATATGAACATTAAGATCTAGCATTCCGCAACGACTAATTCAATAATCTATAGTCTATAGCTGCACGTACCACTGGTGCCCTGAAGCAATTCTAGGAACTTACTGTATCTGAAAATATTCAAAACACTTTTTTACTTAATTTTTCTATTTATAGTGTTTTTCAACTTATCCAATTCTGATAGATATATGCATAAGTGCCATTCTGAATCAAAACCAAATTGACACAGAAAATATCGTATTTATTGATAAACTGTAAACAATTTTGAATAAATAGTAGCTAGTTTAAAAATATGTTATTGATAATTATATTTTTATGTGCAAAAAACATTAATTTTTACTTGTAATTAAATTCTTGCTTTAAAAAAAAATAATGTTGGCATATATTTTGCTGCATTCGATGTTTTTATTCTTGATGTGAATATCTAAAGGATTTCTTAAAATATTGTTAATAAAAAAAATATTTAATCCTCAACAACGATATCTTACCCGAAATTTTTAAAAAGAGATACAGAAGAAGAGGCGGACGAATATATCGCGTAAGTAATATTCAAATTTCTTATCAACCCTCGAAATAATTGAAAATATCTAAAACAAAACAATTACTGAGATCACGATCTCCTCTAAGTAATTCGGGTAACCTATAAACCCTAACCTCATTGTTCCATATCCTGTGCGGCGGATGATGCCGCAACTTTCCAGAGAATCCTTAAGCTCTTTCCTTTGGAGAGCGAGCAGTTTCTTGCTCATTGACATTCAAAACGAACTTCTCGAATAACAATAAAAATCGATGGGTACAGAAATCGATTTCGGGAAAGTAGGTGGAGAATAAAATAAATCATTTGATAAGATAGTAAAGATGTCGGCATTGCATTCTGATAAAGTCGTTCGTGAAAAACAAATCGGATATTTGTATGTTGTCAACTGTGAAAATAAATTTACATAAAGACATCTCTGGAAATAAATAAAGACAAACTAAATGCATGTTATTTCCATAAAGTTTCTATAACAATGTACTTGTTCAAGCAAATAATATCATCTTTACCCTTCTCCAATTAATCGAACTTTTATATGATATATATTTCCAGAAAACGACAAAAATGCTTTTCAATTTTGGGTTCCATAAAATTTATTATACAAAGCACATTATATTTGTAAAATGTATTAATTGGTGATAAGAGTAATAAGAAACCATTTCATTTGAATGTCAAACTAATATATAAAATAAAGCTTGTAGAAAGAATAAAGCAGAAACTTTAATAACAGATATTTAAATTTCTTAGCTTGAAAGTCAATGTTACCAACATCAAAAGAACTATATTTTTAAATTCTAAGTGCTAAACATATGTATTATTTTAATCTTCTTCAATATCTAAAACCAGGGATAGAAGTAATAGTATAGAATACATGTATACCTCAAACATTTTAGGCATTCTCATTTCTTATAAAACTAGTCGCAAGCGGCTCGTTTTTTAAACATACCTCAAGAGCAAAAATGATGTCTCACAAAACTTGTATTTTAAAAGATGTATCATTGCATCATTTGCTTGAAAGAATTAAACATAAAGTCAAAGATATGTGAAATAGTTTAAATTTTCTCTATATATACATACTATGCTACAAAAAAAAAGAAATGTGTGTGCTTAAGACCACACAGCAGAAGTAAAATCTTCATCAAGGCGAGGTTAATAATACGAAATACAACTTTTTTTTTGGTTCTATATTCATTTACATTTTCCATTTTTTATATTTGTTCTATATTACATTTAAAAAATATATATCTATTATTATTGTGTATACATTATTCTAGTACATTTCGCTCGGTGTGATCAAGTTTTCACTTCAAAAATTCATACGTACGCATGTATATATACAAATAGACGACATGATAATTCTCATACGAGTACCCGCGCTGGTCTAATGGTAACGTACCGGCCTTACACCCGGGCGACTCGGGATCGCATCTGCACGCGGACAAGAATTTTTTCAGAAAATAAAAATACCTAAGAATTATGTGTAGATTGCCGAATTTAAAGTGTTTTTAAAAAATAATTCTTCTTATGATGCCTCCCCATGTGTTATAACACTTGGTTGCATAAAATGATGGTTTGTAGTGTCACAATAATGGGAATTTCTTTTGTTTGTTGTTCCACAATTAGCAAATGTATCATCTTCATCTGTGAAAATTTATATCTTGTTGTAATTGTAAAAGTAGCCATTCACAGTAAACTAGTTTCCTTTCAAAATAGCTTCACAATCCTATTTACATTGGACAAAGTGGCAGATGTATTAATACACGTGTAACAGAACATATTAGAGATATAAAATATAGTGTTAAACACACTGGAATTGCAGAACATTGTATAGAGAAGATGTAAATAGCTGTAACCTCATTCATAATGTAGTAAAACGTAAAAAGTTAAATATATTAGAGATTATTGAAATTAAAAAAGCCCAAAAACAAAATCGAGTTATCACAAACACACAAGTAGAATTTGTAAATACCCCCTATATCGATGTAATTTTAAATATCAATTACCCTTATTCTCCCACCCATAATGAACACAGGTATATAAGTTAACCCTTAAGTAGAATACGTTTAGTTCTAGATAACTCTTTGATAATGGCCTCATAGCCGAAACAATTGTTAGTGTATCTAACAAAAAGTTGTGAAACTGAGCCAAACGTTTATCTTCGAATAATTAATTAAGTTATTACAAAATGTTTCACCAAGAAATATCTGCGAAGTCAACCAATGAAATAGAAATGTATGTGTGTCTATGAGCTCCTCTTTCAAAAAATTCAATTTAAAGCAAAAACTTAAGGAAACAATTTATGGTATGTAAATAGAAAACAAAACGATATAACTAACAAGGTAAATGAAACACGTAACAACTACTTACAAACAAACAGAAATTGATAATTAACTAGCCGAATTTAATTATAACAATAAAACAATAAATATGGAATTTTGAAGTAGAGATTTGACGTTTGGTTGCACAGCCATTTTTGTTTTGAAACCAAAGCCAACCAATTTTAAATGCCACGCATTCTGCAAATTATAATAATAAGTATATCCCATTAGAGGGTTATAACTTTAAAAATATAGAAATAAGTACTATACTATTGGTACCATTTTAACGACAATTTTACAGAGAACGTGTTGACTAATAAAAAGAATATAACTTCGATTTAAAAAAAAAAAACTAGAAAGTATAGCAATCTATTTTAAATAAAAAAAGTTGAAGGTGGTTGTGGAAATTTGGACCACCTGTATATTTGTAAATCAAAATAAAAGACGCAGTAGCATACTACATACTTACAAAAAGTCTCATTGCTACAACGTTATCAGTTTTCCTGCAAAACTCCGCCGACACACTATTGCCACACCCGGTATATGATCGTTGGTGCGTTTGTTTGTAAGTTTATAATTTCTGAACTACTTGACCGACTGAGGTTATATTCACAAAATGTGTTTGTTTTGTTGAGACAATGGTTAATAGCTGTACTATGATCCAATAGATGGCGTTTTAGTCAAGTTATGAACAACACACATACTATAAAAGTCGAACACAGGTGTGAATAATTTCATGACAAATATAATAAACAATCTGATCCGCAGGACAGCTCTGTTGTTAGCCGCACCTGCCTCGTGCACGAATGTGATTACACTGTATATAAATCTCAAACCACCTTGAAATGCAAAATGAATCGCCACCAGACAATACATGGGGTTTTTCGCTTATATCTGCATAGCCTATCTACTGACTCGTCTTCTTTTTTGGAGACAATCAGTATATGTAAACGTTGGTGCGTCTGTTAGTGATCGTGTAATTTCTGAACTCAGATCACATTCACATATACTTCTTTCCTCGAGACGATGGTTTATAGCTATGCTAGGATCCGATAGTTGGCGTTGTAGTCAAGTTATTAACAAATTCTATATTTATGAACAAAAATGACGCGCGTTCATAATATATATTGGTTTAGTGTCAAAAAAGAAAATCGCAATCTGGACCCGATAGGTAACAATGTGGTCGAGATATTAATAAATTTTATATTTATAAACCGAAATGATTTATATGTACACAATATGTTTTAAAATTGTTTTGGTATATTACCATCATTTCTCTTTGGATTTCAACGCTAGAGACTTTTGCCAAATCAATCTCATAACGCCACCTAAGAGTAGAACAACATCTGCTGGCTAGCTAGTTTAAATGCATACGCTTAGTCAGACCTTGGGAAAAACTTTGAAATATTGAAAATCCATTGAATGAAGACCATAATGTTGAAGGCATTTCTTTAACAGAAGGTACTTGTTTATTTTTATTGTTGTTTTATTATTATTCTGATATTCTGATTTATAGCGTTTATACTGTCTATTCTTCTAATGCAATATATCCCTTAGCTTGGTAGTATATATTTAATCATAGTTCATATTCAAAATTCTTCTCTTAATCAAGTAAAAAATTTACACAATTTACATGTGTTAAAATATGTGATGCAATGACGTTAATAAGATTACAACAAATAAATGTAAGAATTAAAGCACTAATTATTTTCTTGTTCGCAGTTTAATTTTCATCCTCTGTTGAATTTCTGCAGTTATCAAATCATCGATTATTAATTTTCGCTGACTCCAGCCACTAGACGCTGTGATAGAGTAAATATAATAGTTTTCCATATCTGTTAAGCAAACACTTGGATTAATAACATGGTTCTCTTTACCGATATCCGTCTAGTAGTAATTTTCAATATCAAATAGACGAAAATTATCAGTAAGCGAACTTTATTGTTATAAACCTTTTCGTTTTATTATATTTTAAAAAGTCTGACTTTAACAAATATTGCTTCCTTGCATGATAATTATATTAATATTAAAGAAAAGCTCTTTGTAATATGCCTAAGCTTGCCTCTGAAGTTAAGAAAAATATTCTTATATATAAATTTCATGTGATTATCTATATAAAATTGATAAAATGTACATCTTTTAAGATATATGACGTAAGATAAAGTATTGTGATCGTGAAAATGTTTCAACTATTATTTTTTGAAAATTTCAGAAGTTTTGGTAGCCATGATAACAATATGTCGGTTTGCGCTCTCTCTTGTATCCTTTTCTTCTCTTTTTTCCCCACTTTTCTCACACTCTTTTGCTTTCTTTATTCATATCTCTGTACAGACGCACATATTGCTGTGGTTACAACAATATTCAATGAATGCTGAAATTGCATTAAATATCATTAAAAATCTTCAACTATAAATTTATAAATCTAATCCCTATCAGCATTCAATTTATTCTTGTGAGTTCTAGCAGTGATCTTTCCTCTTTTTCGCTGGTGTGTTTCTTATTTAGTCTTTCATTTGGATAAGGTTAATAATAAAATCAAATTCATCTTTAAATTTCATAACACATTTATATTCATCTTTATTTGAATAAACAACATCAAAATTTTTTTTATTGACAACATTTGGCTGTGTCAAGAATATCTCTTCACAATTATAAAGCAAATAAAAAAATAATTCCTTTTCTTTATTTGCGATTTAAGACAAAATATTATCAAAAATATATTTTCCCATACGAAGCTAATTGTTATTTCAACAAAGACATACATTCGCACATAGTGCCTTTGATGATCTAAAACTTTGCAATGAAGAAAATATCTTGAATGTAAATATTCGCACATAGTACACCCAATGGATTGGCGCTTGTCCATCAAGAATATTCCTGTCTATTCGTATTTTCTAATTGAAATTTTAATTAAATTTGACCACAACTATCGTTAATAATGCCAGGTGATACACAGGAAGCAAATATTTGCACATAGTACCTCAAGTTCCCTCAACACCATTAACGATCTTCCCTCAATTACAACGAAATCAATGCAGTTTAGCAAAATAATATTTATTTTTTAAATTAATAATGTTTAACGCCTTGCCAAAAGTAAATATTTTCACATAGTACTCTTGGAGTACGTCTTACATCATCAATTATTCAAAACTGTATATTTATTTCAAAAACTTACTTATATTCCTCATATAAATTATCAAATTCTTTTTTATTCATGTTTTCCATTTTGAAATTTTTAATATAGTGAAACAGTAAAAATGAAATTATTAAATACAGCAAATAATTAACAATAACAAGATTAAAATAATACTTGAATTCAAAATTAACTAAATCATTCAAAACTAATATAAATTTAACGTAGTGTCTCAAAACTCCTACTATTAGCAAACGATCTCAAAATTTTTACGTCTTATTAATTCAAAAGATCGGCTTCATCTCCCTCTTCATCTACTCTCACCCCTCTTTATAACTTAAAACAAACGATAGCTACGCATTCGCAGCGCTATGTCTATTGAACTAACATTTACGTTGGTATCGTTTGATTCATTTTATCTCCTTCAAGTTTTTCTAGACGCGTAAATACACATTTCACACTTTGACAGTTAAATGTTTATGAAATGGCGACACTCAAAAATTGTTTACTGAAATTTACACACACTTTTCATTCTTCATCTTCGGTGGGTATGTTCTTGTTTTCTTAACGCCCCATCCTTCATTGTATCTGTATATGAACATATCGCCTCTCTTATCCCTGTTTACATATTTTCCTTTTCCATTAACTAAGGTTATTCTCAATTTCTTCTTATAAGTGCCTTCCTTGGATGCAATTGGAAATACATCATGACTACTGGAATTCTTTTCTGTTTCCAATATGTTGATTTGTAAATAACTGCGAACAATATTAATGTTATCTCTTCTTTGTAGGTTTTAAAATAACCACACAAAATTTATACTGCTGTCTTTGATGCGTTTTGTATTTGTGCATAAAAAATTTCAAAGTGTATTCTATTCATTTGGTGTATACATAAAATGAATTAATGTCCGAGATAGAGAAATACCTTTCCATATATCCTTTAAAATGTTTTTTAAATTTAAGTGTCAGGTATTTATTCTATTGCTAAATATGATCATAAAACTCTCATAAATTTAAGATTATTGTACAAATTCAAAAATTCATTTTTTATTCATTTGAATGAACGTTTTCAACTCGAGCATGCTGAATATAGCATTGCTCGTACAATTTTATGGCATTTAAATGATTCACCCTTTTATTGAAACCATACATTGTGCTTGTCTTTTCTATAAAATATAAAATGCATAGATTTATTTTGTGTTTATTTTTATTTCTTAATTCTTAATATTTAAACTTAAATTATTATATCTATATTCTCATAATGACATTGCCCCTTAAAGGTTATGCAACTCATTATTCACTTACTAAATCGGAGACTTGTGATTATTCTACCTTAAACTATATATTTAAGACTAAATTAATGTCCTTATTCTAAAGTTTGATTATTTAACAATTTTCATAATTCTTAAACTATAAAGATCAAGGCAATATGTGTCTGATGAAACTAGCAGTATCACATTATAAACATTCGGTTATAATCTTAGTGGCAAGTGTCTATTCAGTTCGAATTCAATAGAATCACATACTTATAGATTGTCAAGATTCGTGAGGAATATAAAAGGCTGATAGACATTTGTAGATAGATTCATGCATTGAATGTATTAATAATTTTACTTGTCAATAACACTATCCAACATAATTTTTATAACTAACTTAACAGTCTAAATTTTGGTATTTTGCATTGTTATAAACATAAAAACTGTATTCTAACATAAGGTACCACGTCATATTTTCAAAATAAATTTCTGAAGTAAATCAACTTTTGTATGAAACGAGTATTGAATATAACCCTGTAGAATGGCATCAATTCTAATGGCTCATTCTACAAACACAAAAGAAACGTATGGCAGTATGTCAATTGTATTTAATCTCATTCAATATTCATATCATCTTTGGCAAATTTGTGGTGACCTTAAGGTTATTTCCTTATTACTTGGACAGTTTGCCAAATATTGTTTTTTGTGTCTGTGGGATAGCCGACCATTTCAGCAACACTACCAAATAAAAAAATGTCAGCTATGGACCAATATTGTTCCAAGAGAATTTAACATAAAATATGAGCCGTTAGTGGATTCTAATTTGGTGATTCTACATCCTCTACACATTAAATTAGGATTTATTAACCAGTTTGTCAAAGCACTTAAAAAAGAAGGCAACTGTTTTAAATACTTAAGGAATGAGTTTCCGAAGCTGACTAATGAAAAAGTTCGTGAAGGAATATTTGTTGGTTCACAATTTAGGAAGCTGTTTAAAGATAAATATTTTGAACGTACCATGAATGATTTATGGCTGACAACATCGACTTCTTTTAAAATTACTTGCAAATATTTTTTGAGAAATCAAAAGTGTGAACTCTATCAAGATATCGTGGCTAATTTGCTAGAAAACTATAAAATTATAGGGTGCCGAATGTCGCTCAAAGTAAATTTTTGGCATTCATATTTCGATGTTTTTCCTGCTAATTTAGGAAAGACGAGTGAGGAACATGGTAAAAGGTTCCATCAAGAGATTGCAGAAATTCAGAAACGATATCAAGGTAGGTGGGATCCTGTCATGATGGGAGATTTTTGCTGGTTTATCATTAGAGAAGGCAATAGGCAACATGAAACTAAGAAATAACTCCATTTATGCAAAACTTTGATATATCAGCTAATTTTCCTTTGTGTGCAGTTATATGTTTTTGTATTCTTGATCACAATTAAACATTCAAGTATTAACAACACACATTATTCTTTGGATATCGCAAGGATGATGACAGATGTCCGTCTGTTAGACTATACTAATAATTATCATTATTATTATCTATGTACATATTGAGCGTATAATGATACACACTCTCTAGTAATAGTTAGAGTTAAGACTTCGATTGGCCAGTACCCATACAAAAGTACTGCGAAACGCTCACTACGTATCCTATTAGAACTTAGTCCCACCTCCTTCCTCTTACTTTTCGATGTCGATAGCGCTTTGATCACTTTTTTGCGGTAGATCACAGATATATAAACACTACTACTTTCACGAATATAAATCTTTGAGCTTTTTAAAACCTATGAATAATATGTAGCACCAATATTCATGGTGTTTAACATTTGTTTTGGTTTTCCTTTAAAGAATGCAATAATGGCTATTATTATTATACAACAGGAAACAGCTTTTTATAAAATTGTTTTTTTTTCTAGTTTACGAAGAATTGATTAACTGTTCGTCTTCTGTACTTTCACTTATCGATGAATGATAGAAGAGCTAGCGACGCGACATAACCAAATTTCCATGTAGCGTGTGTTGTTCAAAATATTTTTTTACACTCTCTGTATTATATGAGCTTCACTCAGAGAATGGATAGGTATTCTTTGAAATGCGTCGCGCTCAGAAGAAGTATGCGTAATTGTCTGTTTGTGTACAGGTTTTATTAGCTCGTACGAACCGCATCATATTACATATTTCGGGCATCGATTTCTCGAAATTTTCCAAATCCTTAAAAAATGTGTATAAATGTACTACGTAAATTTTCATACCGGTATTTTTTGTATGGATATATTTAGAAATACCAATCCAGAGAACACCCATATTGTGAGAAATTGTTTTCATAAACTCGAGTATACACAGGTTTAAAGACAAACACGGTCTGAATTTCGAAGTAATTATAACGCTATTTATGTATATTGGTGGTGGAAGGCTAATTAAATTCCTTTCATTAAAATGTTTATCTAATTTAAAACAAAACAACACGAACTTTCTTTAAATATAAACATACAATCTCTTAAACAATTTAAATTCTGTACTGTTAAAATGTACATATCGAAGATATGTATATTCATAAATTAAAAAATATGTAAATTATATGAACAAAACCTTCAAAAGATATTATCTTTAATCTGCAATTACTTGGAAATTAATAATAACAGAGCTATATTTGCTCATTATATAGTAAATTATTTTAGAGTATTTAGTATTACATTACATGGCTTTGTAATATATAATTGAAACAAATCAAATTAGAAGAAATATCTTTTGTTTGTTTTGTTTCTGTCAGCATACATGTATGTGGTAATACTACAATTTTATTCACAAGGTACCGTTCATGGAGCATTCTCGTTTATTCATAGGAAAGAATTAAGTAGTAGAGACGTAATACACAATATATTTCTTAAATAAACTTAGTAGGTTTCGGTCACCTTATATTTTTAAATCCTACTTATTTTACTTCTTCACGGACATTTTACCTACATATAACATTCAGTCATATTTAATGAAACTCCATCATCTTGCTATTAATAATTACAAGATAAAGTGTAATTTGTATGTATTTGTGTATGTAAGCAGCAAACAAAATATTTTTTATGTTACTACTTATCTTATTATGAGAATTTCTATTACAACTACTGATAACAATTTTTTTCATCCTAAGCACAAATATAAATAAAAAAAAATATTTAATTTAAGCGATGTTTTAAAATGTTATAAATAAAAGTAATCAAATGCAATTTCTAGAAACAAAGTATTTCTAATAATAATTTAAACTATCGTTGGTCGGAAGAAATATTTGTTGAATAGATGCAGTCAAAGGTCTTCATTATTTACCTTAGTATTTCAATTCTATTCCGTTACAAAATGACTTCTCAAAATAAAATTTTCGTTTCAAATTATTGAAAGATGTAATTCAAATCTATGATATCACTGTTTTATTCAAAATTCTTACATTCTAAAGCAATTTAAAAGAAAGTTGAAAGCCACAGCTGATTTTTCAAACTTCTCCTGTAACAAATGTAACAATTTTAAATAAAACAATCATTAACGCACATCTTTTAATATCAGAAAAAAAAATTATATACTTTTTTTGTATTATTAACCCATTTATATCCAAGTGGGGTAACTTGGGTCAGTTTTAAAAATCTTGTATCTTTTTTTTGGTTTCGCGTAGACAACCAGGCATATAACTATTTGTCAAATGACGTTTGAGATTATATTTAGTGACATTGGTTCGAAATTTTTTCCATCTCCGTAAAATATGTATTCATTTTAGGTAAGTACCCCCCCCCCCCAAGAATTATACAGCAAAAACAGATATGAAGTGGACTAGTGATCCTGGGCGGAGCTACCCGGACCCGTCTTGAGAGAAATATTTTGAATATTAATTGCGGTTTTACACCTTACAGTAACACAGCCATCTTTCGTTAAAGTTTTTGATTTATTTATATCTACGAACAAGAAAGCAGAAAAACACTTTGTGGGTTGATCAGCATCCAGAATCACAAAGGAAATGGAAACCACTAGATCACGGTGAGTTAGACTGTTTTCTGAGTATTCTTATAAAGGCGCATGCTTATAGATGTAGGCGGGAATCAACAAGAGAAATATGGACCACTGATTCCACTATACGCCGCTCTTTTCTCCTTGCTGCATTGTCACGTATTAAGTTTACAGGTTTTTCGTTTTCTTTGAGGACCTGGTCAGTTCCTAAAGAAAAGAAACAGAAACACTAGCTGCTATTAGAGACATATGGAATATGTTTACTGAAAATTGCAGTAGAGCTGTTGAACAATCTGGAAATATAACATTCGAAGAGGTGGTTGTCTACAACCGACGATGTCTCTTCCCGTAGTACCTACATAAATTAAAACTTGACAAGTACGTCCAAAATTTGGAAAGCTGCTAATGTTATAATGTCTTTTCTTTGTAATTTGCAAGTCTACACTGGTAAACTACCTAGTAGTGCTAGGGAACAAATTCGTTACTTTAGTCGAATTGACCAACTTTTTACTGATTAAAACGTAGCATTGAGCAGAATAAGCAAAATACCTCTAATGAACTAAAGATGAGCACTCTTTCAGAGCACTTTTCAAAATTTGCATTCAGAATGATTTTTCGGTGGTCGCTTATATACTGAAGAAATGTAAAATGTTTGTTATTGTAAATCATTTCAACATCACAATAAAAGCATTTCATAAAAACCACACGCTTACCCTTCAAGCTATTTATGGACATTGTAGATCTGCGCTCCATAAACTCTTTTGTCCTCTACATTGAGGAACATACAGAAGAGAGAGCTCTTGTCGGCACCTGTTTCTACTGGAACTTATTGACAAATTGGTAGAAGAAAATGTGGAACTTCTTGTTAATAATAATAATTTTAGAGACAAAACGGCCCTATCTATATACGGAATTGAATTGCCTCCCCCTTTCGAAAACAAGGTCTTCGAACCCAAAAAACTAGATGTTATAATTGTCCTCAAGAACAGCAAAAAAAAAGCAAAGTATCTTGTGATATTTTCAAGAAATTTGTTAGCGAAGTCTATCGTGACAAAATTACTAAAGAGCTTTGATTATACCGTGATGGAATAATCAAACTAACATATATTTTTGTTATGATTCGTTTTGTTTGAAATTCCTTTTTCTTTGTTTTTTCTAATACTTATTTTGATCATTGCTTTAAAATATTGAGTCTAATAGTTGTTATTCAAATTTTATTGAAAATTTTAAACGGTTTTGCAGAATCTCGAGACTCGAATTTCGATAAAATTAAAGGAATACCATTTTATTTAGGTACTTTTACGTCTTCCAAAACTGCAAATGATCGATTATTATATTTCCGGCAATTTGATTTTAGTATTGACATTTACGGGTTTACGGGGGGAGGCAAGACGTTTACAACAAACTGTACATTTTCTGCTTCCTCTGATTGGTAAAAGAAAATTAAATAATGTCTGTCTCTTATTTCGCGTATGACGAGCCATTGGAGGCGCAATTACGCCTAAATTTAAGATTTCTACACGGCGGTAACAGCTTTACCCTGTTACCGCCGTGTAGAAATCTTAAACTACTAATTTCAGTTGGAATATCAAGTAAGTCCTTGAAAAAAAACTTCATAAATTGGGATTATGCCACCGTCTTTATTAAAATTTATGAAGAACTTAAACAAATTCAGAAATCAGATTCGAATAACTTGCCTATGTAGAATGTCAAAATTCGAACCATACAATAACATTTTTATACAGACAGAGGTTAGTATATCACAAATCATTAGTTACATGCAGATTTAATAATAGTATAAAAGTATTTAAAACTAAATTTAATAAGAAAGCGATAAGAAAATTGAAAATTGAGGAAGGAAATAGCAGTTTAATCTTATGGAAAAATAGTTTCCCGCTCTTATGTAGTATAACTACCTTTACAATCACTACGATTGGTGAATTTCTAACAATATTCAAGTGAAAACTACTCACAGCAATTACCCACTAAAATGATCACATTGCCATTTGTAATAATATATTATGTAAAGTAACCGGTTCTGTAAATATTACTTGCAGCAGCATTTGTTTGTACAGATTAACACATATTTAATGTTTTTTTTATTTTTAGAAGATGTAATCAATTTTTTGGAATTAACTTTATCAGAGACGGCTAACTAAATAAATACTTAACTTTTGTAACATAAAGCTTCAGTTTTACACACTAAATGAGAGATACCATTCTTCTACCTTACTTGATATTTTGGATTTTTCGCACGACAAGACTGTCTGCGTCAGTGTGTGTTACTGCTACATACATTGACTCATAAATATAGAATTTCTAATGTATATAGAAAAAAAAAGCAAATTAATACAACAATTATGTGTACTATCTAATTGTAAAAATGCAAACTTTATGCTATTTCATATAAAATATATAGGTTTGCATGGAAGTGACTTAATATTTTTTAAAAGAAAAGTGTTAGATTTATATGTCATGAAATTTACCAAAAAAAATAATATAAAAATATATTTTTGCTCTAATATTACGGATTTCACAGCAGTGATTGGTAAGAGAGGGCAATACAAATACTTTGTAATGCGACTAGAGGGATCCATGTTTTGTCGGCTCTCGATTAACACAATTATTACAAAAAACAATTGTTCCCTACCGGCTTCCCCAATAGCCGAAAAATCGCGTGTCTGTTTAGTTTCATTAAAAAGTACTCATAGTCCCCTACAATGTTCATCCCCACTTGACCGTGAATATTCAAGCAAACGTTAATATAACTAATGTATGGCAATCAGTATTAAATGTAATGAAATTGTTTGGATGGCAGCTTGCTTTCCTATTGTGATTTTTGTTAATAATTACTACTGAATCATGTTGCCGCTATGTCAAGATATTTACTAATTGCCTGGCTGAAAATTGGCATTTACAACATGCCAATCCTCAGTGCGTTACTAACTACTGATGTTTTACACTATATACATCTATAATTTTTTTAGAATTCATGTCCTTAAGATAGTACTACAGCTAAGTATTATTATTTTACCACACACCTTAGTTATGCCACACTGAAAATACAATGGGTCTCATTGGTAAATTGATTTTATGTAATTTTGGCAATCCATACATCTTGGGGGATTGGGCGTTATTAATTTTAAGAGACTTTGCTAGTGTGGGCGAAATCATATTGCCACTTTCTCATTTTTTAATTAAATTATTATTTTGTTTTTGGTAAATCAAAGTGGGGTCATTTTTGATTTCAGTGTATGTGGTTTTTTCATTCAGTAAACCTTGCATTTTATTTTTACAGTCAATGGTATTCATTATTACCGTTTTATTGCATTTATCGGGTTTTATAATTGTGGTCTGGGGGTTTTGTTTTATGAATTTTTTTGTTCTAGCTATTGCTTGTGGCTTTGATAATTTTTTATTATGTTGCATACATTTGCTCTTAGAATTGTTTATGTTGTCTGGAATTATAGTATCTGATAAGTTGACTGTCCATGTGTCAGTTTGATTTGTATTTGAATATTTGGTACAATTACTTTTTTTCATCAGTTTCAGAATTTTGTTTTTCTGTGTATTTTGTGTCTTTTGGAAAATCTGATCGCTCTTACATACAATTTGATTATAATACATAATACCTACGTTAGTGTCTAGAATGGGTTTTAAGATTTGTTTCTCTTTTGAAATATTCTGCTCTAACTTTTTTATAATTTTCATTGTGTCAGTGATTAAAAAATTAAACTTTTTACTAATTTCCTTATATATATATATATATATATATATATATATATATATATAGGGAATATCTAAATTTAGAAATATAATATATATATAGATACCTATATGTGTGTCAATTAAAAATATCAATAAATTTTGATATATGTAATAGGCTACTTTTTACTAATAAAATAACAGAAGAGATACATAAATCGAAAGAAAAAACATATTCCTCATAAAGCGAAATTTCATAAACGAAATTGGAATCACGCGTCGTTCAATAGACATGGCCTCTCAGCGTGAAGTTTTTCATTTGATTTCCTTGTTGATTTATTGTGGACAGGCACTCTCATAACACGAACGAAATATATGTATGTTGAAGCAGAATGACGGAGGGCTGACGGTCTTTTATGGCGTCTGTAATTTTGTGACAAACTTGAAGAAATTACCGAAATGAAGACCGACCAAATGCTAAAGGAGAATAAGACCTGATTTCAAGATGTAGTTTATCAGTCCAGTCGTAAACTCACCCTTTAACCATTACGAAGACAACGTTAACGGACAGCGGTAAGTGTAGGAAAAGTTTAGTTCGACATGGTTCACTTTCTTGTTACGTTCAGGAAGTCATTCGGGTAGGTTGAATAATTATTCTGTTTTATTATACATGTAACAACTTCATTAGACGATGCTCTCCCAAATTTTTTTATAGTTTTTACTTATTTAGCACGATAATTTCAGAAAAGAAACAACATCCTTATTTGTCGTTGTTTCAAATGATAAGTGTAATAAAAAATTCTCGTATTTATATATTTATATCATCAATACATCAATACATCGCGAGTAATCATAATAATTTTATTTTCCCAACAAAACAAACATACATATAAAGATACAGTATAAATATAAAAATAAGGGAACCTGAAGAACAGAGTAGGTATAAGAAACTACAACATCAAATAAAACAATCACAATGTTCGACAGTAATGAATCGCAAGTCTGCCAGAATGCATGTATTAATATCATATAAGTGGCTTACTTTATTAAAGTTATTTATAGTAACATAACGTGGTGACTTCATTAGAAAATTATTATCTGATGAATTCATAATCAAACTGAATTGAAGTTTGAATTCTTATCAATAAATGTATCTACACATTTGGTTTTGTCTACACCTACAACTTCTTCTATATCAGTTTTAACAATCAAAATGTTTGTGTCTTTGTATTCGCAATAGGATTCAATAATCTGAAATTCGTTGCATTCCTTACTAAATGGCTTCTACTGATTGAAATTATTCACAATATGTTTCACCTATTTCAGCACCCTCTTATAATATTTATTTGAGAAGAAAATCTTTATCATGTCAGCGTTCATAGACACTTTGCCAGAATATATGAAATTTTATGTCATTCACAGGCATTAAAATGGAATGAGTAGAATACGAGGCTCATTATAAAAGGTTTCAGATAAAATGTTTGGCGTATCTCATCATGTATGTGGTGAACAAATAGCGACTGCATTCTGGTCGACAAGCTCTATCGAAAGTCTAATTTATTTATATTTTGTGTCTTTTGGTTAATCGCAATATTTTGTTTTATATTCTTTTTAATATTAAATTAATTTACTGCTACTGCCTATTTTGCTTTTTATATACTTCCTTTTTGAGTGTTTATGGATAAGCACAGCAGTCATGAAGTATTACTGAATTTCCTCGCTTTGATATATTTTGTTTATACAGGTTGCCATTTTTCTCTCTCCCTATACGGGTAACTTTCTTAATATTGAAGATACAAGATCGGTTAAATTAGCAAAGTTGTTAAGAATTTGAGGAATATTTGATAGTGTTTTCAGATTTAACATTTATTCTCCATTTCAAAAGAAATTTTTTATATATTTTAACTGATTTCGTAAATATAATACTTGGTATGGTGAGCTTTTTGAATTTTTTATTATAGTGAGAGTAATTCAATTATTCTCTAATTTTTGAAGAAATATTAAGCAAGTAAACCTTGAAAAACTTTTTAATGCCAACTCGCATATTAAAATTGTTTTACAAAGCCTACTTGCACATTATTTCCTCAAGAATTAACAGTAATTCTCTTGATTTAATAAAAAAATTTAAAAGATTACCAAAGCAAATCTTATATCTGCTAAATCAGAAAAAACAAGCATTTTTATGAAGTCAGGGTATGATTGTCATTTAAAAAAACTACTTAAGTTTATGTTATATCTATAATAATAAGAGTTCCATGAAGTTTTCACTAAGATTATTAAATTCTCCGTAAAAATTGTTACCGGATAGCATTTTCATATTAGTTCTATCTTCAAAAGTTACGGAGATATGCATAAATGAAAATTTCGGCAATTTTCAATTTTTTTTTAAATATCTTCAAAAGTTGACAAAAAATGTTAAATCTGACAGTGCTATCAAGTACTCCTCAAATTTCATAACAACTCGGCTAATTTAATCGATCCTGTGTCTTCAATATTAAGAAGGTTACTCATATATGGAAATCGACAATAGATACTCGGTATATACTATAACAATCTTCATTAATCATATTTATTGGTACATCATCCAAATCACAAAATTCCTTCACTAACAGGTGTAAAATATAAGGAACATACCATGGATTTTGAAGAAAATAAATGATTATCTTTTTATGTACCTACTACTGGCGATATGCCTATAAAACTCATTAGCAATATCTAGAGATTCAATCGAAGTATTTTCTCTATAATTTATATTAAGATCTTAAGCGATATGTTTTATGCTATTTTATTTATTTTGTGCATTTTTATATTTTTTATGAATATATATTTCACTCTAATCATGATTTTATATTATTCATAATAATTATAATTATGTATTATATGTACATATGTGAGTGTGAGTGTGTGTATTAAAATGTTTATTTGTGCTATAGCTCGGTTAAGACCTGATGGCACTTGCGTGGATGACAATTTTAATACAAAAAAGGAGAAAGCAGCATGAAACGAGTGAGATAGACATAGATTTCGCTACATATGAAGGGTTAAGGACCGACTTGAAAACATTGGTCCGTATTTAATTTAGTCGGGCTTTGTCTACCGCAGTGTATGTTATTTGGTGTCGTTCTGCTTTATTCTCGTTTTCTACAATAAAATCATTTTTTTTTCAAAACTTTATATTTGCATTTATTGATTCGAAAGTAAGTAATAACAAACTAGCAGGAAAGTAGAAATATGCAATTATAATATTATTTGTTTTAAGGTTAAAGCTTCGATAATGGCGGATTCTATAAACCTGTATCGTAAAAGCGCAAAATCATACATTATTAAGCTTGAGAAATCGTGTGGAATGTATATAATTACTTGAAGATGCAGAACCATAAAGGTAATTAGTATAAGACTGTGTTTGTTTAATTATTAGTTAAGAAAGAGAAATACAATGAGATAAATAAATTCTTCCATTAGAATAAATCAATTTAGGTTAAAGTACAGTTACAACTATTATCTTTCATTAACATTGTGGTTATGATATTCATTTTGTGGTAAACAGGTGATGTCTTAACCATTGTTACCCAAGCGACTGGAATTTTATGAAGAAATGTGCCAGGATTATTAGCGAGGGTTTTAAAGCAGTTGAAAAAAGTGCAACTGTCTCATTTTCTACGCCAAAACCGAATATTGTCAAAGCTGCCCCGAAGTCTACCATTGATAACTGTGGGGAAGAAGCGATTCGTCGTATTGTTTATAATTTTCATATGACACACAAACAAATACCAACGATTAGTGCTCTATATAATGAAGTAAATAAGTTTGATGATCTTGGTTTACTAGGGAAGAAGTCATCATTCCGAAAATTATTACTAACATTACAATTTAGGTACGTATAGCTACTACTAATTCAAACACCTTTTAATGTTCTTTTTACACATAGGTGGAAAAAAACACATATAACCGGAAAGTATTGATAGAAAAAACTGACATACGTGAGCTGCGATGTAAATACACCAGAAGCATAACTAAATATCGAGCAGAAGGACGATCTATAATATACACATGTGCGATTTTAAGTACATTATGGACATTTTTAGTATACTTCTAACGTATTTTAATATTAATTGTAGATGAAACTTACATTCATAGCAGCCTTACAATTGCGTATGAATTGATGGAACTCATAAAGGGATAAAATGCCATATATCAAAAGGAAAACGATTGATTATTGTACATGCAGATATATTTAAATAATACTTTTGGATAATATATATCACTTAATACATATTATAATTTCCACAGGGTGAAGGAGGATTCATTGACAATGCTCTGTTAATATTTAAGTCAGGACAGAAAACTGGCGACTATTATGATGACATGAGCAGTACGAATTGCAAGAAATGGTTGACAGAAAAGCTTATACCAAATTTACCAAAAAATTCTGTGTTTGTGGTTAACAACGCAGCTTATCACAATGTTTTGTCTGTTCGGCATCCCACCTCAAATAGTCGAAAGGCAGAAATGAAACTATGGCTAGATGCAAGAGGCATTACTTATGATAATACATTTACCAAGGTGGAGTTATATGGTATAATTAAACAAAATAAACTTGCATTCACAGAATATAAAATTCATGGGATATTGGCGGAGCATGGACATTCTGTCCTAAAGCTGCAACCATATCATCCGGAGCTGAATCCCATTGAGAAGATTTGGGCTCTTGTCAAGAATAGGTTAGCTACCAAAAATGCCACCTTCAAATTACAAGAAGTGCAGAAAATTGCAAAGGAAGAGTTCCAAAATGTTACGGTGCAGGAATGGTCAAACATGTGCCATCACGGACAGAAGATTATATACACAAAGAACATAATATAATGGACAATTATTGTGAAGAATTTATAATAGAAGTAGGAAACGACAGTGATGATAGTGACGATTTTTTTAATTGTTCATCAGACGAAGATAATTTATAATTTTAATAAATATATGCGTAAAAGGTAGACTTTTATTTATTTATTTTGTTTAAAGAGGTTGAAGTTTTCATCGTCATTCATATTTCTTCATTTGCAAGTATGTATTTTTTAAATCTAACATGCAATGTTACTTTTATACCTGAGCTGTATATTTAGTATTGCTTTAGAACCCGATGTTTTTAACGCACATAATACATATTTTAGCCACACATCGCGCATCCTAGGTGCCATCAGATATTAACCGAGCTATACATACTTTACCATTTTAAGTGTGAAATCAGGGGTTGCTTCATGTCTGCCGGTCAAATCAGAGAGCGCCCTTATCAAGTCTGACCGATCAATTCCCCCTCCCCTTTCTACGTACGGATGTGGATGTCAGACAATTCGGCATCTATGGAAGTCAATAGGGTGTATGATTATATGTATCTAACATTAAAAGCGATTATCATACACCATAGCACACCATTTTTTTTTCTAATAAAGTGCTTTGAATGCAAGTTGTGATTTATTATTTTACAAAATGGTACTCTCAAACCAGGAAGTAAATTACTACAATGTCAGAGTAACGCATGCTATCCATTTTCTTGACTGATTTTGTATTATTGACATATTTCTTTTTCTTTTCGTGTAAAAATCAGATAAAATATGCAATGTAACTTAATTTATAATTAGGTTATGCCTTGTTATCTTTTTGTTAATACGAGGGCGTATTTTAATGTTGTCTACCTAGCCATGAAACAAAAGAGTGACGATGTCAAACAAATTATTGAAAAATTGCTGTCACTGTTAGAAGTACATGTGCTAAGTTGTGTTTAGTTTATGCTGTGTCTAGAAATTTGAGACGGTCCATTTCTCGATAAAATGAGTGAAACTAAAGTTGAACATCGCAGCGTAATAATGTTCCTGACAAAGGAAGGCAATGGTCCAAATGCAATTCATGAAAGAATGGTTGCTGTATATAGGGAAGATACACCATCTTATTTCCAAGTAAAATATTGGTCTAAACTCTTTCGATGGGGCCGAGAGTCTATCAATGATAACCCAAAGTCCGGACGACCCGTTGATCGGCGTGTAAAGGTCTCTGTCATTGCCGATGAAGTCTGTATATCCGAAACAAGTATTCTCAAAATTTTGCATGACGATTTGGGTATGAAGAAGGCGTCTGCACGGTGGATACCCAGACTGCTTACACCTGAACAAAATCTGTGCAGAAAAGAAGTTTCTCAAGAAAATTTGGTCAAGTTGGAGAGGGACAAAGCATTTTTATCTCGAATTAATATTATTATTATTAGACTTGGGTATATTACTGGGACCCTCCTACTAAACAAGAATTCATGCAGTGGGTTCATAAGGGCTCTCCACCACCAAAAAAGCCAAGACACAATTTTCTGGAAAAAAACTGATGGCAACTGTTTTCTGGGATGCTGAAGGAGTTTTGCTTATTGAATATATGCCGAGAGGGTCTACCATAAATGGAGAGGCCAACGGAGACACAATTAAAAATTTAAAACCTGCTCTGGGGGAAAAACGCCCGCATTCTTATCCACAAAAAAACTTGTTGCTGCACGACAATTGTCGGGTTCATAAGGCAAACAAAGTTCAGCAGATAATCAATGACTGTGGGTTTATAGACTTAAGGCATCCACCTTATATCCCCAACCTAGCTCCGTCAGACTTCCTCTTATTCAAAAATTTAAAAAAAGCATCTCAGAGGAAAGCGTTTTGCTTCTGATGAAGAACTCAAAGAAGCTGTTGAAGAAATGTTTTGCGGGGTTACCGAAGCAATTTTTTCTGAGGGTATGGGGCAACTGGATAAAAGATGGAATAAATGTATTAGTGTTGAAGGGAGTATGTAAAAAAATAATTTTTCTTAGTTCTCTTATGTGCTTTTTTTCATGGCTAGGTAGATAACATAAAAATACGCCCACGTATTTATGTCAATATAACCTAGCTATTAATAAAGACTCGATCATTACTTAATACTCCAGCAGAATATTTGTCTAACTAAAATTTTGTGAAACGCACGTATTCCTAAGTGTACACATATGCTAGTTAGATACTAGTGAACAAAACGAGTTTGGACAAAAGTCACCCATTTATTTCAACGTTTTTGTAATAAGGCTGAACTTTCAAAAAAGAATTCTTTGATAAGTCTTTTGAAAATTCCTCCTTCGTTTCCTTCAGATATTTACCCGCAGAAAAATGGTGTCTTTTTAATTTAGTAACAAAATATTTGTCACTGGATGCTTAATCAGGACTCTAGAATGGTTACTATATCATGGCAGTTTTTAAATTTTTGACTTCAGACTTCTATATCCGAAACCTTAGTGGCGATTAAATTCCTCATCATTTCTGGGTTCTTATATTCTTTGACAAAAAATTATACTATTAACCTACTGCACAAATTTCTATTTTGTCGTTGAATCCCAGTAATACACCCACACTTGATCATCTGCTTTGTTTCAAAATAAATTCTTCGTTGTCGGCCAATTCAAGTCTTCTTCTCAAATGTATTGCCGATATTGTTCGAGAGTATAGAATTTCGTAATCCAACATGCTGATACCCTATTGATTCCTAAATATTTGCAAAAATTTCAACTTCATCGGCAATAAAACATAATGCCAAATTTTATAGTAAAATTTGGCTACGGATTTTTCCCATACGCATTAATCATATTCTGTTGAATATTCTGTGTACATTTTCTTTCCTCGGGAAGAATTTTATTACGCTTCTAAGTTTTAGCTGAATTTTTTTACTCACTTTTTTTTAGTTAAGGCTATATAAAAACAACAAAACTCCTTAAATGTAAACCAAATTTACTCGGTGAACATATAAGTGTGCAACGTGACCTCTTTTCATCATGAAAATAATATGTAAATAAAAATCTCCCGTTGTATATACATATACCTACTATGTTATAAAAATTATTTATTCATTAAATAATTTAAATTTCTATATCGCTCGAGTGTAGCTTTATATGTGAAGTATTACAAAAGTTGCCATTTTTAACAGATGTATTAACACGGATGAGTAACATTTAAAACAAACTAACAGCAATCAATTCGATCCAGCTTTTGTTTAAAGTCCTCTACTAACAAAAACGGCTAGCAATAATGCAAATCGTTATTTTCACAATTATATGTAAATGTGTTGTACAAATTTCAAATCGAGTTTGTTTTAGTCAACAACACGAGATTGTTTTACAAACATTTAATCGATTGTTACTACAATAGTATGAATTCCACTTTATCAGCGTATGTTTAGCATTATAAGCACACTATTTATATTTAATTAATTATTTATAAAATATAATTCCTTCATAGAAATGCATCAGAGATATATTAATTATATAAATACAATTCTACACCCTTGAAAATCAATATTACTGCACTCAAATTTTACGAAACAAATAATACAATTTTGAAATAAATAAAATAATACCTATGATAACAAAAACATTCTTTTTAGAATTCTTAAGCGTCGTTCTGAGTATACTACAGTTGAATGCGCAATAACTATTACATATTATAAACTAATGTTGAATGAAATGTTCCCATGAAGTCAAGTTTTGCTCAATACCATATAATTTTAGATGATGTTTACTTTACTAAACATGACAGACCGCTCTTTCGAGTTGTACGTAATAATTTAACAATATTGCTTCGTATATATGTTGCCTTCAATTATATTTTCTGTTAATTAACTATGATACATATAAGTTTACTCAAATCTCACTTACAATGCACGAACGGTCGCTAAGGGTCTTTTACAAAGGGCAATGATAATATTTCACTTACTCAACTAATTTCTTTGCGCACGCTACTTTTTTGGCAATAAAAAAAAATGGAACCAGATTATATTTAAATGTCAAACATATGATCTAATGTCATAAAACGTGCACTAGAAGTTGTACAAAAAAAAAACGCTTGCCAACGTTTATTTATACTAATTAATTCTACTATTGAAATTGACTGACACATCACTGCCTGTTGTACCAGAAGTCGATAAATTCAGAATGATTTTAGTGGGTGTATTAGGTGCACAAGACAATATTTGAGCAACATCAAATTTTCTTTGATGGAATTATCAACGTAACCTTCAGCCACTGCTGCGGATCTCCATCTCCCATAGCGCTTCATTCTTACTAACTCGCCTCCACATTAGCCAAGTGTGTCACACTGGAACGTGTAAAGCAATATCCAACAATATATTTTGGTACTTTACCTATAGCATTAATACCAGTTGGACTATTCATCCAAGAACTATTTAAGAACCGCTTAATTTATTATCAGTATTATTTGAGCAGAAATATGGATTGGGAAAGACATAATTCCCTAAGTGTACTAAAAAAATTGTATGAGACTGAAGTGTTATATTTTGATCGTTTTGAAACATAATAGGATTCTGTAAATCGTACTTACACCATTGCCCTTCATATTAAATCTATTCATGCATAAATATGATAAATAACAAATATATTAATTTTCTTCCTTGGTTTAAAGATTGTTTTTCTAGAATCTTCTGGGAATAAAAAAAAATTACCACAAAAGAAAGAAGCAATAAGAATAGGACATATTCCCTATAACAACAACACTTAAATTTTTATATTTATTTTTTCGCTATTAATCCATCGTTTATAATTTAACTTTCAAAATGTTATAGGCGATTTTTTGGTAAAGTTAACCACTCTATATCTGCCATTGTACTACATAATAATGTGAAATATGTTTGACGCATTTCGTTATCTTATTAACTCTGTCTAACTTTCTCAGAAGACACGAGAAATAAATCCACTATCTCCACTGACACAGACTACATTTACTAACGAAAAATTACTTTAAGAATGATGACGATATACGTATTAAGTCGTGTAGATAAGAATTTATATCTTATTCTTTCCTTTTGTTTCCTATTGTTTTTCCCCCCCATAAATGTAAGAATTACATTACAATCATTGAATGGTTAAGTAAGTATAACTAATTTAAAACGAAAATGAAAAGTGTGAACACATGGATGTTAAAACTAACATCAAGCAGTAAATAATTACTTTGACTTACATATATACCTTTATACGTAAAACGTATATGCATATATGCATGTGTTTGAGATACACACTTTGTTCTGTGTCATCTTTTGGGTGTTAGATGTCGCTGTGATACTCTCACTGCATTTAACACGCTAAAATGACATAAGCAGCGATTTAAGTCTTGAAGCTATTGTCGAGAATCTCCACGCACACTGATGAGACCTCATAGGTCGAAACACCGGTGCCTGTGCGCAATAGCACTTAATGTATGTGTGTATCTCAAACACATGCATATATGCATATACGTTTTACGTATAAAGGTATATATGTAAGTCACAGTAATTATTTACTGCTTGATGTTAGTTTTAACATCCATGTGTTCACACTTTTCATTTTCGTTTTGATCGGTGACGCCACCTAAGGCTCTATTACATGAGATACACTATTAACATACAGGCCTCTGTATAGCAGAACATGCCGTCAGAAGCGATCGCTTTGTTCTGTGTCATCTTTTGGGTGTTAGATGTCGCTGTGATACTCTCACTACATTTAACACGCTAAAATGACATAAGCAGCGATTTAAGTCTTGAAGCTATTGTCGAGAATCTCCACGCACACTGATGAGACCTCATAGGTCGAAACACCGGTGTCTGTGCGTTCGATTGTCGACAATAGCACTTAATGTATGTGTGTATCTCAAACACATGCATATATGCATATACGTTTTACGTATAAAGGTATATATGTAAGTCACAGTAATTATAACTAATTTGTTTGTCACATATTTCTCTAAATAATTTGCTTGTTTGTTTTTGTGACATAACCATGAGTATCTTACCCATTTAGTTTAGAAGTGAGTGTAATCCCTAGCTCTATAGACATTTTTCCAGAATGGATAAATAAAAAAATATATATAAAATCTGGAGAATTGATCCACACATAAAAGACTACTATAATACAAAACTTGACCGAAATAGTGCTTGAGGCTATTGTGAATACGATGGGTGGCATGGCAAATGCATCATTAGCTTTAGTCTAATACTTCCACTTTGTGATAGAAAACTCGTATTTGATTGAGGACTTGCTCTTCGTCGAAAATATTGAGATTTAGACAAAAAAAGTCGTTTTATTTTCCATAGTATATTTCTGTAAATAATAAAATACCACGTTCCGATGATAAAATGTACTTGTAATAAGACTCTGTATATTATACTCTGATGGCTACAAATGCTACTACGATTTAGGCAACCAAATGTACTTGCATTATGTGAACTACATGTTTGAATGCTAAATGAAATAATAGTCGTTTATGAATATTTTATAATAATTGCACACTTTATTCTATTTTTATAAACCTCGGCTTAGCTCACTCAATTTAAATATTAATAAATCTTACTTCTTTTGATATAATTTATTACACTGTTAGTGCTATACTAACGTACGACTTTGTTGAAATGGTGGGTACGTTAGAAAATCTATGTCAAAGATTCTAACCTAATTTTTAAAGAATTTATTATAATAATTTTTAACCATAAACAATTCTTTAAGTACTACTTCTTAATGTCTCTGGGTGTGTGTGTTTGGTCCGTTCTTCTGGGATATGTATTTAAATCATGTATCTCACATAAACATGTAAGTATTGCTATTTCTTTTATCAATTATATCTGTCAAGTAGACATTTAGATATGTATTCTTTCTTTTTCAGAACAATTTTTTAACCTCAACTAAACTTCTCAGTCTATCTACGAATATACTTTTACAACTCAATTAATGAAGAAAAACGATAATAAATTTATACGTGTATATTGGTGTATAAGTAATTTTCAAAGTACAAATTAGTTTACTCTAAAACAACTACAAAATATGCTTAATAAAAATTGTTTAATGGCATCAAAACGTTCTATTCATTTACGGAAAATGACATAACCAAATATTAGTATTTGAAGGTGAGTAATGTTTATCTTCTGACTATGTTTAACTTCAATAAATAATGTGCGTTCAGTATTAAATAATTATAATATTTACTATATTAATCTTGATAGATTTTATATTTGACATTTACTTTTAATTAAATATCCTTCATACAAATTTCTACATAACCTCCTTAACATTAAATTATTATTATATTTGTGTATTCAAACTATTGTATTATATTTATTTTAAATGTGATCAAAACTGGTTATAGATTAATTTCCAATATCATATATAAATTTCCAATACGACCTTTGTTTATAAACGTGATATTTTTATCAGCACGTAAAAATGCTAATTTATTCCTCCTTATAGATGATTACTGCCTCGATAAATACCACCTCTTTGATGTGGTAGTCTAATCCTGGAAGTCACAATCCTCTCAGCACTTGAAATTGTTCAAACATGTAGAAGTGGACTATTATCATTTGGCTGCCACTTTTGGAAACGATGTTCGATGTATCCTGGAATAAAATACACTTTCCGGAATTGATGTTCTGGACTGAAAACTCTTTCTGCAACTTCTCCTAATGGTTCATCAACAATGGATAATCCTGCTTTATAAGAAAATACTTCTATGAAACATATTCAATCAACTTCAGTTTGTTATTGGAATCACCTGCCTGGACTATAATTAATTTCGCGTCTTCCCTTCTTATCAATCACGGTTTGCTACTGGAAAATCCTCCTATTGGTCCGGATTCGTATATTATAAATTACAAGGTAAGTTTTCTCTTATATTTCAAAATCTTCTTTAGATACGTGCTTGTAATATATGTTGTACACTTAATATCCCATTGAAATATCTGTAATTGACTTTTCACTCCAAATATGATTGGAAACTATCACAAATTATATATCTATGTAGATATATTCAATATTATCACTTTTATTACTCAAAACTCATGTAATCTGTGCGGTTTTCAATGTTATTCAAGCAACATTAAAAATACACATCCGCACGTTCTGGGAATAGAAATTAATCTTCTTGTTTATTTCTAAATTTCCTTGATGATCTTTAATATTTTTCAATTAGCCAATCAATATTTCCCACATACTTTTAATATTCAATATAACTTTTTCTATACCCTTTAAAAACTATTTACATCCATTTTACCTTTTAAAACAGATTATTTAATCCATTTTATATTTTAAAAACTTAATTCCAATACTTTATTTCACATTGTCAATATTATTTAAATAATCTATTATAGGAACTGTGAGAATCAAAATGTCACATCCGCTTATTCAAAGAATTGACCGCTAATCTTAATTCAGATTTTGTTATGCTCACATTCCAAAACATTCTTATATTTTACTTTACATTTCAACGTTCATTAAACAATCTTGTACAAAATCATAATACATAACATTTCAACAATTCTAATATCTTTAATTTCTTCCTTTCAGAATACACAATAATTATATAGAAGAAAGAAATTTGAACGTTCCAACAATATACAGAATGGAAATTAAATACAATACTTCAACACACTATTTAATTCTGTAAATATCAATTATTTAGTCAATCTTGCTAACTTTCAAATAGATATTAAAGACACTACAAATACTAATCTTATCAGAACACAACACAGAATAAATATATTATATTATATGGCATGGTTAAACAAACCATGTCAATATATATATATATATATATATATATATATATATATATATATATATATACATATAAAAAGTAAGATGTGAAAACTATTCACTGGGATTGTTCGGTCAATGAAATACAATAATAGAGTAATCTATTTATTCATTGGTCAATATTTCGGAAACATTTTTTTCCATCTTCAGGACCTCTACAATGTTGACAATTATTTAGTGTAATAAACTGATGTTAATTAATAAATTACTTACATGAATCTAAGACATTTATATTTTGTTAACCTCTGTGACACGTGTTCATATGCAAACTCAAGCACGTTGAAATTACTAAATGCAAAAAGGATCATAATACTCACAACAACAAAATTGAAATGTAGTTAATATTAAAAACCATAATTCGGTGATAATTGTTATCATATTAAAAGTAAACATCAAAATAAAATTACAAACGTTAAACACATTAAAACCTGTCAAGTATTTCGAACTGCGGGGAGTAGAATGGGATATCAATAGCAATGTGATTGTCACATCGGACAAACAGCCGACGGGTACGCGCAACCCAAAATACACCAAACATCTACGGGGGTCGACCATTAATACTCTTCCGTGTACGGGTGATGTTAAGTAAATTGGAATATATAACGCTTATGTTGTCTATGTCCTGTCTATTGTTCATAGAGTGTTCTTGTTCTCTAATATAACACATTTCCAAAAATTCACGCTTGCGGTTATTGCTTTCGGTTGCGAGGACCTCCACGGCCGACCACTCGGCATTATGATCCATCTCGTTGATATGTCCCGCCAGCGCACAATACTGAGGCTTGCACCGAACATCAGACTTGTGCTGTGTTATTCTATTTTTAAGACGCTGCCTCGTCTGGCCTACGTAGACCTGCTCGCAATCCAAACAACGCAACCGATATATGACATTCATTTTATTTACAGTCTCAGTACTATCCTTGACCTTAGTTAAAAATGTTCTACCCGTTTTTAAGTTATATTTAGCAATCGTTAAAGTATCATGGTTCGGCAACGTCTTTATAAGTTTATCTGTAAGATTGGGGATGAAAGGTAGTGATCTGTATACAGTTAATGACTGAGGGGCTTGTTCTTTAGGGGTGTATTGAGTATGGGAATAGTTGATATTGTATAAAAGCCTGTTTAAAAGGGTGGATGGATAAGAATTTTCTAACATCGTGTCACAGAGTCTCCTGATGTTCCGTTCACGAAAAGAGTGATGGCAAATGCGTATGATGCGGTTTTTTAAATTTAAAACACTGTTGATTTTCATTTTGTAGGGATGATTAGAATAGTCATGTATATAACGTCCCGACGCCATAGGCTTTATATAGTAATCAAGTATAATGGTGGAATCATTCCTGATAAGTTTTGTGTCCAGGAACGGTACTGAATTATCAGTTTCATGTTCAATAGTGAACTTTATATGGGTGTCATAGGAATTAAAAACGTCTAAAATTTCTTGGGAGCAACCTACAGGTATAGCTGTGATTATATCATCAACATACTTCTTCATGAAGGGAACATCAAAAGACAACCTAGCAATACAGTCATCCAAGAGGTCATCCATGATATATTGGGCTATAATAGGGCTGATTTTGGAGCCCATAGGGCATCCTTGTATTTGAGCATAATAGTGTTTATCAAAGACAAAATAGTTTGACTGAAAAACGAACTCGATCACGTTAATGAATTCTGCTTGAGGTATGCTAGTGTGAACGCTCAACTGTTGCCAGTGTCTAACGACACTTGTCACCAACAAATCCTTAGTGATGTTGGTAAAAAGTGACACAACATCTAAACTTATGACAACATAATTATTAGGCAATTCAAACCCATTAATGAACTCGGCAAACTGAAAAGAGTCACCCGTATAGTACAGGTTATCAGAATTGTATGAGTTTGTAAGAATCTCTGTGGTGAAAATAGTCAAGCTCTCGGTAGGAGAGTTGATCATCGCTACAATAGGTCGAAGAGGCATACCCTGCTTGTGATGTTTAGGGGCACCATAAATTTTAGGTACCTCGCCATCACGTGTAGTAAGCTTTTTAGCACACTCACCAGTGATAAACTGTTCGTTCTGCAGTCGTTTAACTATGGTGTTATTTTTCCTGATTATACTGTTGGTGGGATCTCTTGACAGGGCACTGTAAGTGCTGCTGTCACTCAATAGTTCGTTCATCTTGTCAGTATAAGTACGTCTCCCCATAACTACGGTAACATTACCCTTGTCCGACTTCAAAACAACAAGCTCTGGATGATCTCTCAAAAACTTTCTACATTCGCGATAAAATTGATCCACGATTTTACACCCATCCACGCCTCTCTGATAAAAATTGGTTAAAATATTTGTGAGTTTGGCCCTGTACAAATCCCTAACCGATTCCTCCAGCAGTTCGATAATTGACTCTACATCAGCTAACAATCTTTTAAAATCTATATCTGTAGTTAATGGTGGAAAAGCAAATTTGTGACCAAGTGCAATGACTGTACTTACATTATGAGGCAGGTCAACATCGCTGGCATTCACCACCCATTTCTGTTGAGTTTTAATTTTATCGGTCTCTTTTTTGAGAAGTTGGTTGAATTTTTTGTTATGTTGAGCTTTATTGGTCTTTACTAGACGTTTGTGCGACAACTTTTGTCTACGATTGAATTCATTAAAATGTGCTGGTGTCAGAATGCCAGCCACGTCCCCCTGTAACAAACCGATTTCTGTATTCAAGCTATTTATAAGTTTATACGAGTACTTAATTTCTAAAGAAAGTATCTTATTCTTCAACCTGTTAATCATTCTTGATACTTCCAAAGCCGAGGACTGCGAGCTTATCAGTTGGTGAAGTTGTTTCATCCCTTGTGGTATATGTTGTGGCATAACTCCATGTTTTTTGCACTTAATGAGGAAGGATTTTCTGCATATGGCGGAGGCTAATTTGCGGTTGTTATTGGACCAGGCTTTCATGTTGGTGGTAGTCTGGTTTCCGTAAGTATCGGTGATAGTTTGAAAAAATCCCATATCAATAAGAGAGTTGAGTGGAAATCCACGACCGACTACGTTAAAAAGTAAGATGTGAAAACTATTCACTGGGATTGTTCGGTCAATGAAATACAATAATAGAGTAATCTATTTATTCATTGGTCAATATTTCGGAAACATTTTTTTCCATCTTCAGGACCTCTACAATGTTGACAATTATTTAGTGTAATAAACTGATGTTAATTAATAAATTACTTACATGAATCTAAGACATTTATATTTTGTTAACCTCTGTGACACGTGTTCATATGCAAACTCAAGCACGTTGAAATTACTAAATGCAAAAAGGATCATAATACTCACAACAACAAAATTGAAATGTAGTTAATATTAAAAACCATAATTCGGTGATAATTGTTATCATATTAAAAGTAAACATCAAAATAAAATTACAAACGTTAAACACATTAAAACCTGTCAAGTATTTCGAACTGCGGGGAGTAGAATGGGATATCAATAGCAATGTGATTGTCACATCGGACAAACAGCCGACGGGTACGCGCAACCCAAAATACACCAAACATCTACGGGGGTCGACCATTAATACTCTTCCGTGTACGGGTGATGTTAAGTAAATTGGAATATATAACGCTTATGTTGTCTATGTCCTGTCTATTGTTCATAGAGTGTTCTTGTTCTCTAATATAACACATTTCCAAAAATTCACGCTTGCGGTTATTGCTTTCGGTTGCGAGGACCTCCACGGCCGACCACTCGGCATTATGATCCATCTCGTTGATATGTCCCGCCAGCGCACAATACTGAGGCTTGCACCGAACATCAGACTTGTGCTGTGTTATTCTATTTTTAAGACGCTGCCTCGTCTGGCCTACGTAGACCTGCTCGCAATCCAAACAACGCAACCGATATATGACATTCATTTTATTTACAGTCTCAGTACTATCCTTGACCTTAGTTAAAAATGTTCTACCCGTTTTTAAGTTATATTTAGCAATCGTTAAAGTATCATGGTTCGGCAACGTCTTTATAAGTTTATCTGTAAGATTGGGGATGAAAGGTAGTGATCTGTATACAGTTAATGACTGAGGGGCTTGTTCTTTAGGGGTGTATTGAGTATGGGAATAGTTGATATTGTATAAAAGCCTGTTTAAAAGGGTGGATGGATAAGAATTTTCTAACATCGTGTCACAGAGTCTCCTGATGTTCCGTTCACGAAAAGAGTGATGGCAAATGCGTATGATGCGGTTTTTTAAATTTAAAACACTGTTGATTTTCATTTTGTAGGGATGATTAGAATAGTCATGTATATAACGTCCCGACGCCATAGGCTTTATATAGTAATCAAGTATAATGGTGGAATCATTCCTGATAAGTTTTGTGTCCAGGAACGGTACTGAATTATCAGTTTCATGTTCAATAGTGAACTTTATATGGGTGTCATAGGAATTAAAAACGTCTAAAATTTCTTGGGAGCAACCTACAGGTATAGCTGTGATTATATCATCAACATACTTCTTCATGAAGGGAACATCAAAAGACAACCTAGCAATACAGTCATCCAAGAGGTCATCCATGATATATTGGGCTATAATAGGGCTGATTTTGGAGCCCATAGGGCATCCTTGTATTTGAGCATAATAGTGTTTATCAAAGACAAAATAGTTTGACTGAAAAACGAACTCGATCACGTTAATGAATTCTGCTTGAGGTATGCTAGTGTGAACGCTCAACTGTTGCCAGTGTCTAACGACACTTGTCACCAACAAATCCTTAGTGATGTTGGTAAAAAGTGACACAACATCTAAACTTATGACAACATAATTATTAGGCAATTCAAACCCATTAATGAACTCGGCAAACTGAAAAGAGTCACCCGTATAGTACAGGTTATCAGAATTGTATGAGTTTGTAAGAATCTCTGTGGTGAAAATAGTCAAGCTCTCGGTAGGAGAGTTGATCATCGCTACAATAGGTCGAAGAGGCATACCCTGCTTGTGATGTTTAGGGGCACCATAAATTTTAGGTACCTCGCCATCACGTGTAGTAAGCTTTTTAGCACACTCACCAGTGATAAACTGTTCGTTCTGCAGTCGTTTAACTATGGTGTTATTTTTCCTGATTATACTGTTGGTGGGATCTCTTGACAGGGCACTGTAAGTGCTGCTGTCACTCAATAGTTCGTTCATCTTGTCAGTATAAGTACGTCTCCCCATAACTACGGTAACATTACCCTTGTCCGACTTCAAAACAACAAGCTCTGGATGATCTCTCAAAAACTTTCTACATTCGCGATAAAATTGATCCACGATTTTACACCCATCCACGCCTCTCTGATAAAAATTGGTTAAAATATTTGTGAGTTTGGCCCTGTACAAATCCCTAACCGATTCCTCCAGCAGTTCGATAATTGACTCTACATCAGCTAACAATCTTTTAAAATCTATATCTGTAGTTAATGGTGGAAAAGCAAATTTGTGACCAAGTGCAATGACTGTACTTACATTATGAGGCAGGTCAACATCGCTGGCATTCACCACCCATTTCTGTTGAGTTTTAATTTTATCGGTCTCTTTTTTGAGAAGTTGGTTGAATTTTTTGTTATGTTGAGCTTTATTGGTCTTTACTAGACGTTTGTGCGACAACTTTTGTCTACGATTGAATTCATTAAAATGTGCTGGTGTCAGAATGCCAGCCACGTCCCCCTGTAACAAACCGATTTCTGTATTCAAGCTATTTATAAGTTTATACGAGTACTTAATTTCTAAAGAAAGTATCTTATTCTTCAACCTGTTAATCATTCTTGATACTTCCAAAGCCGAGGACTGCGAGCTTATCAGTTGGTGAAGTTGTTTCATCCCTTGTGGTATATGTTGTGGCATAACTCCATGTTTTTTGCACTTAATGAGGAAGGATTTTCTGCATATGGCGGAGGCTAATTTGCGGTTGTTATTGGACCAGGCTTTCATGTTGGTGGTAGTCTGGTTTCCGTAAGTATCGGTGATAGTTTGAAAAAATCCCATATCAATAAGAGAGTTGAGTGGAAATCCACGACCGACTACGTTAAAAAGTAAGATGTGAAAACTATTCACTGGGATTGTTCGGTCAATGAAATACAATAATAGAGTAATCTATTTATTCATTGGTCAATATTTCGGAAACATTTTTTTCCATCTTCAGGACCTCTACAATGTTGACAATTATTTAGTGTAATAAACTGATGTTAATTAATAAATTACTTACATGAATCTAAGACATTTATATTTTGTTAACCTCTGTGACACGTGTTCATATGCAAACTCAAGCACGTTGAAATTACTAAATGCAAAAAGGATCATAATACTCACAACAACAAAATTGAAATGTAGTTAATATTAAAAACCATAATTCGGTGATAATTGTTATCATATTAAAAGTAAACATCAAAATAAAATTACAAACGTTAAACACATTAAAACCTGTCAAGTATTTCGAACTGCGGGGAGTAGAATGGGATATCAATAGCAATGTGATTGTCACATCGGACAAACAGCCGACGGGTACGCGCAACCCAAAATACACCAAACATCTACGGGGGTCGACCATTAATACTCTTCCGTGTACGGGTGATGTTAAGTAAATTGGAATATATAACGCTTATGTTGTCTATGTCCTGTCTATTGTTCATAGAGTGTTCTTGTTCTCTAATATAACACATTTCCAAAAATTCACGCTTGCGGTTATTGCTTTCGGTTGCGAGGACCTCCACGGCCGACCACTCGGCATTATGATCCATCTCGTTGATATGTCCCGCCAGCGCACAATACTGAGGCTTGCACCGAACATCAGACTTGTGCTGTGTTATTCTATTTTTAAGACGCTGCCTCGTCTGGCCTACGTAGACCTGCTCGCAATCCAAACAACGCAACCGATATATGACATTCATTTTATTTACAGTCTCAGTACTATCCTTGACCTTAGTTAAAAATGTTCTACCCGTTTTTAAGTTATATTTAGCAATCGTTAAAGTATCATGGTTCGGCAACGTCTTTATAAGTTTATCTGTAAGATTGGGGATGAAAGGTAGTGATCTGTATACAGTTAATGACTGAGGGGCTTGTTCTTTAGGGGTGTATTGAGTATGGGAATAGTTGATATTGTATAAAAGCCTGTTTAAAAGGGTGGATGGATAAGAATTTTCTAACATCGTGTCACAGAGTCTCCTGATGTTCCGTTCACGAAAAGAGTGATGGCAAATGCGTATGATGCGGTTTTTTAAATTTAAAACAGTATAATCAGGAAAAATAACACCATAGTTAAACGACTGCAGAACGAACAGTTTATCACTGGTGAGTGTGCTAAAAAGCTTACTACACGTGATGGCGAGGTACCTAAAATTTATGGTGCCCCTAAACATCACAAGCAGGGTATGCCTCTTCGACCTATTGTAGCGATGATCAACTCTCCTACCGAGAGCTTGACTATTTTCACCACAGAGATTCTTACAAACTCATACAATTCTGATAACCTGTACTATACGGGTGACTCTTTTCAGTTTGCCGAGTTCATTAATGGGTTTGAATTGCCTAATAATTATGTTGTCATAAGTTTAGATGTTGTGTCACTTTTTACCAACATCACTAAGGATTTGTTGGTGACAAGTGTCGTTAGACACTGGCAACAGTTGAGCGTTCACACTAGCATACCTCAAGCAGAATTCATTAACGTGATCGAGTTCGTTTTTCAGTCAAACTATTTTGTCTTTGATAAACACTATTATGCTCAAATACAAGGATGCCCTATGGGCTCCAAAATCAGCCCTATTATAGCCCAATATATCATGGATGACCTCTTGGATGACTGTATTGCTAGGTTGTCTTTTGATGTTCCCTTCATGAAGAAGTATGTTGATGATATAATCACAGCTATACCTGTAGGTTGCTCCCAAGAAATTTTAGACGTTTTTAATTCCTATGACACCCATATAAAGTTCACTATTGAACATGAAACTGATAATTCAGTACCGTTCCTGGACACAAAACTTATCAGGAATGATACCACCATTATACTTGATTACTATATAAAGCCTATGGCGTCGGGACGTTATATACATTACTATTCTAATCATCCCTACAAAATGAAAATCAACAGTGTTTTAAATTTAAAAAACCGCATCATACGCATTTGCCATCACTCTTTTCGTGAACGGAACATCAGGAGACTCTGTGACACGATGTTAGAAAATTCTTATCCATCCACCCTTTTAAACAGGCTTTTATACAATATCAACTATTCCCATACTCAATACACCCCTAAAGAACAAGCCCCTCAGTCATTAACTGTATACAGATCACTACCTTTCATCCCCAATCTTACAGATAAACTTATAAAGACGTTGCCGAACCATGATACTTTAACGATTGCTAAATATAACTTAAAAACGGGTAGAACATTTTTAACTAAGGTCAAGGATAGTACTGAGACTGTAAATAAAATGAATGTCATATATCGGTTGCGTTGTTTGGATTGCGAGCAGGTCTACGTAGGCCAGACGAGGCAGCGTCTTAAAAATAGAATAACACAGCACAAGTCTGATGTTCGGTGCAAGCCTCAGTATTGTGCGCTGGCGGGACATATCAACGAGATGGATCATAATGCCGAGTGGTCGGCCGTGGAGGTCCTCGCAACCGAAAGCAATAACCGCAAGCGTGAATTTTTGGAAATGTGTTATATTAGAGAACAAGAACACTCTATGAACAATAGACAGGACATAGACAACATAAGCGTTATATATTCCAATTTACTTAACATCACCCGTACACGGAAGAGTATTAATGGTCGACCCCCGTAGATGTTTGGTGTATTTTGGGTTGCGCGTACCCGTCGGCTGTTTGTCCGATGTGACAATCACATTGCTATTGATATCCCATTCTACTCCCCGCAGTTCGAAATACTTGACAGGTTTTAATGTGTTTAACGTTTGTAATTTTATTTTGATGTTTACTTTTAATATGATAACAATTATCACCGAATTATGGTTTTTAATATTAACTACATTTCAATTTTGTTGTTGTGAGTATTATGATCCTTTTTGCATTTAGTAATTTCAACGTGCTTGAGTTTGCATATGAACACGTGTCACAGAGGTTAACAAAATATAAATGTCTTAGATTCATGTAAGTAATTTATTAATTAACATCAGTTTATTACACTAAATAATTGTCAACATTGTAGAGGTCCTGAAGATGGAAAAAAATGTTTCCGAAATATTGACCAATGAATAAATAGATTACTCTATTATTGTATTTCATTGACCGAACAATCCCAGTGAATAGTTTTCACATCTTACTTTTTAACGTAGTCGGTCGTGGATTTCCACTCAACTCTCTTATATATATATATATATATATATATGTCTATGTATATATGTATGTATATATAATGGTATATTCCTTTCATGCTTCGAAACATCTAGTTGATTCAACGGATCTTAATAGGAAAACGTTTCTAGGAAACTTCAGAATATTGGCCTATTCCATCTTAGGTGTTTCCTGTAGTTACTTCTAGTGGTATCAGTAGAGAAGAGTTTATTTTTTCTGATTAAACACCAAAATAATTTACTTGGAATAACGCAGGTACATTGCGAATGAATTGGAGAAACCACCCTACTATCAGCGAATCTGTCTGACAGTTGATCGAGAACACAAAATAACAACAACGTTATGGAAACAGGATTTCTGAATGGATTCAAAACAACGGGAATATAACACCAGAAGCTCGATTTTATACAACACGTGTACGGCATACTCACTACTCAGCTCGCATAATAACATATTGTTTCCGTTAACCGTATTTTGTTATTTTACCATGTAGGGATACAATATTTAGTCTTGCAGATAGCTTATGATATGTACAATTTAAACTTTAATTCTTAAAAGCATTATTTAATCCTAATTACCATGCAACTAAGTATTGTTGTTATTCAAAATAGAAACTTAAATTTAGCAAAATGAATTATATTTACTTTTATTAAATTAGAAAAAATGTGTCTTGATTATACCACTGACATTTAAATATTTATCAATAACATACATTAGTCATTGATAGTGTTATAGTTAATCAAATTTGAAAAGTTATAAATTTAACATAGTAGATGTTGTTCTAATGGGAAGTGCATTATGTAGACATGCTGTAAAATAATATATGTAAACATTAGATTAAACATAGAAAGCTACATGACCTGTATTTACAAATTCACATATAAAATATCAATATACAATGTGTGTCATCTAAGCGGCCGATTATGCCTTTAAGAGGAAAGATATTTCGAAGCGGTTTTTTCCTTGTGATAGCTGTTCATTAGGAGCATATTTTAAAAATATTTTGTATTATACAGAGTTTTCCATAACTTGGTGGCTAAACATAGTTATAGTTTTTTAAATGGAGCATTCCCCGTATAATTTTTAGTGAAACAGTAATAAAATAGTATAGGCCTAAAGTGTAAAGTGTTTGACTTATTCCCATTTTTCTGAAAAATTCAATGTTTGTATAAAATTATATTTCTCGAAAACGACGCATTAGATGGACACAATTTTTTGCAGTATTGTTTACAATAAGAGGTCCTAATAGAAGCATGTTTTATTTTTTTACATTTACTAACTGCATGTGCAGGAAACTGGATTAAAATTACATGACACGTTTTAGAATAAAAGTCAATTTTTTTAAATGGAACAGCCTGTATATCAGTTCATTTTTGAATTGTTTATTAAATTTCATGTCAGAAACATGTAAGACGTTAATACTTTAAAAGTAACTATTACTGAGCTATTGTCTCTTTTTGATATAATTTTATCAGTTCTGTTGTTTTAATTAATATAGTATAGTACTAACAAAATTATATCTAGCACACGTTCATACTATGTATTATGTTCTAAAGAACGACTGTTTCACAATATTGCACCACTTTCCTAAATAAGTTGTAACAATAGCAACGAAAACATGCACAGTGTATAAAGTGCTGTGGTTTTCTATAGTGAAAAACATTTTAATATGAGTTTTAAGAGAAAAACTATTTCTTTATAAAAACGTGTATTGTATCGAAGTTCCTTTTGGTAAATAAATAAAAAAAAAACAGTAACCACATAAGTTAAGATAATGAAATTTTAAATTAAAAAATGCATTGTTCCATAGTGTTCTCACCAACCCATAAACAAAATTCGATTCTGAAGGTGTCTAAATCTAGATTTGTATCGATAAATTTTATTCGCTTTATAAATTATTTGCACTAATGTAGACTAACATTGAGCTCACTTGCTCGCTGGCGTAAAGAACTCCTAGGATGTTTCGCAACTGATTCGATAGCCGTAATAGTCGCAGCATCATCATCATTGTACGCTTTGCGAGAGTTCTTTATGTCGGAAACGGATCCTGTATCATCAAGCGTATTCATTAATTTCTTCAATGCTGTTCTGCTGCACTTACATTCGGGTTTTTTCATTAATTAACTGTATTGCAAATTTATACGAGACTTCTTCTATACCATAATATTTCATCAAGTAGATTCACTGCTTTAACGTCAACATTTTTCACAAATAAAGCTAGCTGAACTGTCAGGCAATGTGGTTTGTTAATGACTAATATAATATGGCCAATGCCATACTGACGTAACTTTCGGATTTAGTAACATTAAAATCAACAACTCAACATAATTTCAAGTTTTTTATTTTATTTTAAATGATTACTGGTTATTTTATTTACCAAACGGTGTTTCGATACAATCAAAATTCTATAAAGGATGCGTTTTTGTCTTAAAACTCATTAAAATATTTTTCCCTATAGGAACCATATCACATTACAAACTGTATCTCTAGATACCAAACAATTTGTGATCAATTATTACAATACTCTTCTTCGCATTAAAGTGTATTTTATTGACACGGAAAATGAAGGTACTTTCTATTTAATATATTTCCATGAGCAACTTTCCTTTTAATATAGTAATATGATATTACAAATATCGATATTAACGATTAAATATCTGGCTGATGTACTATTAACAATATTATCACAATACACTAATCAAGCCAACATGGACAATATATACTATTTTAAATAAAAATACCAAATTCTTTATAAAAGAAATTTTATTTTAATTTTATTATTATTATGACATTATAAAAAATATATTTTTAAAATTTCTTCAAATTACTTAATTAAAACAGAAATGAAAAATTGCATGAGTTATTCCAAGACCCACAGACCCACAAATTTCAATGAATTGAATTTGGTAGCTCGTTCAACTCATATACTTTTGTTGAACACCATTCATCCATAATAACAATTGTATGAAAATTGCAATTATCATATACTTTTGCCACCAAATGCCACTTTGTATACACAACACAATATTATATCAATTAACTTGGAAAAGGTTGTATATAGATCATAAAACCGCACTCCAACTTTTCAGCTAGTCAATATTATATACTATACCTGTAACTTTTAGAAAGCAATGAAGTAATTTCACTGGCAGTAACAAACATACAGTTCATTCGTTTTATTATGATAATTATGTCAAAAGCATTCTCTTAGTGCTGAATATATTCGTTTGAGTGGTACACAAAAGGCTTATTGTCAAGGAGGTGAAAAATTAGATACAGAGTTTGATAATTTTAAAAATACCTAAAGAAAGTTTCTGTTGCCCAAGCTTTTTCTGATAACGATGAATATTTCAAGTATTGTTGGGATAGGGAATGATCGAAATGTGTGTCATATACTTGGTATGGTGAGTATTACTTGTTTGTATTGGTACTTTTTTATAAACCTTTGTAGACTTGAAAGTGCTTTGTTTCTTTGGAACCTTACAGCAATAAAAATATAAATGTTACCGTGTACTGTGTTATATCTTATATTTTATTGTGTATTAATTGAAAAAATGACAATGCCCTATGTTCAAAAATGAACGATGATTTGATTAAAAAAAAATGGTGAATTCTATTATTCTCTGTAGTCATGTATATAAGATAAAATAAACAATAAATTCACTTGACAGTTTAGTAGTATACTTTTTGTTAGCATCCCCACACTTAACAAACATGAATAACCTTAAAACACTTGTGGACAAAATTATGGAACCACAAAATAAACTTGAAATAACATTTCCATTTACAATTTATTTTGAATAGACTTTTCGCATGTCAGAAATTAACGTTTATTAAACAAAATTTCAAACAAAACGTCAAAAAGAAGGTCTAATTGTGAACAACTTTTTAAGTCATTTAATTAATGAAGCTTTCTGATTCGATAATTAGTGAAGTTGTTTCTATTAAGTTAACTAAATATGCCTACACACCCCTGCAGACCAGAAGAAGTATCACAAAAGATAATTCCTCTTCCCAAAGGATATTTAAAAAAATAAGTTTCTGGAATTTTAAATACCAAAAAATCTGTGGTAACAGATGGCCACAGCACAGTTCAGATGCACTGGTAGTTTCAAAAAGAGGCGCGAAAAAGGTGCTAAAGGAAAAAGAACAAGCAGCGAAGATCACTTTATCGAACTTGACAGTTTAAAAAACAGTCTGTAACATCTCATGAGTTAATAAATGATCTTCGATTGGCTACTGAAAAGGAAATTTCTACCGAAACAGTAGGAAGAAGACCGAAAGAAGTCAATTTTTCTGCTGGAAAACCAGCAACCGATCCAATTCTCACAGCTACGCACAAAAGAAATCGCTTAAACTTTTATCGAAATCATCAATGATGGAACGAGGGGCAGTGGAACTGCGTTTTGTTTTTAGACGAGGCCAGATCCCTCGTAAACGGGAATGATTGCCGTGTTCGTGCCATACGAAGACCAAGTGAGTTATTTGCACCATGTAACATTCGAGAATTTGACAAATTTGTTGGGGGTCGCATACAATTTAGTGGTCGAAGAATTGGTTTTAATACGAAATAGGTCGCTAATAGCAAGAAGATATTCAGAAGAAATTATTGTCCCACATGTTCAACTGTTTGCCAAAGTTTTCGGCGATAGATTCTACCTCATACAGCTAACATTGTCACAGCTCTGTTGAGAAATGCAACTATCCAATGTTTGGAGTGGCCTGCCAAAAGCCATGATCTCAATCCTATTGATTATATCTGTGATCAATTGGACAACAAAATTAAAAACCCGCCAAGACCACCAGTAACACTTCATGAGCTTGTTAAAGAATAGGAACAGATACCTCAAGAAAGGATCCGAAACTTATTCTCAAACATACACACTATTAATAATGTTACTTTTGCTAACTTATTACAAATTAGAAGTTCATGATAAGACCTTTGGTATTTTAGTTTAGATTTTGGCATTCTTTCTTCAAGTCTACAAAAGAAAAGTTTATTAGCTTTTATAAGCTCTTAAATCCACAGAACTCTAAGGAAGCACATGAATTCGTATATTTATTCGTTTCAATAAATATCGCTTTCTTGTTTTATTTTTATTTTGAATTACACTGGTGGTCCCCTAATCTTATCCAGAAGTGACTACACTTAAAAACAAGAAATGCTTTACGATAATATGTACTCAAGACCGACTTTATGTACACAAAATGAAGAAAGTGAAGGACTGTCAAGTGACAATTTGAATGATAAATAATTGACAAAGTATATTGAGTATATTAAACTCAACTGTCAACTGTATCAATTAACTTAATGTCAAGTTAAGTTGAAATATCATAAATTGCATGGCAATGTATATGGTATTATAACATATTTTATAATGACTATATTATATTATATTGTGTGTTTGTATAGATAACTATACAAATATCAACTCTGACATAGCTAATCTCAGTAATATAATTACAGTGAAACCGCTTATTATTATAACAAGCTAACGTAAGCCGTCGACGGTTTTATTGTAGATAGAATGAACAAAGTCTAATACTTTTATGGAGTTGGTTCTCAGATCATTAAAATGGCAAACAATTACTTTACTATGATTTATCTACACGAGAAAAAGTTTTTTAATTATGTATTCCTTTAAAGAATTTCCGCATTCAATATGATTTAACTTGGTTTTTAAGAAAAGAATTCCAGGAAGATGCCGTATATGAAGTAAACTTGAAAATTAATTATAATGGTATGCTTTTACAGTATTTTGTGTTTACTTATTTACACATACCTAGAAATTTACTATTTGTAATTCGACGGAAATACGTAAATTATTCATTTACTTATTTCTGGTAGCACACTTTTATTCGGTATTTCCTCCAAATTTCAAAATACTTTTAAAAACGGTTTAGAAATATAGGACAGTCTGAGTAATTTACAGGTACAAACTATACATGAGAATTGGATGTCCGTTTTCATTTAAAATCTTCAAATAAATGTAGGAATCAACTCATTTTCAATACTGTCGATATTTTAGAAGTAGCATATTTGTAAATTTAATACAAATCATCGAAATCCAATTTCTAAGTCTTCACGTATTTGAAAACCCTTTTTGGAGTACCATATCAAAAAAGTTTTTCCGATAAAGAAAACACATTACATTTCCGTCCAAAACTACTAAAAGTATTCCTTAGAGCTTTTATTCTTCAACACAAACAAAATAAACTTATTTTTCGCGCAAAGTGCGAAATTGGACACAGCAAGGGAGAATAGAGAAGAAAGTTTGCAAAACTTTTTTCTTCTCGCACTTCTATCAATAGGAAAGGAAAAAAAAAGTATAAGAAAAAAGTGACACTGTCGCTTAAACAACTTACGTCAATATACACTTGGAGAACTTGTATACCTCCATGTGAAACCAAAGAATCGTACATGTAAAAATAATCCATGCACAAGCACTTCATTTGCAAACAATCTCACAAAAACTTAAGTCACAGTAAGTTACATTATATGCGTTTTTCATAAAGAACACTATTTACACAGAACCGAAATAAAAATTACGAATTTGAAAATAAAGTTTAAAATAGTTGGCGAATAGTTTTACGAAAGTACTTTTAAACTTTTTATAAACTCCGTTATAGTGTCATATAATGTTAATAGGTCAATTCAAACCTATAAACAGAAATCGTCACTAATTAATTATGTCCGTGAAATCAGTGATACTTAATGAATAAAAGTGTAGATGTATATGTCGAACACGCGTGATCCGGATTAGTACCAGTATCTCGAGTAGTGTAGTATACGGGGGCGCAATAAGGACTGTGGGGCGATCGGCTGCGCCCGGGCTAAGCCCCCACCCCTAAAAGTGCGCCGCCGCAGGATCAGGACTCAGGACACATTCGCGACGGTTGAGGTTCTCTTTTCATATATGCAACGTATATGATTGGAAAAATAGGGAGCGCGTGAAGAAAAGTCATCGAGAAAATATCTCAATCACAAGAGATTAACACGTGTCCTCCGTCACACGAAATAATTTGTTGTTTAATTAATTTTTCGAGATTACGAGACAGATAGATTAGCATCGCTGTAGTAACGTCGCTCACAAAATAAGCAAACAAGATTAATGAACTCCAACAAAAACCGGAAAATTCGTGTCCCATGCCAAACGAACCACTTTTTCTGTGTAACAGATAATCAAATATCAGAAAGTAGTGGAGTATCTAGATTGAAAAATATTTTTTTTAACTGAATAGAAAATGATGTATTAGCGCCGGGTATCTTCCCTTGCTACAGAAAGAAACTATGTTACGCTGCAGAAATCTATTTATTTAAGGTGCTCTTCAGCTTTTCCCTTGGGTTATACGACAGCCGGGAAGAAAATGTAAAAGTTAAGTAAAACCCAACAACCTAACAATTTTCTGAAGACTTCTTTTTATGTATTTGAAATTCTTTACAAATTTTATACATATACTCGTGCAGGCTTATTTCCAATGTATTAAGGAAATATAATAATAATATTCTATTAATTGAGTTAGCAGACGGTTCTTGGTGGAACATTTTATTAATAACTATTTTAAATAAAATAAAAATAAAATAAAACTCTTGAAAACTTTCCACAACTTTTATTTAGTCTTTGCGACATATGTTTCGGTATTGTTCATACCATTATCGAGCATCGAGCGGAAACTAACAGGTCAGTTTGTGTAGGGTTGTTATATATGTCGTTGTGTTTATTGTCTCTTTTTACATAAGTGTCTATTATGGGGGTATGTGTGTTTGAAAAGTCTTTGTGTGTGTTCGTTACTTTCTCTTTTCCTTGAATTGATTTTTTAATTTCTAATATTTCTAACAGATTTAATTTCGGTCCCTTGTTTACATTATGTATAAGTTTACAACTATCTATATCGGGAAAATGGAGATTATCTATACAATGTTCGGCAAGGCCTGTATTTCTAATATTATGCAATATTGATCTTTTATGTTCTTTTAATCTAGTTTCGATCTTTCTGCCACTTTTTCCGATATAGATAGCTTTACAGTCTGTGCAACTAATTTTGTATACACCCGATTTATCGGTAAGTTTAGTTCTTTCCTTGTTATTGACTAACATAGCACCTAAATTGTTTTTATTTTTGTTGACTGTTTTGATACCTATTTTCTTAAATATTCTATTAATTTTATAATTAATATGCGGAATGTATTGTATAATGTGCCATTTGGTGTTGTCTTTTTCTATTATTTTAGGATAAAAGTGTATTTTGAGTTTTTCTCTTTGTTTGTGTTTAATAATATCATCTACTATTTTCTCTTTAAATCCATTATTTCTAGCTATGGTTTTAATTATGCGTAATTCTGTGTTGAAATCTTCTTTACTTAGCGGTAAGTTAATTAGTCTGTAAGCGAAACTATGTAGAGCTGCTGTTTTTGTGCGCCAAGATTGTTTTGAATTAGCTGGTATGATTGTATCGGTGTATGTAGGTTTTCTGTATATGTTGAGTTTTAACTTTTTGTCGTCTTTTTTGATAGTTAAATCTAGAAAGTTTAATTTTGTTTCTTTTTCTATTTTTATAGTGAATTGGATCTTTTTATGAATAGTGTTGAGATAAGTTAGGAAGTCGCGTGCCTGTCTTTCAGTACCTGACCATATACAGAAAATGTCATCTACATACCTGACGCAATGTTTTTATTTGTTTAATGTATTTAGTATTACTCTTAAACAGCTTTTCTTCATAGTCTGCCATAAATATTTCAGCTAGAAGAGGGCTTAGTGGACTCCCCATCGGTAAACCATTTATTTGTGTATAGACTTGGTCATTGAATTTAAAATAATTTTGTTCTATGCATAAATTAACCTCATTAATAACAGCCATTTAGAAGATAAAGAAAAAACACACACTCTGGAAATTCTTAATTTATGCATAGAACAAAATTACTTTAAATTCAATGACCAAGTCTATACACAAATAAATGGTTTACCGATGGGGAGTCCACTAAGCCCTCTTCTAGCTGAAATATTTATGGCAGACTATGAAGAAAAGCTGTTTAAGAGTAATACTAAATACATTAAACAAATAAAACATTGGGTCAGGTATGTAGATGACATTTTCTGTATATGGTCAGGTACTGAAAGACAGGCACGCGACTTCCTAACTTATCTCAACACTATTCATAAAAAGATCCAATTCACTATAGAAATAGAAAAAGAAACAAAATTAAACTTTCTAGATTTAACTATCAAAAAAGACGACAAAAGTTAAAATTCAACATATACAGAAAACCTACATACACCGATACAATCATACCAGCTAATTCAAAACAATCTTGGCGCACAAAAACAGCAGCTCTACATAGTTTCGCTTACAGACTAATTAACTTACCGCTAAGTAAAGAAGATTTCAACACAGAATTACGCATAATTAAAACCATAGCTAGAAATAATGGATTTAAAGAGAAAATAGTAGATGATATTATTAAACACAAACAAAGAGAAAAACTCAAAATACACTTTTATCCTAAAATAATAGAAAAAGACAACACCAAATGGCACATTATACAATACATTCCACATATTAATTATAAAATTAATAGAATATTTAAGAAAATAGGTATCAAAACAGTCAACAAAAATAAAAACAATTTAGGTGCTATGTTAGTCAATAACAAGGAAAGAACTAAACTTACCGATAAATCGGGTGTATACAAAATTAGTTGCACAGACTGTAAAGCTATCTATATCGGACAAAGTGGCAGAAAGATCGAAACTAGATTAAAAGAACATAAAAGATCAATATTGCATAATATTAGAAATACAGGCCTTGCCGAACATTGTATAGATAATCTCCATTTTCCCGATATAGATAGTTGTAAACTTATACATAATGTAAACAAGGGACCGAAATTAAATCTGTTAGAAATATTAGAAATTAAAAAATCAATTCAAGGAAAAGAGAAAGTAACGAACACACACAAAGACTTTTCAAACACACATACCCCCATAATAGACACTTATGTAAAAAGAGACAATAAACACAACGACATATATAACAACCCTACGCAAACTGACCTGTTAGTTTCCGCTCGATGCTCGATAATGGTATGAACAATACCGAAACATAAAAATTGTGGAAAGTTTTCAAGAGTTTTATTTTATTTTTATTTTATTTAAAATAGTTATTATAATAATAATTATAATAATAAAAATAATAATAATAGTCCAGCAAGTGATGTTTAACTCAACCACTCATAATCGATAAAAAACAATATCATTACAATTCAGTCTACATACATTTTTATACACAAGATCACGATTTATTTAGTAGCATGTCCTTCGGTAAGTATCTGAAGGAGCTCCTACCTTTATCCTTCAAATTCTGCGGTAGAATATTATAATGCCCTGATGCCATGTAAAGAAATGATCGCTCATAGAAGATGGTGCGATGTCATAGGACATAGAGTACCTTCATAATCAGAGTGGTGACAAATATGAGATTATTTTTGGTATGTTGATGCAAGTTGTACCTATATATTGGATTCTTCATCACACCATAAATAATATTATTACTAATACATACTGCCCAAAAGCTTGCAAATGGTCAGGAGGTTATACATTTTTTTCATTGTTAAGAGCAGCTCCTGCACTCACTAGTTAATAATTCATTAGTGTCCTGCAGCACATTACGTTTCTTTAAGCACTTGTAGAAGGGGTTTTTGTAATAGGAGAAGATACCTCTGATCTAGTTTCATCTGGGATATTCTACAAATTCAAATCAATGTCTTTTACAGGACCATCATACAGTAACTCCAAATTCTATAAGAAGAAGAACAACTTGTAGAAAATTTTTAGCTTATTACTTCTTGAGCTGCCACTTTTTCGGTAACATTCAGGTTGCTTTCACTTTTTCTAATAGGTGCAGAAGTGCTAAGAAATGCTAACAAACTGAAACACCACCAACTTGGAACATATATCGCATCACTTCCGACACCACTTCACTCCTTTTTATTTTATTTTTTTCATGAAAATATTGCGTTCTTAGCTTATTAATTTTTTTATTCGCATCAGACAATGTGATAGTAGTATTATTTAATAATCCGTACAACAAACAATTGTTTATGTACAATGATGTTTTTGTACAATGATGTACTTACCATGTACAAGTTAGTAGTATGTTGTTCATATAAAGATATCAGATCTTTGGTGCATTTCTTTCAAAGATGAATGGCATATTTATTTTTATAAATGTAATAGTAGTAAAGGAAAATAAATATCTAGATGGATATTCGTCTCAATACAAAAATACAACAAACAGTAATAACTAATAAAAATAATATAACCATATATAAATAATAACAATAACAGAACATTCACAGAGTTCTCTGACATAACCATAAAATCTGCACAGAATGACCAAACACAATAACCCCATTATCAAAATTCTCTACACAAGTTAAAAGTTACTAAAAAATTGAAAGCAAATTGAAGAAAAATAGAGCATGTTCTATTTCGTCAATTTCAACTTCTTTAAATTGAACTTGAAAATCACATATTTACGCTATGGGCAGCTGCTTAAAATCGAACTAGAAATTGAACTTAAGATCGAACTAGAAATCGATCTTAAAATTGAACTTGAAATTGACGGATGTAAAACCCAAATTGCCGTTAATGTTGCATGTACTCCGCCAAGTCCTAGAAATCGAACTTAAAATTGATAGATGTAAAACGAGCTTTAGAATAATAATAGTAGAATCCTGTCAAAAAGTGTTACTTCAAAAATTTTAATAAAACCTTTTAGAACCTAAAATTAATAAGAAGAAATGAAAAATTGTATATTAAAATTGTTTTTCGAAAGGAAAATGTCATTAGACACAACCATGAGTAGAGAAAGGGAACATTTACCGAAGCGCGGGCTAAATGTGCTATGCGATTAATAATGCAGGAAACGAGTTTTTGATAGAACTTTTTCATGTAACTTTATTTTAAATTTTGATGCTACCAACATTCAAAAAGTATGTTTTACTAGACTATTATAGGAATCAAATCAATGATTAACACGCTACACTAAAATGTGTACTTTACAGTTATTATAAAACAGAGAAAATTATCGAATTAATTTTTCACTGCTTTTGCGAGATACTTTGCTGGATCAAATACTTTTTACCTGATGTGTCTACATGCTTACATTTTGCAGGAACTGAGTACGTGCACGGTGTTTTCCTGAAAATTCAAATTAACGAAAACTCATAAAATTCTAACACTGTACTCCACTTACAAAATAACCGCATAAATGTTTCAGCACGAACGTAGCTGTGCTATTATAGCGGTTAATCCTTCTGCTTGGATTATGGGGATAGACTTTTGATTCGTATTTTGGCATTAGTATGTCCGTTTACGCTTTTTGCCTGTTTAATTATTGCAGTATAAGTGCAACATTTCATGTTAAACAAGGAAGGTTTCTAAGTTTATTACACGTATTATGCAACATACTCAGCCTCGAATATTGATATTGTAGTTAATTTGGGATATATTGGCTGATATATTGTCTATTTACTTAGTTCTTGTCTTTCGTAATATAAATACATTTTCTATTCCCAACGTACAAGAAATATGTACTTAGAGATTAGCACACATTTTAATTTAAGTTTAAAGAAAATGAACTTTCTAAATCACAAACCCTTGTGAACAGAAAATTCGATTAGCGAAATTGGAAGTTATCTCAACTAATTTTACTACATTGTGTGCAGAAATGTAATAATGACTTTTACTTCTTTTTGCACAAGTACTTTAAAATTAGAAAGTATTAAATATATTTTATCTTTAAAATATATATAATACTTCCTAATTTCAGATTTTTTTTGTGCAAGAAGAAATAACAGTAATTACACACTTCTAATCTACATCCTTATGTAGATTAGAAGCTTATAAATAAAAATTAAAAACCTTTACATGTAATAAACAATGGTTTCCAAAATACCATCCATTGTATCGTTTTTTAACTAAAATACATTATAAAGAAATAGTCATGTACTCACATATTCTCCTTAGGTCTAGGAAATTAAATATTGAAAATATATATAAAATACAGGGTGGCGCACTAGTATGGGGAAGCCCGATTTATTTGACATTATAAAAGTTATGAAAAAAATTTATTAAGGAAAGGTTTAGGTATTCTTAAGCTTCATATTTTAAAATTAGGTACACATATACATCTATTCCGTGTGTGTAAATTTATGACCATTTTTACGTCTAAATTAAAAAGTTTTAAGAGGGTTAGTTCTGGTAGGGAAAAAATTATACCACCTCTTTCACACCGTTACTTGCTTTGGGTACGTCTTCTATTTTCGCTGTTTCGTGAATTTACACGGAATAGAACAGACAAACCCTATATGAGGAAGCTCGCAAAAGTAAGCAGGTTTTAAATATGCAAAAAAAGTATAGCATTCCATTTAAAAAATTATAAATTAATTCTACAACTGAGTTATAAAACAGCCTGTATATGTGTACCTAATTTTAAAATAAGAAGCTTAAGAATACCCACACCTTTCCTTAATAATTTTTTTTCATAACTTTTATAATGTCAAATAAATCGGGCTTCCCCACACTAATGCGCCACCCTGTAAATGTTAGAGTAAAAATGCGTTTTTAGTTTAAACACTCATTCCTAAACCAATCACAACTTTTTTCGGTTGGTTCGTTATTTTATTTGGAGATTAAGTTTCAAAAAATACATTAATTGCAGTAGATATTCAAAGATTCAGAAGGAGTACAGAAAATTAAATCTCTTCAAAGTTATCAATGTCCGTGGGACGAAAAAATTAATAACAAGAAAATAACCTATGTAGTACTACTTATATTTAGACGAAATCTTTGATATTATTAAATCAGCTTATGTGGCTATAGGTTATGGAGGTCGAGACAGGTATATTTTTTACGTTTCGCGCCCGATGTATTCTACATTATGGTAGAGAGGTTGTTAATCCGATATAAAAAAGTTCGCTAACGGAAAACCAACGCACAGCCAAAGCCAAGTATCTGTTGTACGGGCCAATTAGGATGTTGAAAAAGTGTTGGCTTTGTGGATGCAGGATAACAATAGTACGAATTGGTCAAATGGTCTTCGATTTATAGAATTTATGAAAAATAGGGCACTGATATTAATCTATCGCCATATAAAGCCATGTTCGGTACAGAGCCACGAGTTAGACTTTAAGTCTGAATCTAGATGCAATTAAGTAGGAACAAGTTAATGATAATCTCAGAGATTCTGTAATTGTTAATGTTCAGCACCTGATGATGCAGAGGTATTAGAAAACTGGGGCAAGGGTTTGTTCGCTGTGTATGTAAGAGGGAATGTAAGGCAAATAAGTGCTTTTGCAAGAAGAAAGGTAATCCATGCAACTCGAAATGCCACGAAAATTCAGTAACAAGTAATATTGCTTGGTATTGCTTGGTATTTCTTTGTATTTGTCTTTAGTAATTTTGTTCACCGTATGAGAATTTTTTTTATTAATTTATCATTATTTACGTACTACATTTAATCAATATGACTGACAGTTGACTGCCTGCATTACTCAAATAATTTTGGAATGTCTTTACTATAGGTATGATTATTTTTGTATTAGTTGACTACCAAATATTAAGTATACGTGCGTGACTTATGAAAATAATTTTAAAAGCTGTCCTTAAGATTATTATATTACGTTATACAAAACATTATATGATGTATTCTCAATAAATCTACATAGTAGAAATACTTTTAATTCACAATCAACCCTTAGGATTGCTTTTAACTAATAAATTTCACTCAAAGAGTTTTTCCTAGGAAACACTAGTTGTAACAAAGGTGTTTAATATAAACTAGTTTTTCCAAGAAAACGCGTTTAAACTAAAACAGGTTTTTACTTTAACATACATAATCACAAATATTTACCAATAATGCTTTATAATTACTAGGTCGTCGAAAACGCTAGTAATGTACAAAGGAACAAATCGGAACTATTTAGTAAAATAAAAAAATAAATCAATTTTTGGAAAGAAAAATTCGTTGGTACTACAGAGAATATTAGACAGCGAAAATGAATAAATAGTAAACAGTCGCTTGGGTATTAATTTCGAGTAAATCAGACGAAGATCCACCATCGACGCAATACATATAATAACCAAATAATAGAATAATGCTACCAATACAACATCAATGTAGGTATTCTTGGTATAGACTTCAGACAGGCGTTCGACATTATAAAAGGAGCACAAAAGGAGGCAAAACAGACAAGGAGATGCCCTAACAACAACGCTGTTTAACATAGAATTAGAGGGAATAATGAAGGAATTAGATACAAATGGGAACATTGGGAAGCCAGAGATGAAAATAGTTTAAACGAAGTAGTAAGTAAAAACGAAGTATATGACGTAACAGAGATACATGGTTTAAGCATGAAGATAAAATAATTAATGTGTACAAATTTGAACAAGTAGAGAGCTTTAAATATTTTGGATCAATAACAAGCACAAAAAATCGCAGAAACGCGAAGATTGCCATCAGAATACAGGCTGGAAGCAAAGCATACTACAAATTCCACAAAAAAACCTACGCTGCAGAAACAATGACACTGACATTGACAAATAGGAGGAAAAACTAAAAATACCAGAAAGGAAAATCGTAAGGACAATACATGGACCAAAAAGAGAAGGAAACGAATACCTCACTCTAATGAAACACAAAATCAGAAAACTTTTAAAGGTGGAATATATAATAGGGCACATAAAATATTGACGGATAAGATGATGTTGACATATTTCTCGGAAACACAAAGAGAAAGCGGTACAAGCCATAAGCCTAATGGAGGTTCCACGAAGAACAGAAGTAGTCAATGACAAGGGAGCATGGAAGAAAGTAGTAAATAGGTCAAGAAAGCGTGGAAATTGTAGAGAAAAAAAACAGATAAATTAGGGTGATCACCCACAAGAGGACGATTATATGAACCTAGTAAAGTGACTTCTATCTTGCAGGGATGTTCAACCGTGCATATATATATATATATAGGAATATGCAAGTAACAGTACTACTATATGGTACGCAATAGGGTTCTCCTGCATATAGAGAGATAGCTAAATCTAACAAGTTAAATTTAGTTCAAATATTAGTAGAGCAAACGAGAAACATACCTGGCGCCTCCACCAAAAATTTTAGTTGCTTTTGTTTACGTAGGTATCCTTAGCTGTATATTTGACGTTGGATTGGAGCTGGATTACAGGGTATTTACTTTTAGATATTAGTTTTTTTTACTTTCAGGATTTGATAGTTTTAAGGGTATCTACTATTTCATAGAAGCAAACCTTTTTAATCTGATGTATACCTCAGATTTATTTATTTATATTTATATACTAGCGGTGCACGGCGCAAAAAAGCAATTTTGAAAAATTATGGAATTTTGTTTTATTTTTAGTTTTCCTGAAAATTTCATCAAAATCGGTTCAACGGTTTCGGTGTCTATAGGGAACATACACACCCACTCACCCATACACATACACACCTAGATTTTTATATATATAGATAATTCATGCATATTATAACATGTTTATTTTCGGTTCCCGACTCATTACAAGATCCTAAGTATTTTGAGGTTCAACTTTGTTATTGTATCCGTTGCAGGTATTTCCACATATTTTAAGCTATGTATAGTTGTTTCATATAAAATTTTGTCCTTTAATTTAGTATGAATGTATTTCTTTATTAGTTTTCAACTTTATTTTTGTTTTTATTAGGTTGTTGTCGATATCGTGCAAATAACACTTTCTTATTTTTATTAGTTAATTAATGTTACATACATTCGTCATAGCTGGGTTTTTGAAGTTCATTTACTTGACCCGTATATTAGTTTTGTTACTTTTTCGAATTATCTTGCTGTTAAATTTTATATCGAATGGTAGTGGTTTGGTTTTATTACGTCTGATCTTTGATTATTGTTTCAAAGTTCTTAAAACATCACTCTTTGTTCTATATCTTTGTTAATATGTTTTTGTAATCTTTGTGAGTTTCTGTGATTATATGTATAATTCCTATACATCATTGGTATGAAAATCGGTAGGTTTTCTCCTTGTGCTATTGTATATTTGAATTAGCTTTCAACACTTTTTTATTTTTTTGTGGACAATTCAGTAACTATAGTAAGCTCCTATTTTTTTTGCTCCGTATTTGTTATATCTATTATCGGTGTATTATTCCACATCATATATTATTTTAAGGACATACCTACAAAATTTCCTTTTATCATAAGATACTTAATATCATACGAGATGCATGCGCAGTATACCAGAGAAACAGTAAAGTATGATAATACAACTAGCTAATATTAACAGCAATATATTATAGACTGGGAGCTGGATGGACTTGAGTGTGCAAAATTTGGTTCTCAAATTTTGCACACTCAAGTCCATCCAGCAATGGTTTTACGATCAGAAAAGCTTACAGATTATAATTCTGGATGTTGCCAGAAACTTTTAGGTCAATTTTTGGTTAACCTCCTCCCACTTGATATCGAATAAATCGATTGAGCAAATTCTTTGCAACCATTTTAACGATTGTTTTAGTGAAAGTACCCCTTTTCTTATGATTGAAGCTAATAATTAAATAAAACCAAAAAATTAGTAGTACAAAGGTAATAAATTGCCGATAAAAAATGTATTTATTACGAAAAAGCAAATTTTTAAAATAAATGTACGAAAAAATACAAATCATATTTTTTTTTATTTTGACTGTCATTCTTAATACATTTGGAGAACAGAATACAATTTAATTGAGATTTTTTTAACTACAAGCCATTCTTCGACAATCCGAGCCACATTTACAGGGCTGAATCAAAAACTCTGCCAAAGGTGGCTTTGTTATTTGTCGTGGGAGAAGTTACCATTTTTCTCTTCATAGCCAAGTAAGGAGTAACCAATAGGCGGAAATCCGAATTTATCTATGCATATGTTTGTGCCGTAGCTTTTAACAAATGTAAATCCAAGCCTCTGATGTTCAAACTACTTTTAATTAATTTAAGCCAAAGTCGATATTTTGTTCATCAGCAGTTGTTTTGTTCTTTTTTTGAAAAAAAGGTAAATGCAAACTGTTTCTAATTCTGTTAACTGTACAATATCAAGGTGTGGGTTTCCTAAATATGCTAGACATTTTTGATCAAAATCCAACGGTGCAGATATTAAACCATTTTTTTAGAGCCCAATCTGCTAGTTGTATCACAATCACTTAGGGAGTGTAATACTGGCAAAATATGACCAATGTTTTTGCCAAACGCATTTTAAGGTGTTACTTCTAATTACAGATATGCATATTTGATGGCTACGAATTACTATTACGCGCTTAGCGCCGGTTTTCCACAATCACTGATATTATTAGTAGGGTGCTCAATTTCGAATTACATTATTCATTTAAGTCCAGTTTTGGAATGTATTCCGGACTGCCGATCCCTAATTATGACACTGCAAATTTCTTGTTTACACATTACAAAGATCGAAGAATATCAATAAATGTTAGTACTGGGCGACGGTAATTAACAAGTAAATACGCGGTGGGCGGAAGTCCTGGCGACAATAAAACACAATTTTTTACACAGCACCAGAACCTACAGAAAAATATTAGTTAAAAGAGTGCGCGCTGCATTTGCTAAGCTATAATTGTCATTTTAGAGCTTTGTACTAGAATTACAAAGATAAGAACATAGTTGTCGGAATATGTAGGTATTTAATTTTTTGTGCTTTGTTGTGGTAAAGGTGTCTAAGTGTTTTATGTATTTAGTTTCTTGTGCTTTAGGGTGGTAAAGGCGTTTTAGTGTTTCTGGTTAGTATCAATCCACAGAATCCAAGTTATTTTCTTATACTAACACTACATTTTCTTCTCAGCAAGTTTTCTGAGGTGGAATTGATCGATCCTACGTCGACCTAAAACTAATCTGATAGCTTCTGTGGTTAAAAGAGCTGCTACATTTTTTTGTACTCTATATGTCTTCATTGTTTTGATTTGAATTTAACAGTATTTTGGAAATTTTAGTTCACGCTGTATATTTTTGTGTGTTTTTCAGAATTTGATGTATTTAGTTATAACCATGGAATTGTTGTTTTTCTTTTATGGTTTTTGACATTTTCATTGCTGTGTATTTTCGCTAGTGTTGAATTACGTTTAATTTATATTAACAAGTCTTTGTAATTATTTTTAATGCTAATTTTTACATTTACGTACATCTATCGGTGATTAGTGGTTGTTCCGCTTGGTAGAGACCTATGTCTCGTTCGTCCGAATGTAATTTCAATTGAATATTATATTTCTTATTTTTGGACTTTAATTAGATTCTTTTTATGTTTCCCCTTCGAAATTTCAATATTAATTAATTAATTAATATTACTGATAATTTGTGAGTCCTGTCGTTGTTAGTTGTTTCGTCTACTGGCTGTGGCACTGTTTCTATCGGCAATGTTCATTTTTCTGAAACGTGCTTCGCCCCTTTTGATATCGTTCATTTGTACCGTCAAGACTTAAACCGAAGAAGAAGCGGATTGGGTATCGATCTATGATCACTGTAGATTATTTTTGGGTTTACCGATTTCGATCTCGTTAAGTATTTCCACTCATTGAAGTGGATGTTAAACAGTGACATAGTCAAGTTAGATTTGGATCTTTTTATTTGCGACGTAATGTTGGATGTTATTTGGATCGTATGGCTTTAAGTCCGGTAAGAATTTCTTCTCTAAATTATCATCATGCATATTAATGCTAATATTGTTGTTTTCCGCGCATTTTTTCCCCTTCCGTACGTAAATCACCCGTATAACCTTCAGCACGTTTTGACGAACATGTGACCGCCGTCATTTGCCTTTGTCTGCCGGTAATTTTGTAAAACAAAAGAAATCATCTCCCGTCCTGTTGCATCAAGGATTTTAGCCGATGTATCCAGAGCTAATTTTCCCTGGATTCCGCTTATGGATCGAAGACTTCTTGTGACTGCCGATGTTGAATTTCATGAACCGTCTTCTATGTGAAAGATAAGTTTTTTTTTTGTGTGTTGCTTATTAATATTTGTGGAGTAACAAGCAATATTGTTCACTGCATTGAAACTTTAGATGCTGTGATTTTTTTTAATAACTTTTAAGTGCTTCACACATATTAATTTGAATATCCCTCCAATACAATTTCAGGAGCGGATTTATTTTATGAGAATTAAATTAATTGTTGTTTCATATCGATCAGTGTTGTTACACGTAATTTATATAGTTCAATTACTTATTCTAGTGCTATGTAAACCTCCTTTCGGAGTTGTTGTCAGTGCCTCACTGCCTGACAAAGAGGTTAAGTGTCAGCTCCGAGAGCTATCTAGTAGATATTAATTAATTGTCAATTTATTGTTCGACGAAGACACATACTGCATGTTAATGAATTAATACCTATGTACAGGGGGAGATCTCGAACTATTTTCTGTGTTCCTAATAGTAACAAGGACTGTTGTTAAGGAAACCACTAAACAATTTCCTGTAATATTTGAAGTATACAGAACTATATACAGGGTGTTCAGTGGAAGCACTCTTATTTCCTTTAATTTTTCAATGTTGTTTTTTTAACTTCTTTAATTTTGTAATGCTTTCTCACTTAGATTAAGAAATTTTAGTGCTTATTATTCACATTTTCTTGCATCAAAAACGAATTAATGTTTTTTTTTTAAATTGCTAAAATTTGGCAGCGAGGAAAGAAAACTTATTAAACTTCTTATTGCTCGACCTGGTGTACTTAAATTGCTCTTGCTTCCGGAACAAAAAACATTCTGGAGTGGGGTTTATTCTCAAGGAACCTGACTCCTTATTGTTCATCCATCTGTGTTCGAGGAGACCCCGCCTGCACGCCGACGAGTTAGTGGCAAAACCCTTCCCTATATTATCCACCGTACTCTAGGTAAGTAAAGGTAAGGCAGATTGAAGAAGTCGCACCAAAATCCTCCGAAACTTTCACAAGTTTTAATTGTGCGGAGTTACAGAATTTAACTCAGACATACGGGCTCATTATTATATTGCCGATCGGAAGAATATATTTTAGTTTCCGTCGGCGCAATTTTGTTGCGCCTCCTGCCTGTGCATTTGTGGCTAGATCTTTACGTATACACGGCAAGAGAAAGAAGTAGCCGAGCGTGCGCTGCATTTATCAAACCATAATTTTGAATTTAGAGCTGTGTACTAGAATTACAAAGATAAGAACATAGTTGTCGAAATATGTATTTATTTTTTTGAGCTTTAGTGTGGTAAAGGTGTTTTAGTGTTTTTGTTTAGTGTTAGTATAACAATCATCACTTAGTAAGCTCGAAAAATTTCATTGCAAGATTATCAACAATCTTTTGAGGTGACAAAGTTAAAATTATCAGTAGGATTTAACTCTAGACACACTTCAGTATTAAGCAAGTAATTGTAACATGATTGAGAAACTAATCTCATACAAAGCTTCCTAATATGTTAGAATTTATTTTGAAAATGGAGATTAATACTTCGCCTCCACCAATTTTTCTTAAAAGGTTTCGATTTTGCTTGCCAAAAAAATTATAGATAATATAATAGTACTTTCATCTAAACTATTAATTGCAGAGAATAAATTTTAATTTTTAAGTATCGAAAACAGCAATAAAATATCAGCTTTTTCGAAATTATATCTTATATTGTGGTTAGAAGAAGAAGAAGTGTGTAGATGATACCGAAAATATTATTACCACTTTATAGATTTTTAAATTAATGAAATATATTTCGTTTTACTATTAGAAATTTGACTTTTTCACCCCTTATAGAATAACTATTATTTTAAAATCTTTCAATGTATTTTATCATATTTCTTAGTTTGAAGGATGTCTTTGATATTTTATTATACTCTTTTATATTTCATAAAAAGAAACATTTACGACTTCATACAAAATTAATGTACTTAGAACTGCTGTAAACGTGCAGTAAATGATATTCTTGCATTCTTTATATTAGCGCTTTAGCGGGCTTTTAGACAAATTAGTAAAAGATGTAAAAGAGCTTAACAGTACGTGTAGCAGAAATAAAAATATATAATATACAAACTCTAGTTCTCATTATTATACAATTATTATCACTGAAATTATTTCTCAAAAAGTTTTAGCCCCTAAGTAGTAGAAGATTGTTTACTTTAGAATCATTAATTTTTTACTTACCTATATTTTAAGTAATTTGCTTTTCACAAGATGTCTAATTTTCAAAGTTGAATTGCATTGGTGACATTACAGTAATAAATTAAATGTCCCTGCTCAATCTATGTCATTAGAAGACTATTACTAAAAAGGAATACAAAAAAAGTTTCAGAATTACATAAATATTTTAAAAGTATAAAGAACATAGAATTTGAAGTGATTTATAAACAATACTATTTTTTTTGGATGAATATGAAATTTATAGCTAACTATATAACTATAAATATCTAAATATCTTTTTTTAGAATCTTTAATTATATTTTTTATTGTTATATATACATGGAGTTATACGTATCATCGCAAATGTTAGAATGTTTAAGTGATATTTGTGTTCGCCATACTTAATATTTTATTTGTGGGTCAATTTATTGTTTTGAAATAATAGTAATATTAAGATACCACAATGTAATATACCATAATATGTGAATGTCTGGTACGCTTGTGGGTTAAAACGTAGTCACTGATATTTGAACAAAGAAGAATAATATTAATTTTTTTAAAGGTTTCTTGATTGAGTGAAATGTCTCATCTTTGTCGTAAATGTGAGAATATTTAGGCATAATAGGCATCGAAGACATTCAAGAAATGGTTATGGTGTATGGATATTTCTAAGCTGGATAAATGATAAGAATTTAGAAAAATAATAGTATTGTATTTTGTTTGTATAAGAATAAACATTTTATTTTAATAATAATATTAAGACTATGATAAGAATTCTGAATTCATAATAAAACATGCACAAACAAATTATCTAATGTACGTTGAATAGATAAAGTTACACTGAAAGAACAAGATATTTATTTATTTGAAAGAACTGAGCTGAAATAAGGAAAGCTTCACAGCAATATGTTCTGAGTCAATGTACACAACATAATCTATAAATCATGGGAAAAATAGAGAGTGTGTATTTATTATAACAGCATTGTTATTTAATTTTTCTTTTTTCTATTCTAAAAGCTTTTTATTATATTCTCTAAATAATGTTGCAGAATATTATACACAAAATTCACAATCGCAAGCAACTATTGGTAAAACTGTTAATCTTTAATATTTTAATGCACAATTTAATATTTTCTTGAGTCACGTATTTTTGAATTTCGATATTGTATATTATAATTCTTGATTGCCGTTTCGACAAAACTACAGAAGAAGATCTCAAATATGAGCAGTAATACCTACTTTCTAATGTTACTAGATATACTGAAATGTTAAAGGGAAATGTATCTTATTGAAAAAATATAAAGAATATGTAAAGACGGAAAAGGTTATACAGAACCTTTATACGTTTATACGAACGAGTTTTATATTGAATGGGACATAAAGTAAAATCGAGGTTACGATATTTCAAAGAAAACAGCTCAAACAAGATGGCTATCGCCTGAATGTATCACAAACACCCACGTATCTAGAACAAATCTTGAGTAAGCCTCTGTGTACGAGTAAATCAAGTAATAACGTATTGAATAGTGTAACAGTTCGTATAAAGCTGTTGCGCTGATAAATAATCGTGAAAAAGGACTCTTGTTAGAATAAAAGCTAATCATAAATAAAAACGTAAAAATTATAATTGAAAATCATCCCTTGAAAGAACCGAGCTAAAATCACGGGTTCATATATCAAAAAGCGACGAATAATCTTAGTACGAAAATATTTCATATATTAATAGCGATGATAGAGGAGATAAATTTAATTAGTTCAAATTTTTTCCGCAAAAATCAAGAACTTACAAATTTATTTAGCTTTGCCTCATCAATTTTTCTTTTTTAATGAATTTGTGAATACGAGAGGAAATATTGAGTCAAAATAGTTCCTGCTTTGTGGAGATATACTTTTATATGTATATGCCTTTGTTAAACACAGTACTTCAACTACCAACAACAAGTATTATTAATAATTTCAAAAAATCTGAATGTCTAGCCCGTAGTCGGCCATAATTATACAATAATGCAGAAAATAAATCTTTGTTCACAATTCCACGAGGAAAATTTAGATGAAACAAATAATATGTATATAATAAGGTTAAAAGTTGTAGGCTGAGGTTCCTCGTCTTAGCTGTTTATGTTATGTTGTAACAGTTAAAAATACCTGTTAAGGTTCAGTAACAAATCATTGTCGCCGATGTGACAAATAGCATGTGTAATCACGGAGGTTTTGAAGCGGCTATATTCAAGCGCTTCTTTTTGTCATTTTACAGGCACATATAAACGATGCCCTGCAAATTCTAGTCCTTTTAAATGATGAAGCCTAAGAAGACACTAGGGTAAGCTCCATTGTTAATATTGCCATGTAATTTAAATCTCAAGTCATCATGCTTCGTGATGATAATAAGTAATGCACCTGTTGATAATTGTTTCTTAATTTTAAATGAGCTATCTCTAACGCACGTACTTCTAACCTCAAAATGAGACCATGCTAATTGTTATTTCGACTTGTAGGCTTGTAAGGAAGATCTTTGTTGTATGGAAATCCTTGTATGGAAATCTTTGTTTATTGGAAATCCTTCTTTTATGAAGAAAGGAGAATCCTTGTGTTACCATTTAAAGATAGGAAATAATTTGTGGAACTTGTTTTTAAAATCAATGTGGCTAGCTGTTAGGCAGAGATGGCAGGCATATGATTTATTATGAAATAGGTGATAACATCTCGATATGTGCGAGAGTATGCAGTGTGTACAAGTATAAATATTGCAAGAAATTAATCAAACAAGCATCGGGATAATCCTATAAGTATACATGTTAGCGAATAGAGAAACAAAGTGAAGCTAAGAAGTATTGTAACTTATCACCTATATGAAGCCATTATTCACCAGTGCAAGTTTATCGACTAGATGCAGATATGATACAGTGTGAAGCAGAATAACAGACTTCGATCTACATAACTCAACGAAACCTTCACTTGTGCAGATTGTATAAGCTAAGTAGTTTTAACTGTAGTTTAATTATTGAATGCAAAGACTCCATGATACTGTGGCTAACTAAACCCTTAGGCATTGTTGTTCGGAGATTCCTTGTAATGTTTACGGGAACTCCGGAATAACCTATATTTAGCATCGTTGTCACAAGAGCGTGGTTGTATTTTGGAAGCTTTGTAGTTGATGATATTTGTATTAAGTATTATGCACATTATATCACCTAATGTGGGCTTCTTATAAGTCGAAAGAGAGATATCTAACAGCTGTTACGAATCAGATCGTGTATGTTTAGAATTAATTGGTTGCCTGTCGACAGTCTGTGTATGTATGCGTTATACGGTAGCTGTGTTTTCATTCATACATATATTTTTTATTATTAATTATACAATTAAATTAGATCTTGTGTGTTTTGATTGCTATTGCTATAAGTCCTATTCCCAGCTTTCATGTTTTTGGTTGATAAAAGCATGTGGCGCTTATATTATTGAACCCATGGCCTTTTGCACCGACTAACGAGTTACAGGTGCAACGTTTTTGATTTTTGCTTCAATTATTGAGCAAGTTCAATTACATATTAAAGTGGCATCCTTTTATTGGACCAAAACATCTAGTCAATAACAAGGCTGGTTGCAGTGTTCTATACATTCTTCCCCAAATTCACTAACAATTTTTATTTATTAATTTTATTAATTTATTCGAATGAGCGATTTTGAAAGAGATCTATGAATCATATAAAAGCAAAAGAATAATATTCTTATTTTTATTTAAAAAATGTTCCCTATTATAAGAATATCCAAATAAAGAATTTACAATTAATGTTGATTATAGACAATACAGGATTAAATAAATTAAATTTTAGACTATCAAAAACTTAGTTTCGATATACCGTATATTTTATTATGGTCTATTAATGTAGATAAGTATATACTTTTCGTGCTTATGTTAGTACTCATAATTTATTGTATATTGGTTTTATATGCGGAGAATATACATCGCCGCTCCCGGAGCTATAACTAACTAAGACGTACACACAAAAACAAAGCTTATATTTGTTTTGTTTCCGTCTGCATTAAACTCAAATTAAAAAAAAAACTCTTAAATAAAGGTCACAAATAGTTGAAAGAACAAAACTTAAAAATAAATTAGCAAATGCTAAAAAGCAGCAAGGAAGGAATAATATTGTAATAAAAAGCATAAAAGTAACTGCAAACCAAATAAAAGGACACATTAGGAAATTTCTGTCAAAAGAATTAGAAGTGCAGGCTAATATAAAGGAAGCTCATAAATAAACAAGGAAAAGCAATTAAAAATGCTGAAAGTAGAGCTGTAGTCTTTTGAATATAAAATGGAAGTAATGAAAGCAAAAAGTAAATGAATCTTGGGAACATGGATGTCAGTGGTTTGAATGTCAAAGAAGAAGAACCGATAGAAGAGTTTGAAGGCATTGGCCTAAATGATAACAGAGACTAAAAGAAAAGAACGCAAATGCACAGAACAAAATAAAGAACACGTGATAGTATTCAGTGGAGTAATGCTAGTGGATAGAGCACAAGCAACAGTGGGATGCATAATACATACAAAGATTACAAAACGTGTCCAAAAATATGAGTTCATATCAGAAAGAATTCTAAAAAAACAATAGATATCAGAGGCAAGGCAAGGGAAAAGTAAACATTTGGTATTACATGGGCCAGACGAAAATGAACGAACCAATATAAACGACAAATTACGCAAACAATAGAAGAAATAAGAGGGAAACCTAAATGCAAGAGTAGAGAAGAGAATTAACGAAACAGAGGAGAAAATTAGAACTCATGGCGAAAGAGCCAGAAATAACAATGGAAACCGAATCATAGACTATTGTGCTCAACAAAACGTCCTATTAATGAATGCTTTCTTAGGACATGAAGAAATACGTAAATATAAGCGTGTAATGTAAAGTGGAAGAGAAAAGTCCATAATGGGCTATGCACTAGTAGACATATCTCTTAGAAATGATATCAAGGATGTAAAAGTAAGTAAAGGCCCAGGCATTATTACCAATAATTACTTAGTCATGGTGAAGACGAACACTGTGCACTTAAATTTGAATGGAAAACTAAGAGACCCAAGGAAGCTGACAACTATACCAAGGAAAAAATTATTGCTCACAAATTAAACAATAAAGAAACAACTGTAAATTTCCACAAACTCAAAGCAGACTAAATGGCATACAAACAGAAAAATGAGGTGTGGCCACCACACGGCTTTCTTATACGTATAAGCGTTTCAAACTATACAATTTTTAAAAAAGTTTTATACAAAAGTTATTCAAAACCCTATTCTAAGTACTTGTCTTAATAAATCTCTATAGAATGCATATTTTGCAAGATATACGAAAGCAAGTGCTACTCGGTAATAGTAAATGTTTTACTTCCGGTACGAATTTTGAAATTTCATGTATACAAAGAATATTACAAATCCAGCTCTAAATACTTTAGTACTCTTGATAGATATAAATAGTATGCATAATTTACCATATATTTGCAAAAAATCGCTCTTCGGTAAGAGTAAAAGTGGTACTTCCGGTCCGAATTTTGAAATTTCTTTTATACAAAAGGTATTGAAAATTAAGTTCTAAATACTTTTAAACTCGTACCGTAAACGTCTAAAAAGCATGACTTGCAAAATATTGGCAAAAAACTGATTTTCGATAAGGTAAAAGACCTACTTCCGGTAGGAATTTTGAAAAATTTTCATAATAGTTCTTCTCAAGCTTAATTTTGAGTATATATGAATTCTTTATAAATTTGTTTAAAATTAGTAGTTGACGAAATATTGGAAAAATTTGATTTTTTACTAAAGTAAACTACTACTTCCGGTCTGCCAATTTTACTAAAAATCTAATCAGTTCTCAACAGGGAGATTATACTCGTCAATACAAAATTTGGAATTGCTAGCTATAGCGGTTTGACCGCTATCGTGGTTAAATACAAACGGACACAGAGAGATGGAGAGAGAGAAATTTTTTAAAAAGCACTTTTTCAGTATCAGGGGAGTTCAAAACGTGGACATCTGCAAAAATCTCGAGGTCGAAAATTTTCATCATCACAATGCTTCCTTATACTACGTATAAGAAGGTAAAACATCAATGCAGAACAAATGTGGGTGAAAATTAAAACAACTTTAATAGAAGCGACGAGCGGTTATAAAAAAGTAAATCAAAATAGGAAGCAAAGTGCTTGCTGGGGATAACAGAGCAACATAGAAAAGAAAGCTATTAAAGAAGCGAAGCAAAAATTACGAGAAGCGTTTGAGAGATAAGCGGAAGAAGACTACCAGGCAAATCAAAAACTATTTTGTCGAGTACTAAAAATTATAAAAAAAGAATACCAACACCAGTATACAATAATTCAAATCAGAAACATAGAAGTGAAAGTGCTTCATAAAGAAAACAAATTATAAAGAGATGGAAAGAGTACTTCAAAAACCTGCTGAACCACAATTAGTGGCAAGAAACACCCAAAGGGGACTAAGGAGGATGTAAGACAACTAAATGAACCGCTAAAGAAAGGAGAAACGTTGAGCTGTAATCAAGTCGCTGGAGAAATGCTAAAGCATTTTGGAGGAAATAGTATTAAGTTTCTAACCCAGATATGTTATAGATAGTAGAAGGAGAGAATGATACCAGAGGAATGGGTGGTATTATCCCGATCTTTCAAAAGTGAAGCAAACATGACTGCGCCAATTATTGGGGCATCAACCTGAGGATGTAAGACAACTATATGAAACGGTAAAGAAAAGAAAAACTGTGACGTGTAATCAAATCTCTAGAGAGATGCTAAAACATTTTGGAGGAAGTGATATAAAGTTTCTAACCCAGATATGTTATAGATGTTTGAAGGAGGGAATGTTACCAGAGGAATGGGAAATGGGTGGTATCATCCCAATCTGTCAAAAGTGAAGCAAACATGAAAGCGCCAATTATTGGGGCATCAACCTGTGGATGTAAGACAACCATATGAATCGCTAGAAAAAAAAAACTGTGAGATGTAATCAAGTCGCTGGAGAGATGCCAAAACATTTTGGAGGAAATGATCTAAAGTTTCTAACCCAGACATGTTATAGATGTTAGGAGGAGGAAATGTTGCCAGAGGAATGGGAAATGGGTGGTATCATACCGATCTTTCAAAAGTGAAGCAAACATGACTGCGCCAATTATTGGGGCATCAACCTGAGGATGTAAGACAACTATATGAAACGCTAAAGAAAAGAAAAACTGTGAGGTGTAATCAAGTCGCTGGAGTGATGCTAAAACATTTTGGAGGAAATGATATAAAGTTTCTAACCCAGATATGTTGAAGATGCTAGAAGGAGGGAATGTTACCAGAGGAATGGAAAATGGGTGGTATCATCCCAATCTTTCAAAAGTGAAGCAAACATGACTGCGCCAATTATTGGGGCATCAACCTGAGGATGTAAGACAACTAAATGAAACGCTAAAGAAAAGAAAAGCTGTGAGCTGTAATCAAGTCACTCGAGAGATGCTAAAGCATTTTAGAGGAAATGGTATAAAGTTTCTAACCCAGATATGTTACAGATGCTAGAAGGAGGGAATGATACCAGAGGAATTGGAAATGGATGGTATCATCTCAATCTTTCAAAAGCGAAGCAAACATGACTGCGCCAATTATTGGGACATCAACCTATTAGCGATAGTGTTTAAACTATACGATAAAATATTTGTATAAGAATAAACCTAGAAATTATACTAATCACTGAACATTCACAAAGCGGTTTCAGGGAAGCAAGATTGACACAGGACCACATTTTCAGTATTAAACAGTTAAAATAACAAACTCAAGAATATGGTAAAGTTTTCTAGACTAGGACCTAGGGAAAAATGCTAGAAAACTTAAGTCTTATGGCAATATCAACCAAGCTACAACGAGCAATGAAAGTATTTATAGAATTAGTCGAAATATAGAACAAATAAGATGGAATCACAAAAACTTAGTATCAACGTGACACGTGATTATGGATGACGTTACTAGGGCACCAAAATTTATAGGCGGAGTATCTAAACGTATGTGTATTTGCAAATGATTTATCGACACGGAATCAGACTTAGTTGATAACCAACCTGTATATACGGAACGAAGCACTGTTAACCAAAAACTTGAAAATCAACGTAGCTTATTAGGATACAAAAAGAAATTAATATATTTGGAACTGCATAATTGTGATATGAAAACAGATATGAGTAATAAATCTTATTCATAAATGGTGTTTGTGCTAGTTGATTGGGCTTACGTTGAATTTATTTTTCAAATAAAGCATTTGCATTTCTAAATAAACTTATTACATAATGCCAGGATATAAAAATTGCGGAAAATAAAACCGCTACCCCAACAAGACAAAAAAACAGTTATGTTTAGGACGCTTTCAGATATTTGAAACAGTCTCTCATAAGTAAACGTTTATATGTATGTGTAACCTTCATTCGATATACTTTGACCGATGTTTTAGATCTGCCGACGGCAATGTAAGCGGCTTTGTTACCTTCTACCATTCAAGATTTACACGCCATAAATTTTTGATTCTTGCACTTATCGTCCCCCTATATCTAATATCTGGGAAAACTTTCGCACCCAAACGCAATACACTCAATTTGATGTTATTATCTAACCATATGTATTAAAATTAATGGCCTGTTCTATTTGGGTACGTCTATTGATTTATTACAGTTTGGTTTACGACCACTATTCAACAAATATGAATATATCACTAGGAGTGTCTGCATAGTCTTTGTTCTTGTATTTTTGGAAATATTATCTCTTTACTCAAACAAAAAAAAAGTACTCCTTTAAAATGTGTAAAAAAGATTACTATAATTTTAATAAATCTGGAGGAAGATATAGAAGTGATATTCGATTCAAACAAATAGCCAAAAAACGCAATAGCAAAATATTTTAAAAATTTTAGAAAGAGGGCTGCAACACTACTAATGCTAACTCCCAATTAATAGCACGGGAAGCAAACCTAAATAAAAATAAAATGCATCAGAATATAAAAAGTATAAATAATAAAATATGATTTTGAAATAGCCTTGATTGATATATCGTATGTACACTTAGTTGCAAAAAAGAAAGTTTCCCCTACCACACTGGAGCGGTGATGTTCGAAATTTTAGTGAAAACTAAGTGTATATATATGTATGTGATGTTAAATTTTATTGACATTTAATTCATGTATGTAAATATATATTAATTTTATTGGACGCTTTTTAGGTCGTTATATTAGTTTTAAATAATTTTAAAACTCGCTAATTTGCAGTGCTTGAAAATTACAATTTTCTAATTTTTACCACTGACTATTAATTAATTAGGTAATTTTTATTTTTAAAAATTACCGACATGGCTGAGATTCGAAATCAGGACCTACCGATCACTAGTCGGCCGTTCTGCCATCTGTGCTACCGTCGGCTTTCTGACTTCGAATTTCTAAATCGTACTGATATATGTATATCAAGTAACAGATGAAAATGAGAATGTAAGCACCGAACGTCCATGTGCTTTATATATGTGATGTTAAGTTTTCTTGACCTTTAATTCATATATGTAAATATATATTAATTTTATTGGACGATTTTTAGGTCGTTATATTAGTTTTAAATGATTTTAAAACTCGCTAATTTGCAGTGTTTGAAAATTACAATTTTCTAATTTTTACTACTGACTATTAATTAATTAGGTAATTTTTATTTTTAAAAATTACTGACACGGCTGAGATTCGAACTCAGGACCTACCTAATTAATAGTCAGTGGTAAAAATTAGAAAATTGTAATTTTCGAATACTGCAAATTAGCGAGTTTTAAAATTATTTAAAACTAATATCACGACCTAAAAATCGTCGGTTATTCAGGCAGTATTTAGGGATTTATTGTACAAAATTACACTGACGCGATTTGAGAACTGTATATAGTATGTGCCCCCTCGAATGGGCGACCAATATAAAGTGGCGAGCTCGTGTATATCAAATACACACAATGTAGTTAATAATGGATGTATTTAGAGCTCGATGAAGAACATGGTTATGCAAAATACTTTACAGATGCGGCCGTATTCTAGTTTATCTTAACTACTCCTTGTAGCCCTTCTTTGAGTGATTGAAGCAATCTTATATAAATGTGAGAATTGTATTTACTACATATTAACACGTAGAAATTTGCAATGTCATCAATATCGAATTCAACTGATGTTTTATATTAAATTTTTGTAAATATACCAACTAGCTCAACCTATAGCAAGGGTATTATTGTAGATGTAACATCATTCATATTATTAGCTAGATGTATTGGTCTAATTAGGTGACGACACTTCAAAACGTAGTTAAACTCGCTTTCTTATAAAGCAAAAATAAAAGACAATGCCTCTGTGGCTGATATTCGGTGCGAAAGGCCTGAGTCTCTTAATACGCTACACGCTTTGGGTAAAAGCATTAAAACAGGAATAGAAATCGCAAATATTGATTTTTCAATTATCAGGATTTAGAGATAAAATAAGACAACTGAAAGAGAAATACTGGAAAAATTAGACAAAGAATATGGAACGAGTAATGTAGGAATCGAAAAGGAAAATATGGCAAATGCTCAGAAATAGAAAAGTAGAAATATATGAAACAATAAAATTAAATCCAATTAACATCACAAAATGGGAAGAATACTTCGAAGGCCTATCTAAAGAAGAAGAAGATGAAGAGAAAGAAGAACATATCCTACAACATTTGGCATAAAATGACAGTGAAGTAACCATTACAATAGACGACGTTAAAGAGGGAATAAAAACACTAAAAATAGGAAGGCTCCGGGAAGAGATAATATTAGGAATGACTTGCTGAAGTATGGAGGATAGTACCTAATAGAAGATCATGTAAAGCTGTTCAATAACATTCTAAAGAGAGGAAAAGTGCCACTAGAATGAAAAACCAACATCACAATGACAATATTCAAAAAGGGAAACAAAAACAACCCGGAAAACTATAGGTGAATAACACTATTGAATGCGGCACAAAAATTGTTGACAAAAGTGATATTAAAGAAAAGTAAAATAAAATGAGGAACAACAAGGCTTTCGTCGAAATAGATCCACTAGCGACGCCATATTTATTATCCGCCAGCTGGTCGAAAAAGCGATCGAGTTTAACAATCCAGCCCTTTTGTGTTTTGTCGATTTACAAAAGGCAGCTAATAACTATAATAGAGGACTCAATCAAACACAGGAACGAAAACAAAAATACAAACAGGGATGGACTTAAGTGGAGACATAAGAAGAAACACTGGTATCCGACAAGGGGACTCTCTGAGTCCAATGCTCTTCAATCTTATAATGAATAAGATCATAGACAGTGTGACGAATATGAACGGGTACTAAATCAGAGTAAAGAACCTGACGATTTAATCTTATGCTGACGATGCTGTGCTGATCGCAGATTCCGAAGATAATTTACAGAGACTTCTACACTACAATTTACAAACACGGCTCAAGAATATAACATGCTAGTATCCACGGAGAAAAATAAATCGGTAGGTGTCTGAAAAGAACCTGTAAGATGCAAATTAGTAGTAAATAATAAAATCACCGAGCAAGTAATGTCCTTCAAGTATCTTTGTGTAGAAATATCAAGTGAACGAAACAACTACGGCGAAACCAAGCAACAGATTATGAAAGCAGAAAGAATATCCGGATGCTTGAGGGATGTAACATGGAGGAACAAATATCTCATGACGGAAAGTAAAGCAAAAATCGATAAGACCGATCATGACAAATGCGGCATAAACTAGAACTAACACAAGCAGGACGAGGAAACTGATGCGAACTACTGATATGAACACATAAGAGAATTATAACGGGAATAACCAGCAGAGATAGAGCTAGGAATGAAGAGATAAGAGAGGAATGTGGGGTTGAAGATGTTGTCAGGTTCGTGAGACGGAGAAGAAGGGAGTGGAATGAGCACGCTCAGAGAGCCGGGGAGGACAGATTGATATAAATATCAAAGGACCAGAGATCTGCAGGAAAAAGAGAACTTGGTAGACCATTGAAACGATGGAGGGGGAGCTGGATTTCCTCTTCGAACGAAACACCATAAAGGAAGAATGCGTGAAGAAAACAGGTTACGATCCAAATAAAAGAAGAAGAATAAGAAGAAAAAAAAAAAAGAAGAAGAAGAAGTAGAAGAAGGAAGGTATAGATAAAATATCATAAACTTCACACAAGTAAACAGTGGCACACAATAATGTTCCGCAATTAGTTATTATGATCACATCTACATTAGTGTGTTCATAGTATGCAACTAGAGTCTATACTTCTAAATAGGAAGGTTTTAGAGTTACAATAATAGCTTGAAATAACAACAGCGTTAAAAACATTTTAATCTTAAAATCATATAAGCGCTTTTTCATTTAGTATATATACAAAACGTATAAAAAGTACTTATCACTCAAACTCTCCTTAAATAAAAACTCTACTGAATTCTAATTACCACAATTGCGACCTAATTAATACAGCATTACCATAACTTTGTCCTAACTTAGACTTGAATATAATTTCATTTAACTTGCCTACTATCTTCTTGAGCATTCATATTTAAGACTGAATTATTACAGTTACCGCTAGAAATTCATATTTGGTGAACTGTGTTACTAATAGTTTTTTGATTAACATGCTAGAAGCGTTGATTGAAGGAATATATATAAAGATGCGCAACGCTATAGTAAAATAGCGTGTCTTTCCGTTAAGTCGTCCCGCAAACCCCTTGCCGAGAAACATCATCGCTGTCTCGGGTTGTTTCGAATCTCGGACCCAAACGACTCATGCAGTCGCTATAGATCTCGGATCCAGTTTTGGCTACGCTCAGTGCTATGTAGTGGCGCATCTTTATGTATTCCTTCAATGAACGCTAGAAGTAATTAGTAATTAGTCTCAGCTATTATCTTAAGAATTTAATCTATTTATGCGCAGATTTGATATACCCTGCTGATGGTAAGTCAATGGATTTTTTGCTGCTAATATGTCTTGACATTAATGAGGATTTACATTATTAATGTCTATCAATACAAGTGAAATGATGTATGATATGACTGTATAATTATAAAATTATTGTCTGATATAGTTAAATCCATAAATTTAGTGAGGCCGCATTTACTTCTATTTAAATTGTAAATAGTATGTTTATTTATATAATTTATCACATAACAAAAACCAATTTTTTTTTAATTATATAGCATCTCATCACATATATAGCACCGACTATCACTATACTTAAGAAAAAGCCGAGAATATTATTCAAAACTAATAACGAATCAATTTCATTTAGAACTTCTTACTGAAAACTATTAAGAATAACAAAGTTAAAATGGATAAGGAGTTGAACTGAGGTGTTTACAAGTTAACTTGTGAGAAATGTAAAAAAGTCCACAAAAGGCAAAAAGGGAGGACTTTTAAAACCACAAGAAAGAGAAAGCATAAATGAAGTTACAAGGGTCAAAAACAGAGTCTACCTTTTTCTTCCATTCCTTAGAATTTAATCAGAAATTTAATAACCTCTTCGAAATTTTGCTTATAAGGGAACAAAGTAAAACACTTAATGTATTGGAAAGTTTTGTAATGAATACACAACCCCTTCATAATAATTGTTTACATTATGCGTATATGTAAGTGCTAATTTTGTAAATTGAACTTGTATTTTCATCACCTTCTGACGCTACAGATTGCTAATACATATGTAGTGTCTATATTATATCAGTTTAAAACATAAATAATGTCTTATTTAATTATTGTAATAAAGTTTCAACACGTATCTCCTCAATCAATCGGTTATTTAGAATTTTAACGAAACAGAATAAATAAATAAAATACCATATCACTAATTATATTGAAAACCCTGTATGAGTTAATTTCAACATTCCTATACACTACTTTTATTTTGAATTGCTACAGTCGGGCTATGCGGGTGTAAATCCTACGTTGTATAATTAGTATTGTACTTAATATTATAGCACTCATGGAAATTTTATTAAAATTTATGTTTACTATAAATTTTATTAAAAATATTATGAGCGCTGTTACAAATATTATGTTTTTAATACGTATGACGACCACGAAATATACATTCGTGTATGAAGTTTGCCTGACCACGGGCGCTACTAAGAACTGCATTGAAAATAAGTATTAGGATTGTTGTATTGTTTATCATGTGTATGACCTCTTTCGAATTATTATTGTTATATATTATTATTACTGAATGACATCCCTTCAACAGCCTAAATAAACGAGAGGTTGAACACTTTTTCACACGCGGAATCTAATGGGTCTCTAGCTTTTAAGCAGACATCTTGATATAAAGAGGGATAAATTCGCAAAGAATCTATTTTTAGTACCTTAATCTAAATTTGAATGACCAAAAAATATATATATATATATATATATATATATATATATATATGTATAATTTAAATTTCCTGACCTTAATCACATATTCATGTGTATAATTATAATTTAATTTCTTGGACGATTTAGAGGTCATACTAATTTTAAATTATTTTAAAATTAGTTCATAATTGTTAATTCGGTAATTTCTAATATTTTTTAAAAATTACCCAGCAGCCAGGATTCGAACCCGGAATCTTCCAATCACTAGTCGGGGTCTTGCCAATTAGGACACCGTGGGCTTCCGACTTCGATTCCTATAATCGTACTTATATACATATATAAATATACAGTGTGCTTACCGACAACCTGCGTATAAGGCTTACTGTGAGATAAAACGACGACTCCGAGAGTTTGTATGAGTTACTACGAAAAAGCAATATACAAACTGCTCCTTGGTCGAGTGTAGTGTTGCAAAAGAGGGGATTCGAGTAGATTTACGCTGAGGCTAGAACGGGCTAGGCTGACTCTCCGTTTAAGCAGGGCAACGAGGATAGATAGCGCAGCTGTACTGCAGTTTGTATATTGCTTTCTCGTACTAACTCATACAAACTCTCGGTGTCGTCGTTTTATCTTACAGTAAGCCCTATACGCAGGTCGCCTGCAAGCACATGGTATATCAATATACATATATAAATATATATCAAGTAACAGAAGTATTGCTGGCCTATCAGCGTATATATATAAGCACCGAGACATCCATGTGCTGTATATGACAATTAATTTAAATTTCCTGACCTTAATCACACATTCATGTATATATATAATTTAATTTCTAATATTTAGAGCTATACATTATTTTAAAATCAGTTCATAATTGTTAATTAGGTAATTTCTAATATTTTTTAAAAATTACCCAGCAGCTAGGATTCGAACTCGAAATCTCCCAATCACTAATCGGGTGTCTTGTCAATTAGACCACCGCGGGCTTCCGACTTCGAGTCCTTCAAATCGTACTGATATACATATATAATTATATATCAAGTAGCTGATGGAAGTATTGCTGGCCTACCAGCCATATATATAGCTTACTATTTTCATTTTATAATAAGCAGTATTGTCATATTTGAAAGTTAAAATAATGATATGGCTCTTAATAACAGCGTTATACATCAAATGTATTCGTTTCTATACTTTTAATATTTCTTTCTAATTTCAACCTCTTTCAACGCTTCCTTAGTAGGTTACCGTTCTTGAGTGGTACGTTCGCTGGTTGCAAATACTTAAAAACGTGGTCGTAGTTTAACCTCTTTATTCTACGTTGTGCGAATTACATCAGTTTGTTACTAGACTATATCAGCTCAATTAACGAATGAAGGTATGGTTCATTAGAAGCCCAAATTTGAGGTTTGTTACTGACATAGTATTTTTTGGTATTTTATGGTTACCTGCACGCCCACATTTTAATAAAATTAATTAATTGTTTTAATCTAGCAATAAAATTTGCTTTCCTCGTTTGTAAGAATTAAAGTTTATTATAAAAGATCACATACAGAACACAAACTTTGCTTTTGCTACGTACTTACTTTATCAACTTTGGTTAAAAGTGGCGGTAGTGCAATGGAAACCTAAGACAAAGCAAACGTTTCACACAAACATCTTATTTCTATTCTTCCACATTTAATATTTTTCTTTAGTTTACAGCGGTCTTCTGTTATTGTTTAAGACACTAACCGTTAGCCGCTAAAATAGCTCGGCTTCTTTGCGAGCTCCACTACGATATAATTACTCAGTTTTCACTACCATCTTACTGCCCTTGTAATTACAAAGTTCTGTCCGCTATACTTTTTATCTAGATCCCGCTAGTGCTCATTATAGGCGCCTGCTCGATATACCTAAATCTGTCCGGATTCAAAAAGGCTAAGTAAAAATCATATCGTTCGACACATTTTACATAACTTAAATTGTCTACTTTTTAACCAACTTGGAAATCGTCCCTCTTCATTTACAGTCCTCTAATATAATAATTTACCCTTGCTTTATGTTATTAATGATTTTCTTTAAACGGAATCTTTTCCGTTAAAATTCGTTATTATTTCGTTAAACAAAAACTTTAAAAGCAACCTTGTTTGCTTTTCTGTAATACTTTCTTTTACACTTCATTATATCTTGAACATTTCAAAAGTGACCGTTCCTACCTTAAGTAATTAATATTTCACATAAAGCAGTTAATGTTTGCAATCAACCTAAATACCGATTCGTGACAATTTGACGTCAATATTTTTGCATTTGTCCTTGTTTTGAGGTCTGCTGTAATTAAAAAGCTGGTTTTTAGAAAATGCCTGTCTGTAAGTGTGTCTCTGCTTCCGAGTTTGTTTTTGTGTGTGACCACGATAGCGCCAAAATGGTTAAATATATCAATACCATACTGTAACAGTACAAAAATCGCAAGCAGAATTGCTTTTATTTTTAATTAATAATTATTATTATTTAGTATTTTATTGATACCTTCTTTGAGGTGGTTGTTCTTCTTTACCGGCGCACAATTGTCACTTTGTAGCGCAAGTGATGGCATTCATTTTGGTTCTGACAGTCGTTGAAACCAACATCGTGTGCATTTTTCACTTCCTTTATTTGGGATAGTTGTTATCTATCATAATCGTCATAGCGACGGATGCTTATGAGTTAAAGGCTGTTCTAGAAATTTTGTATATATGTTTTGGATTATTTGGAAGCACGATTTTTCCTATTCGGCCAGGCCGGAACTTTTGGTTAATCTACACGTGGCTTCGTTGTAATTAACAAATACTTGATATTGTCGATTGCACGTTGGAGGAATATATGAATATACAGATATTTATCTTTTAATCAGTTGGAATTGTTAATATCGCATTTCCATAACCTTTATATATCACCTGTGTCGTTTGCTGTTCCTGTTACATTTAGAACTACTTATTCTTTCTAAGTAGGGAAACTTTAGACGTTAAAATTTGGATGACGTTAAATTGTGAATTAACCCCTTTTGGATGTTGGATGTCGTTGATTGAAATTTGAACCATCCCTTCTGGGCCACGGGTTGAGACTGCAATTTTATCGCTGTTACCAGCTAATGAAGACCTTATAGTCCCAGCTAAGTCTCATAATTTATTAAAATAAGTTTAATTGATAATATCAATTAGTAATTGTAGGAGTTAAGTTTGACGACACCTTCAGACCGAAGACCTTCGTAAAATATTGTTTGATTTAGTAATTTTATAAAATATAAGTGCACCTTACAGGGTGTTTTTAATTAAGTTCAGTAATTTTTTTTTTATTTTTGAGAAATTATTTCAAAAGACCTATTATATAGGGTGAACTTAAATAATCTTGGCATTTGTCATACGATTGTTAACTTTGTATAAGAGAAAAGCAAGAATAGATTACTGTAATTTTGATTTTGTGTAATAAGTTAATATTTTTGATTACTTAAGTGGTTGTTTGACTTACATTATAACCATTTGTAAGCGAATAAATTTGCAAATTTTTCGAGATCCATTTCTCTAAATTTAGGAGTGCTTTGATTATTTGTAATTGTTAACTTAATCTTTTCTGTTCAACATTTAGTATCATCTCTTTTTTTTATATATTGCATATCAAATTTAGTATATTTAAATATTTAATATCTTCTTTTTACATTTAGTGTTGAGTTGATAGGTGCACCCTTGTTTTTTTTTTAAATCCTCATGGATTGTTGCTTATGTCATTGTTTGATATACAGGGTGTACCAACACGATCATCTGTGTGCTTTAGTGGCATAATTTAAATTTGGTTCATTATTTTTCTCATGATTTTCTACTCGATAATTTCTTATGTGACTTTTTTTAACACTAGAAGCGCCGATGGGGTCATTTTGACACTTTTCAAAATTAATTTGTCTGGATCTTTTGATTCAAGGGCTCTATAGGGTCGGGTATTTATGACTTTTATTTTTTATATGTTATACACATGTACAAGGCATCTAAGCGATCTTTGGCATACCATTCCTAATTTTTTATAGCTTCTACCTATTAGAGCCAAGGGGGTCATTTTGACCTTTATATTTTAGAAAGCGAAAAATCATAATAAATTGATTATTTATTTGTTTGAATTGACAAATAAATATATCTGAATAAACATCGAGAGATTTTACGTATTCAGAACTCAGACTTGTCCAGAGGGGACGAATAATGGCAGTCGGATTGCCTCGGCGACCCCAAATTCTAATATATGTGTAATGCATTTACCTGGGAAAAAATGAAAATCGCCCTGATTATGTGGTATGGCGTCTTATGCAACCATTTCTAAACAAAGACAGACAATTTTTTCATATCTGTAAAATTAACTAAGCGCCTAAAATAAGCTAAAACTACCATCGTAGGCACAGTAAATAGTGTAACATGCACAGTGCACATGTGCATATCTTCGCTAGAATTTTTGTATGTTTAGTTTACGTTTTGTTGTATAAATACTATAATCGTTTTCACTGAAGTTAATGCCCTTTAACGCGTTCGTATTTGATTTTTTCGATCTATATACTCGCCTGTCTTGATAGTTCCAGTTTTTAATTAACGACACCTGCAATCGTTTAAGACTGTAATTTTTAATGATATACCAACAACATATTCACGTTGTGACATAAATTCTTTGCACCTTACTTTAGGATAGGGTTCGTGTTACCTGTCTGTCTTCTAAATGTCAATCCTTTGCGCTCATCGTCCTAATAATTATGAATCTTGATACGTGTGCGCTTTTTTTTTTTTTGAAAATTAGCACAGTCCATCGTTATAACACAGCTTTTTACCGCATCCCCCTGCAGAAAGGCTTTAAATGAGTCGTACCTTCGACAGCGACAGGCTCGACACGTGGACAGTGCACTCAAACGTCGCGGAAAAGTCCACTTTTTGGTTTCCAACCCTCTTTCGACACTCTAAACCTCGACGGCCTGAAATTTCTTCGTCCAAGTGAAACTTCTGCAATTCTTTCGCGTGCCTGTCATACCTGATATTTTTACGATGTTTATCGGGTGTCGCGGGAATTGGTCATAACGTAAGCCATTTTTCTGTTACAACATCTAGATGCACGCTCCCCTTTAAAAGCCAATATCTCTGCACACGCTTGTACACCCACCCCAAATGACAGCTTTAAATTTCGCGTATCCAAAGAGGAGTTCTTTGCACATTTTCGCTGATTTTTGTCGATTTTAACGGTTCGGTTCGTAACCGTAAGCTATTTCAACCAAGGCGATTAGAAAGGGTCACTCGAACAGCTTTGAGTATGTATAATTAAACGCATTAAAATACCCTAAACACTTAATTCACATAATAAAAGAATATTTATACAGAAGAACCTTCCAAATTAAAATCAACAGCACACTATCTTCTACCAGAACACTGACAGCAGAAGTACCGCAAGGTTTAACTTTATCACCATATCTTTGTGCCATATACACAGCCGACATTCCGAAACCTGAAAATACTACAATAGCCACATATGCGGACGGCCATACTCACACAATCAATTAATCCTAATTCAGCCATAAAAGATCTCCAACAATCATTCAATAAAATAGTCAAATGGTGCAAGAGACATGGAGAATCTCAATAAATAGTTGTAAAACAAAAGCAATAATATTCAAAAGAACAATAAAACCACTGACAGGAAAATTATATATCAATCGTCAAGAAATCCCGTGGTCGCCAACAACTAAATATCTAGGGGTAACGCTAGATAACAGACTAACCTTTTCCCTCCACCTGAAAAATACCACCAAAAAAAGCTAAATCCGCACGAGGAAGACTCTGGCCACTAATAGGGAGATATATAGCACCCTATACTCAACAATAAAATTAAGAATATATATTCTTTGTATAGAGCAGAATAAATACAAACAGAAAATAAGGAACTAATCACAGATATGTTGAAAAATGGTGACAATAAAATAATATGAACACGTAAATTGATAAACAATGAATTGTTATCAAAAAAACATCTGAAAATGATTTGATTTTGCCACGCAATGCATTGAATGATCACTTTAATAGAGTAGGAACTGAAATTGCACGTAGTACTGTTAGAACTATATTTCCATAAATACTGCAAAAATCTCTTCGTCTGAGTAACCCCTATTCGTACTTTTTCAATCCTATAACACAGAAGGAATTCGTCAAATAATTACAGAACCTAAAAAAAAGTCAGGACATATACGAGGGTAGTTTGAGGTTTTGAGCTAACATAGAAACAAATTTTGCAGTCAAATGTAGTTTTATTTTTCAACATAGTCTCCTTTTATGTCTATACACTTTTCCGAAAGATGCTTTACCTTCTTTAACCCTTCCAAATAATAACTGTCGTCTTGCTCCGTAGAATAGGCGTTTACGTATGCGATGATCTCGTTTGTTAAATAAATCTCTGTCTACCAAGCAAAATTTTAAGCTTAGAAAACAGGAAAATGTCTCTGGAGGGTGAATACGGTGGGTGCTTAATTCATTTGAAGTCCAGTTTGTGAATTTTGTATATGGCGACGGCCGAAGTAGGGGCAGGTCCGTTGCCTTGGTAGAACAGAACTTGTCTCTTCTTCAATTGTTTTACCTTTTTGGAGATAGTAAACAAAATCCCGTCACTATCCCAAAATACAGTCGCCAACACCTTCCTTCCCTGTCGATGGAACCGTCTTCTTTTTCGGAGCAGGTTTGCTCTTTGAATTCCACTATCTTGACTATCGCATTTTTTCGGGAGTGTAGTGGTGGATTACAATTATGATGACAATTATGAATCGACGCCAAGAAGCTGGATCGTTTTGCTTAAACCGCTTCAACAGGGCCTTGGAAATGTCATTCAAATGCGTTATTGTCCAAAATGAGCCATCGTGGCACATAACAAACGGATAGCTTGCGTATGTCCAATTCGTCATTTAATATATTTTGATACGTGCGTAACCTCTGCTGTCTCTCTAACCATGATTAGACTGCCGTACCATTTGGTGAATATTTTCTTTATCGGTGATAGTCGCAGTTTTTGGCCGCACCGAACGCTTATCATCAGTCAATCTGTAACCACCACGTTACATTCAGCTGCCCAACTTTTCAGGGTGGCAAATGATGAGGCTAAAGGGTTATTCAGAAAATAAAGAATTGGCCTTTCGCTAGGAAGACGTAAACATCGTACAACTCAGTTTTAATATATGTAGGTGTATTGCCTTTCAAATTCATATTTTTAATCAGTGCACGATATTCGATCTTGCCCATTTAGTATTGCCCAAAAATAGTGATATCGACTGACACACAGTGACTGTCAAACAACACCTAATGGGCAAGCAATAATTTAAACTATTGGTCGCCTAGTGGTCGAAATTCGACATTTTTATTTAACAAATTTAATGAATTTGTAACACATACATAAATTTTATTTTTCTGCATTCCCTCTCAATATGAACTTTAATTATACCAAATCTCACACTACAAAGTTTTTTATTCACTAATATATAGATTAACGATTAATGTTTTACTTTATTGTATTTAATGTGTTTGTAATACATAGGTACTATATACTCGTATAAATTCCCTAGAGACAATATCTACTCTCTGCGACTATTAGACCACAGACTAATATGTATTTAACATTAACGTATTTGTATTTCACCCGGAAAGTTTTTTTCTTCGCGTATTAATATATGTATTTTTATTTTATTTAATTTAATATAGTTTTAAGACATATTATACATAAATTTTATTATTCTACACTTCTTCTCCATATGAATTTAACCACGCCAAATCTCATACTCCTCCGTGCGCGCAATTTGTTTAAAAAGAGGTACACAGCTTTTTCTTCACGTATTAATATATAGATTTCTTAAATTATTTTCTTTAATAGTTTTACATTCCATCAATTGTTAATTGCACTACGTCCTCCACTAGAAAAGATATCGATAGTATTTTGCCAAAAGGGCGATTGCACCATTTCGTTGCTTTGAGAAAATTTGTAGAAAACTGCTCTGGAACATGGGCAACCAAATTGAAAAAAAATAGTACTCAAACCATTCACATTAATAATCAAATGAATAAGTAATCAAAAAATACAAAATTAAATGTACTGTTAGTTTAAAATTTAAAGAACATTTCTGCTAGATGTAGTGTATTGACCGCAAGTTCGCCCTTTGGTGTTTGGTGTTAGTGTTATATTCATTCGCCCAAGCCTCTAATTAAGACTTGGTACGAACTTTTAATGATTAATTACAATAAAATCATAATAAATAGTTCTAAAAGATTTCAATAAAAGTCAAATAAGAAAAAAAATTTTTTTTTGTAAAAAAAGGCATGAAAATACAAATGAAATTCAAGTAACAAAAAACTACAATAATACTGAAAGAATCAATAATCAGGTGTAGCCTTCGTCCTCTTCAACGGTCTCCATGTTTGGTTTAAATGACATAGATTAGGTACTCATGGTGATACTGCGAAGGTACAGGTACAGGTACAAAAATAATAACAATAAGCTAATTTGAGATGTCGTAAAGATAAATGGTGTATTTATGTCTAATCCCAGATCTTTTACATCAGATTGTAAGTAATTTGTATAATTTCCAGCTGTTGTTTGATGAGAATCCTCGGTCCAGGCTCTAAGATTATCAAGTGTATTATCGTATGTAGCCTCAAAAATTATTTCCAGCTTGTTAATATTGTCACGGTGCCTTTAGCGTTACGGTCGCAAAGGCCGCTAATCCCGTGACGAGGGGTTGCTAGGGGCGAGCACTCGCTTTATAAAATAAAAATAACAAAATAGCAAAAACAAAAGGTACCTACCTTAATTCTCGGCTGGCGTGGCTTCTCTTAAGGAGGCGAGGAGATTGCACTATTTCAATAAAACACTACTGGTAACATATAACACACTTATTTATTAAATACTACTAATAACAAATATATGAATTTGCGGAAGAACACTTATGAATTCTCAATCTGTTCGGAATCTGCTTTATTTATTACCTCGGTAACGCCAAGTCCGTCATTACCCCGCTGAATGCGCACATTCTTCCGTTCGATCAACTTCCGTTGAACTCATCGAACGGACAGACAGGATGCATCGACTGAGCGCTAGGTAAATGAGGATTGAGGTTACTGCTGTAATAATTCTACTACTATACAGAGTGTTGATTCGCGACATCTCCCCCTCCTCCAGTTTATATGCCACCGGCATATACATAACCTAACCAATAAAACTTTGGGGATCGCAAATCAACACTGCTGTACCACTAAACTTATACTAGATTATTGTTACATTCTTGCTTGTTACTCTCTATTATCTTACAATAAAACACGTTTATTATATACTACTTTATTTAAAACAACTTCCTTAGCTATCTACATACGAGTGTCTATATACATTCTTCATTCACTCTCTACACTGCTAAGGGAGGGGTAGCGCATGCACTTTACAGTCTTCATATATTACATTTCTCCTCCCCTAGCTTACAACTATAACTCTACAATGTTTATGTCCATAACTTATTTAACTAATACTCTAATCTACAAGGCGGATTAATTTGTGATCTGCGCCTTAAATCATACTTGGTTGGTGACTTAGAAGTAGAAGGTTGTTCTTCCACCCCCAATTGTCCCTGATTCTCCATGTTCTTGAATGAAATTCCATTTCTTATCTCCAATGGTTGAACAGTTTTCCTCAGTTGATTTACATGCCGTTTAACTACTATATTAAGAGATGCAATTTCAACCAAGTATATACAATTACCAATTTTCTTAACAATTTTGCCTTTTAACCAGGAATTAATATTTACATTTCTATAGTTCCTAGCTAAAACAATTTCTCCTATTTTAAAACTAATTTCTTTTTTTCCTTTATAATAATTCCTTTTTTTGTATTGCTTATATTTAACTTTATTTTTACATACATTAACTACATCATTATTTCTATTTGGTAATATTACATCAAATCTAGTTCTCAACTGTCTACCAAACATTAACTGTGAGGGTCTCACACCGGTAGTGCAATGTGGCGTATTTCTATAATCAAAAAGGTATCTATAGATACTCAAATCTAAATCTGCATTTACATCTATTGCTTTCTTAAGCGACATTTTAACTGTTTTTACAGCATTTTCAGCAGCACCATTAGACTGTGGATGATACGGAGGAGATGTGATATGATTAATACCATTTCTAGTTAAAAACATTTGAAATTCATTTGATGTAAAGCATGTTGCATTGTCTGATATGACGTACTTTGGCAAACCAAATCTCGCAAACATTGTCCTTAAAGCTATAATGACTGCGTTTGAAGATGTAGCGTTTGTTTTTGCCACCTCCAACCATTTACTGTGTGCATCTAATACAATCAAATAATATTTTCCTTTAAGGGGTCCTAAAAAATCCATATGTAATCGTTCCCATGGATTAATAGGCCATTCCCAATTGGAAATATTACATTTAGGTGGATTATTCAAGTGAGCGTTACATACATGGCAATTTTTAATTACTTTCTCAATATCGTTATCTAACCCAGGCCACCAAAAATAAGATCTAGCTAACTCCTTCATTTTCGATATGCCCATATGAGTCATATGAAGTTGCTTTAAAATATTTAACCTTAATTGTTTTGGTATAACTATTCTATGATTCCAAAATAAAGCATTATTACTTATAAAAAAATCAAAACGTTTAGAAAAAGACAATTTCACATCTTGATCATTACAATATGAAGGCCATCCTTTTTTATCTAATTCTATAACTTTTGATAAATCTGAATCTTTGTAGGTCTCGCTTACTATATTTTTAAAGTTTAAATTAAAATCTTCACTATTTTCTAACAAAAAACAATATTCAATATCTATATCTTTACTATTATTCTCCCCATCATCTTTTCCTAACATTCTTGATAAACAATCTGCAGCGATTTGCTTTGAATTCACATATTTTATGTCATAATTATAGTTAGATAAAATAACCGCCTAACGTCTAAGCCTGTTCGCTGAAAATTCAGGAATACCTTTCTTCTCCCCAAAAATTGACACTAACGGTTTATGATCTGTAAGTAACTCAAATCTCCGACCCAGCAAATACTGATTAAATTTTAAAACTCCGAAGATTATTGCTAAACTTTCCTTTTCTATTTGAGAATAATGTTTCTCTGCATTTGACAATGTACGCGACGCATAAGCTATCGGTCTTTCTACATTTGAGGGATAAACGTGACTCAGAATAGCACCTACCCCATATGATGATGCATCTGTAGTTAATCTGATAGGTAAATTTGAATCAAAATGAACTAAAATTTCAGCGAATATTAACATTTTTTTTACTTCATTAAAAGCCCGTTCACAATCTTCTGACCAATACCATTGTACATCTTTCTTTAACAATTAATATAAAGGATATAAAACTGTTGATAATTGATTTAAAAACTTTCCATAATAATTTATCATTCCTAAAAATGATTTTAATTCACAAATACTCTTAGGCCTCTGTACTTTTTCTATTGTCTCTGTTTTACTTTTACTGGGGTGAAGCCCCTCAGAATTTATAACATACCCTAAATACTCAATTTCCTTTTGAAAAAAATTACATTTACCTTTATTTAATTTCAGTCCTGCTTTACTTAACTTATCAAAAACGAACTTTAATCTATTACAATGTTCGGAATTATCTTTACCCGTTACTAAAATATCATGTAAAAAATATATAACTCCTTCCATACCTCCTAGTAATGATTGCATAATTTTCTGAAATTTTGATGGAGCTGAAGCAATGCCAAAAGGAAGTCTATTCTGCTTAAACAAGCCCAAATGTGTCGATATTGTTAATAATTCTTTAGATTTTTCATCCAATTCAATTTGTTGATAAGCCTGACCCATGTCTAGTTTTGAAAAATACTTTCCTCCTTGTAGTGTGCTTAAAATGTCCTCTATTCTTGGAATTGGAAATTGATCTACTTCAATTACAGGATTTAAAGTTCCTTTGTAATCGCCACACAAACGTAATGACGCATCTTTCTTTACTACCGGCACTACAGGTGAAGTCCACCGATGACAGTATACCTAACGAAATTAATCGTTTAATTTCAGATTCAACTTCAGATCTGATGGCATAAGGTACTGGTCGTGCTTTTATAAATTTAGGAGTAACATTAGCATCTTTTAATTTTATGGTAGCTAAACCCTTGTTAAAATGACCTAATTTGCCATCAAATAAATGTTTATATTCTAACAACAATTGATCTAAATTTAAATTTCTGTACTCATTAACATATGATATATTTAAATGTATTTTAAATTTATTTAAAAAATCTCTACCTAAAAGAGGTGATCCACCACCTTTCATAATATAAAATTCTATAGGACATTCTCTATCTTTATAATTAACCAATAAAGTACACATACCCACTGGTTTAACTCTGTCTCCATTATAAAACCATAAAACCTTAGTATCTCTATTTATCTTGACGTAACTAAACTTTTCCATATACAATTTATTTAAAATTAATGACACACTCGACCCTGTATCTATTTGACCCTTTATCTCATAATTATTTAAGCTAACATTAACATAATAAGGTACGTCAGATTCTCTAGTATCTATGTTATATAGAACTAATTCATCCTCATTATCAGTGGTTTTTACATTTACAAAATTAGAATATCCTCTAAATAATTGTTTATTTCTGCACATTTTAGCTAAATGTCCTCTTTTATGGCATACTCTACAATCATACATTTTAAAATAACACTTATCTGTTTTGTGTCCTTTTTTTCCGCATACACCGCATCGCCTCTCGTTGTTGTTGTTGTTACTGGTACGAGGTTGTTCCTTGTCTGGAGCTTCTTGCTTGGGACAAGTACTGGCTGCGCCGCCAGATGCGCTGTAGTTTCTCCACTTATGACGTGATTGGACTACGTCATGTCGTCCTTCCGGCTTCCTTACCATGTGGATCTTCGCCTCCACTGGAATATCGTACGATGCTTGCGCCGCCATCTTAACTTCCGCTATTCCGATCGCTTCTTCTAACGTCAATGATAACTTTTCTTCTAATAATCGGTCTAGAACAGGTCCTCTTCCGATGCCGCATACGAATTTGTCCCTAGTCGCTGTGTCTAAATACTCTTTGAAATCACATGAAGCCGCTAAACTTCTCACTCTAGCCGCCCAATCTTTTACAGCTTCTCCACTCTCCCGTTTAGCTTCATAAAATTTAATTCTTTCGGCAAAAATGGATTTTCTAGGCGCGAAATAATTATCTATTACTACTAATAATTCATCGAACTCTTTTTCTTCCGGGGACGCTGGCGAACATAAATTACAGACTAACCTGTATGATTCTTCATCTAACGCATTTAATAAAATTGCTCTTTTCTTCTTCGTTATAATTATATGCTTGCTTTAAAAATTTTCCAATCCGAAACATTCAATTTAAAGTTCGGTATATGACTGACCTCGTGGCTACTTTCCATTTTTATTTCCGGTTTTTCTTTATTTCTTTACTTCCATCACTTTAGTCACTATATATATTTATACTTTTTCTTTATCCTCGTCGCCACTGTTACATTCTTGCTTGTTACTCTCTATTATCTTACAATAAAACACTCTTTCATTATATACTACTTTATTTAAAACAACTTCCTTAGCTATCTACATACGAGTGTCTATATACATTCTTCATTCACTCTCTACACTGCTAAGGGAGGGGTAGCGCATGCACTTTACAGTCTTCATATATTACAATTATAATTCTACCTTAATTCCTACACTCTTAATTGTCGCTAATTATACACTGTCACTGGATTCACTTCTTGATCTACCTTGGTTTCTTCATCAGAGCATCTTGGCTGTTCCTAGCACGACTAGTTTAATTTAGCTGTTGGCTGTTAAGAATATCTTCAACTTCGACCTTCTTCTTGAACTGTACATTCAGTACCGTTCAAGTTGCGTTTCTGTTTCCTTTCTTCTCGTTAGATTTCTTATCCTTCGGTGCAGCATGAGAATATGGCTTCAGGAGTTGAGCCTTTGCGAAAGCAATGACCTTTCCTCCACCGGTTTTGGACAACCTTCAGGACCATCGGATAATAAATTTTGGCTTCCACTTTTACTTATGTTGCAACATGGAGTGCTTCATTGTCCCATATCTTCAGTCATAGGATCATATCATACACTTTTATTTCTTATACTAGTGTACTTTTAGGACCTTTTCACGCTTTGATTGCGTGTGCCATTGCATTTTTAGGACCTATTCATACACTTCTTACTTATATTATTGCACTTCTCGGGCCTTTTCACGCTTTCAGTACGTGTGCCATTCCATTTTTAGGACCTCTTCATAATTTTATTATTTAGACAAGTACACATTTAGAACCCTTTTACGCTTTTATTGCGTGTGCCATTGCATTTTTGGGCCTCCTCATATTTTTATTACTTATATTAGTGTACTTTTAACACCCTCACGCTTTTATTGTGTGTGCCATTGCATTTTTGGGCCTCTTCCTCGGTAAGGCCAAGTCCGTCATTACCCCGCTGAATCCGCACATTCCTTCCGTTCGATCAGCTTCCGTTGAACTCATCGAACGGACAGACAGGATGCATCGACTCAGCGCTAGGTAAATGAGGATTTAGGTTACCGCTGTAATAATTCTACTACTATACAGAGTGTTGATTCGCGACATCATCTGAAGGACTCTGACACTTTCTTAGCAATGAAACATTTGTTATTTCTAAAGGGAGTTTTACGTTAATGTAACAATCATTTAGGCAATTTTACGCTATAAATAGGTAACTATTCTATTTAAACTTTGTTATTTTATTCTTTGTACCATTAGGTATCCTGTCTCATTACGAGAAAAAAAGAGTCTTGTAATTGAAAGATGAAATATTAAAAAAAATATTTACACTGACTGGTTTTATAATCTGATCGTTTGTTTCACTGTTATTTAAGAGAAAAGAAGAACTTGTACTTATGTCAGTTACATCGGATTTCTCAATCCTACTGCCGGAATTTGACCCGTAAATAACGTCCAAATTATCTAGGGCCTTACAACATTTAGCATGATACATCAGTTGAAACACTACTTGTTGGCTTATTAATATAACCAGCCAGTTTTAGTATTCGCTATGTTCGGCTAAACATAATTAACAATTTTTTCGTACCGTATCGCATACACACCATACAATAAACAAACAAAACTATTTTTAGGTTATGCTGCCTATAGTAAAGCAATGCACGTTCGTCCTTTAGACGTTTTAGCTTTGTTACATTGGTCCTTTTGGACGGATTGTCCTGAACACATTCACCTTATATCCCACCAAATACGTTCATCCTTTTGCCAACATCATCTTACAGTAGGTACTTATCTTTTGGTACATAAAGCTCTAAATCGTACGCCGCAAACGCCGTCCTTTTGACAAAATACCATCCATATAATAATATTTGTCACGTTTTAGACAATATCTTTCACTCTTTTAAGTAATCGAGAAGTATTGTACCTACATGATCTTCATTACAGTAATGTTTACTTCCTATTCTATTACTTCTTGACACAAGACGCGGTAGAAATTAACAGACTAAGTAAAATTACTTGTAGTTAGTTTACATTTTTCATGCTCATATTGTGATGTACTCGTACCTAACCCAAAAAGATCAGTTTAATAAATTTTAATTTTGAGAAACAAATAGTGAAAACTTAAAATTTAGATTATAAACGAGAAGAAAATCTTTTGAACATTCCAGATTAGCCAAGACAGAATACTTGCTGCATAACTTTTTTTCATTTCTTTTATCCTGTACAGAAATGTGAGAAATAATTTTACGTTCAGAGTCTGTATAATTGAATTAAGAAGTTGAAAGAGTACCGATGGAATCTACATTCCAATAAAATGTAATTAAATTGAAAACACCTGGTGCACGTTTTTTAATTTAAAATTACATTGAATCGGAGTGTAGAAATAGCAACATTCTTACGGAAGAAATGTGAAAAAGAATAAGAACTGAGAAACAATTTTATATAAAATCTGTTCTCTAACATCTCTGGAGTTTCCCATGTTCATCTTTCAATTTTCTCAATTATTTTTTAGTCTCGTTTCGTGTCACCGTAAAAATATATGCCATGCAGATAATTATATTAAATTTTGAACTCTCTTTACATTAATTGAATATAATTCGCAAAAGGGGAGAGGGTCTATAAGTAGTGCATATTCTAGCTTCACACATGATAAGCCTTTTACGTATATAATGGTATACGGTACAGAAAAGATGATTCCTGTTTGTAACATTGATAACCACTGAGAATCTATTTACGCGTTATAACTGTTCTAGTGTACTATTATGGTGTACTCGTGGGGAAGATTAAGCAATAAGCATATCGCATCATTCTCTTGAACGAGTAAACATAGTGTCTTAGAGTTTCCTTTGATTATTATCCCTATTTCCTTTGATATTTGCGTTTTTCCTAATGCAGTAGTTATACTGAAAATTATAAGGACGTTCAAATTTAATTGAATAAAATAAATCAGAGTGCCTTAAAAGTAATTTTAATGCACTTAAAATGTTGTCATACATTGCTTAGTTATCGTATTCATTCAAGTATATGTACACTTTTATATGCATTGTTACTATATTTATTCCAAAAATTGTGTAAATTTATGGAAACGGTATAAAAAGTTAATGTTAATTCACCTACTTTTTTTACAGTTTAACCGATTTTGTAGAATATATGAGGTGTGTAAATTAAGTAACGAGACTGATTTTTTCAATTTTTTTATTCAAACCGAACTGCAATTCAATTTTTCTTTCTCAAAATAACATGTCTAGGAAGAGACACACCGCGGGGGATGATAATTCCAATCCTTGAAGCAGTGCAGACACTCGAACAATGGAATGGCCTTCAGCTAGTCGGTCACAATCATTTGAGTGTTTTTAAGTGTAATGAAATAATATTTCATGAGGTAATGCTTCAATTTCGAGAAGAGGAAAAAGTCACAAGTTCTCAATCCAAGAGAAGAATGAGGCTGAGGAACGGCAGCAGTGCGTCTACTGAACAAAAACTCTCTTATTGGAATTGCTCTGCGGCAGAACGCATTGTGATGCAGCACCCAGTTCTTGATGTTTGGTCTTAGACGCGTGACACTTTTTCAAAGTTTTTCAAGAACCTCTTCGGTAAAAGTGTTGATTGATCGTTTGTCCATGAGGTAGAAATTCTTTGTGGACAATTCTCTTACTATCGAAAAAGCAAATCATATATTAGATTTTCAACTTGCTCATTCTTCTTTCTTAGTTTATGAAAAGGCTGATGTGTACAATTCCATGCTATGACGTTTGGTTTCCGGTTCGTACTCAAACACACAAGATTTGTCACCTGTAATGACACGTTCCAGATGATAGGGAATATTGCTAATCAATTTCAAAAATTCTCAAAGTTTCAAAGTCTCATTTACCTCTTGATATCCTTTTCTGATGCTGTGGTATGAATCAAAATCAATTCTTCCCCGATCATTCTGACTGTCAACCGACGACCTGAACGTATAAGATCCTGGATTCTGGCGACTTCTTTAACTGTTCTTGAAGATGAAGCTACGTGGTTCGACTTCTTTCTGAAGATGACTTAAATCACCGAAAACCACGGGCACTTGACAAAACACTTTCTCCGTAGGCTTACTGAAGTTTCGCATAAGTTTTTGTTGCACTGTGTCTAAGTGTGAAGCAAATTCTGATAACACATCGTTGTTCGAAATTAATTTCACTTCTTTTTAAAACGCACTATAGAAAAAACTACATCACGGAAAAAATTGCAGCGAATAACCATATGACTCTAGCTAGTTCAAACTCTCTCTGAAATCTTAAGACTCGTCCACTTGCCGCACCTCTAAGTCCTGGTCCCAAATGTTGCCAAATCTAACTCTCTACATTGCCTGTCTCGTTAATCATTTTACACACCTCATATGTAGTATATACATGTAAGAAATGTAATTAAACTAATCTCTCATCATGACGTAGAGGTTATACGTATCAGAAACAGTAAATTAATGACAAAAATATCAATTAGGAAAGGAAACCGCTGTTTAAGGAGTTTCAGTGTACTTATATTGATTAAAAACAGAGACTTAATAAGAAAAATATTAATTAAGAAAGAAAGTGATTTAAGTAGAGACATTTTAAGATTTTTGATTTATGAAAAAGAGCATGACAAACGAGTGACAAAACATAGAAAAATGCAAACTCAAAATGTTTAATTAAATGTGAAAATGAAAATATATAGGCATAGAACAGCCGTTATTATTCATGTGTTTCATCAGAAGATTCAGATTTATTATGGACGACATGTAATTCTACCAGATAAATAATATTGAGGGAAAATGTGTAATTAAAAGCAAAAATGCAAATATTTTCAGATTTAATTAGACATTTCTGCGTTTGTCTTTCTATGTTTTGTCACTCGTTTGTCATTAAACATATAGGTCGCCAGTGCCTGATCTTAGATGTCGTTTCTGATAAATCAAAAATTTTAAAATGCGTCTACTTAAATGACTTGCTCTCTTAATTGGTATTTTTGTTATTAATTTGCTATTTTTAATCAATTAAACTATTTAAATAGTAGGTTGGTTTTCTAATTGTCATCTTGATCATTAATTCACTATTTTTAATTAATATAATGTCGACGATATGGTGACAGATTGGTTTATTTAATTTTTTTTGTGCATTTGAGCTACGAATTTTACTGTTTTACTGATACGCCTTGCTGAAAATTGGCTTTTAGGCAATACAGTGCATTACTAAATAATGTTGTTATACTCTATGGACATATATAATTTTTTTTTAGAATTGAGATTTTTAATGTATGACATTACACTGTACACATTATATACACATACTTTCTTAGTTGTACAGTACAAAAGAAAACAAACAAGTTTGGAACACAAGTGTCTGCTGTTATTAAACATTTATTTGTATATATTTTCATGTTTGACTTACAAATTTTCGCATTATCATTTTTTTTTGCCTTGTTACTCATGTATCATTTGACACATAAGTTAGTATTGTTTGTGTGGTAAAAGTAAACCAGGATTACTGTGCAAGCCTAGGGCTAGATGTGTTATTTTACTCCATTCCACTATATTCTATGCTATACTTTTGCCGATACTCCCTTATATTCTGTTTATACTCTTTTTGGACTGCTTCGATCCATTTCTTACGTGTCCCTCATTGGTCATACTAGACCCCTAGTATAATTTTTTTGCGTTATTAGTCTACACTATCCGAGTGGAAAATGATGAAGATTTTGAGCATTGGATTGTTGATGGGTGTTGTACAATAAAAAGTAATCCAGTTTTTTTTGGAACGGTTCAGGTTAGTTTAATTTATATAGTGTCATCGCACAGAATTCAATGGACGGAGCATATGTAGAAGCATTCAGAAGATACAATACCAAAAAAGAGAATCAGATTGCCATATAAGAAAAAGCCAAGAGATTTAAGTATGTAAATCAAGCAGACCATAAGGAAGATAAAATGATCTTGAATTATTGCGTTTCTGTTTTAACGTGCAAATACAATAAAATGTAGTAGTGCACCATCGTGCATAAATCACATTACATTTCTCGTTGCCCGTGGTGTATTCTCTAGTAACACATAATCTAATCCTTCAAAAACATATCTTTTACAAAAATTCTAACGCTATCATTGACCAATAATTTTCCTTAAAATCGACGAAATGGTTATGAAATATTCTACATAAATTTCAACAGCTCAAATTAAACAATAAATTATTCTCATGAGTTGTAGAAATAGGCCCTATGATACACTAGCGCAGTTTATCAAATGTAGAAAATTATAAGGACTATTCCAGTAAACAAAAATATACAGAGCACACTAAATAGGAACAACGAGACATGTTTCTAAAATTAAATCAAACTAAGATCTATCAAAATTAAAGAATTTAGAACAGAAATTCGCATGTAACAATTATACTACTGACAAGATTGTTTTTCTTTATTTATTGTTTTGTTAAATTATCTGCTGATCCGACATAACTTTCCGTTTCCTGGTATAATAAAATATAATAATATATATTACTGTTGTTACAATATTAATTTCTAGTGCTATTATGTAACAAACGTACAAAAATAAACGAAAGCATTAATACTTTTTGCACGCGTAGCGCACGAATATCAGGCTTTACTCGATAAAACTAAATGTATTAACACCAATATTATAGATGTCGTATTAAAGAAACAATTGAGTACTAAAGGATGGCAGTATTTAAGACTAAAATATCAGTTTTGCACAGAAAACATTTGGGATATGGATATAAACCATAGTTCCCTGTCAAATTTCATACCAAACATGGTTTTGGCTAAATATAAACTTGTTAAGTTTTGCACAAACGCTCCTTAGGTATCACCTTTATATATTTTTCAGTGGTATAGGGTATATACTATTAATACCTTTTACAAGAAAAATTAGTATTAATTATTATTAATATAAACCCACTGCTCGAATTGTCCTAATAATTATTTAGATCGTTATACAAAATTAATTAACTATATTACTTTCAGATGTGTCTTATATATTTACCTTTCCGTATTCTCCAAGAAGTGAAAGACACTTGAGTAAAATTGGCAGGTAGTAGAGTATTAGACAAATATAGTATAAATATCTAGTCTAACCCAACCCAAAAAATGTCTATAATGAATAAAATGATAATAATAGTTATTATATTTTAAATTACTTTAAAATTCGTTTTTCTCAGTGTTGAAAATTTTAATTATAACTTCCTGCTTTTTAGCACTGATAATGCAGGCTGCAAAATTCGAGTCATGAAAGTTGTCTGGAAACTATTAACTGTTTCTGATACATTTTCGGCTGCTAATTTAAAATATCGCTTCCATTTTCCTCCATCTCGTAAGGATTTTTCACAAAATGGATCTCAATATAACAAAAAAATATCTTAAAACGCATTATATTAAGTAAATTAATTAGTATTTAAAATTATCTGTGAACATTTTTAAAACAAGAGTCTTAAAAAAGTGTTTTAATTAAAGATTAATAACATACTGCAATAGATAGCACACAATTGCAATAGGAAAGCAAGTCTGAGAAGTTAGTTATATTTCTTCCTGGTGTCTTTTTCTTTTTCTTTCGAAGCTTCTTTTTGAAGTTTCTGTGCGAAAAGATTTCCCGGGTCGTCTCTATGTAGCATCCAGCAATAATCAGCAAGCATGTTGACATTCCACCTGCCCTGATACCTTCTTTCGATCTCCTTAACGTCCTGGTGGAATCGCTGTCCTTGCTCCTCGCTGAGAGATCCTAGATTGTCAGGAAAGTAGTCTAATGCGAGTTGAGAATGTGAACTTTCAAGCTCATAGAGCATCCCAAATCCTTGAATTAGTGTAACATGTTTTCTACAATAATTTTATAGGTGAAGTACTTATAATTTCCTAAAAATTTGGTCGCCACCTGTTTCAAAGCTTTCCATGCTTCATTTTCAACGGGTTCCTTCAAAGAGTTTATTATTCATAAGTTTCTTTCAATTTTGCTGTAGATATTCCCGAAAATTTGGCATTGATACATTTCAAACACTCTCCTTCTTTCGATAAAGCCTTGACATATTCCTTTATCAATCGCAACTTTATGTGAATCGGGGGCAAAGAATTTTTTTCCCGAGCAACAAAAAAAATACTTCCAGATTCTAATGTGACTCTTTCTGGCCATTACTTCTTGTTCAGTGTTGCTGTAGGTCTGGGATGTCCCATTCGCACAAAAAGCATGGGTATTGAATGTATCCACCTTGTAGTCCCAAAATCATATATATGACTTTCAGATCACCGCAAACTGTCCATCCATGATCTTTGTACTTAAGTTTGATGAGGAAGAAGGCTATATTTTCGTATCGTTCTTTCAAATGCACTGTATGGCCTACTGGTATAGAAGCGTATTTACTGCAGTTATGGACGAGCACAACTTTCAAGCTTCTTGTTGAGGAATCAATAAACAACCTCCTTTCTGCAACTTCATATTTTACGTTAAATTTGTTCATCAGTTTGGGAATATCGCTACACTAAACAAGGTCACCTTCCTCTGAAAAGTAAGGAACGAAGTCCATTTCTTTATATCGAAATCATGAGAAGAAGTGTCAGGAAGTAGCAACCTCCTTTCGTTTAGTCTCGAGCCCAGCCGTTCTGCAGATTCCTTAGGTAGGATCAAAACTCTGATCAAGTCGTTTATATTGGCCTGTCAAAAAAGTTTAGGTACGACAGTTTCTTTGTATTTGTCATCATTTAAATCTTCAACTTCATCGTTTAAATCGCTACTCAGTTCTTCTAAAATGTGTGGAGGTATTATCAAGGATAATTTAAGACCATATTCCACTGGGCGTATTGCAGATGGTAAATTAAGATATGAAATGACTTTTTTATTTTTCATATTAAAACCACTACTATTCAAACAGCAGAAGTAACAATCATCGATATGGTTGCGGACTCCCCGTCATACCACGGGAATTCCAAAACTGAAAAATTTCATCCTCCCTACAACCACCTTCTGAGTTCTTCTACAAAAATAGAACATACTATACGCGGCGCCCTTGGTTTGTCTTGGTCACCAAGTTTCATCCCAAATTATGCGGAGTATAAGTACTTTCTTCATTAAATATGTAATATTTCTCTGTTGCTATTTTATCACTACTATATGTAGCATATATAGCAAAAAATTTAAGGTGAATTTTTACAACCTCTTGAAGCCATTATAAATACCACTTAAAACACGCAGTTAAACGAATTTTTAGTTTCACCCTACGTACAAACATTAAAGAGTCACACTAACTTAGAAAATATGTCACCTTTTTGTCTACACTGTTCAACTAAAGAATCATACAAGAAAATGCAAGCGGCCTGGATTGAGTCATCCGCTATGTCAGTGAATCAGATTCACAGTAGCCACCTGCACTTTTGTCTGCATTCCTCCGCACCGTTCGGTCTCCCTGTACGTTCTCCCTCTCTCTCTCTCACACGCCAATCTTAAGAATGCGTAGTATCATGAACATTTCTTTATATACCACAAAAATGCACTTCAATACAGCACTCATAGAACTGCAAATGAATGCGCTTAATTTTAATCAAAATACTACCGAAAACTGCAAATTGAGTAAAATTGTGAGTGTTGGAGTTTTTTTTATCATTTCTTCTGAACTCTGCATCGAAAAATCTATAAAAACCAATGTTTACTACTCGGACAACTTTTCCATCGCAGGTCGGTGTAATTATTTAATTAGGTAAATTTTCAATTTAAAATAGAAACCACGGCTAAGATTCGAACCCAACACCACCCGATCTCTAGTCGGTTGCTCTACCATTACGCTACGCAGGTGTCTGAGTTTGGGCCGCTAATCGTACAGAATTATATCAAGTAACAGATGGATATGTGTAGTGTCGCCAGGCCGACGTGTATACTAAATTTTAAATTACTTTAAAATTAGTTTTCCTCAGTGTTGAAAATTCCAATTATAATTTTCTGCTTTTTAGCACCCATAATTATTTAATTAGGTAAGTTTTTAAATTTAAAAATTACCCACGGCTGAGGTTCGCACCCAGGACCACCCGAACTCTAGTCGGCTACGCTACCATTACGCTACCGCAGGTGTCTGAGTTTGAGTCTTTAAATTATACTGAACTATATCAAGTAACAGATGGATATAGTAGTGTCGGAAGACCGACGTATACGTACTAAATTTAAACATTATTTTAAAACTAGGTTTTCTCAGTGTTGAAAATTCAAATTATAATTTTCTGCTTTCTAGCACTCATAATTATTCAAATGGGTTTTTAAAATTAAAAATTGACATAATTAAATAATTATCAGAGCTAAAAAGCAGAAAATTATAATTAGGATAAAAATAGTTATTTACAAATTTAATGAAGAACATCATTCCGCACCTATTACATTAATAAAATCATTCAGAGCCCAGCATATAAGCTATACTTATGCAAAGTAAATTTTGCATAGATATTGATGAAAAATTTAAAAATTATTTTAAAACTAGCTTTTCTCAGTATTGAAAATTCAAATTATAATTCTCTGCTTTTTAGCACTCGTAATTATTCAATTGGGTTTTTAAAATTAAAAATTGACATAATTAAATAATTATAAGAGATAAAAAGCAGAAAATTATAATTGGGATAAAAATAGTTATTTACAAATTTAATGAAAAAAATCATTCCGCACTTATGCAAAGTAAATTTTGCATAGACATTGTTTAACTGTTTTAAGAATGAAAACTCTATTTTATTGCTTCATTGTCAAGCAAAACTAAATCTTCCAAAATTTGGCTATATAGTCAAGACTTTATAAAACTGGCTATCATTGTTAAATCTATAACAGTGTTAAATAAATAGCTTCATTTGACTAAAAGTAAATTAGTTGAAACTAGAAAATTACATTTAGGGATGTTGATAATTTCTAATATAATATAGTGCTTCTATATCCATATATATTGTTACGTTAAATTTTTGTAATACAATAAAACGAAAGTAGATTTAAACTGCTGAATACATGTTTATATTTATGTTTATTTCGTTTACTGAGTTAGTCTTCGCTGCGACAGAAGTGACTATAACCTACATATGTGCATAATTCTCATCGATTTTGCACGGAGTGCAGCAAATCTGTCTGATTCCTCGGTACTCAGGTGAAACTTCTTTCAGTAGAAACAGCAAACCATAAAATTTAATGTGCTTTAGGTTAGAAAGCACTCAACGTTTTCGATATGTTTCAGCATTTCGTTACAAGATCGCACAGGATTTTAATCTAGTACTTTCCAGAATTGGGTTGGTTCTTCAGAAACGGAAAAATAAGTTTTTTAATTTAAAGTAGTCGAAATAATTGTATATAAAATTGGTTAAAAAGGAATTTCTTCATTAAATATATAAACTCAAATATTACCTATTAGAAGAATATTAAAAAAATAAGAATTTTATTTTATTTTCATTATAAATCGGACTGCTCTTAATATTAACTTATTAGAATATTTGAAAACTAAAGCTACTTATAAAGAAATCATGGTATCTTATGACTTAAGTTGTGCAAAATATGTCTTCACTTGTTTATTGTAAACTATATCCAAAATAATACATTTATACACAAAGAAATAATCGTAGTGCTTATCCGCAAAATCCACACTTTCAGTTCAATATAAGAACTTTAATCTATAAATACCTCACGGGTAATATTACAAAATAAACAGTACAGTTATTAAACTTGTTAGAATCATAAGGAAGGTAATAAAGATTACCGCAGAACATAATATGCATTTAGAAACAGGAAATAATTAATGTTGCATTTTCAAGAGTTTATTCTATCTATGTATCGTAACTGCACTACGAAATTCCCTAATCTTAAACCCTTCGAAGCCAACTGTTCAGGTCTTTGCTGATTAAAATAGTTAGCAAGTGCTTTCCGATCCCATTAGCTTTTCTATTAATGGTACTCCGATACCTCTGGTCACAGGATCAAAGAATTTCGGTATGATTATTGACAACAAACTCATAAAGTACGTTAAAAGTACTTACTACGCTTTGAAATTGATTTATCCCCACCGTTATTACTTATATAGCAAAATTAAAAGAGTGCTCTGTGATTCCCTAATATTATCACAGTTTAATTATTCTTCACCTGTCTACGGGCCTTGTTTGACTAGGGAGATGCTGTGTAGGATACAGCGTGTTCAAAATTCATGCGAAAATATGATCACGTGTCCCATAAGTTTATTGACTCCTGGCTGAACATGGGTAATAGATTACTGTTTCAGGCAGGTATGCTTTACTTTCGTTTCATTGTCACCAGGATTCCACCATATTTATACAATAAACTCAGCTATCGCGAGGATGTTCATCACCTTGGCCTTCGTCACAGACATCTGCTAAACACTCCCAGTCATAGGAGCTCTCTATTTGAAAGTTCTTTCTGATACAACATTGCTAAATTTTATAACAATTTGCCTTTTGAGGCCATCAGCTATTCCTTCTCCAGGTTTAGGACATGGATGCGGGAGGAGTACCTGTTGGCTGGTTGTGGTTGTGGTAGGCCTTGTTCCGGTTTGATTGGGTAAAGGGTTCTTTCTCGTGATGCCATATATCTAATGGGAAATGCTTTTAACTTATGTCTTTGGTTGTGTATCGATGTATACCGTGCCTTCAAATACTTTCCGCATTAGAGTAGGCTGTTTTTGAAGTTTTCTAAGTATCAATGTTGGTGTACATGCTAAACTTTTGAAAACTTCAAATTCTGACAGTTGTCATAATTAAATTCCAATTATAGACGCCTATTATTACCTACATGACATAACCAAACTATCAAAATTATGCACTGTTACCAACCATTAAAAAAAAGCATGGCCGTCTCTAATGCGGAAAGTATTTGAAGGCACGGTATGTATACGTGTGTATGTGTATATGTATCTGTAGTAATTTGCTCAGTTAGTTTTTAGGCATTCTTTACGTACTTATTTTTTATTAATTATTAATTATAATAAATGCTCTACGGAAGATCAGAACACACCTTGTTGTGCTCTGAGTAAAGTCTGGTTTTTCACTCTACGCATAGACTTAAGTTAATTTTTATTTCTTATCTTCTTGTATTATATTGATTTTGTCAATATTCTTGTAGTATGGTAGAAAATAAATGGTATTACTATTATTATTTTTATTATTATCATTATTATTTATGCCCTGAATGATAATAAGTCATACAACATATACTGTCCTCGCAAATTTAACGAACGGTGGGAGTGAGTTCGCGCAGATAGAGAAAGGGAAAATTGCGTTTCATTCGTTCTCAAATATAATGTTCCCGTATCAGTGGCGTACCTGAAAGTTCTTATTTGAAAAGCTAACTTACATTTTGAGTACGACACTGAATCATACAGGTGGGTGGTACGTTTCCTAAATACGTTTACGGCGCATCCCCACCGCTTGCTAGCTTATACTGCGGGGGCTATACTTTATATTGCATCTAAAAATGATTTATGTCATCGAGTCCATGTTAATAAGCACAAAAATAAAAATAGAAACCCCGAAATCAAAATTTCTTTCTTAAAACATATAAAGTTATTTTTCTTTTAAGAAATGAATTTTGATTTTCACGGTTTTTGTTTTTGTTTTTGTAATTATTAACATGATGGATACCGACTTTACTTTTAATTTTAATATTAATTATATTAACGTCACACTATTACATTGCACAACCTTTTATTAATGTGTACTGTTTGGTTTAAAAAAAAATAAAAACATGTTTTTACAATGTTGAACAAGACTGCGTAATAAAGTTGAAATTACAATCATTTTTAAAATTTTGTTTGATTTTAATCATCACAAAATTCAGCCGCTACACCAAGAAGCACTGCTTTAATGGCAAGAAAAATTATGTTCATAGATTGTTCTTCTTTTATGAATATTTAAATTAAAATATACGGACATAAAATACCAAAATAAGAAATAATATATACAGGCTGGCTGACAAAAAACGCCCCAAGCCGTAGCTCCATTATTTACTATCCGATTTTAAAAAACAAAATATCAAATAAAATGGTTAAGTAAATACTATCAATTGGCGTAATTAAAATATTATTAGGAACAAAAAGTTTGAACATGCGTTAGTCAATTTTTTTTTTTAAATGGCAACGTATATTTTTAATTAATGTTTCGGATAAAGAATGTTTTCCTGATTTTGATGATGTATAACACGTCAATTTTCAACATAAGTTTCAAGTGTGCAGTGGTTAATATCATTTTATTGGAATGGAAATTTTAAAAAAATACAAATAAATACGAAACTTATCTACAAATATTGTTCAAATTGTCTGCCGCCTTGTTGAAGACATAGTTGACACCTTCTAATTACTCCATTAGTGGCGTTGAGTATAAAATTAGGAGGTATTTCGCGGCAAGAATTCAGAATTCTTTGCCGTAAAATGTCAATATTTTCCGGACTAGTAAAATAACCCTGATCTTGAAGATAGCCCCATAACCAAAAATCCAGCGGCGTAAGGTCGGGCGAACGAGCGGGTCATTGAATTGGTCCATTGGTCCCTATCCACCTCTCAGCAAATGTCGCATTTAACCATTCAACATTTATTAAGGCATTATGAGGAGGGGCGCCATCTTGCTGAAAGTACATTCTGTTTAGCTCGGCAATTGGCAAATCATCTAAAAAGTTTGTAATGTTTTCACGCAATAGTTGATGGTATTTTGCTTGATTTAAGATGCCATCTATGAAAAATGGGCCAATTAATCGATCACCCCAAAGACCGCACCATACATTTAAACTGAATCTTTGCTGAAAATTATTCTCAATTATAATTCTTTTGTTTTCTTGGCTCCAACATCGATTGTTCTTTCTGATAAAAATTCCATTATTACTGAAACTGCATTCGTCCGACCAAATAATTTTTCGATAAAAATTACGATCTCGTTGTGTAACATTTAAGAAAAAGTTGCAAAATTGCATTCTTCGATCATGATATTTTCCAATAGTGCTTGTACTTTTTGAGAGATGTATGGTATGAACTTGTGCTTTTTGAGTATCGCTTGTGTTGTTTGGTGCGATACGCCGACCTCATTTGCAATTCTCCGAGTAGAAGTCCATGGACTTTCTTCCACGCATAAAAGAACATCCAATTCTGTATTTTCCTTAAACTGTCGACTCTTACTTTTTGGCATTTTGAAGGCTCCATATTTTCTTAAATTCTGTTCGATTCTTCCAAATTTACGATGGTCTGGAACCTCTCTTGTCGGATAACGATAACTGTAGAGTCTCACAGCTTCAGCACTATTTCGATTACATTCAAAGTATACTTGCAACATGTCGGTCAGTTGATTGGTATCCATGTTAATGATGAATTAAACTCACAGAAAGAATCAGAACGTTGAACTAATCTCACACCGATACACAAATGTCACAATGACAGTATTTATTAACATTTACATTCTAATTGACAGTATTTATTACTTGATGCATTTGATTGCTATTCACGGCACACTTGAAACTTATGTTGAAAAATTGACGTGTTATACATCATCAAAATCAGGAAAACATTCTTTATCCGAAACATTAATTAAAAATATACGTTGCCATTAAAAAAAAAAAAAAATTGACTATCGCATGTTCAAACTTTTTGTTCCTAATAATATTTTGATTACGCCAATTGATAGTATTTACTTAACCATTTTAATTTATATTTCGTTTTTTAAAATCGGATAGTAAATAACGGAGCTATGGCTTGGGGCGTTTTTTGTCAGCCACCCTGTATGTATATATAGTGAAACTTCTCTTAACGGGCATTTCTATTAGCCGGACAATTTCTTTAAACGGGCATTTTTTATTATTTGAATGATATTCAAAAAACAAGGTTTGGATGACTAATTCTATTATAATAGAGTGGTTGCGTGAATTTGATCGGAAAATGATCGATCAAAACAGAAAAGTTTTATTATTTTTGGACAATGCAGCTGCCCATCCTAAGGAAACGCGTTTTCTTACCGCTAAATACAACAACTTAAAGTCAACTGCTAGATCAAGGCATTATAAAAATATTCGAAACTTGGTACTGACATTTAATACTAAAACACATTTAACCGCACTTTGAGAGCTATGATTCGCGACATAATTTAACCAATTCTATTAGCGTATTAGATGCGATTTATTTTATTAAAGAAGCCTGGGATGATAAAATTAAAAATTGTTTCAAAAAAACAGGATTTCAAGAAGTAAATGGAGAGCTTGAAAGTGATCAGTTTGATCCTGAAGATGAAATTCCTTTATTTAAACTGGCTCAAATGTGTACGCTAATGGGAAAATTAGGAAGTAATGATGTACAGAAATTTATAAATATACGATAGATGATGATTTAGATCATATTTTGCCCGATAATTTAGAAAACGAAAGTCAAAACAGTGATGATGAAAAACATGAAATAGAAATTCCTAGAACTGATGATTATGAGAAAAAATAGTATCGTATAAAGACGGTCTACTGGAAATAATAAAACTAAAACAATTTTGTTTTAAAAAAGATTATGTACAAGCGTTTGGTTTGCTTAGTGAGCTATCATTACGTTTTGAGGCAAAATTAACATGTAATACACACAAGCGAACTTCCATTTTAGACTATTTTGTGAGATACTACATAAATTGTATATGTACATACATACATATACATAAATGTGCACATAGCCATTTCGTTTTCATTTTGCAAATAAAGTTATAAGTATGTATATAATTTTACACTGTTTGTTCAAATGAAAGCTTGGCTTTGCGTTTCTACTTAATTTTCTTTAATTCTTCTGATAAACGCGAACTTCTCCTAACCGGACAGTATTGTCGGAACGAACAGTGTCCGCCGATGGGAAGTTTCAGTGTATTATATTTCTTTTTCTTTACCACTTATTTAATAATTAAAGGAATAGTTTTCATGAGTATTTTGGTATCGTAGTAAAATTAATATAAAATAAAACAATAATTTTTTTGTTAACATTTCGATGTTTAATTCCACATTTTTTTTTAAAAACAATTCCGCATATAAAAAACTGCTAAACATCGAAACGTTAGCAGAAAAATTACTGTTTTATTTTAATGTAGGTATATTAATTTTACTGCGATACGACAATACTCAATAAATTTATTCGTTGTATGTAATATATATTGACAACAAATATCAATTTATGAGGAAACTTAAAGTCTGTATGATAAATGTTGTTTCCTTTGTACACATACATACTTTACAGCAATGATATATGATATATACATATTTATATAAATGCTCACTACAAGGAAGGTGGTAAATTTAAATATAGTACACACAAAGCTAAAAGTTAAATTTACTTTGTGATAAAGTATGTTTAATGTGGTTTCATTCCCCACTTTTAATTTGTTTGCATTTTGATGAAGGGTGTGTTTATACACGTTTGAGAAAGCTTTTCGCCTGCATATGCTTTTATGTAGAACTGGTTTCAGATGCAAATAATCCCTTTCCAGTTTCAAATACGTACATAGATGGATATGAGAGAGTGAAGATCAACTGATTTAACGCCCGCATTAAGTAGTTAATTTGGTCCAGATATTTCTATTTATTGGGAACACAGTACGGGTTCGCTTTCGAGTCTGAATTAAAAGGATGATTTCAAGTTGTATATTGAAGTGCTGCGGTCTGAAGCACTGTTAAAAGCACATAAAACGTTGCGGCTGACAACGAGTCATTTCGATTTTATGTTTTATGCAGAGTGCTGTGGAAGTGTTACCCTGAAAATGTTTTACCTGCTTACGGTTGAGTAATATATACTGAAGATTTGTCTAAGTAAATCTAAAATCCTTCATTCTGTCACCTGAATGTCACCTCATGGAACGGTAAAGATCAAGAAACACTCATGTTTGAACTTCCGAACATAAGATAGATATATGTGGACTCGCTGAAACAAAACGAAAATGTCAGGGGTATGACAAAGTATGAAAACTATGTACAGTGTACAGTGGAAAACCAAAACATGAACGAGCCCTGTCGAGAGTTGGCATTCTCTTGCATGAAAGATAATCTAGTATCAAAATCAAAGAAAATGTCGAATAAGTAAGCGATAGAATACTGAAAGTCACACTCATCTTCTCCCGGGGCCTACTGCACTTTGTAGCATATACGCCCAGACATGTCCAACCCAGAAAATACTCAGACCAAATCAATAACAATAATGGAAAAGTAATACTATTCGGAGACGGAAATCCCTGGAGTGAAACAAAGATTCAACAAGTCCGTATTAAACAAAAACGAAGACTTATGACACGATTTCTGTGCAAGAAACCAGCTACGAATAAACAATACATACTTTCCTCACAAAGACCAACTTAAACACAGTTTTTGCAACACCAGAGGTAAGAAATCAATAATCGATTATAAAATAACAAATAGATATACCACACCTGATAAAATACAAGACATCTTTGCTAACACTGGTACAGACCATAACATAGTTCTCGCAAAATTCATCATGGAGAAGCATCGGAGAAGAAGGCAAAAACCAACAATAATTGAAAAATATAACTTAGAATCATTAAATAACGACTTCACCAAATATCTGTAACACATTGGAAAATTTAATAGACGAGAGTGTAGAAGACAGCTGGGATACAATTAAAAGCTGCATACACGAGACCGCTAATGAATCAATGGGAAAAAGAAACATATATCTAAACCCGCTAAATAAGACCAAACCCTGGTTTAATCAGGAGGTAAAGAAATTGACAGTAGAAAAAAAAATAGCTACCTTCGATATAAAAGTGTATCGAGAGAGGAAAACACGAAATAGAGTTAATTTGGCAATTAGCGAATTAAAAGAGAATACTAGGAGAAATTCACCACATGCATAGAGCGCGATCTTTATGGAGCACAGAGAAAAGTATGGAAGATGTACAAAAATAAAAATGAGTAACCGAGTACATCCGAACCAAAAGGGTGACACTGTACGAGTGAGAAACATATTTTAGGAGCCTATATGACACTGACAACCCGGAAGTTCAAACACAGGAAGAAAAGGAAGAGATCGTGAATGAAATATTAGTGACGGAAGAGGAAGTTAAGATGAAGATGAAAAACCTAGAAAATAACGCTCCAGGAGTAGACGACACTCCCAATGAATTCATAAAATATGGTGGTGAAAAACTAGCAAAGAGATTAATAACAGAACTGTTCAACAAAATAATAACCATATCAAGCATAACAACAGAATGGCACAAGAGTATAACCATACCAATGTTCAAAACAGTTAAAAAACAACCTAGACAACTACAGAGGAATAACCATGCTCGGCACCACCCTGAAACTGTTGACCAGCATTGTCAAAGCATCCTCGAAGGCATCATAAAAAGTAAACACGAGCACCAAGGATTTTGAAAGAACAGATCGACAAACCCCTGTTCATTATGAGACAGGTAAAAGCGAAAACTATTACGTTGCTTGTGTGTGTCTTATTGACATAACAAAGGCGTTCCACAGAGTACAACTGGATATATAGAGAAAGAATCAAATCCCAGTGTCAATCCTAACCAGAAATCTGAACACAGGTAGCACAACAAGAATAAGAGTGGATTTTAAAACTACAAAATGCAAACCAACACTAGCACGAATAAAAGAGCGGTATAGCCTCGGCCCATTCCTTTTTAATCTTTTCATGGACGAGACTATACACGAGGTGACAACAATGAACAAAAGATACAGACTGAACAATAAGAAAATTAGCATGGTATGATCTAGCGGATGATGCATTAATCCTCGCAGACAATAATGTAACTTCGGTGAAGCATCACAGTTCGTAGATTTAACTATCGTATATAATGACACTATTAAACTAATACAGAAAAATATTAACATCCATTTACACTAGATGTTTCACAATATTACGTTTATATAATAGAGTCAATAGCCTAAAAGTTATACGACTTCAAAAATATTAATTAAAGGTCTCGACCAGTGCCTTTTCTCGAAGATATTGTTGGATGTTGAACGTTTCACAATGGTCTTTGAATTGTAGTTGTCAATCAAACTGTATCTTCTACGTACCGCAGCAAGTAAATCAGGAAGGTCCTTAGAATCGATCTGGACTTGGGTCTTGATTCTGCACAATTATTAACAACTTATCTCTGAAGAATCTCTGCGTCTTGATCTCCGAAGAATTAATTATTCAACTTCATATTGATTTCTGGATATTCGTTTTTCACACAACAATTATGAGGCGTTTCCTTTTCTTCTTCTAATTTAAACACTACTAATACCTTCTGGGACAATTAAATACTGCGATTGGCGTCTTGGTGATTTATTTTGTTATTATTTCTCAAATACAGAATATTTAATGCTGTTTTTAGAATTCTTTCGATGTACACAATATCTGCGTATTAAAATTATATTCACTTCTTATTGGCACTTAAAAATTTCACTCAATTTTTAATTTTCATAAAAAACCCACTAGTATTATCCCTTTTATAAGTTTTTTAATTATTTATAATGACATTGCAAATTTCAACCATTATTTAATGTATATCTCATTTGAATTTTAAACATACTATGTCAAATCAGCTATCATATTCTATCTATATTTTCCTCAGCGAATTCAGTTTGAAATTTTAAATATACCATAATATGTAAATGTTTGGTTTCTTTTTACTTTCTTATACGTAGTAGGTATAAGGAAGTATTGTGATGATGAAAATTTTCGACATCGAGATTTTTGCAGATGTCCACGTTTTGAGGGCCCCTGATACCGAAAAAGTGGTTTTACTTTCTTATACGTAGTATAAGGAAGTATTGTGATGATGAAAATTTTCGAACTCGAGATTTTTGCAGATGTCCACGTTTTGAAGTCCCCTGATACCGAAAAAGTGGTTTTTAAAAAATGTCTGTGTGTGTGTCTGTCTGTCTGTCTGTGTGTCTGTGTGTCTGTGTGTCTGTGTGTCTGTGTGTGACCACGATAGCGGTCAAACCGCTGTAGATATCAATTCCAAATTTTGTATTTACGTGTACAATCTCCCTCTTGAGAGCTGATTAGTTTTTCAGTAAAATCGGTAGACCGGAAGTAGCAGTTTACTTCAGTAAAAAAATCGAATTTTGCCAATATTTCGTCAATTACTAAGTTTAAACAAATTTATAAAGAATTGAAATGTACTCAAAATTAAATTTGACACAAATTATCTTAAAAAAGTTTTTCGAAATTCCAACCGGAAGTAGGTCTTTTACTCTTATCGAAAATCAGTTTTTTGCGAATATCTCGCAAGTCATGCTTTCTAGGCAGGTACATTACGAGTATAAAAGTATTTAAATTATAATTTTAAATATCTTTTGTATAAAAAAAAATTCAAAATTGGGACCGGAAGTACCACTTTTACTCTTACCGAATATCGATTTTTTGCAGATATATCGTAAATTTTGCATTCTATATATATTTATTAAGAGTACAAAAGTATTTAAAGTTGAATTTGCAATATTTCTTGTGTACATGAAATTTCAAAATTCGGATCGGAAATGGCACTTTTACTCTTAGCGAGTAGCACTTTTTTTCGAATATCTTGCAAAGTATGCATTCTATAGCGACTTATTAAGAGAATGAAAGTACTTAGAATAGGATTTTGAATAAGTTTTGTATAAAAAAATTCTTAAAATTCTGTAATTTGAAACGCTCATACGTATAAGAAAGTCGTGTGGTGGCCACACCTCATTTTTTACTTTCTTATACGTAGTATAAGGAAGTATTGTGATGATGAAAATTTTCGACCTCGAGATTTTTGCAGATGTCCACGTTTTGAGGTCCCCTGATACCAAAAAAGTGGTTTTTAAAAAATGTCTGTGTGTCTGTCTGTCTGTGTAAGTATGTGTGTGTGTGTCTGTTTCTGTGTGTGTGACCACGATAGCGGTCAAACCGCTGTAGATATCAATTCCAAATTTTGTATTTACGTGTGTAATCTGCCTCTTGAGAACTCACTAGATTTTGAGCAAAATCTGCCGACCGGAAGTAGTAGTTTACTTCGGTGAAAAAATCGAAATTTGCAAATATTTCGTCAATTACTAAGTTTAAACAAATTTATAAAGAATTCATATGTACTTAGAATTAAGTTTGAAACAAATTGTCTTAAAAAAGTTTTTCGAAATTCCTACCGGAAGTAGGTCTTTTACTCTTACCGAAAATCAGTTTTTTGCGAATATCTCGCAAGTCATGCTTTTAAGACAAGTACGTTACGAGTATAAAAGTATTTAAAACATAATTTTCAATATCTTTTATGTAAAAAAAATTTCAAAATTCAGACCGGAAGTACCACTTTTACTCCTATCGAATAGCGATTTTTTGCAAATATGTCGTAAGTTATGCATTCTATATATATTTATCAAGAGTACAAAAGTATTTAGAGTTGGATATGGAATATTTTTTGTATAAATGAAATTTTAAAATTCGGACCGGAAGTAACACTTTCATACGTATAAGAAAGTCGTGTGGTGGCCACACCTCATTTTTTAAAAATGTTTGTGTGTGAGTCTGTCTGTCTGTCTGTCTGTCTGTGACCACGCTAGCGGTCAAACCGCTGGAGATATCAATTCCAAATTTTGTATTTACGTGTATAATCTCCCTCTTGATAACTGATTAGATTTTTAGCAAATTCGGCCGGCCGGAAGTAGTAGTTTACTTCGGTGAAAAACTCGAATTTTGCCAATATTTCGTTAACTACTAAGTTTACACAAATTTATAAAGAATTCATATATACTTAAAATTAAATTTGAGAAGAATTTTATTAAAAAAATTCTTCGAAATTCCTACCGAAAGTAGGTTTTTTACTCTTATCGAAAATCGTTTTTTTGCAAATATGTCGTAAATTATGCATTCTATATATATTTATGAAGAGTACAAAATTATTTAAAGTTGGATTTGGAATATTTTTTATATAAATGAAATTTCAAAATTCGGATCGGAAGTAACACTTCGTATAAGATAGTCGTGTGGTGGCCACACCTCATTTTTTTAAATTATATTCAACGTTGAATAATGTATACGTAATAAATTAAACAATATTTTAATTAGGTATGCTTCTATTTCTTTTTAGTTTTGGATATTCAACATTAAAGTAAGGAGATTTTAACATCTATGAGAATAGCTTAATAATAATCTAAGAATTACTGTAATCATTTCTCATAATACAGCCAAACTACTTCTAAATATATATATATATTGTTAAGTTTTCTATTTCCCTGTATCTTTTGTATTTAGAATCATGTATTTAGAATCATGTATTTATATTTCGGAATTTTAGTTCTTTTAATTTCGTGTGAGCTGTATATTTTCTCTCAAATTATTTATTTTATTTCGAGTCTATTATGTTAGCGTCATCTGGTGTTGAACAGAGTTAACGCTAGTGGATGTTTTGATTGGTATTAATTTCCGAATTAATTTCTTCTTATTTTTAGTTTAAGCCCTATCTCGTATATTTTTAGGTTGAATATATTTTTAATTATGTTTCCCCCTTCGATCTTGCTAATTAATAAACGCATTGGTAATTTGTTTTGCCATGCGTTGTTTTGTTGTTTTCTTGTTTACCGGCTGTGGCGCTGTTTCTATCGGCAATGTTAATTTTCCTACAACGTGCTTCGCTCTTTTCATTTGGTTCACTTGTTGCCGTCAAGACTTAACCAGAAGAAGCGGATTTGGTATCGATTTATGATCACTGTGGATTATTTTGGTGTAACCATATCGATTTCGTTAAGTTTTACACTAAGACTTATGTCTAAGTGGATGTATAAACAGTGACAGACTCTAGTGAAATTTGGATCTTTTTATTTGCGACGTAATGTTGGATAGTATTGGGATCGTATGCCTTTAAATCCGGTAAGAATTCTTCGCTAAATTATCTTCATGCACATGTTGTAGTTTTCCGCGTATTTTTAGCTTTTTCCCTTCCGTACGTAAATCTTCCGTATAAGCTTATCAGCACTTTTTTGTGTAGAGACAATCAATACTGTTCACTGTATTGAAATTTTAGATGCAGTTTTTTTTTTAAATAACTGCTTAAGTGCTTCACACATATCAATTTGAATATCCCTCCGATACAATTTCTGGAGCGGATTTATTTCATGAGAGCTAATTAGTTGTTGTTTTGTATTGGTCAGAGTTGTTATACATAATTTAAATAATTTAATCACTTATTCTAGTCCTATTTGAACCTCCTTTCGGGGTTTGTTGTCAGTGCCTCACTGCCTGACAGAGGTTATTTGTCAGTTCCGAGAGCTGTCGAGTAGATGTTAATTAATTGTCAATTTATTGTTCGACTGATAGGAATTCAGCCGAAATATTTTATTGTGTTTTCCCTTAACAAAATATCACCTTAGAATTAGTTTATTTTTTAAGTATAACGAAGCCTCATACTGCATGTTCATGAATTAATGCCTATGTCCTTAATTTTAAATGGAAATAAGGACTGTTGTTAAAGAAACTACGAATCCATTTCCTGTAATATTTGAGGTATACAGAACATACTTCAGTGTAAGCACCCCTGTTTCTCTTAATTTTTCAGTGTTGTTTTTTTTTGTAATTTTGCAATGCTTTCTCATTTAGCTAGAATTTTAGTACTCAATTATCACTTTTTTTTGCATCAAGAACGAATTAATTGTTTTCCATATAAACTGCACTGTTTAAATTTGGCAGCGAGAAAATAAACTTATTAAACTTGTTATTGTTTGACTTTGCCGTTTGACTGATCTTTACTAACTGGGTTTTTATTTTGATTTTGTTTCCGAATCAAGGGACATTTTGGGGTGGGGGATTACTATGAAAGGGAAGCTGGCGCCTATAACTCATCCATCAATACTCTAGTAGACCTACGCCCACACCAACGGGATGAGCCGGATTTCCCCTCCACATTAGACAGCATACCTGGCAAAGTAAAGGTAAGGCATACTGAAGACGTCGCACCAAGCCTCTCCCAGACTTTCACAGTTTTTATTCTGCGGAGCTACAGATATTTTAGATCAGACATTGGGCTCATTCTTATATTACCGAACGGATTAACGTATTTTAGTTTGCGACAGCGCCCATTGCTGCGCCTTCTGCAAGGTCAATTACACGGCGAGTGGGTGGTAATAATATATATATATATATATATATATATATATATATATATATATATATATTAGATTTGTTTTCTTTCTTGGGTATGTGGTTTTTATTTGAATTAAATGTAACACATTTTTCTTAACGTTTCGTTATATTTAATAACTTTTTCAAAAGACACATAACATATAACTTAAAATTTCATTTCGTCAATTCTTATTAATTCTGAAAACATTTTGTTTTCAATTACGTTTTACACGTAAACAAAATGTTTTCAGAATTAATAAGAATTGACGAAATGAAATTTTAAGTTATATGTTATGTGTCTTTTGAAAAAGTTATTAAATATAACGAAACGTTAAGAAAAATGTGTTACATTTAATTCAAATAAAAACCACATACCCAAGAAAGAAAACAAATCTAAATAGAATATTGTGGTAAAGAACCAAATAAATGTATATATATATATATAGTATAGCTACAACGACAGAATGAACTCTCTATTATGTTCGAATAAACAAAGCTCGCATTTCCTTATAATGTAGTTTTGCTTACCCATATGCTAATAACGAACCTGAAGGTGATGGTTAACGCATCCAGCAATTTTGTATTATACAGCAAGTGCTTCCATAATCGCCAGGAAATGTACATGGAGGAATAGAGATGTCTGCACTCCAGTAGTTCTTAGTACATACCATGTGTTTGCCGGCGACATGCAGATACAGCTTACTATCAGATAAAACGACGACACCGAGAGTGTGTATGAGTTAGTACGAGAAAGCAATATACAAACTGCAGTACAGCTGCTATTTATACTTGTTGCCCTGATTAAACGAGAGTCAGTCTAGCCCGTCTAGCCTCAGCGTAAATGTACTCGAATCCCCTCTTTTCCAACACTACACTCGACCAAAATGCAGTTTGTATATTGCTTTCTCGTACTAACCCATACAAACTATCGGTGTCGTCGTTTCATCTTATAGTAAGCTGTATCCGCAGGTCGCCGGCAAGCACATGCTATAGGTTACCCAGTACAAGCCACATTCCAATTCATGTAGATTGAAGCATATTAAGTTCGAATTTTTCCTTTCGAGATGTCATCGCTAGTGCTTTCTATATGAGTAATATGTAAGTATTTGTACTAATCGCATATTGTATACATTGATATACACGAAAATATCATTTTACAGTAGTTGAATTTTTGTACATTAGTTGCATTATCAATACCGATATGCCTTCGATAAATGGGCATGGATTTACCTTCCCTGGTGAGAGTAAATGACGATTAAGTTGTGATATTTCAAGTTATTTTAAAAGTTATAACGACTATATACGTTTGTGCATAACGGCGCGTACGAATGTGTGGAAGTTTTCCATTAAGTGTAAATAATCACCTAAGGCATCGTACATTCTGTAGATAAATAATATAATTGTGAGGAACTCTAGATCGCAAAAAAAACCTGTAGCAAGATACATGCATTTCATATAGGATTACTTACCAATGTGAAGACTATATAAAACATTCAATAAATAAATTGATAATAAGAGATGTTCTGGAGATATAAACAAACGTAGGGGAATTTAGTCGAATGAAAAATCCATTTCGAAAACCACTAAACACATCAGCATATTTTTTGGGGCGGTAACAAAAAGAATAGCGTTAAAACCAATTCCATACATACTCGAAGCTGAAGCCCCGGGGGTGAAAGCGTTTTTTTTTGTTTGCGGATGTCTACATGGTTGAGACTGGAAATGTAACGTGTAAAAAGTCACGTTGTTGGTTATATAACTCTGTAACATTGTGTTATTAAATCGTATATATAGCTAGCGGGTCGTTAGAAATCGTATAAATTTCATGAGTTTTGTAAAAGCATTTGAATATCTCTTGATATTGTACAATGACATCTGATACAAAACACTCGCTCTCTTGGTTTATTAAGAATGCTAAATATTGCATTTGTTAGAAAATCTTCAAATTTTAAACTTGTTACTTTAAAACACAGTCAATTTTTATTCATAAGTAATAAATCTATTAAAAACATTATATATTACAAATGCGCCTCAATAAAACCTGTATTTGATATGACGAATATAAAATAATAAAATATATGACTCAATTGTTGATACAGATTATCTTGTTATATATAAAATTGGATGTATGTGTGTGACGGTGCGTGCGTTTCCTACAGACTCCGAAACCGATGAACCGATTTTGATAAAATTTTCAGGAAAACTCTATCATAGTCTGGAGCGTGTTTCTGTGAAGTTTGGAGACGATCGGCCTAAAAATAAAAACACTAATGATCTTATTTACATTGGATAATCTGTGATTATTCAGTGGTTACATTTAAAGTGGATGTATGCGTGTGGGTGGGTGTGTATGTTCCCTATAGACTCTGAAACCGCTGAATCGATTCTGATGAAACTTTCAGAAAAAATCAGCATATTATGGAGCATGTTCCTGGTATGGTGCCGATAAAAATTGGTTTATTTTTTTGGAGTAGCAACGCGTGCTGGTTATCGCTAGTAATTTAAGTATTAAGTCACTGTAATATATATTTTTGTTAGGCATAATCATTAAATAAGCCAAAATAAATAAATGTAAGTAATATCCATTTGTCAAATTAGATACATAAAAGGCATAACTTATCAATATATCATAAGAGCTAAAGTGCAGATGCACTTACAGAAAGCGACTTGATAACGCTGAATTGAATTAATATTGAATTTATTTACTAGAGTTACGAAATTTTGGCACCATTGCACCAGAGATAACTTTCAACATAATGAATTATACATTCTAATATATTATAAGGAAAATTTCGGTGACATATTTTTAAATATAATTGATTTAATAACTAAATTAAAGGTTTCGAGATTGTACGCGTCCTTTAACAATAAGAGAAGAACGCCTGACGTTACAATATATAAATAAATTATGTCTTTTAAGCGGAAAGCATTCATTCAAATTAATGTATTCGAAGCGAACACGAACTAGATTGAATTCAAATTAAGGCTGCGAATGACCAGAATTGGATTACATCGACACTATACCTATTAGTATACTTGTAAATACTGTAGCTTATCTGCGATTATAATGTTGTGTCAGAAAGAGTTACCTGCATTATCGAAGTATGTACATTTACATATATACGAATTGTCAAAATAACTGATACATCTTGAGAAGATTTAGAGGTTATGAAAATTTACGCCTGACAAATATTGAAAATTCACATCAAAACCAGATATAAGACAAATAAATCAATAATTAAACTAAAAAGTCATTTGTGAATATAACCCTTGGATCCTTTATTTTCAGACTAAGATACTATCAGAAGTTCCCACTTTTACACCGAAGTTAATATTGCATGCTGTCGCTGTCTGAACCAGAAACGTTCTCGAAATATACCCTTAAAGATTGCCAATGTTCTGTTACATCAAGATTATCCCGTTATTCAAGTAGACGCAGTCACAAGTACAGAACTACCTAGCTTCAATTACCTATGCCAGTTAATGTATAATAAACATCGATTTAATAATCCCTGATCTCAGGTAGTTGATGAGTGATGTTGGATTCGATTAATTATCAGTACTTGTAACTATCCGTTACTTTCGAATTCAATATCCATTACTTTTTATTCGTTACCGAGTACTCGTTCAAATGTGCGGTGCGGGAATATGTATAGTTAATATACGGTACAAACAAAATATTGACTTATATACTAATTTTAATATACCAGTTGTGTCAACAAGCATTAGCCATAGGGACTCTCATACATACGTATGTACGATATACCATGTGCTTGCAGTCAAGCTGCGGATACATTTTACTATGTGATAAAACGACAACACCGAGAGTTTGTATGAGTTAGTGCGAGAAAGCAATATACAAACTGTTCTATTGGTCGAGTGTAGTGAAGCTGACTGACTCGCGCTTAAGATATAGCAGCGGTCGGCTCGATGTCTAGCGCCTAGCAAACACATTTTCAAATCGCGTTTCGTCCATTTAATTTAGAACAATTACGCGCCAAAATTATTGAATTTTCGAGTCATGTTACCCCGGATATGTTAACAAATGCCCGTCGAAATTTTTATAATCAGCTGGGTCTCTACTTATAAATTATCCAGGTAATGATTTTTTATTGATTAATATTACTTTCATCTTCTCTAAAGCAGTATAGTAAATGACTTTATTCTTGGTTAAAGAATTTGTTATTAACAATAACAGTAGCAATTTTCACGGACAAACGCAGTAACGATTTCTGCGGTGTCGACTTTAACGCAACTCTAATGTTAGTAACAGAGGCTACCCCCTTATTCTCCCACTTATAGTCGGCCAGTTTGTCTAGTATATTCATCCACAGGTAGACCGCGTATACGTATGCCAACCCGATACCTACTGCTGGCGACGTATACAGCAAGAGCGCGCGAGGTATGATCACCCGATGGTATACGTAAACTCGCATCTAAACGTGGTCCGATAATACATATTAGAGTAACGGCACAACATACTAGCATTGCCTGCTCATATTCGAACTCATAGTGATCTGATTATTTTTTTGCAGATTGACAAAAAGAACAAATTAAATTTTCTCTTTAAGTGATGACGATTGCTTAGATAACTAAGTCGATAATAACGCGAAGATTGTAATACTTATAACGTAATTATGATTATCCTAATGAAATTAAATAATAATGTAGTTGTGTACAAAGTTATAGCAGTACAACTGGGTTTTAGAATGAAATAAAAACAACCCGCCTGAAACATCTGCAGAATAAACTAAGATGTCTAGAGAAAAATAAATAAATAGAAATTTCATGGTAAAAAAAAATATAAATAAGTATAACAGGAATACCATAAAATAACATAAAAACGACCCTTGAAATAGAAATTAAAATTAGAGATTCTCTCCAGTAAATATAACGAAATAACAACTCTGGAAAAATTAATCTATATATCTATATCTGGCGAACACAGCTAGCGGAGATCATTTGCCGAATATACGTCCGAAGAATATCGACTAGCATCGGGTGATCATACCCCGCGCGCTCAAGCTGTATATCGTACATACGTATGCATGAGAGTCCCTATGGCTAATGCTTGTTGACACAACCGGTATACTACGTTAAATAAATAAAATTCCTTAAAAGTATCGCACAAAAAATTCCAACTCAAAATTTAAAGTAAAATGCTGAAACCTAAAGTATTTTTTAACCCTGGAGTAGACGCGGTAGGTCTGATAGACTCCTCGCTCCGAACTTCCTCGGATATTCTCGCATTTGTTCCCCCACCACTTAGCGCATCTATGTAGCTTATCGATTTGTTAGGTAGTTGGATGTGCCAAGTGATTGTGGAGGGTCATGCAACTCGTTACCTGTCAAACGTCATCTCGAGTCTCCTAGACTCCACGTGACTACTTGTGCTTTACCTTTTTTACGTGATTACTGGTAAGTAGGCCTATTTTCTGCTGTTACACATCATTATAATTATTCATTTCTAGTTGAAAATGGACTATGAAAAGGAGCAGCAAGATTGATGCGTCTCTGGGAAGAAGTTGACTCTGATGAGGCGCCAATTGATGAAGATTCAGATCAAGATGAGGATGTTGTGGAATATAGATCTGAAGGCAGTGATACTGTTCAAGAAAATGACTCATCCGAAGATGACAGAAGTTCCGTTAGAACACCAGCAAAAATTCCTAGAGCTGCGTTTTATTTGGGCAAAAACAATACCACAATATGGAACAAGCATGCTCCAAATCAGGCAGTGAGAACTCGATCCCGGAATATAATAAGTCAACTTCCTGGTACAAGAGGTATTCCTATATCATTGTAGAGCATACAAATTTCTAAATAGCAACAAAAACTCAGAATTACAAAAGAGATAGGGACTGCAAGGAAACAGATAAAATTGAAATAAAAGGCCTTATTGGTTTACTCTACTTTTCAGGGTTACTGAAAAGCTCCAAGTTGAGCGTTGACGAGATATGGAACAGAAAAGGAACCGGAGTAGAAATGTTCTGGGTCACAATGAGCAAGCAACGATTTCTATTTCTCTTGAGGCATTTACGTTTTGACGATCGTACTACCAGAGAAGAGAGAAAGAAAACAGATAAACTAGCGTCAATTCGAGAAGTCTTTGATATATTTGTATCTAGTTGTCGAAAGCATTATTCTCTTTCACAAAACGCGACAATAGATGAAATGCTTCATGGTTTTCGTGGTAGATGCGGTTTTAGACAATATATACCTTCTAAGCCAAACAAGTATGTGCTGAAACTTTTCTCGTTGGTCGATTCAAAAATGTTTTATTCTTTCAATCTTGAATTATATGTAGGACAACAACCTGCCGGTCCTTTCCAAACAAACAATGACGCTATGAGTATTGTTGTGCGTCTGGTAGCCCCCATTTGCGGAACATTAAGAAACATCACCACTGATAATTGGTTTACCTCTGTGCCATTAGTCGAACATTTGCTGAGATACCATAAGCTGACTCTTGTCGGAACGATTCGGAAAAATAAAAGGGAAATACCTAAGGAGTTTGTAGAGGTCAAACATCGTTCAATAACATCAAGCATGTTTGGATTTGGTGAACATATCACGATAAACAGTCAGGTTGTTCATGTCTCTAATCACCCTGATCCAAAATCCGATTTGAAACGGAGAATATTTCTAAAACAAATAGCGCTGACGTTGATCGATGAACATCTGCACAGACGCTCTTATCAGAAAAATGTACCGGAAACTGTCCGTCAAAGGCGGCAAGATGTAGCAGGAACTTCTGAGGCTACATCCAACGTAGAAGAGATACCAGAAGGCACTCGAAAATATTGTTCGGGGTGTAAAAATAAAAATAAGTCTAGGTTCTATTGCCAGAAATGTAAATCTTTCGTTTGTTTAAAGCACGCGAAAATGTTGTGCTTTCCGTTCACAAATGCCATCCTGGAAACAAATTTCCATGTTGAAGAGGTTTGATTTAATTTTCTATTTCTTCGGGTTGTCGACAGCTCCACTTTCTTATTTTTTCTTATTTTAGATAGGTACAAATAAGAAATTCTTATCTTATTTCGAGTATTTTGACTGAATGAAGCTTTGTTTGCGTGTCTCTGTGTTTTCCTTGATTATGTACTATGAAAACAAAAATAACAAACTAAAGAAATGAATATTATGCATACGGAGTCTAACAGACTCTGCGCGACCAGTGCTGTCAGAGCATCAGGCGCGACTAGCGCAGGGTTAAGGAGTCATTTTATTTACGATAGGCGAGATATTCTATCATAAAACCATAAAAATACCCCACTCTGATATTAATCACACAAATATAATAATATGTAAAATATAGTACATGCACAAAATTTATTTTACATTGGATCAATACAATAAGTTCAAAAAAAAACTTTATAATTAAATCGACCTACGCAAATACAAGTAACTCTAATAATTGGTTAAATTCAAATATTTTGTACAAAGTTATTTACTCTAAATTATATTTTTTAATAAAATATTTCAGACAAGAATGTATTCTAAAAGTTATATATTATGACAGTAACTGTTGAAAAAGTAACGATTATTTATTATTTCGGATCTTATCGAGTACCAAATACTTTAGTAATAGATTGTTACATTTCCAACACCACTATAGTTGATTATATTCAACAATTTAGAGAAAGCATATATGAATTTGATTTTTAACTACAACGCCTTGAGATAAATGTATTTCAATCGTAATTTTGTTAAAGTCTACTAACGTCTTACGTTTTCAATATGAAAGATAAATTATTTAACACTTCACGCCTCAGATTATCATAAATTTATTCGCCGAATCAGCCATAAGATTAAGAATTATAAATAATATTGCCGAATCGGCCAAACCCCAGCCAAACAGTAAGAACCTATATATATTCTGAATAATACAATTTAAACCTGACACTAAAACGTACTTTATAGTCTGTGATGATTTTATGTGGTCTCTGAGAAAAATATTTCTTCATAATAAAACTATGTTGTAACGTTGTCTTAGTCGAACATTCAGTTTACCCCCACGTTATGGTACATAAAATCGTGGTTTTCGCCCGATCAAATTACAAAGTCAATTATCGTTTTCAATTTATGATATCATACCAAAAGGCTTATGAAATAATTATGCTGCGTTTTTAATGTTCATTATCATCTATATATTCACAACGAAGGTGAATTTTATAGTTAAAACAAATTATTACCATTTTAATTTGAAGATTATTAAATGCATACGTATTTTTTATACACTAAAGACATCTTTATACGTTGGTAAATAAACCTGTGTTTTATTCAACTATAGTGATATCTATTCCGTCAAATGGTACCAGATCTACGAGATTTTCAGAGAATTCCGCAGAAACAAAGTAAGTTACATAAAATTATTAATAGCACAGAAGTTCCAACAGTCAGGACACGATTTAGGAAAGTCGCATTGGTTTGTATTTGGTTCATAAGTTCACAAAAATTAATTTAAGTAAAAACCCACCTAACAATAAACAAATTAGATATTTACTTGGTCTACTCAGTAAACTCGCATATTATTTAAACCCTGAGAGATACATTTGATATAACATAATTACCTGTAAATCTGAACTAGCTAATATATAACAGACATGAACATTAAAAAGGACAATTTAGACATCTTTTATGATATTATTTATTCTATTATTTATTTTTATTTCAACAAGAATGATTCTTTTTATATTTAGATATTTATAATTTTTACACACATGATTTACAAGACGCTAATTATAAGGTGATTAATGTATATACAGAGTGGTCTGGGGTTTCAGAATCAAAGCATGTTTTTATAACTTTAATTTTATTCTGATCATTAGGACTATATCAATTAGCATCAATATCATAGGGCATAACTACAATTAAAAACTCTCAACTAGTCACACTATATTGATATGTTTACTTTTTTTAAATTTTACATTTTCTTGGTAATACCAAAAAACAAATCTAGTTTAACGTTACCATTTTAAAAATAAGGCTTTCACAAACATTTTATATTTTAAGAAAATTGTTTGTATGTCATTTAGAGAATTGGAAAGTTTATTAAAAGCAATATTAAAAATTTGAAGAATTGAAAAATCCCTTGAAAACAGTTTTTAAGGTTATCAAAAGCAAAACACACAGAGGTTTTTGAAAGCTGTGGTTAACTTCTTTACTTTTGTATTTTTCCCGAATATCATCAGTCTCATTTTTATTAAGATAATTTGGCTACACTACCTATAACATTACAATTACATTCGTATTCAATCAAACGCTTTATTCAAATTTGTATAGCAACTCATTTCCGAATATTACTTTTTGATTTGGTGGTGTGTTCACCGTAATTATTAAAAGTAGAACATACTTTTCCTATATAAGTGTGAGATATCCCCAGTAAAGTCCAATCGATATGTATAAAGAAATTGTAATTTACATTTACGAATTTAAATGTACATTATCATTTATAATCAAATATATTACATTTTGTAATGACGTGTAATTTAAGCAAGACCGTTTATACAAAAAAAAAAAGCAGTTACCAGCTCCTCTGAAATACAGGGTTTTCTCTCTGAAAACAAATTTGGAATGAAATGAAAACAACAATTATGTATTTTGGTAAAAAATTTAATTAAAGCACTTTTTTCGTAATTTATCCCATAAATTTAACAAAACCGTAAGGCGTGATTACACCGGTGGAAATTTTTCAAAGACAGATTAAACAAGTGATTTAAATTATCAAATTCTCTTTTATACGGTGCCACCACATGGATACTAATTATTTTGTGGTTGTTAGATAACAACACGTATTCATAATGAAGTGGAATATGTGACCTATAATAAATAAAATTCAAAAGCGGCCACTTTTAAAGTGTAATAGCTACAGTTATACCCTAAGGGCATTTAAAGTCAGATCAGGGGACCTATTATTATTCATTGTATTTAATTTTTTAAGTGATTAATATATAGATAATAATATCATTGTCGCATTAGAATACCAGGAAGTAGATAAATGAAAATCGTGAAATTTATATTAATATTATTATATAAAAAGTTTTATGTATGGAGCTATAAAGAAGTACATAAAGATAAGATTTTATAAATTATTTTAAATAACTTTATATTGTATTGTATGTGACGTATTTCTTTTACTTTTTTTTTGTACTGTGCTACATACAATGTCTGAAGTACTAAGAAATAAAATGAATTATTATTATTATTATTATTATTATGTTACCGGACAAACCCGATTTCAGGCCAAACCGGTTTATCCTACACGTGTCAGTATATACTAGTTTAGCCCAGGACAAACTAGTTTGGCCTAGATACTTAGGCTTAACTAGTTTGACATAGGCCGAACTGATAAATCGTTGCATGTGACAAAATAAACACGTTAAGACCAGTTAACGAGGGAATTCCCCTCCCGCGCCCCTTTCTATCATGCTTTAATTGTCTATTCACTCGTTACGCGCAATCTCGTTGTGACTCGGGTACGTTCAATTCGGGAAGCAGTATTAATTGATTTTTTTGAACGTAGTTTAAAAGTTATTAGTGTTATTAGTTATTTAGTGTTATTCTTATATTGTTATTATGGATGTGCAATCGTCTAGTGTTCAAGTTGAACAGTTACAATGGAGAGAGCGGTTTTTAAAAGAAATGTTGGAAATAATAATAATAATAATAAAACATCATTTCATCAAAGCTCACAGAGCTGCCGGACACGGCGGACGTGACAGATTATTAGCTCAGGCATCTTTAAAATATGCTAATGTCACAAAATAGATGATGTATTTATCTATGTGTATAAGATGTCAAAAAAAGAAGACAAAAAAAGAGAAGTTTAGTTTCCAAGCCAAATTTACATTCTGAAATGAACAGCAGGTGCTCCAAGTGGACCTCATTGATTTTCAGACTCAACCTGATGGAAAGTTTAAATTTACTTTGGTATACCAAGACCACTTGACCAAGTTTGTTTAGCTCCGTGCTTTGGAGTCCAAACGAGCTGAAGAAATAGCCTACCATTTAAAAGACATATTTTTGACGATTGGTGCCCCATGTATTTTGCAGTCAGACAATGGAAGAGAATTCGTCAATCATATTATATGTTAGTAGTGGCTAGTGCACGGAAAACCACGGCACAGCCAAAGTCAGGGCTCCGTTGAGAGAGAGCCAACCAAGACGTCGAGAATATGATTTGTTGTTGGCTAAAAGATAATCAATCGACTAAATAGTCAGAAGACATGAGATATGTACAATTTATGAAAAATAGAGCCTATCATTCGGGCATAAAACTATCGCCGTACAAAGCTATGTTTGGAGTTGAACCGAAAGTTGATCTTTCAACGTCATCACTACTACCAGAAATAATAAAAGATATTCAAGATGAAGATGACCTTCGAAAATGTATTGAAACTGGTTTAATCCATAGACAGACAGGATATGTTAGTAATAGTAATGATGCCGAAACTTCTAAAATTGGTAATGGTATTCAAAAGGCAAGACAAACAGCTGCTGAAAATCTTCAGAAACAGGCTAAGAAAATGAAATCTGCTTCTGCCAAATCGCATCCGCCAGCTAAAGTGGGAGATAATGTGACTGTGTCGATTCCTGATGTAAACAGAGGAAGGGGCGACCTAAGGAATGTTATTGGCGTTGTTCTGGAAATAAACAATGATGTCCTGTACAAAATTGGAACTAAGCATGGAATATTGCCGATACTCTATTGCAGGTTAGTTACGCGATTTAATATTTACTTCTTCTTAAATTACTTCGAAAAAACAAATTCTTTTTATGACCATGTTACTCTATTTCACTGTCAAATTTGAACTGATTTCCATGGTTATTTATTTTATATTTGGAAGAGGTTTCCATATTTTATGACTTTAAGCATTATTAAGTATGTTATGTAATTTGGTCAAAATAGAATATTTGTCTATTACAGAACTGAATTCGACCTTTGTACTCAAACATTTCTCCAAGGAAGTGATGTCAATCAAGATGTTCAAATCTCACTAAGAACTGCAGCTACCAAACATTCAGTTGGTGCCAGTGTAAAAAAAAATGATTTTGTGTAATTCGAAATGCACACCATAGTACACCCTGTAAAAATAAATAAAAGATATAGTATTTTATATGATACACTAAGAAGCACAAATAAGTTAATTTTTAATATTAGTTTGACTCTAAAAATTATTTTTATTATTTCATTTGAATTTTCATAAATATTTTCGAAACATATTACTTTTGAAAGTGCATGGCTTAATAAAAAAATAAAAACTGAGAAGTACTGAAAAGCTTATTTTTATTTTATAGTTTTGTACAAGTTTTATGTCACTTCTAATCAATACTGTTTTTTTATAATTAAGTATACTACGTTTGAATAAATACTGTTCATCTAATTAATTCAATCAGTTCGGCCTAGGTCAAACTAGTTAAGCCTAAAGTATCTAGGCCAAACTAGTTTGTTCTGGGTTAAACTAGTATATCCTGATACGTGTAGGATAAACATGTTTGGCCTAGGAAAAACTTGTTTGGCCTGAAATCGGGTTTGTCCGGTAACATATATATATATATTTGTTAAATTAAAAATATTTATTTTTGAAAATAAACACATTGTTTAAACTTGACTCTTGTGTTTTATATACTTGATCTGTCTAAAGATTATAATATTGAGAAGAAATACACGGTTCTACCCTTGAAAAAGTATATTGTGAATATAGTGCACAATCTGGGCTATTAAAATGCAACGTTGCCCAACCCATGCACGTTTTTAGAATTATAAGCACGCGTGATTGAACTGGTATGGGTGTAAAATAATGTCCCCCATAATTGATACGTTCCATAGCTTTATATATGGAGTAAAAGAAAAATGCATACACTCCAATAACTCAATTAAATGCTGCACATAAAATCTTGACACACCTGATACTCAAACAACTCGAAGAGAAACCTGAGAAAATTCTTGCTGATTATCAGAATGGCTTCAGACCACCTAGATTTTGTTGATGCTTTATAAACGGTATAGCAAACACTCCAAAAGAAAGCGGAACATAAGAAAGAGTAATTTCCATAAATTTTAAGAGTGCGTTTTTATACAATTAATAATTAATAATATTAAGAGTTAGAAATACTAGGGATACCCAGGAAAGTAATGCAAATGCTAGATGTTACCTTACTAAACACAAATGCTAAAGTAAGATTTCAGGGAATAACAGCTGCCTTGTTTTTGGTTAACAAATGCGTAAAACAAGGAGATTGAATATATCAAGCACTATTTAATTTCTCTTTGGAGGAAGTGTTAAAAATGGCGAAATTAGATAAGAAAAACATCACTCAAATAATAGAATAATCGAATGGTGAACAATAACAACAAATACACAAGAAAACCTACTAGAAACTATGAAACGTCCGGAAAGAGAGACTGAAAAATAAGTTGTGCAAATAAATTAAGGAAAGACCAAATATATGTATACGGGAGAATACTTCCAGACACAAAATTATACAAGTATCTAAGAACACAACGTTCAATTTTGTAGCCACAATATTTAGCTACTGGACAAGTAACTGTAGCAGAAAAAGCATTTAAAGAAAAAAATATTGTTGAGGAGCAAAACAGTGAGCAAGAAGACCAAAATAAAAATATAACACGAAATATAATGCGCAATATAATTCGCTTATCAACAGTATACAATGATTAATTTAAGAAAAATAAATATGAGATACTTATAAATAGTTATTTAGTCTACATAAAGTTCATTTCTTTTTTTCTATATATCTAAAACATTCGTAAACTACGTTATTCTTAATTGATTTTTCACTTTTTTAAATATTTTCATGTGCTTAAGTGCAAATTGTATTAATAAAATGTTTAACAGGATTATTACTGCGCCTGTAGATCATAAGATAAGAAAACTTATTAAATTGTATACCTAACATCTAAGTGGAACGGGGGAGTAACCGATCTCCGAGCAAACAAATTTTTATTGTTCGCTGTATATTCGAACATATCGACGCCTCAGAACATTTTGAATATTCTGCCATTTTAGGCCCTCTTACGACGAGGCCACATACTTACGTATATTACTTGTGTGTCTCGAAGTTACTGTTATATATTTACGTTGCGTTACCAAAACGTAAAGGTCTGAAATAAATAAAACAATTCATACTAGTTCCTGATTAAAATCAATAAAACATGAGTTTATGTCCCCAATAATAAACAAGTTTTCAATTTACGGTTATAATAAAAAAAGTAATGCATTTTATTTTATCTTTAATACTAAAAATACGTCTTATAAAAGCAATAAGTCTGGATCATCTACGTACTCCGCATAAGCCGAAATCATTTATTTATTAATTTTGCCGAATTAATTTTAGTTAAACACAATTTACCCAGTCAGTCACCATTTTTAACATTATTATTCACTTTGCATTCATTACACCGGGAAAATATATTTACATACTTCGTGTTATGAACGAACTGAGGAAAGAAGTAATTACTGAAGAGCGTGTTACTTACGGTATTACAAGCAAGACTATTACTATCACTACTATGTTTTCTAAAATTACTTTCCTTCTAATAGCAAGAGAATCGAGAAAATGTAACATTCTTATTTGTAAAATAACTTTTTGTAGATTTATGACACTTAAATCGTCAAAATGTTTTGTTGTCAAATGAGAGATCTCACAAAAATTATGTCTTATTTGCGTTTTATTTAACAAATGAACATTATAACGATTACATTACGTTTATCAGAGCCTATAATTAATGTAAGGATGAAATAAACCCAGATTTTCGAAGTCACTTAAGTGCCAGTTATCGCTTTCAAAATTATGAATTAAAATTCCAGCAGCAAATCCGATATTATAAACTAATCTAAATTCAAATTTAGGCATACCTGCACTCGCGTGCCACAGCAAGTTAATATTATATTACGTTGATATACATATATATGTCCTATGCTTATTTGATTACATTTTCATTTATATATGCTTGATTTACATTTTATATTTGTCATTGTTTTCTAATTGACAACCAGTTGTCAGATTGTTATTACTTTTATTTCATTGTATGCCACTACCACCAAGAAGATTTTCAATTTTTCAATACATTTATATATTTGGCAAAGAATTGTAATATATTTTTTGCAATTAGTACCGTAATCATACCATTTATTTCACTAGTGCTGTAATAGGGTCTATTACAGCACTAGTTGCGTAATAGAAATGGAACATTTAAACAGATTTATTTTAAGTTGGTCACATTGCAACAGAAATGGAGATGTCAATATGACATTTTGTAAGCAAGTTTGAGGTTTTTATATTGAAATTCATTGTAAGATTTGATATTTTTAATTAATCTTTGAAATAGTACAACTATTATAAACATTTATATTAACGTTTGAATTATCTTTCGAAGTGATAGTGATACCGTGTGCAGTAGAAACATTCTGTTGAAAATTATCAAAAATGTGTCAATTTTAAATTAACTTGTCAATTTAAATCTTGTGCCAAACCAAGGTGACAACCGCCACAAAATTTCCCTTGATTATCAAATTTTTCTCGTTTTGCTTTTACAAAAAGAGAAATTTTAAAACTAATTGCAAAAAATAGCATAAAAGACACGTTTCATTTGACATTAAAGCACTCATTCAGTTAAGAAACTCGTGGCAACGCCACTCGTTTCTTAAACTCTGAATTCGTACTTTGAAACGTCAAAATGAAACTTGTCCTTTAATATACTATTATTAACTGCGTGGTTGAAATAAGGCATTACACAGTATTAAGTAAGTGCACAGTTGTTTTACACTTGGACATTTTGGATTGACATTTTAAGGTAATACTATAATTTTTTTATTCAACACATATTAATGCTTTAACATACACCTTCTTTGTTATGCTGCACTGACGAAACCAAACTAGGTAGAAACATATATGTCTGTAGCTACAAATACATCTTAACACATACATAGTTGCATCGTTGATTGTTTATGTATTTCAATCAAATTGTACATGTTTAGGTAAACCTAAGTCATTTTGATAGGATTACATGGGTAATACCGATTGTCTTATGTTTATTTGCTTTCATTTACATTTATACATGACTGATTTTACATTCTATATTGTTATAATATCAACAATTCTACTCTTAATTTTTCATTACATAGTTGCGTCGTTGTTATTTGTATAATTGCATTGACTGAACAGTTTGTGGTAGACCCCAAGCCCTTTAATGTGACTATATAAGTAATCCCAACTGTCCTATGCTTATTTGATTACATTTTCATTTATACGTTTTGATTTACTTTTTATATTTGTCATTGTTTTCTAGTTGACAACCAGTTGTCATATTGTTATTACTTTTATTTCATTGTATGCCACTACTACCAAGAAGATTTTCAATTTTTCAATATATATGTAATATATATATTGTGATGTGTCATATTCCTTAAATAAAACAATACAGTATTAATAACTATTTGGTAGAGTTTCTAATTAATGACGCTCTTGTTGGACAAAGATATTGTCACTCTGCTCTTGAGTAATACATATTGCAGTAGCACTGGTAGCATAATTATATGAATAAAATAAATGTACTATTGCCATACATTGGGTACTAATGATACAAAAACCATATATATTTATTTATGAATGCAGAGATTGTATTCTTTTAAATTGTAACTACTCCAACAAATATTTTAATCTTAATCCCTTTTATCATTCACATTATTCTTGTAGGTTCTAGCAGTGATCCTTCCTTTATTTGTCATTTCTTATTTAAAATTAAATAGGATAAGGTTAATAATAAAAAAAAATTAAATCTCATAAAACATTTGTATTAAACTCAATATTCGATAACAACAACAGTAAAGAAATTGTTTTGCCACATGTGCCTGTAAAAGAAATTGTTTCCAACCACAAACAAAATAAAATGTATATTTTTATATATGCGAAAAACACATTGCTTTTAATCTATTATATGGATTTAAATAAAAATATTATTTCTTGCTATCTTCAAATTTTTAATATCGTATAATTTCAAAGAAATAAAATTTTTCCTTTACGACGCTGAATTTTATTTCAACAAAGACATTCATTTGCACGAAATGCCTCTGGAGATCTAAAATCTCGCAAAGTAGAAAACACCTTGATATGACTCTCACCAATCGTCATATGCAAATATTCACACGTTGTACCTACCACAAATTGGCTATTTGTCCACCAAAAATGCTTTACGTATTCAAATATGCTTGAAATCTTTATTAAATTTTTATCTAATAAATTGTTAATAATGCACAGTAAACATTGCTAGCAAACATTCTCACGTTGTTCCATTAATGCCCTTTTTACATCATTAACAATACTCCCATGATTTGCAAAATTAATCTACTATAGCAAAGAAAATATTATTTTATTCAAAATAGTTATTTAAACGCTTTGCTAAAAATGAACATTCTCACATAACATCTTTAGCATACGCCACACATCACCAAATATCTATTATGAATTTATTTCCAGAAAAACTTACTTATAATATTCATATACGTACATTATCAAATTCCTCTTGATTTATATCTACCATTTTGATAATAAAAAAATAATGAAATTAAACAAAGTAACAATGAATTAATTATAATAGGATAAACTAAACTACTTATTGAAATCAAAAATAACTTGATACATTTAACTAAAATAATTTTATGCAGTGTATTAGTACGCCTGCAATCAATTGAGTATGAAACAAAATTTTTACGTTCGAACAATTCAAAAGATCGGCAGTTTCTCTTTCCCTATCGTTGTTCGCGGCTTTTTATCATCTCCGTCATCGAAAAAACACGACTATTCATCTGCAGCGCCACAACTCACACACTAATGTTTATGTTGGTATTGTCCTGTTCATATTTGTTTTCTTCAAGTTTTCCCCTAGGTTGAACTATACCTATATTGTTTTTGACAGTTAAAAATTGCACAAAAATATACACACACAAATTGTTTATTATTAAAGTCCGTGCACATTCGCGATTCCTTGTCTTGAGTAGGTATATTCTTCTTCTATTAACGCCATCCCTCATTGTATTTGTAAATGAATTTGTTGCCTCTTTCATCGTTGTTTAAATATTTCCTTTTCCCATTATTTAACACTATCCGTATTTTCTTTTTGTAGATATCTTCGTTAGCAATAATCGGAGAGACATTGCATACAGATGGAATTCTTCCTTTTATGATCACATTGTCAGGAACATGGACCTCGACAGCTTTATCCCTGTCTTCAAGCCACCTTTTCTCATCTTCGTGTAGGTTGATTTGCACGCAGCTGTTAACAACATTAACATTATTCTTTTTCTCTGTAGATTTATTCAGATTAAACCAAATATATCCCATTATTTCTGGAACTTTTCCGGATTAAACCAGATTTATCCTGCTATTTCTGAAGTTTTTACTTTATTATATCGTGTCAAATAAAGAACACTTTTTTATATATCCTTTTTTAAAAATACTATTAAATATAAGTATCAGGTATTTATTGTATTGTTAAGTGTGACCATAAAATGTCTAATAGATAACAATCTTTTATAAACTTATTTATTACGTCTATTCATGATGAAAGATGTTTTCATGTCGTGAATGTCTAATTTCACCTTTTTCATACAATTTTACAGCATTCAAATGACTAACTCTTTTCACTGTTCCATCTTTCATCATCACTCTCTCTCTGTTATTTATTTTTAACACATTATTAAGCTTGAAAAGTGGTTCACTTCTCAATATATTTAGTGCCACTCTTACACAATGCAAAAAGTTTGGTTCGGCCTTTGTATACTGAAAATACATCTTGTGCTCCTCGTTTCTATAAATATAGAATACATGAATTTATTTTTGTGTTTATTTTCGTACCTTTCATATAAATTTTATTTCAATTTCAATTACCATATACCCATCATCATAATGTTATGCCGTTGCGGTTATGCAACTCATAATTCGTTTTTTAATAATTATGTTTACCACTAAAAATTATTTTCTTATTCTAATCCTTAATTATCTAACTATTTTATAATGCTTAAACGATAGGGATCACGGCAATATGTAACTACTCCAGTCTGTAATTTTTATATAATGTAAAATATGTCGAAAATGATAGGTTATTTCTAGGAGTAAAGAGTAGAACAGGAGAGAGTCTCCTTAAAAATAATATTTGTCCAAAGTGGTAACTCAATATGGCCGTCGTAATGCATAGGCGTGCATAAATATTTTGTATAGGGTATATGTACACTTTCTGTATTCTCGATAATCATTTACAATAGGTTGTTAGTACAAAAATAATTAAAGAAACATGGTGAGTGTATTATGTTTTCAATTCTTTTCTTCTTTTTAATATATTATAAACGGGTTTAAAGGAAATCTGCGTCAAAAATATAACAAAACTTAAATGACTTGGATATGTATGTCACGCCACTGAACACATAATCAGGCATGTCAGATACATGACAAGTTATTTAAAATATTTTTTTTAAAGTGATAACTTCGGTCTAAAAAATACCTATTCCCCCACCACATTATTATCTCTCCTGTTCTATTCTTTACTCGTAGGGTTATTGTTATTTTTGAATCTGATATTTGAATATGACAATTTACCTGGTGAAAAATCCCATACAAAAATCTAGCTAGGAATCTTTAGTATGTTACTGTTTGGTAACTTTGCCTCTTTTAATTATTTCAAATAGGATTATGTTCAACGCGCATTGAAAGTATACATATAAAAAAGAAGTTCTTTTAAACAAAACGTAATTATTTTAATATAACATAGTAAGTACAGGAGTGTATCATTGCTATATTGTAGTTTCAAAATAGTTAATAATAAGTTTATATTTTCCTACAGGATTGAGATCATCTTCAGAGCTTCTTCTGCTACGATAATCAGAAAAACTTGCATTATTATCGCAGGTGTAGAAGCACTGAATATATCCCCTATGATAGTGGAAGAAACGTGTGCAGTAGAAGCAGAGAGGACGATGCGGTTTTAATCCAGAAACCAAGAAGGTACCAACGACAGTAGTGGAAGCTTACGACCAAGACTGTATAGAACAGTTTAATGCCACCACATAAATAATATCGATACAAATTATGTAATTAAATATTTATATTATTAATAGTATATAATATAATATTTAAATATTAGTGACGATAAATGTAAGGTAGCAGTATTTACGAAACGTGAGGAAGACTGGAATGAATACAAATTAATTAGAAATAAATTAGTTTAAATGATTAGAGAACGGAAAGAACATTATTTGAAAACAGCAGTTGATCAAAACAGAAACAACTCAAAAGAACTATGGAAAATTTTTAAAATGTTATTACCAACAACTAAAGAAACAAGCATTATTTTTGATAATGGTACAAAGACAAAATACTGACAGTGAAGATGAAGTTTGTGTGATATACCGCAGCATCCGGAATATAGTAAATTTGAAAATGTAACTATGAAAGAAATTAAAAATATAATTAAATCTCTAAAAGGTACAGAAGACGTTGCCGGTGATGGTATAACAAGCAGAGTTTTAAAAGACATTTTTTTAGTGTCAGCAAATATAATACTAGACATAATAAATATGTCAATGCAGTCAGGGGTATTTCCTAAATACTGGAAAATATCATATATAGTACCTGTCCCAAAAGTAAATGGGACTAAATTGTGTGTAGAATACAGATCTATATAAATACAGCCATACCATCATATGAAAAAGTGTTGGAAATGTGCGTTAAAAAACAAATTGATAATTATTGTGATGCAAATAGTATAATATCATTGAACCAGTCATGTTTCAAGAAATCACCGTTACTTTTTAATTTGTATGAAAATGACATTATGCTTAGGATCAAAAACAGTAAATTACATTTGTTTGCTGATGACTCAATGTTGTATGTTAGTGGAAATAATTTAAATGACATAAAGGATAAAATAAATGAAGACTTGTCTTTATTATATAAATGGTTGTGTGCCAATAGTTTAAGTATTAATATAAGTAAATCTAAATTTATAAACATTGGTAGTGCATATAAATTAAACACAATTAATTATGACAATATTAATAATACAATAGATAATAATTATTTAGAAAGAGTAAATAGTATAAAATATTTAGGAATAATTATAGATCAGCATTTAAATTTTAAAGAAGATACAAAGCGTATTTTGAATAAAATGTCAAAATATGTCAACATATATTAAGCTTACTCTATATAAATCGCTAATTGCGGTAAAGATGGAATACTGCACAACTCTTCTATTTAAGTTAACTAATTACGAAACTAAGCAAATGCAAAAAATACAATATAGGGCGATGAGACCAATTTTAAAGTGCAACAAATATACACCAGTTGCATTAATGCTGAGTACATTGAAATTAATGAATGTGCGACAAACTAATTAATATACAAAACAATGTTATTCATTTACAGCAGTAAACAAGGTATTATGCCATCGCCTATTAGTCAGAAATTGATTTATGTACATGAAACGCATATATATATAATACAAGAATAATCAATGAATTTTTATAGAAATAGTAAATAGATCATCAACGACTAATAATGTTTTTGTTAATGGTCTAAAAATGTTTAACAGCCTACCATATGACTTAAAACATTGTAATAATATAAATAGGTTTAAGAGACAACTCTCATTATATACTTCAGAGAAATGGATATAAATAATCTAAGTGTATGTAAATAGCGTATTGCTAATAAAGATATATTACTTACTTACATTAAAAGAGGAAATGTAAAAATTAGGAGTAGAACTGTCATATACCATTCATGTGGGTCAATAGAAGTCCTAGACAAACATCCAATTTTATTATTTGCCATGGACAGTATGACAATAGTGCATCACTATTACACAGAAAATTTTATATTATTTTTGTAGTGGAATGAAATGCATCACTTTCACACATTTGCATTTACATTTTGTCTATATTAGTCAATAAAACTTTTTAGATAACAGGTTGCTTTCGAATTGTCATTTTGTTATTAATTACATTTGAATCATTCACGGAAAAAAAATTAACGCCAATGGTGCTTCTAAAATTTTGCAACTAACCTAACATATGATAACTAACGCAAATCTGCCACAAGAATTACTGCAAATATTTAGAAATATTGTTGGAGAACTTATAGCTACAATTTACAGTAATGTCATTTTATTTTGGTATACAAATTAAAGCATTTTTTAAAATAAACTGTTGTAAGTTTTCTAGATGTCTGTTCAATCACTTGCATGTAAAACTGGGGCAAAAATATTACTATATAAGCACAAAAAAACATGTAATTTTTATTATTTTATACCACAAAATATATGGGCCTGACCTTGTAAAGTCAGCCACGATGATATAAGGTGGACGCGTGCATTTCGGACAGGGAAGGGAATTTCATTGCATTTTATAGGTTTTATTCGTTCTATTTTATTGAAGCAGATGCAGATGTATGTATAACCATACAATTTAACATAGCAATAAGCAAAAGTTTCTTGATAATCGATTCATTACTTGAAAAAATTGGGTTTGAGTGTTATAAGTGCATATTTGAAGGTAAGTCGCTTTATAATTATTATAGAATTGAATCGTGACTGTTTTAAGACTTATAAACTTTCTGTATTGGACGGAAAAGCTGTATATTGCCAATTGCATGTTTAACAAATACTTTTGTGTTTCTTTTTAAACGAATAAGTTATACAATATGCCTAAATTGTTCACTTTCCTTAATTTTCAAATATTTATTAATTTACTGTTACATATATCTAGGATAAGTACTAGAAAAACATTTTATCTTAAATTGCAGTTGGGTTTATTGTTTAGATTATCAGCTGCCACAGGCATTTCTCATCTGTTTGCATAGTAGAGTACATACCTTATCCATTTCTTTTAAACACGTATTGTACAAATGGAATTCTAAAATATTTTTTCATGTTTAATACTTGTTATATTGTATCAACAAATTTCTAAGAAAATTTACCCACTTCTAATTATATCTATTTACTTATAAAAAATAATGTAATTGGTTTACTCCTATTATACGAATACATACTTTTAAAACTATGTAAATTTTGATAAAACGGATTATGCTAACATGATGAAAAGTATTGATAAATATGAACTTGTGAACGAAATTGAGACTGTGTTTTTACATCTATTGCATGCCATATGTGAAAAATTATACAGATAAGAAACCAAAAGCTGACCAAGGAAAACTATATAGTACCTACCAATACTTGAGAAAATTGTACACAAATTTTAAATTATTAAAGGATATTTCATGTGAAAACAAAACAGATCTATTTGTCAAGTTTTTATTAAACTAAAACCGGCAGCAATTTCTGATGAAAATATATTTGTTGACAAAGAAGAGGATAAGCAGTGGTTAAAAAATAACTTATCCACAAAATGAAGTCGAAGAAAATGGAAAAGCTGATCTTCTGAAAGAGTTAAAATTAATATAAATGTAATCGATTTATATTTTAAGTCATTTCCGGGTTTAATGGAACCACTGGGATATAGATTTGCAAGAATTTTTAGGGTAGTCATCTATTTTTTTTTTAATAAAATTACTGAATTAGTGACAATTTGTGTTTTTCCTTTCAGTTATTAATCGATTTTGAGAATTTGTATGAAACTAAAGTAAATTGTTTGTACTAAAAAAACCTAGTTGCTCAGAAAATATTCTCAATGTAGCAGGATGTAACCAAGCCACATACATAGCAATTATATTACAGGAATACGGCAAATCTGATGGTAGGTAAAAATGAGGTTTATTAAACAGAAAAATGTAACTTTATCCTTAATTTTAGGTACCAAAAAATTATTTGCTTTTAAAATACTACCATTAGTTTTATATGGCACGAAAATAAAGAGTAAGAATGATGGTTTGTATTGGAAGCCGTCCAATGTTGAATCTCAAAATGCGTTCATTTTAATGGTAAATGATCCTTCCGATAATCATCAATATATTGGATATATGTTGTCAAAAACGTTTTTGTTCTGCACTTGTTCGTATTGCAAAATCAATTATATAATATTTGAAAATGTACTGAGGCGAGTGTAAGATCTTATTCTTTATAGATGATTCCAGTCTAATATAGGCCAATCTAGGTGGTCGAGCAGTTGGAGAATAACCACTGTATATATGTATCTTTATTAGGGTTGTCGAAATGTTAACTTGTTACATAGAACAAGAAAATTCCTTATGTGACATTATTAGTTTACATGTTTTTAGTGCTTTTTTATTTTAAATTTCACAGGTTTACTATATATTAAGAGATTGTTTTATTTAATCATCATTGTAATATTTAAGAATCAAAAACTAAAAATAAATATAAATAAAGTTTGATATATTTGATAAATATGTTTTATTTTATTTTGAATGTATATATAATGTAGTAGGTATTTCAGTATATTGTGGTAGATATTTCAGTAATATTACTGACATGTTTCCCGTTATAATACCGAAATATTTATTACAATATTACCTGCATCTATACTACAGTATTATCGAAATATTTACAACAATATTACTGGCATATTAACCACAATATTACTGAAATATTTACTGCAATATTACTGACATATATACTGCAGTTTTACCGAAATATTTCCTAGAGTATTATCGAAATAATTACTGCAATATTACCCTAACGTTTATTATAATATTATCGAGACATTTACTACAATATTACCGAAATATTTACTAGAATATAAAACATGTTTTCTTGACAACATTGCTAGAGGAAAGATGTTAAAAATCGGACGCAAAAATGTAGCAACCTTACTTGCAAGGTGCAATAATCCCTATATTTATGGTAACTTCCATGGTGTCGCTCTATAATTGCAATACTTACTATGGCATATTCTTTTCCATGTTGGCGTTAAGCCAAGAGTATTATTACTTTTACTACATTTCTTATACCTACATACATTAGTCATGTGCCGAACTCTTTTGGAGTATTTGCTTTAGTGTTTATAGTTATCTCTCTCTCTCTCTCTCTTAGTAATGCAACTTTTGTTAATCGTTTTATTCTACATTGAAATGTCTGATTATCGAGCTTACAAACAAGTTCAATAGTAGCGAACTCCAATTTATGCACCCCTGCGTTGTAATGCTGTGTTAGCAATTAAGCATACAAGCTATATTATTTGCTGTAGTAGAAATAAGCCGTGCTTTGTGTCGCTTATATTTAAGGTAAAAGTGTAAGATTAGATGAAAACGAGAGAAAACGTATTAGTTAAGAAAATGGTGATATTTCTTATGAACTCTTAAATCAATAATTTAAGTAGTCAACTATGCTATGCTTACTATGTTTTATGACATCATATGTAAGATATATATGTAATTTGTACCCACACACGAATTAGAAAATAAATGGAAGCTGTTACTGTATTAGTATTCCACATCAAATATCCTCTTCTGCATTCTATTTTCCTATGCTTCGTTCGCTAGCGAGGGCATGCAATAAATATATGTGTGTACGTAAACACAGTTCCCATATAATGCTTTTACTGAACGTACCTGTAGTATATTAATTTTTTTCGTATATAAATATGATAGAATATCTTCAATGTGATCATTAGTTTAGTAATTCGTCTTATATTCATAACACTGTTGCATTTTAAAATCATGTATGTAAAGTAAATTACCACCAACATTTTAAAGCAGCTGAGAATTTGACTCTTCGCTGAAGTGAACTTCTATTCCCATTATAACGATTTCTCGAGGAAAATTAGATTCATAAATATAAAGTTTGATACTGATATATTTTACCATTTGACCGCTATCTTAGTCATAGACACACACAGAGATACATTTTTTAAGAACCACTTTTTCGGAATTAGGAAACTTCAAAATGTGGACACTTCACAATACTTCCTTATACAGTGTGTCCCCGGATCGACTATAAAAGAGGAAAAAAAATAATTTTTGATTTCTCAGAAAATTTCAATCTTGATGATTTACTCTGCTTGTTTTCAAACCCCCAAAACACAAATTACTTTTTATTTCACTCGAACGGTTCTCGAGATAATATCATTTTCTTGCTAGAAAATATACAAGTTTTATTTAATAAATTTAACAAATAATGGTTAAATAAAATAAAACTCTCAAAAAACTAAAGTATTAATTTTTTATTCAAACAATGCTCCTCCTTTTTCTGCAGAGATTTCAATGCGAGCTCTAAATTCATTGAAACTTCGTCTTATTTCTAAGATTGATAAGGTCTGGACGGCATTTTGTATCGTATTTTTTAATTGCTCTTCATCATTTTCTAGTGGCTCACTGTACACAATTTGCTTTAAACGACCCCACAGATTTCATTACTGTAAGATCAGGACTTCTCGGTGGCCATAAAATGGGACCATTTCTTCCTATCCAGTTATCATGGAATCTGTATTGAGTCACTGGCGAACAATGCCGGCATAATGAGCAGGGCACTCATCGTGCTGGTAAAACATTTCCATTTGGTAGTTTAACAGCAATTCATCCAGTTCATTATTTAAAACATTTTGCAGCATTTCCAAATATAAATTACGGTTTAAATTTTGATCAAAAAAATATGGGCCAATAATGCCATGCTGCTAAACCGCACACCACACATTAACTTTTTTTAAATATTGTCTGCGACAAGTAATTCTAAAGTTTGGATTCGTCTCATTCCAGTACCTGCAATGGTGAGACGAAACGACTCCGTTAGTTGAAAAGGTTGATTCATCGGAGAACATAATTCGTTTATGAAAATTTGAATCTTCCAAAACTCTGTAGCTCATTTCTAAACAAAAATCCATACTTAAAGACAACCTTGGGGCTTCTCTTATGGAATGAACGGCGACAACTGAAGCAGCATCGTCTTTATCGAACAATTTCTTTGACTTCTTAATGTTGAAAACCGAGCCAAAGGAATCTGGTCACCATGTTTTTTACTCTGGAATTTGAAATGGGAACTTCCGGGTATTTTTGGTTGAATTTTCTCATAACAACTCGGTAGCATTCTTCCACAGTTCCGTAACATTGAATTAGGTAAATTCTTTGTTGTAAAGTCAATATTATAGCATAAATACTCTTCAAATTAGCGGAGATTTAATTTGTAGTTATACTAACTTATTAGATTTGTCAACTGCTGTCAGTTGTATTTTGCAATGAAATCCGCCTACTAGAGTTACTTCAAAAAATTACGAATTAAAACTTTTTTCTACAAACACCGTTAAAAGTTGACATTTTGACACGGCTAACTTCACTTAAAAATGCGATTTTATAGCGTAGCGTGTTAGAAAGGCTAGTGTTAAAAGTAAATGACAGTTTGTCAAAAATGACAACATTTCAAATGATTTTTATTACAATGACAATTATGTATATTCTTTGGATAATTAATATTAAATGTAAAGTTTGTGCAATTGGAGATATTTATTCCATGTGTTTCTGTACTTGCAGAATTATTATTTGCAGACATATAGTTCATAGGAACTAAAATATCATGATTTAAATTATCATTTGCAATAGAATTATTAGATAGATCTGGGAAGATGGAGTAAGCAATTTTGTTTTTATTTTCTAGAGAATCCTCTAGGTAACCCTCGGCAACGGTGGAACTCTTCCAGCCTCCATGTCGCTTAATTGAGCACCAGCTTGCACCAGAATCTGCTAGCAAAGTAGCAGATGAACGTCGGAAGCAATGTCCCGTATAAGATTCTGGATTCGGCAATTTCAAAAACATTGCGGTAATTGCAGGCATCTTGCCAAACGAATTTATTCCAGCCGCATGACTTGTGCATTTATTATTAGCGTATTTAATAAATAAATGTCGATGTTTTATATTAGATGGACGTAATGCTTTGTATTTGCGATACAAGTTTATATATGAGCCAATAACGGTAAATATTCTTTGAGTATTGGTTTTAGTATCTGGTATAGTAACTACTAACACATTTCCTCTATCTTTAATATCATCCACAGTCATACGGCATAACTCTTCCCGGCGACAAGCGCCAAATATACCCATAAAAACAGCTACTTTGAACATCATATATTTTTCATCTGATGCTTCAGAAATAAATCTATCAATTTCTTGTCTTGTCAATATTTTTCATTTTCTTGGTCGGTAACCTTCTTCTGTCCGTTTCAAAAATGCAGTAAGTTTATAATATTTACTAATATCAAGGTTGTCTTTTATATTTAGCAAGTTTTATCAACGAAAAATGTGACCAAAGAGTAGAAGATTTCCAAATTTTACACCTTTCTTTAAAATATGCTAGTAGAACATTTTCGCAAAATTTACCTGTCACATTATTCCATCTACACCATTCCATAAACCTTTTGTACGCAAGCAATTTCATATTGTTGCCTAGATTTTGTAGGCAACAAATCTAATATCGCTTTATCAGCGGCTTCAATTATTGCACTCGGTATTACTTCATTTTCTTTATTAATACACGAACTCATCTTTTGTACAAATTGTGACAAATTAATTTGACGTAATTTAACGGTTGCGTCCAGTTGTGTCAAAACGTATTCATGAGCTGACAGATTTGGTCAGTGGAGTTTCATTATATTTTATAATAAAAATTGTGTTTGTAGAAAAAATATTGTACGATACACGTATTAAAAATGCTATTTTATATCACTCGTAAAATGCGACGCGAGCATTAGCGAGTGTCGCAAACTTTTACTCGTGAAATAAAATGGCACTTTTAACACTTGTATCGTAAATAACTATTAAGTCCAAATTTTGAAGAAAAATGATATTATCTCGAGAACCGTTCGAGTTAAATAAAAAGTTATTTGTGTTTTGGTGGTTTGAAAACAAGCAGAGTAAAACATCAAGAGTGAAGTTTTCTGAGAAATCAAAAATATTTTTTTTTCCTCTATAAAAGTCGATCCGGGGACATACTGTATACGTGTAAGAATGTAAAAGACGTGCACAAATCTCTAGGGCGAAAGAAATTATAAAAGCAACGACCGATTACCAGTTATTATTAGAGTTGCACTGATTAAAAAAAAATATCTAAAATACGTATATAAAGGTGCACCTGTTAGGAATAAATAGTTTATAAACTTGTATAAATGATGAAATAGTTTCGCTAGACAGAAATAGAAAAAAAAATATTCCAGGATGTTAAATCACAAGGATAATTTTATTAGAAACGTAGTCAATAAAATATTATTTTTAACTTGTAAATAATCTTTTGCTCTATGTCATAACAAATAATATTATTTCGAAATTTATAATAATTAGAGTAATAGGGTGGGTTGTTTATATTTCAAAAGCTCTTTATATATTACGAAGTTCTTTGATGATATAGAAATATCGGTATAATTAAATAATTTTAATTCATATTCATTGATGTATTTTAAACAGTTTCACATTTGAACAATAAAATGACGATATTTGGTAATGTTTATGTTTCTATAAAGTTTTGTCAGAGATATTAATGGTTTGCCCTTCTCTGGTGTGCTTGGTGTAGTCGCTGAATAATTGTTGAGACTGAAACAAGAAAAGGACAAGAGATACGTTTCAAGCACCAACAGCACTATTTCTTATGGAAACAAGCAAGTCTTCCCTTTACACTAATGATACCGTTTATAAAGGTTTTCGAATTTACAACCTTCACAAAGGTTTAATTTTGCACTGTTTAATTTATCATTCAGTAAAATATAAGATGAACACAATCAAAAATTATTTGAACTGTTAAAAGTATGAGATGTTCTCTAATTAAAGAAATCTGTATTTGCTTTGATTCTCATTTCGAACGAGGGCAGCCGAATGTCGATCTGCTACTTCTGCAGATGTGTCAGTAAATAGTAGTTTGTACAAAACTGTAGGAAAAGAATTCATTTGTTCGTCAATTGTGATAGATATAATAGATTTTCTTAATTAGAGAACATCTCATGCATACTTCTTATCTCCTTCTTTTTGTTGGCTTCAAGTCAGGCTATTGCCTCTTACTCATAATCTTAGTGAGATAAATCTGATTTCGGGGATTAATTAGTTGCAAGCACAAAAACTTTTTAATCGTCTGATGCGATCGCCTACCTGGGGTGTTTGTGTCTCCATGGTACACGAGGATCGTAATTCATTGCTCTTTCTAAGTCTGCGATGGAATGGTCGATCATTCTATCGAGGAATTTCTGAGGGAGTTCTTTTATATAGTTATCTATTGTTAGAGTGTTGCTGTTTGAATGCGTTTGTTTGTTCCTCATGTACCATGGAACTTTTAGTACCATTCGGTACATCAGAAGCATAAGGGTCCATGTCCATTAATGACACTTTTGAGATATCAGAAAAAACCTAATCGCAGAATGTCATAAAAGCGATGAGATGTCTTATAAATGTTTAATTTCAATTGGTGAGTAAAAAAACGTACATGAGAATAGCTAGTTATTGTATTAATGATGGCATTTAATTAAAACCTCACAATCTTTTTGTTACTTTTTAAAGAATTAAAACAAATGGACATGGTTCCTTATGCTTCTAATCAAAATAATAAAGAAAATAAGTCAAACAATATCTTTATTACATAATATTAATATTGAAATATTGAAATAATATGAAATACTTGAAATAATTCAGTGCTAGTCGAGGTGCTAGTTGAAAATAATTTCTTCATCTGGAGCCATTGTAACTGCTGCACTATGGGGAAGAGTTTGATAATAACGGTGGTACTCAGCTGGTATCCATTGAAGCAAGGTTTGCAAATTGTTATATTTTAATGAATTTATCGGTCGTAGTGCATCTCTTGCAGGAGGTAAATCTTCAGGAAAAGATAGCTCTTGTCTTCTTTTTCTGCGGATGTTCAGTTCTTTAAAATCGAGATCACTAAAAGACGTCTTATAAAACAAAGTTCCGAGAGAATCAGATCTGACTTGTAGCCAAACTGCTTTGGAGATTTGAAAATTTTCACCATTCACATTAATTTTTCTTATCACAAAAGGCGAAGAAGTGGATTTACAGAGTACACTAAAATCCTTGAAATCCGGCACTTGCATTGAATGAACGTGAATTGGATTTTTAATTCGACATGTCCGTACTAAATGCTCCCAGTCTCTTGGTATCACAATTTCAAAGTTACTGAAACGCTTTTTTGTCCTTTCAATTACCGAATGGACAGCGTCTACCTCCATATGAGTGTGGCCTTTCAATAGAAATTTATGATTGATTTCCTTTAAATGTGGAAATTTTTTTAACATCCACGAATAGGTTAACACAATGCCCATGTTTCTATTTTGTCCAGTGCAGTTGTCCGACCAAATGGTCAAAATTTCCGTTTCTGGTTGAAGGTGTTCTGTAGCCCATTTTAAAATGCAAGAACCAACTTCATTGCTGCCTCTACCACCTTTAGTCTCATCCCACATCATGGCATATGATTTGCCAATAGTATCATTATGAATGGTTTCATTCAGAACCCACAATTTTCTGAGGTAAAAAGATTTATCATTGGTTAGTGATGGAACTGGAAGACATTTCTGCATATCCATTGTAATCACATTCTCTTTTTCTTTATTTTCTTTTCCACGTATCTTGTCTTCACTTTTTTGCTTATATCGTTGCGTCGCCTCTTCTAAATGCTTTTCTTTTTCTTCTTTTATTTTAATTTGCTTTTCTGGATCATTATTTTCCTTAATTTTAATTGTGAAATAGTCACAATCATCGCATGTGTCGTTATACGGAAGATGAAAACTCATATTGTATTCTTCGTTGAATATTTTTCTATATAACCATTCTTTTCCACGCTCAGCTTTATCTATACCATTCTCTTCACAGTCTTTTAGACTCTTTTAGCTCAGGGCCTAAATAGGTCTTTTTAGATTTTTCCCTTGAATAATGATTTTCATAAGTAGGAAATTTTAAGATATGATCCTTAATTGATTGGATGATTTCGGGCTTCGTTTTATTGGCCGGGGTATGCCTCCCTCGTTGGTCAGGAGCAACCATATTTCCTGCAGAACTAGCGACTTTGTGCAGTGTGACGTGTAAAAATTTTCCACTTATTGACAATGTATTAAGAAACATCTTCTTACAAACTTTTATTTTTTTATTGTTCACACACAGGTGGAAAATTCTGCTGCTGTTTCTTATTCCTTCACGAACACCAGTTCTGGGTCTTTTTCTTTGTGTAGATTTCACGTCAACCAGCATTGCCACATATTGCCTCCTTTGGTCCCATGACGTTTTTTCCCAAAAATATTTGTGAATTCGACTTCTTTCGTTGTTTGTAATTTTTTCACGGCATTTCATTTTGCAGTTGCAAGGCTTCTTCAAACTTCTCGCACTTACAGTTTTTTTAGAAGCTGCAGATACATAACTTTCACCCTTAAGTCTTCCATATTTTGCAATTGACCTTTTCCATAAATGTACATTTTTCTTTCGCTTTTTCCCTTTGTTATTTGAGGTACTTGTAATGTTTTCGCTACTATTATTTTCATCATTTTCGACTTCTAAACCATTTGAATATTCCAATTCTTGTTGGTTATTAATTTGAAAATTGTCACTATCAGAATCAGAATAGTCTACTAATTTCCATTCTGCTGCAGAGTTTCGGCTATTTGTTTCAATATTAGAAGATCTTGACAACATTTTATAACACAAACAACATTAACGTAAATTTGAAAGAATGTGACGTTTACAGAGATTTCAGCTGTCATCATAAATACACCTACGCCGACTTGGATATTATGTATAACCTCAAAATCAAATTTCAAAGAAATGTTCATGTTAATGAGAAATTAAGGCTGTATGACACTATTCAGTTTAATTTGAATAAAATTATTGTATAAACATGACAAAGACAAACTAAGGTATTAAAAATTTATTGATCCAGATCGAGGTCCTGTCTCATTTTATTAAAATAATACCTATATCATGCCTGTTTAATATGAAATTTAAATTAAATAAATATGAATGCAGCTTTAAAGCACCTTTGTTTTTTATATTACATTGGCGAAATACCATTTTAATGTGAAATTAAAATTTAATCACAACTAAAAAAATGTTCTGCTGCAATTCTCGAAATGTTTAAATGCAAGATGGACTTAGATCCTTATGCCTTGGAAAACAATGGGACATGGTTCCGTAAAAAAAAATCTATTAATGAAGCTAACGCATTTTTTGGACTTTTTTTATAGAATACTAATAAAAAATAATTTTCTGATGACAGCAGTGCAGTTCGTTCATTTTTGTTAAAAAGTGGACTTGGACCCTTATGCTTCTGATGTACCGCATTCTTAGTGTTATATTTTGTATCACTTGAAGCGTTTATCCAGATTGGCGCTGCGTAGGTCATTATGGATCTTATCACCTGCTTATACAGGGTGTAGATAAAGTCTGGAACAAAATTAATATTTCTGTTATCTCGATTTGATGGAAAAACCCTGAAATAGGTCGATTTTGTTTTTATCCCATGCACTTTATAACATCGTGAATTTAATTCTGTCGTCATCTGGTTGCGCGCGGGCGTGACGTCATTAGTTTTTTCAAATGGTAACCCGCCACATTTATTACCCCTTGTCGTTAGGTATTCCATTGTGCATGCAACGGTATAAAAAGTTTGGTACCTTACATAACAATTTTTGGGAGAAAAATGCTTTCGAATTTCAAAAAATTAAAATTTTATTTCTAATGAAAAACAAATCAAAAATTATTTTAAAAAATCAGATAAATTATAATCCGAGGTTTATCTTGGATTGTCGTCAAACAAGACACCAAAAAAATGTCAACGGAAGTGTTCAAATTGTCCGCCATTGGCCATTTGACACTGGCCGAGACGGACGTACACGCTTTCTACGACACGTCATATTGACAGTTCATTACTTGGTGTTTGAACTTATCCATTCACAATACTTGCTCCATGGGTAGTGTTGAACGTGCATTGCGAAAATGGCGAATTTGAGCGAAAAAGAGCGGATTCAAATTCTCATTATTGTTGGTTGTGGTGATAAAATACGTAGCCATGAAGAAGCCTGTCAGTTTTTCAATGCAGAAAATCCAAACCGCGCACCGATTTCGCGGTCATCGGTGAGCAAAATTGTCGCAAAATTTGCTGAAACTGTTAGTGTAAAAGACAGGGCTCGTCAAGGTCGACCAAGAATTGAGGAAGATAGAAGGGTCAATATTCTCTTGGAACTTCAGGACAACCCCCACACTTCAACAAGGAACATTGCCAGGGATCATGCAGTCGATTTTACCACAGTAGCCAAATTGCTGAAGAAGGAAAAACTTCATCCGTACAAAATCAATCGGGTTCAGGAACTGAATGAAGATGACTTCGACCGCCGACTCGAGTTCTGTGAACAAATCATGCTACGGTGCAATGAGAATCCCGGATTTGTCAACAATGTGGTTTTTAGTGACGAAGCAACTTTTACCTTGGACGGTGAAGTGAATCGCCACAATTGTAGGTACTGGTCGGGCGAAAATCCTCGATGGGTTCGAGAGGAGCACACCCAACACCGGCAAAAAAGTTAATGTATGGGCGGGAATAGTGGGAGATCGCATTGTGGGGCCTTTCTTTCTGGACAGAAATTTAAACGCTGAAACATACTTACATTTCCTAAGATTTACGCTAGTGCCAACATTGGTAGAATTATTTCCGGATGAAAACACCCCCGACAATCCTCACCCCAGAATCTGGTTTCAACAAGATGGAGCACCTCCACATTTTGGCTGGCGTGTTCGGAGTTACCTCGACGAAATTTTCCCCGGGAGATGGATCGGACGAAGGGGAACAATTGAATGGCCTGCCCGTTCGCCAGATCTCACACCACTTGATTTTTTTCTATGGGGTCATGTGAAATCAAAGGTGTACACCAATAAGCCAAATAACTTGGATGATCTGAAACATCGTATCCGCGAGGAAATGCGAAATATTGGTGCAGAGACAATACGACGTGTCGTAGAAAGCGTGTACGTCCGTCTCGGCCAGTGTCAAATGGCCAATGGCGGACAATTTGAACACTTCCGTTGACATTTTTTTGGTGTCTTGTTTGAAGACAATCCAAGATAAATTTCGGATTATAATTTATCTGATTTTGTAAAATAATTTTTGATTAGTTTTTCATTAGAAATAGAATTTTAATTTTTTGAAATTCGAAAGCATTTTTCTCCCAAAAATTGTTATGTAAGGTACCAAACTTTTTATACCGTTGCATGCACAATGGAATACCTAACGACAAGGGGTAATAAATGTGGCGGGTTACCATTTGAAAAAACTAATGACGTCACGCCCGTGCGCAACCAGATGACGACAGAATTAAATTCACGATGTTATATAGTGCACTGGATAAAAACAAAATCGACCTGTTTCAGGGTTTTTCCAACAAACCGAAGATAAGAGAAATATTAATTTTGTTCCAGACTTTATCTACACCCTGTATATATGACAAATTGATATTTTGGGTTATTTACCGCGTTAATTCAAATCAAGTCAACATATACGAAATAATTCGTATATGCATAAGTGATATGAAATGTAATGCATATCTACACCACCAATTGCTGGCATTGCAAATATCAACGTGTAGACAGCTGTTTTGATCTAACCTCGATCTCGTCAGTACACGAAGGTGATATTTGCAATGTCAGACAAACTTGGAATTCCTTGATATACTCGATTTGGGTACGATATACTAGATGTTCTACTGAGGGTTAACATTTCCTTGCGTTCTTGATCTTGGATCACAGATGCCGCTGGGAGTCTCTCTCATAGGCATTTGGTACCCAAATCGAGTATATCAAGGAATTCCAAGTTTGTCTGACATTGCAAATATCACCTTCGTGTACTGACGAGATCGAGGTTAGATCGAAACAGCTGTCTACACGTTGATATTTGCAATGCCAGCAATTAGTGGAGTAGATATGCATTACATTTCATATCACTTATGCATATACGAATTATTTCGTATATATAGGTACACTTGATTTGAATTAACGCGGTAAATAACCCAAAATATCAATTTGTCATCACTTAGCCGCGAAAACGTCATTTTTGATATGTATATATATACATGCGTCCGAACCGACTCAGAAGCGTATCGGAAAATCTCTCCGTCGAGGAACCCTTTAAAGTTGTTCGTACACCCACCCGATTATATTTCGCGGACTGTGTTGCGTTCGCTAATTGGTAACTTTGCGGACGGTTAACCAAAAAATTTGTTGTGTGTGTATGAGACATTATCTCTATAATAATATAATATAATATTTCGCACTCAGGTAAGTTTTAGCATTTTTATTAAAATGATGTGGATGACTCGGAAACAGATCAGTATATTCCGGGTGTTAAATAACGTCCACACGCATTTACTATAATTTGTATACCAATGCAAAACAGAAACGTTGAGAATAGAGCATTGCTTTAATTGCTCATTATATACGAATTTATAAGCATCTAATTCTTTTCTGTTACACAGGATGGATGAAGAAAATCAAATCGATGACAAATTAAAACGAAAAAGGGAATTGTCTAATGCGCGTGTGAAGAAATATCGTCAAAAGAAGCACACGAAATCTCAACAACTGAATTTGTCGATGCAAGATGGCCCTAATGTAATATAGAACGAAAAAAAAAGTTGAATTTCGTATTATAACCTCGCCTTGATGAAGTTTTCACTTCTGCCGTTTGGTTTTAAGCACACCCATTTTCTTGTTTCTGAAGCGTATTCTCTCGAGGAACAGATTTGTTTAACATAGACGTTGAGTTATTAAAATGTGTACTTCTACACACATACAGAGAGAGTGAGTGAGAGGGAGGGAGAAATAGGTCCTATGTAAACGGTTTTCAAGTAATTTCACAAATAAAATATTTCTTATACAAAAATCTATGTCATTTGCGCAGCCTTGTACAATATCGTAAGACCTTTTCTTACAGACTCGTTAGCATCACTTTATATCGGGATAGTTAAATTTAAATGAATGAATGGAAATAAGCAAACACATAATTCTCATTTCAAAATGTTAAAAGTAGTAAGTACCGACTGGCCCATCGTAATAACAACCGCCCACACGTTAATTAGTTCCAATGATTGACTACCTCGAGCAGACAAATATATACGGAGAAAACGTCAGTTCCGTCAAAAACACAAAATTATAAAACGGGAATCCGGACTATATACGTTTTACAAAAAGAGTGTCTCATTCAAAATGTTTATAACCGAAAACCACGACGCGGGACAGTTCAAGCAATAGCGCGGTGTTAAGTTCTAACGTCTCATCTCTCTGCTACCATAATTACCTCTATCCGTTTTAACTCCTCTAATTTCACAAATTAGGTTAGCCATAATAAAGAGAGACCTGGGCATTAAATGGTGGTACTTATTGTTTTAGAATAAGAAGGAGATGAATAACACGCTGCATGAGAGATGTCAGATCAGTACTGCACAATAACGTTAAGGGAACAGTCGTCGCTGTTCTACGCATACGTACATACAGTAGCTAGGAAATGAATTTCAAGTTTGTATAGTTCGGTGTGAGAAATGTGATTGCGACGTCGTTAATAACTTCTGTCAATATTTTTCAGTCACGTGCGAAGGGAGGACGACTACGCGAGGAACTCTTGGTGGAAAAGGAGAACGATGATGGAAAAACGACTTGTAGTAGTAACCTCAATCACTACGATCGTTATGCTGTCCCTGCTCGTTACGTTGCTCGTCTTACATTCAGGTCAGTAAATAAAAACATACCAGATACAAACGCACAGAGCTCACGATGATTTTCTTTGATCTGGTTTCGAATCTGAAAAGCCCGAATGATTTTTATCAACTCACGTTCGGCAAAAATAAGATAAGGCTGCCTGTGAAAGGTTTAACTACATTTTATTCGGAAAGACTCTCCATTATGGTAATTTCGGAGTAAACACGACATTTGATTAAATGTTTTTAATACAATAACAAGAATTCTTGAATTCTTGAACAGTGGACAGAACGGATTGATTGAAATTCTGTTCTCCCTCTAGATGCGTTCCAGAACACCTTTTTATATATACCAGAAAGCTGTTGTTAAATCTATTGAACTGTTATGTATAACGTCAAGTTATTTTTAATACGTGTGATGTACATTAAATATATCATTATTTTTCTTTACATTTTCAATTTAAAAACAAAAATTAATGTTTCATTTGTATTATTGAAGAACTAAGAACAACTATGTGACAGTTATATATTTTTTTTATTTGAAAATATTCAAATGTATGAATATACCGGGTGTCTGTTTAAGCTCGGCCACCGGCCATATCTCGGCAACCGTTTATCGTACAACCTGGCGGAAAAAATCTTGATAGTAAAATGGACGACGGGAATTACAACAAAAATGTTTTTAAGTTTCCAAAATGATCGCAAAGGGGCACAGTTCTCAAGATAAATTAAAAATTCGATAATTTTTTATTAAATCCTAGATTAAGATAGATTAAAAATTGTACTTGCAAAATTTGTAGACGTTTTTATACAACTTTCATTTGAAACTTTTTGATCTCTCTCATACGAAGGGGAGAGTGGAGGGGGTATGTCTGCGTACAAAGGTATGTATAATTGTGATTTACCCCAACGGATATTAATGTTTCTGGTCTCATTAGATAGACAATTTTACAAGGAATTGAAGGATATGTAGCACGAAATTATGTGGTTTTTAAAGAAAATAACAGGGGGCGCTGTTCCCAATGTATGTATATTACTTGCTTTTTCTTTAGAATTATTAATGGAACGGTACATTTTTAATATCGTAATATTGAAGCACATAAAAAACTGAAGAGAGTGATGAAAACCGGAAGTTCTAACTTTTTTTCTTGACGAAGATATAGTCATACGAAGACAGTCCAAAAAAATAAAGAATTTTAAATATAAATTTATTTATTTATTGTGAGTAATAATTTTATTTTAATTTTAAAAGTGTCACTAGACAATGTATAGTTCGCTTTCACTTGAATTTTCATCGTAGTCTTCCATAAATGTATTTATTTCAATCTTCTCACCGATTTTTTAATACTTGCATATGTTACATTAGATTCTCTTCTTAAAAATGTTTTCAAACTCTCTAACTATTTTTAAATTTCATTTCTTGTCTTTTTAGACATTGAAATAAAATAATAGTATAATAATAATAATATATCTTTATTACCCAACAGATATAGGCAGATCTAATTATAGGAAAACAGCAAAACTAATTTCCATAACTCATGAACTAAGTAGACAATAACGAGAGAAAAACTATAAAATATAATGCATTAGTTATAATCAAATCATATACTCATTAGTAATGAAAGGGTATACAAATTGATATCTAATTCATCCCCGCCTATAACACGAAAGTAAATAAAAGAACCTATTATATACCTAAACATAAATAAGAAAATATTGACCAAGTAATATAAAGAAAAAGAAAATGTACTTAAATCAGAAAGTGCAAAAAAAACAAGAAAAAACTTCAACTTAACAAATGTTCAAAGTGTTCACCTTCATTTTCAATACACACTTGTCGATTAGTAGAGAGAAGAGTTACTTCCATTTTGGAGAGAGCAATTGTTCGGCTTTTTGTGGTAAACTAAGTGTTTTATTCTGCTCCATAAATAAACATCAAAAACATCTGGCAAGGCGAATAAAAACTCAATAATGCCTTCTTTTGGGATAATTTAGGAAATATTGCCCCGAAGCAAGAATGGATTTTCAAAGCATTGAAAATACATTCTGATCATGTCATAAGCTTCAACGTTAGAATACGACATTTTACAAACTTAATAATTATGTGTAGGTGTCCAAAAAGACTTAATTTGCTAAATACGTCCAAAAAGTTTAACTACAAGTGACACTAATATCTTTGCATTTCGATTTTCATGACCTACCTTGGAAATCTCATCATAAAGTAATTTAGTATCACTGTGACTGTGCATGCCATGTTGTATGATGGAAATTTAAAAAAAAAGCAAACTACACCGTTCACTATTATTATTATTTTATTTCAATGTTGGAAAGGATAAGAAATGATATTTAAAAAATAATAGCTAGAGTATTTAAAAACATTTAAAAGGAGAATCTAACGTAACATATGCAATGAATTAAAAAATCGATATAAAGATTGAAATAAATACATTTAGCGAAGAGTATGATGAAATTTCAAGTGAAAACGAAATATGCACTGTCTAGAGGCCCTCTTAAAATTAAAATAAAATTATTGCTCCTAATAAATAAATAAATTTATATTTAAACAGTTTTATTTTTGTGGATTGTCTTCGTATGAATATATCTTCGTCAAGAAAAAAGGTAGCAACTTCCGGTTTTCATCATTCTATTCAGTTTTTTATGTGCTTCAATATTACGATGATAAAAATATACCGTTCCATTTAAAATGTTAAAGAAAAAACAAGCAATATACATACATTGAGAACAGCGCCCCCTGTTATTTTCTTAGACAACCACGTAATTTCGTGCTACATATCCTTCAATTCTTTGTAAAATTCTCTATGTAATGAGCCCAGAAACATTAATATCCTTTGGAGCAAACCAAAATTATACATACTTTTGTACGCAGATATACCCCCTCCACTCTCCCCTTCGTATGAGAGTTAGATCAAAAAGTTTCAAATGAAAGTTGTATAAACACGTCTAAAAATTTTGCTAGTAAAATTTTTAATCTATCTTAATCTAGAATATAACGAAAACTTATCGAATTTTTAATTCATCTTGAGAATTGCGCCCCCTTGCGATCATTTTGGAAACTTAAAAATATTTTTGTTGTAATTTCCGTCGTCCATTTTACCATCAAGTTTCTTCTAACCATAAATTATTTAATTAGATATTTGTATATTATATTTTTGTGATTTTTATTTTTGACATTTTAAATTTTATAAACATCTTTTAATATTGTTCTATTATTATATTTCTTTTTAATATACTTAAACTGTATTCCTATTGTGGCAAAAAACTATGGGTGACAATTCCATTATCTGTCAAATTGAAATAATAGTTTATGAAAAAGTTTAGAAAACATTTTGATATGCTTCACATTTATTTTGAGTACCGTGAATTATTAAGTTGAGAGGCTATATCAACAACGATGTTCAAATAGGAATCACTCAAGCCAAAAAAAAATTAGGTGACTGGTAGACAATCTGCGTAAATATGAAGCTTTCAAAAAGAAAAGTTTCAATTTTTTACCGGACATTTTATGATGGAAGGGTATACTTGTGATATATTGTTGTGTTTAGAAAAAAAAACTTTTTCAGAATCACTCCAAAAACTATGTAGTCTAATTTGAAAAAAAAGTTCCGTAAGGCTAGAAACCAATTTATTGGCCCAATTTATAGTTTATTTACGTTTTAATTTGAGCTTTTAACTTTTATGTTTTTGTGAGACAGCAAGTATCTAATATAATTTAGAAGAATTATAAAAAGGATAATACATAGTTCAGTTGTTACCGTTTTCTCTGTAATTATACTTTTATAACAAACCAACACTTCCTTTCTTATAGTCACATAAATTAAATATTTGAATATTATGCCTTTCAAATCTTTATGTGCAAAATTTTAAAAATATATTTTGATAAAGGTTCTATCTTCATTCTATTAAGTGAAATAAAGCTCAGTTTAATATTCAATCTACTATGTATTTGTTAACTTTTTAAAGAAAATAGCAACAACTTGCAGACTTTAACTTTAATAACATTTCTAAGAATTATTGATAGGTCAAGAATGGTGGATAACTATTTCCAGTTCTGCGGAATAGTAGTCTTACTTAATTTTTTTCAGTTTGATCCCAATTTTTTAATTAAAAACTATTTATGAAACAGATATATCTACTTTTTCCTTAGTGACCTATAAAATAATGGAAAAAAAAATACATCAAAATTACAAAGTCCTTCCCGCCAAGAAAAAGCCGACTCTTAATATTCATACAATTGCTTAAAGAAAATGTACGTATCTTTTTAATTTATCAAATCGACTAATAAAGAAATTACTTAGAAATATGGCGATCGATAAAAGTTAATATGTTGAAATGAATTAGCAGATATAAGAATACATAATATAATGAGAAATATGTTGCTTCAATAATATTTCATTCTATTTCTGGGATAATTCAGAGCAAAATCGTATAGAGAGACTGCCATTCAATTTTATCTAATTAACAAAGTCTCCTTTTATAACACGACTACGATCATGAAGAATAATTGATATAAAACGAAATACATCCGAAGTATTCTATAAGTATTAATATACGAGCTAATCGAACACGTATTATATTTCGTGTATTACATATTCCATCCTAGTTAATTATTTTGGCAAATACAGTAGTGTTATAGAAATCTGTAAAAAGTTAAATTTATTCGACCATTATGTTATGTAACCAATGATTTATATCTCATACAAAGTCTCCAAAGAAAGAGGGATATTTATTCAAATAAAAAAATGTTGCACTGAATATAAAAAATCAATATTTAAATCAACATAACATTGAGTTAAGTAAGATCAGGTGTATGAAAGGGACAGGAAATGTATTCGTACTTTTTAATTGAATAATATAATTTCTTAACTTAAAACAAAAAAGAAGTTTTTAGTTAACTAAATATAAAGTATTTTTTAAATAAAATTCTGGATATCCATTGCAATAATTATACTATATCTTCTTTAAAACACAGATAAGATTCGAATGCAAGGTCTATCTCTTTAAGACGAAAAAGTATACACATGAGAAACAACTGCTTGCTTAAACGTAGTAGCAAAAAGTACATGTTTTGCTTCACTTGTTTTCCTCATTTACTAGATAAGAAACAAATGAAACAAACTAAGTGTATTATTTTTATCTATGTTCAAGTATATCTAGGATATTTTACCAAGAGATATCTGCTACATTCATCAATAAGATAGCAACTGTTTGTTTTAGTTTAGTGTACTAAGTATTCTAGAATCGGAAATTAAGTCAAATTTAAGTATTCATATTTTTTAAAATATAAGCTACTCTGCCCTTCTTAACTAAAATGACTTAACTCAACGTCGACTTATTTTGATATAATAATTTCATGGAATTAACCAAAGCAAAACCACTTTCTTATTACTTTTCTGTCAATTAAATTAAATAAAAACATAAATTGCAGTGTACTATTTATGTTTAAAAAATTCATTATTAGAAAAAACACATTCATATATATTGAATATAAATATCGGAAAGAAGGTAATACTAGGAAAATTCCGATGTAGAGCAACCGAAGACACGTGTTTCAGATTTGTTTGTTATCGCTTATTTACTTCCATACCAATAACAGAACTTAAAACTCTATTAAAAGAACACATTAATAAATGTAACATAGAAGACAAAGAAAAAGCAAAACTAACTGTCTGTCTATGGGCAATCCCCTAGTCCCCCTTTAGCAGAAATTTATATGGCACACTTTGAAAAAAGATGACATCTTTTGTATATTTTTAGGAACTGAAAGACAAGCAAGCGAATAAATAAATTACCTTAATAGAATTAAGAACAAAATACAGTTCACAATAGAAATGGAAAATAACAATCAACTAAATTTCCGAGATATCACAATCATAAAATAAAATAACAAATTAACTTATAACATATACCGTAGTCGACTTATTTTAATTTCTGATACGAAAGTAGAAAGAGGAAAAGAGCGCGACGAAATAAACTAAAGATAAACATAAGCGGGGCTGCCAAGACAGTACACTCGACAAACGTTTCCTATGAAATGTAATGCGTGAGGGTCCCCCGACACTGCGTTGCTCTCCCACCACTGTTAGCAAGCAGACATCGCTGCATATTATAAGGTCATCTTCTGCATGGTATAGAAGTATAAACCGAAATTAAAATTTGACGACTACGGTATAGAAAACCGACATACACAGGCACAATAATACATAGATATTCAAAACAATCCTGGAAAATTAAAATGTCCCCGTTCCATAGCTTCATAGACAGATTAATAAACATACTATTAAGTAAAATAGATTATAATAAAGAATTAAATACAATTAAGATAATAGCAATGAATAACGGATACAATCCAAAAATTATAAATAAAATAATAAAACACAAACATAGAATAAACCTACAAAAATATTTTTACCCCACAATAAAAGAAACGAACACAAAAAAGTGTCATATAATACACTACGTTCCCTCAACAAATAAACAAATTAATAAAATATTAACTAAGAAAGGACTAAAAGTAGTTAACGTAAACAGAAACAATCTAGGTACCATGTTAGGGAATAGCAAAGATAACATTAAAAATTCAGAAAAATCTAGTGTATATAAAATTAATTGTAAATTTTGTGATGTTATCTATATCGGACAAAGTGGAAGAAACATAAAAACAGGATTAAACGAACATATCAAAGTAATAATCCAAAGATCAAAAAACACTGGATTCTCAGAACATTGCATTGATAAGCTGCACTTTCCCGATATGGATAGTTGTAAATTACTCCATAATGTTAATAAAACAGAATACATAAACACACCCTCAAGAATATAATTTAAAAAATAGACACACAAATTTAGTTGAGTAAATTCTTTGAGAATGGTAGAACATACCCAAACAATTGTTAGAAATTTCTAATAAATTAAGTAAAACCAAATGATGTTTTTTAATTTTATCTACGTTAAAGAATTTAATTGAAAGCACTTTCTAGTTCATTATTTAGTTAAAAACCGTTTTGTCGACTTGCGTTTACATACAAACTCCTATATAACTAATATCTACATTAAAACGTACTAAATCTCTAACCAAAAATGTTTAAATAAATTTGTAATCAAATGTTAAAAAATCGTGGACGACAGAAGTAAACATAAACATTTCTTCTAATATTATGTCAATTGTTCCGTAACATAATAATTACTAATTAGTCCATGTATTTGACTTGGCTCCTTTTGTGTTTGTTAACAAAACAGATTTTAAATAGGCGATTAATATAATTGGAACGTTATAAAGAATTACGCTTCAAATTATTAAAAAAAAAGGTTTTGTGTTATATAGTATCTGTTATATATACGATTGTCCTCTTTGTTATGAGAGCTGTGAAGTGATTTGAAATAGAAAAAAGGTAATTACTAACCTTTAAATGATGCAACAATTAACCAATTGCATGCCTGCATATGTTTTGCCATCCACTTACACGAAAAATGTGCAGTTTAATCTAAATAATCTATAAACGTAGTCTAGGAATGTAAAACTAAAAATAAACGGAAAAAATTTTAATGAATTTGGCGTGAAAGAGAAATCCGGTTAGACTGGCATTGGAACATACGATATAAGGACGCACAAATATTACTAAAATTAGAGGACTTACTTTTATCTAAACTTATACCTTGAAAACTGTAAAGCATGTCAGTTGAAGAAAAATATTCCAAAAAAAGGTTTTATTTTAAAGCTGATAACATGCAAGTGGGGCAACCCTAGATATGAGGTAAATTTAAACATAGTACCCTGTAGGCATTCTTGAACCGATACGATTTTAGGTCGACATGATCGATATGCAAACAGAGCCGGATGGTCCATACAAATTTATTGTAAATTATCAAGACAGTTTGATAAAATTTTTGATTTTAACACTGCTTAAAACTAAAACCGCACAAGCAGTAGTAAACAATTTGGTTGACATTTTCTATTTGGTACGTCCACCATTGATATTACAGAACGATACTGGTCGCTAGTTTGCCAAGTCAGTTATTACTGAATCAGATTTAAAATTGTTCATGGTCGACCAAGGCATTCCCACTGTCAAGACTAGTTTGAGAAAACTAAGTACGATATCCAACATGTTAGTTACCTTGGTTGAAGAAAATAACAAATGGTCGGACGGATTGAAATTTATACAGTCAGAAAAAAAAGATAATTTCTTAGAGGAATGGACAGAAGTCCATATGAAGCTATGTTTGGTAATAGGTAGATAAACGATTTAGGTGACACAGATTTATCAAATGATATCGTAAATAATTTATAACGTAAAGAGACTTGGAAGAAGTCATGAAAAGCAGAGATAATGAAGATAATCAAGAGCGAAATTTAAAAAGTAGAGTAAATTGGGAGGAAACTGTACAAATAGTAGATAATGCTACTAAAATGTTATAAGACTCAAATAAACGTTTATGTCCAATGCCAGGAGGCACGAGAACTGAGCCCCTACAAGCAGAATCGCAATTTATTTCGCAATTGCCAGATGGTGCCAACAACATCCTATTGAGAACTGCTGCAAATATGTCATCAAAGGGCTCATATCAAACTTTTCTCTACGATAACATGAGCCTTAATTACAATTTAAAACTTGAAATGTTCGATAGCAATAGAAGAATTTTAAATATGGATCACATTAAAAAAATTAAAATTTAAGCTACTAAAATGTTACAAGACTCAAATAAACTTTTGGTCCATTGCCAGGAGGCACGAGAACTGAGCCCCTACAAGCAGAATCGCAATTTATTTCGCAATTGCCAGATGGTGCCAAGAACATCCTATTGAAAACTGCTGCAAATATATCATCAAAGGGCTCATATCAAACTTTTCTCTATGATAACATGAGCCTTAATTACAATTTAAAACTTCAAATGTTCGATAGCAATAGAAGAATTTTAAATAAGGATCACATTAAAAAAATTAAAATTTAAGCTATTAAAATGTTACAAGACTCAAATAAACGTTTTGGTCCATTGCCAGGAGGCACGAGAACTGAGCCCCTACAAGTAGAATCGCAATTTATTTCGCAATTGCCAGATGGTGCCAAGAACATCCTATTGAGAACTGCTGCAAATATGTCATCAAAGGGCTCATATCAAACTTATCTCCACGATAACATGAGCCTTAATTACAATTTAAAACTTGAAATGTTCGATAGCAATAGAAGAATTTTAAATAAGGATCACATTAAAAAAATTAAAATTTAAGCTACTAAAATATTACAAGACTCAAATAAACGTTTTGGTCCATTGCCAGGAGGCACGAGAACTGAGCCCCTACAAGCAGAATCGCAATTTATTTCGCAATTGCCAGATGGTGCCAAGAACATCCTATTGAGAACTGCTGCAAATATGTCATCAAAGGGCTCATATCAAACTTTTCTCCACGATAACATGAGCCTTAATTACAATTTAAAACTTGAAATGTTCGATAGCAATAGAAGAATTTTAAATAAGGATCACATTAAAAAAATTAAAATTTAAGCTACTAAAATATTACAAGACTCAAATAAACGTTTTGGTCCATTGCCAGAAGGCACGAGAACTGAGTCCCTACAAGCTGAATCGCAATTTATTTCGCAGTTGCCAGATAGTGCCAAGAACGTCCTATTGAGAACTGCTGCAAATATGTCATCAAAGGGCTCATATCAAACTTTTCTCATGTATAACTGCAAAATTCAAATGTAATTCTAAATGCTATGGCTCACTAACTTGCAAAAACAAATAATTCATAGTGAGAATACCATAGTATGTAATTATGTATTTATTCACTGAGGTTGATAAAAATAATTCATAGTTCTCTCATTATGTAATCACATATATTTTTTGTCAAATAAATTCTCTACTGTGAATTTTATTAAGTTGCCTTACAAAATACGGTGAATTTAGTTAAATGGTTTGGTGAATTTTATTAATTCGTCCATAACGCATTGTGAGTAATACGCTTCGCTCAGTGGCCCAAACAATGCGTATAAATTTACCCACAATGCAATCTGAGCATATTGCAAAGTACACAATGCGTTATGGCTATAAACTTCGGTCATTGCTAGAATTCCCCAATTGAGTACAATATGACATATCGAGGCAGTGCTTGGTCCTAAAATAATTGAAATAACTACTAACCCGTGGTCAAAGTTCATTCTACTATTCACAAAATACAATTAATTCTTACATGGGCATATAAATGCATATTTAACTTACTGGCAAGAAGTTATTAAAATCAACATAAAAGAAATATGTGTTTGTCATTTGTTTTAATATATGTCGGAAGTACAAAGTTAATTAGGAAAGTGACATTAAATCGCATTAGCGTTTTCGTGACACAGTTTATTTCAATTTTATGCTGTCATGAACACAAGAATCGCAGGAACTTCTCCAGCAGGCATCTTATTTAGGTATGTACTTGTTTTATATAGTAAACACAATAAGCACTAATCCGTAGTTAGAGCTCTGAAGAAGTATGTATAGAAAAGAACTTTATTGGAAATATACAATTTAAAAACAAACATGGATAAATGTCTACGTATACGAAATAAGAATTAAAATAAATATTTTGCGAATGATGCAGTTAATTTACTACTAAACGTAAATTATTAAGTGACTAAACTCCTTCAATACCGCATAGTAACATCTCTTAGGGATTCAAATGGCGATTATTCTGAACGGTCTTTAATTATAATAATATTAATAATAATAATAATAATACTTTATTGTATACCCAACAGTAAAAAACCAACAAGGGGAACACTGTAATTTACAATCGATGTGCGGATTACAAACAATATAATACAAAAGTTACACATAATAGTTCTTTTTCGCTCAAAAAAATATCATTAAAGTACTTGTTTCCATTACGGCACATTTGATGTAGTGGACTCCTCAGCATGCCATTTGTTCTGCATGTAGAAGTAACAAACGTAACTTGACTTCTGGCAGAAAGACGTGGCACGTTAAAATGAATCAAACCCAATAGATAGGGGCAGTCAATCGTGTTATGCACTGAACTATGTAAAAAGTAGGCACTAGCAATCTCGCGACGTGTGTCCAGTAGAACAAAATTATGCTCCTCCAACAAAACTGCATGGTCGGTATTTCTACAAGGATAAACTCTACTGGCCTTATAGCTCAAGAACTTCAAAAATTGTCTCTGGATGCTCTCCAATTTTAATTTATAGCAGATATAAATTGGATGCCAAACAACAGCAGCATATTCTAGCTTACTACGCACGAGTCAAGAATAAAGAAGTATAATAGTGGCTGCATTAGCAAAATGCCTATTCTTTCTAAGAATAAAACCAAATGTACCAGAGGCAGAAGTGCATACATTAGTGATATGTTTGCCGAAGGATAAATGTCGATCAAATAGCACACCCAAATCCTTTACGTCCTGCACGCAGGCCAATACCTGTCCCCCAATGCTATAATCGAAGTAAATGTTCCAAAATTATCAGAGCAATTAACAAAAATGTTTAATAAATTTAATATAAAAGTACCTCATAGAAATGTTAATTTAAAGTTTATAAATACGAACATTAAATCTAAAACTCCATTTTTCAAAAAACCCACACTGTTTATAGTATTCGTTGTAATAATTATGAAAAAATATATATTAGACAATCAATGCAAATTCTAGAAAAAATGATTAAAGGTCATAAATACTGTAAAAATTCAACGGCATTAAAGAAACATTGTGTAAATTTCAAACACAACTTTGATTTTAATAATACTAAAACTTTAAATACTGAATTTAACAATAAATCCAGATCAATGTTGGAACTCATTCAAATTAAAAAGAATGATTAAGTTTGTGTTAATGACCGTCATGAAATCAATTCACTATCCAAAATTTACTTTTCTGTATTAATATAAACAAAATGTTCCTTTTATTATTAAAAAAAAATCAGTTGATTTATAATTTGTTGAATGTATATAAATTCATTGTATTTAAATTCATGGTGACATTGATATTTTATAATTGAAATATGTCAAAAATATTAACTGACATTTACTTTGAAACGATTTTATTTCTAGAATAATTTTATCGTTTTATATATGTAAGTTGTATTTTTAAATATTATTGTAATTCTTCTAACGCTTTTATACTTATAGTACTTCTTCTTCTGATGAAAACAATATATTAAAGTTGTCGGAACGTTAAGATATTCGTTTTAATCAACAAAGCTTTATTACCAAGATAGTTGAATCTACATATACAGTGTGTATAAGCCAAATGGAATAAATTCATTATTTCGGTTACTGTACATATTTATAAAAAATGCCGAAACATGTCATATTTAATTTATAAATTAACATTCTTCAACGTGAAAATGCGATCCCTACCTTCAACCCCCTTCGAATGACAGGTACAACCCCCATTTTTTTAAATGGGAAATATAGGCTTGTGATATATCGTTGTAAAGGTCTCTTTATTCTCCATTCAAAAATGTTATAATTTTCATGTTTGTTGCAACAATTAAGATAGAATAAAATAAAATCATGTTGTTATCGAAATTCGCTACAATATACTCAAAAAATAAAATTTAATGCAAAATGTAAAGAAAAATTTAAAACGCCAAAAAAAAATATGAATGTCAATGAAGTAGATGTTCAAAATGTTCACCATGAACGTCTTGGCAACATCCTAATCTTAAATAAAACTGTCTTCTAACATTATTTAACATATCAGGCGTGATCGACCTAATCGCAAGAGTTATTCGTTCTCTTAAGTCAGTTAAATCCAAAGGTTTAGTTTTGTATGTACACAATGCTCTTCAAATATCCCCATAAAAAAAATCAAGTAAGGTCAGATCAGGTGATCGCGCTGGCCATTCTATCGATCCTCGCCTTCCTATCCACCGATTGGGAAATATTGCATCGAGGTACTGCCGGACATTGCGTTGGTAATGTGGTGGTGCTCCATCCTGCTGAAACCATATCGTATTCATTGGAACTTGAGGGTTTCCTGGATCAGGATATAAATTTGCCAAAGTTGGAATGACATCATTTTGAAGTAGTGCCAAATAACGATCGCCATTCAAATTGCCCTCAATGAAAAAGGGACCAATGATATGGTTTCCAACAATACTTGCCCAAACATTAACCAGTAGCGGTAATTTTGCCGATTAGCATTACCGCTAAGAGAAAAAGTGCACTCATCAGAAAACATAACGTCTTCTAAATTGATAATATTGTTATCCAGCATGTCCATCATTAGCTCACAAATATAAGTTCTTCTATCAAAATCGTCTTCCATAAGCTCCTGAGTAGATACATTTTATAGGGATGCATTTTATTTTCTTTTAATATGTTTACTATCGATGTATGGCTAACATTTAATGTTGTGGATGCATGTCTACTCGATGTATGTGGGTTTTCCATAAACTCAAGCATCACATCTACTTTGATTTCATCACTCACTGCATTGGCACCTGGTTTTTTTATCTGCCTTACATGACCAAACTCTCGAAACTGCTTCTCTATCTTACTTATTGTTCCTTGAGATATAGGCGGTAAATCAGGAAATTTCTCATGAAATAGGCGGGTTACTTCTTGTTGTGTTCGGGTTCTATCTCCGTAACCAATCATTTGTATGACTGTTATTTTATGCATTTCCGTTAATCTAACCATTTCCCAGAATTGTATTTTACGAAATTCAAACTAAAATTATCAAACTGTCAATATAAATGACAACTTTTAAATACAAAACTATTTACTAAGGCGTTTTAAACAAACTAATGTTGCCACGGAAACTTTTTAAAGTATTTTTAATGGATACCATCTAAAAAGCACATTGGTATGGTTTTTACTCACTTTCTTATTATGAATATTTTTTTTATTTTTTAAGTATATTGTAGCGAATTTCGATAACAACATGATTTTATTTTATTCTATCTTAATTGTTCCAACAAACATGAAAATTATAACATTTTTGAATAGAGAATAAAGAGACCTTTACAACGATATATCACAAGCCTATATTTCCCATTAAAAAAAATGGGGGTTGTACCTGTCATTCGAAGGGGGTTGAAGGTAGGGATCGCATTTTCACGTTGAAGAATGTTAATTTATAAATTAAATATGACATGTTTCGGGATTTTTTATAAATATGTACAGTAACCGAAATAATGAATTTATTCCATTTGGCTTATACACACTGTATGTATATAGTGTTGAAATAAAGTAAGGGATAAAAGCAATAACTTCGTTAACATTTATTTTTTTAAAAAAATCTCGAGGGGGTATAGCGATTTTAACTAAGGGGAATATTTTCATCGCATTTTCAGTTTCTTACGTCATTTGTTTTACATGTTATGACGGCACTCACTTTTTTTTAAATAACAAATCTATTTTTTTTAATTCATTTAGAAAGCACTTTCAATTCCCTCTCCAACGCATACATTTTTTATATGTTACATTTGAAAAAAATTGAGAAGTCTTAAAATTCAAATATTAAAAATTCACTATATTGGCAAAATGAATTTAGTTACCGGTGTATAAAACAAAAAAAACAGTAGTTACGGCTGTCAGAATAAATTAATTTGTCAGTCTTACAATAAAATAAGTGTTTATCTTCTACAAACTATTTATTAATAAAAATGGTACTACTGAGTAATATCCTCATAAAGTTAACGTATGGGCACAAATTATTGGTGACAGAATTCTAAGTCCATCCTTTTTGGTAACAATTTGCGTGGAGACAGACACTTGCAATTTCTGCAGTTCGAGTTGATGCCTACATTAGCTGCTTTATTAGCTGCATTATTTCCTAATGCAAACAGCTCTGACCTACCAAAGAATAGTACACTGCATGTGTCAAATAACATTATCCATAGGGTATCTGTGTATACGTATGTATGTATGTTCGATGTATAGAAACCGCGCTACGACGTATTAGATACATACATATAAACTGGTTCCCTATGGCTAATGGTATTTGACACAATCGGTATGGTTATAACATGATGGTGCTCCGCCTCATTACGCAATTCATGTGCGACGCTACTTGTACCAAGTTCTCCCAAGAGAATGGATAGTTTGAAGAGCTCCGATGGAATGGCCGGCTAGCTCTTCAGATCTGACGCCATTAGATTTCTTTCTATAGAGGTACTTAAAAAGCAAAAGTGTATAAAAATCGACCTAATAATTTAGATCTCAAGCACAGAATTTGTCATTAAACTGGATTAGTATCAGCTCAAACTTCTCAGAATAAGAGAAATGAGTTTTATAATCGTCTTGGGTTTTGTCAGATTATACAGGGTCGTCATTTTTTTTTATATATACAGGGTGTCCAGAAACTCTCCTGACAAACGAAGACCGGAGATTCCCCAGATAATTTTAAGACAATTTAACCCAATTCACCCTAGTCCGAAAATTCTTCCTAAGGTCATAGGCGTCCGTTTTGGGTAGGTAAACGGTTATTTTAACGCATAACTTTTTTGTCTTTAACTTTTAAGCATTTGTGACACTAGATTATTAAATTTTCAGGTATTCTTGTACTAAAAGGTACTCTTACTTTAAGTCGGTAGGATACACCGTTTTCTAGAAAAATCGATTTGAAAATTTTTCGTTTTTTCGTCATTAAAATTCAATTTATTATTTTTTGCACTAGTTCGCTCTGAACTGCCAACAGAAATAAAACCTACGTTTTTAATTGTCAAATTGTTGTCAGTTCGCGAAGTTGAAATGACGAAAAAACGAAAAATTTTCAAATCGATTTTTCTAGAAAACGGTGTATCCTACCGACTTAAAGTAAGAGTACCTTTTAGTACTAGAATACCTGAACATTTAATAATCTAGTGTCACAAATGCTTAAAAGTTAAAGACAAAAAAGTTATGCGTTAAAATAACCGTTTACCTACCCAAAACGGACGCCTATGACCGGTACTAGAAATTCGCAATTGATGGAATCGATTCATCTCTGGAGGATAAATAAGCATACCAGTTTTTGTTTTTCTAAATGGAAGCGTTCGGGAGATATTAAAAAAAAAACTATTTACAAGGCGCCATCTTCAAAGAGCTCTAGCTCCCTTAGGAAGCATTTTCGGACTAGGGTGAATTGGGTTAAATTGTCTTAAAATTATCTGAGGAATCTCTGGTCTTCGTTTGTCAGGAGAGTTTATGGACACCCTGTATAAATCAATACCATTTGATGATACTACATCGATAACAGCGATGGTGCTCTGCTTAACTGTTCACAGTTTCACTTTTATACATTAATTTTTTTGCATAACATTTTCTAAGTTATTGAAACTTTTTAGATGACAGCTTGCTGTTAAATTGTTATTTTATAATGCCTCTACACCAAGAAAATATTCACTCTTAAAACATTTCTTATATATGTGAAAACAAATTTATAAGTCATCTTGATGTAGGAACTGTATTGAGAAGGCATAGCAAAACTAATTACTAAATGAGAGAATAGGAAAAGCAGGAGCCAATTTGTAGCTTCTGTAGGTAGATTAGGTAGATCCCCATTTATTGCAGACAATAATCAATTTCACTACATAGTAGATAATGCTAACCTATGCGGAAATGACACATAAATGACAAATATAGAAATTAATAATGTGAAAATGTGTATGGTAAAAATGAAAATCGAAACTACTATGTGTAAGTGGCAACTATAGACAAGCGTTTCAAAATCTCAGTAATGTTCACTATAGCTCGTCCCAAGTGCTTAATGAAATAAAAATATCTGTAATATAAATCTTACCATTGAGAATCCCAAACTTCAAAAACATATTCATGTCAAATAGTGTTCAGCAACAGTAGTCACTCATAATTTGAAATTCTCTTTATCCATAATTTCCTAAAATTATAATTTTTTGAAATTTTGATTGTCTTTAAAATGTTTTATAACAAAATAAAGCTGTTTGGTTTTGTTAATTATTTATTATTACCTATATACTTTCAATATGATGTTTCTGGACTACCTACCTTTACTTTTATTGTCAATATTTCTTCGTAGTGTAATATGCGAAGTATAGCATTTCTAGCTCAATCACAAAATCTTATTTTTTTATAATAATTTTGATTCAATTTTTTATTATTTAATATTTCTGTAATATGTGTTTTATTAAGGTCTCAAAGATTAATGTTTATCGAAAAAGTGACAAGTTATGGCTCGTTATTCAAAACATACTACATCTCTTGTTTACAGCAAGAAAATGTTACTTGTATAATCTCGTCAGTGGCAGTACAGGTATCGAAATTTTCATTTAAATTTTAATGTAATATACATGTATTCACATATGAAATTAAAGAAAGTAATTTTCAGTCCCTAATTATTTTTAGTAGTTTCCATGATGATCATCATTTAAATGAATGTGGGTGTGGAGATTATGGCAGTCAGTTTCACAAAATTTACTCAAAGATTATTGAAATTTTCTTTATGCATTTACAAAACTCATTCGGTATTTCGTAAAACTCGACGTCTTATCCAATTTACGCATTTATTAAACACTCAGTATTTTTTCAAACACTCTTAATATGTTTTTTCTTTTGCTTAGCCAAGGATTATTAAAGATTTCTTTGAATTCCCAAATTTATAATATTATTTGTTAATGATTCAGTGGCAATTTTAAAAAATGCCTTTACCAAAAAGTGAGACAAGTGCCATAACTGAAAACTAGTTAGTAATTCCCAATATTTTTATACAAAATTGACTTATATTGATGAATTAGGGTATTACAAACTGACCGAAAAGCATTGCTTTACATTATTTTAAATTGAAAGATAGATTTTTTACATATATTTTCTGTATTTTAAGCAAAAACTATATATTAGTGGTAGACGATTTCTGAAAAATACATAAACTGTAAAACTATATTTAAAGAGAATCTTTTGAATAATATCAGCAGTATATTTAGTATCTACAAGTATTACCTAATTTTAAACATATCTCCTTTTTTCATTGAAATAATGTGTAGTTCGTTTTAGATAATTGTACTATCTAAAGTTGATGGTAGTCGTTAATGTTAACAAATTTGTGTTTTTTTAATCACATCAATGGTCCAGTTATACCGACTCCATAGATTGCCAATAAAAAAGATACAGATGAAATGAAAATATATCAAAGAACATTAAATAGCTTCTTGTGTCAAATTACTAAAGTATATCTTAATACTTCGCGAAAAGGTGTAAGCAAAATTGTGTTACTTAATCCTTCCTTTGAGTAATAGAGAGGAACTAATGTTTCAGATAGATACCTAACATGTGAGTCACCGAATTGTGTAAAAGCTGCCAATGAAATATTATCCTACGTAGATAGAGAGGTGAATCCATGCCATGATTTTTACCAGTTCGCCTGCGGCAATTTTTTTAGAGACACCAATTCGGACGATGATAAATCAACTAGTATGAAAGAAATAATGGATAATATTCTAATAAATCAAATTAGGGAAATGATCGAGATGCCCATAAAAAGAGACGACAAACCCTCCGTCGCCAAGACGAAGGCCTTTTATCGTGGATGCATGAATGAGAGCGGAATCGATTCGCAGGCTTTAAAAATAATGAAAGACATTTTAAAAGATATTGGCGGATGGCCGACTATCGACACCAATTGGAAAGACAACGACTTTGAGTGGAACCGCGCCACGAACAAGCTTAGGAAGATTGGTTACACATTTGATTTCTTTCTTTCAATAGAAATCGGCATTGATAGGAACCGAGAGGACACGCATATTATAGAAGTAAGTAAATATGTACAAAGCTTAAATATGCAGATGTTGTTATGTCCTGGCAAAATTAAATAATATTAATAATAATACTTAAATAACTTCTAAGACCATAAAATGATTATGAGTTTTGTCAAGTACACATTAATCTATTATACGTAAATTTAATTTGGGCTAACCTTATATAAAACTATATAATGTATGTTCTTATGTCTATTAAATATGTGTTTTAATTTACTTCTGTAAACATATTTTACTTAAAATTTTCAAATATTGATGCAGTCTGTTATATTGTTATGACCGTAGTTATTATTAATAATTTTAATATAACATTTCCTTCTAAAGGTACATTAATACGATAAAGATTTTACGAAATAAAAAGGTAATATGAGATACAAAAAGACACTTTATGATATCGCGGAATTAATTAATTTCATTACATAAAATTTTAAATTAGAAAATATACCTAATCAAACAGAAATGGCAAATCATACATTTAAAATGTGTTTATTTAAAAAAAAGGTAATTAAAATTTTCCACTGCAGCAATACAAACAAATAAAAACTTGGAACTGAAGTTAAATTTCTGCCTAAGCTTTCGAAAAGTAAAAGCGACATGTGATTTTAAAATGACGTTTGGTAGCCGTCAAAGCAGACACACATACATTAGGTCGCCCTCAGCATTTTTATATAAAAAGTAAATAAAAGTAAATATCTGACATATAATATGCGAAAAGGTAGTTGTTAATGTCATTATGTACACTGATAAATAAAAATCATTCACATTGCCCAGCAATTTGGTGAATTAATTAGAATATAAGAAATTCAATTGTCATTTTGTAATCATTTACTAACTACCAAGAAAATTAATTCATTTCTTTAATACATTTGTATATTTCGGCAAAGAATTTTAATATATTTTATTAATTGCCTGGCTGAGATTTGGTATTACACAATACTGCGAGCATTATATACACTTGAACATCTTTGGAATTACATTTTAAGGTAATACTAAATATATTTTTAATCTACGAATATGATTATTTTAGCATACACCTTCTTAGTTATACTACACTGACGAAACCCAACAAGAAAGAAATATATATGTCTGTAGTTACTAAGACATATTAACACTTTCATGTTTTGATTTACTTACACAATATATATATATTATATCGTAGTCACATGTTAGTATTATTGTGCAACGGGACTATTGTTCGCCAAAGATTGACCTTGGCCTTCTCATTGACTCACAATAGCTCTATTCCTAATTTTTAATTACGCAGTTTGCATCGTTATTATTTGTGTAGTTGCATTAAATGAACGTTTATGCAGACCTTAATCGAAACCGCTCTGTCGCTTGCTTTATTCTTCATACTGTGACTCTCAATTTATTCACGTAATTTCCTACCTCTTCCAACAATTTCGTCTTTAACCTCCCCCTCTCTTTGTACCTTCCTTTCTTCTTCTCCACATCGCTTGTTTTGTTAATCTTTTTTCTGACATTCTTTCGTACATGTCCTAACCATCTCAATCGTTGTGCTCTGACCTCGCAAATTCGAATATACTCCATTTCTTCTTTTCTTCCATTGGCCTTGTGTCTTTACACCACCCATAATTCTTCTCAATACCTTCCGCTCCAACCATATTTCCACACGTTTTGCATAGGGTCCAGGATTCTGCACAATAGAGTACTATTAGTCTTAGTAATGTGACAAAATCCTTATTTTGGCTCGTCTAGATAATTCTTTATTTCTTAACAACTTGTTTAATATTTTAGCACACTTGTTTCCTTTAACCAGTCTTGCTTGGATTTCTTATCCCATCTCATCAGTATTCATACTTTTCACCCTTTGGGTCCCATGCCTTTCATCCTTTATTTTAATTGTTTGTTCTTCTTCGAATGAAACTATACTACTTACAATAAATTTACTAGAACTAACCTCAGGATATACAGATTAAAAAAAATGTTTTTTTTTTATTAATTCATCAATCATTTACAAATGCAAAACCTCCAACGACCCAATTGCTTATATAATTTAAATGTAATTTGAACTTCGTCGGTGCAACCACATCAGTTATAAGGCCAGAAAGTAGATCTCAAAAATTTTAATTGAATAGCATACTATTATATATATACCTACTTGCGGTATAATATATAACCTATATTACTTAACATACCAACTCAATATATAATCTGTTTCGATTTGGAGTGTTTTATTATAATATATACTTTAAACACCACAACCTTTGTCACGCTGAAATCGTGACGCTATTTATACCTATTCCGACCATTCATAAGAATTTGTAGGAATAACTGCACAGAACGGAGTACTTTCGTAGGTCACTGATCCATATTGGTGCGCCCAATTTAATTTGTGATTGCGAGTTTTGAATTAATGATTAAACGCTTTAGTAGAAAACATTGATATACTTTTGAAGGAATACAATGCGCATTTGTAGAGATATATCAAAATTATATAGGATCATAATATTGTTTTGTAAGTGTTTCTTGCAAACACCATTATATTCAATGTCAAATATTATAATATTGAATAACTTTTTTAACTATGAAAATCGTAAGTATTATGGCAGAAACAGACTTTAAACTTTAGAATCACGTAATAGATGTTATTTATTTTTGACGAATATTATATGAACAATTTGTATTTTTCAAGTAAACTTTGGGTATATATAGATTCTTAGCAACGTCCGTCACTTGGACCACTTAGACCCATCAAGAGATTTATGTACGAGGGCGTATTTCTATGTTATCTACCTAGCCATGAAAAAATACACATAAGAGAACAAAAAAAATATTTTTCTACATAACTCTCTGCATCACTAATACAACTATTCCAACTTTTTTCCAGTTACCCCATACCCTCAGAAAAAAATTGCTTCGGTAACCCCGCAAAATATTCTTCAACAGCTTCTTTGAGTTCTTCAACAGAAGCAAAACGCTTTCCTCTGAGATGCTTTTTCCAATTTTTGAATAAGAAGAAGGTCGGGGCTATAAGGTGGATGCCTTAACTCTATAAACCCACAGTCATTGATTATCTGCTAAACTTTGTTTGCCTTATGAACCCGACAATTGTCGTGCAGCAACAAGTTTTTTCGTGGATAAGAATGCGGGCGTTTTTCATCCAGAGCAGTTTTTAAATTTTTAATTGTGTTTCCAGAAAATTATGTCTTGGCCTTTTTTGGTGGTGGAGAGCCCTTATGAACCCACTGCATGGATTCTTGTTTAGCAGGATGGTCCCAGTAATATACCCAAGTCTCATCCCCGGTAATAATTCGAGATAAAAATGTTTTGTCCTTCTCCAACTTGACCAAATTTTCTTGAGAAACTTCTTTTATGCACAGTTTTTGTTCAGGTGTAAGCAATCTGGGTATCCACCGTGCAGACACCTTCTTCATACCCAAGTCGTCATGCAAAATTTTGAGAACACTTGTTTCGGATATACAGACTTCGTTGGCAATGACAGAGATCTTTACACGCCGATCTTTCAGTACCAAATTTTCGACTTTTCGCACAATGTTTTCCGTTCGAGCTTCAACGGGTCGTCCGGACTTTGGGTCTTCATTGATTGACTCTCATGCCCATCGAAAGAGTTTAGACCAATATTTTACTTGGAAATAAGACGGTGTATCTTCCCCATATACAGCAACCATTCTTTCATGAATTGCTTTTGCACCATTGCCTTCCTTTGTCAGGAACTTTATTACGCTGCGATGTTCAACTTTGGTTTCACTCATTTTATCGAGAAATGGACCCTCGCAAATCGCTATACACAGCATAAACTAAACACAACTTAGCATATGTACTTCTAACAGTGACAGCAATTTTTCAATAATTTGTTTGACATCGTCACTCTTTTGTTTCATGACCAGGTAGATAACATAAAAATGCGCCCTCGTATCTTCAAAAATTCAACTGAACAATTTCATCTTTGTTTAATCGTAATCGTACTACAGCAGAATATTTATTGTTTCAAAACTTACAAGATCACCATAACTCACGTAATCAGGCATATCGTTAAGAAATAATATGAAATAAACTGGTCCTAATAAAAATTACTTCAAGTTTCAGCTAAGATTTCTCGGTGAGAACACCAATCAACTCTATCATTATATATCTTTCATTTAAAACTGATAAAATTGGAGCTAATTTCTCAACCAATACTTATGTTAATCGATAGCAACACTAGCTGTAGGACTCTGAAAATGATATCCATGCAGAATAACCTTTTGTGCTACAAAAATCTTGAAATAATCTGTTACGATAGAAACAGTCTTTAATTTTAAGAATCACGTATAAATGTTATTTACTTTTGATGAAAATTATATGAATAATTTGAGCTGTTCCAGTAAGCCTAGGGTGTATACCGAGTGTCTGTTTAAGCTCAGCCAACGACCATATCTCGGCAACCCTTTATCGTACAACCTGGTGGAAAAAATCTTGATAGTAAATTGGACAACGGGAATTTCAACAAAAATATTTTTAAGTTTCCAAAATTGTCGCAAGGGGGCGCACTTCGCAAGATCAATTAAAAATTCGGTTATTTTTCATCAAATTCTAGATTAAGATAGATTCAAATTTTTACTAGATACATTTCCAGACGTTTTTATACAATTTTTTTTTTGGAAGTTTTTGATCTAAGCCCAAACGAAAGGGGGTGGGGGTGGAGCAGGGCTCATTAGATAGACATTTTTACAAAGAATTGAAGGGTATGTAGTACGAAATTACGTGGTTGTCAATAAAAATAACAGGGGGCGCTGTTCTCAATTTATGTATATTACATATTTTTTCTTTAACATTTTAAATGGAACGGTATATTTTCAATATCGTAATATTGAAGCACATAAACAACGGAAGGGAATGGCAAAAACTGACAATTGCAACCTTTTTTCTTGACGAAGATATAGTCATACAAAGACAGCCCAGAAAAATTTTACATATAAATTTATTTATGTATTGCGAGTAATAATTTTATTTTAATTTTAAGAGGATCACTAGACAGTGTAGAGTTCGCTTTCACTTGAATTTTCAAAAAGGCAAACTATACACTGTTCAGTATTATTAATATTTTATTTCAATGTTGGAAAGGACAAGAAATGATATTTAAAAAATAATAGCTAGAGAATTTGAAAACATTTAAAAAGAGAATCTAACGTAACATACGCAATGAATAAGAAATCGATGTTAAGATTGAAATGAATACACCTATGGAAGAGTATGATGAAAATTCAAGTGAAAGCTAACTATACACTGTCCTCTTGAGATCTCTACTGGACGGGCCAGTTCATTTGACAATGTACAAAAATCATAAACATTATCACTGCAGGGGTTTCGATTTCCCCTTAAAATTAAGGTCAAATTTCAACCAATACTATAAATAATTACATCAATTTGTAGAGAAAACTCAAATTTACGTACGCTTAGTAGTAAAATTTTGAATTTTTTTATTTCTTTCAAACTAAATTCGACAAAATGTCTAATATTGACCTACTTCTGCTACTAATTAGACAATTTCTAAAATATTTTTAGAAAAAATATTACTAGGCGTACATAGATATTCGAATTCTCTTTCTTTTGGTATAAAAAATTGAATAATATTTACGGTTAATTTTATGGGTAAATCAAACTGTCTACGCTGGCCTCAGCGGCTGGGAGTAGAGATCCCTCTTAAAATTAAAATTAAATAATTTTCCTTCCAATAAATAAATAAAGTTATATTTTAAATTTTTTATTTTCCTGGATTGCCTTCGTATGACTTCATAAAGAAAAAAGATAGCAACTTCCCGTTTTCATCATTCCTTTCAGTTTTTTATGTGTCTCAATATTACGATATTAAAAATATACCGTTCTGTTAAAATTTTAAAGAAAAAACAAGTAATATACATAAATTGAGAACAGTGCCCCCTGTTATTTTTTTTGACAACCACGTAATTTTGTACTACATAGTCCTCAATGCCTTATAAGATTCTCTATCTAATGAGCCCAGAAACAATAAAATCCGTTGAGGCAAACCGAAATTATACCTACTTTTGTACGGAGACGTACCCCCCCCCCCCCGCCCTCCCCATCGTATGGGAAATAGATCAAAAACTTTCAAGTGAAAATTGTTAGAAACGTCTGAAAATGTTGCTAGCAAAAATTTTAATCATTCTTAATCTAGAATTTAATGAAAACTTATCGAATTTTTAATTCATCTTGAGAATTGCACCCCATTGCGATCATTTTTGAATTCTCGTGGTCCGTTTTACTATCAACATTTTTTCCACCAGGTTGTACGATAAACGGTTGCCGAGATATGACCGGTGGCCGAGCTCAAACAGACACCCGGTATAGATTTCTAGAAACTTCAGACTCTTGGACCATTTAGACCCATCAAGAGATTTATGTATCTACTAAAATTCAACTAAATAATATAATTTTTGTTTAACCGTAATCGATTTCTACTCCACCGTTCAAAAGCGTTAAAGTTTCTGGAAATCCTGCTTTCTACCTCCCACAAGTCAGTACAAACTGTTGTTATAATAATACTATTCATTTCGAGATATCGCAATACTTGATCCCAAATAACAATTTTAAAAATCCTACAAAAGGCATCCAACATAAAAATTGATTGTTAGCTTTTAGTCTCTCTGTGTTGCTGCCCGTTAAAACGGGTTCAACCGGCACAGGCTTTAGAACGGTTGGAAATGCAGCGGACGCCACAAAAAGATTAACTAATTCGACAAAAGGTGAATTAATCTCGTTATCTATTTTTTTTAACAAATACCATTCACACCACATGACTGACTTTTTTTAAACTAGTTATTGCTTTTGGTATATCTGTGATAATCACACGGCGCAAAAACAAGCTTTCGGTCGGATTTATTCCGACCGTAAAGTCAATATAATGTCCATTTCGAAATTTCGTATTAATTTTCTCTTGAATTGCGTAGGAAAAATGACTGAAACAGTTTCTCACTCGGATGGGGATGTTACGCCGTTAGTAGTTTCAACGGTAATCGATTTTGTCAATTTTGTTTTATTTGTTTCACTTCTATATACGTCGTTTTGTTAGCGCTTCATTTTAATTTACTTTTGAAGAAGTTTTCCTTTTTTTTCTAACCAACGTGCTAGGCTTCTAGTTAAGATCTTGATAATATACAAAAAATTTATTTTATATTCCGTAGTCTTTAATAACAAATGCATTTCTTTAAATATATTTTAATATTTTGCTTAGTTAAAGTATTTCTTTTACTAACAAAAGCTTAGGTTTTATTTTATATTTTATTATTTCAAAAAATTGCAATGATATTCATAATATAACTAATGACTTTAAGTTAATAGTTACAATGATAACAAAAAGCACTTATAAAATATTATCACTTCCACAGGGAAAAAAGTTATAATTTCAGATAAACATAACGAAATCTAACTAAAGCAAGATTCAGATAATATACAGAAATGTGGAAATAACAAACAAAAGCAACAACAAATGTTGTCTGGAAAGTAAACTACCGTCAATCGCTGGCGAACCAGAACAAAATAAAACTAATATTGGTGCCAGGACATGAAGTGATCAAGGCCAACTTAGAAGCTTAAAGAGTATCTCAACAAGGTAGGTCTATATGACAGAGACCTTAGGAGAAGGAGTCAGACAAAGCTTAGTAAACTGTGAGACAGTAGATTACAGAAGTCAAGCATATTTGGGCAACCGAATGTAGACTCAAAACTGCTCAAGAAACACCCATTCAGTCTTGTATAGAATTTAAAGTGATCATAAGAAACACAGGATCAGCACAATAAGCCTTATTGGGTGAAGTGCAAACTGGGGACGCAATCCATGATGCAGAACAATATTTTAAATTTGGGCTTGTAGTTTGAGTGTAACAGTTTAAACTAAATATCAAGAAGACTCGATTGATACCTCTTGGCGTTGGTGCGGGGAATCTAATTGTCTTATATGAGGGGGAAATGCTCCCGTGTGCGGATCGGGTGGCGTTTCTTGGTGTCGAGATTGATAGTAAACTATCCTGTAGACCTCATATAGAGTCTCTCGCGGCAAGGGTGTGCAGCTTTGATTTTGCATTGCGTGCACGTAATATCGGTGTGAGGGCATATTTAAGCTTGTATTACGCATGTGTACAGTCTCGTCTCAGATATGACTTGGTGTTCTGGGGAAACGCGGAGGACAGTGGAAAAATATTTGAATTGGAAAAAGCATGTGTACGAGCAGTGTTCAATTTGAAGCGTCGTGATTTCTGTAAACAGGTATTTATAAAAAATAAGCTACTCACCTTAGCATCGTTTTACATCATTGAGTCAGTAATTTTTATGAAGGCCAACTACAATGACATTTTTAAAAAATATGAGGTGAATCATGCGTACTAGGATTAATGGACGCAATGCGTACTAGGATTAATGGACGCAATGACTTGTTGTTACCGCGAACACATCTAGCTAGGGTGCAGAATTGCAGAGACAAACCTTGACACAGTGTATGAAAATATATAAACATGTCCCAAACATTTTGAAGAGAATGACAAACAGCCAGCTGAAACGACACTTAACAAATTACACATTAAGCAAAACAAAACCTTCTACTCCATTCTAGAGTTTTTATCTATACCTTATCAACTACGAATTTTTGGTATGTATTTCCATATATTTTCATGTATGTATATTTTTTAAATTTATTTTTGTGTGTTTTTATACAATACTGAATTAATAAAGATTATTATTATAATTATTAAGTCGGAGAGTCTTAGAAGGAAAAAAAGAGTCGGACTATATACAGAACTGTGGAAACAACAACTGAGCAAGTAATTTCAGCATATCAGCAATTGAAATGAATTGCAAATTTTGTTGCATATAAGGGATAATAGCAGAAAGTATAGCGTAGCACAATCACCTCAGAAATAGATAGAAAACGTTGAATTGAGAAAATTACATAGTTATTGTTTATACTCACAATACACCAGTGAATAATCTATGATTTAGAAAAAACAAAACAAGAGTTTATAGAATGTATCAGCCCAATTGTTTCTGAAAGTTAAATCAATTATTAATACATTCCGAGCCAATATATTTAATGAGGGTATGGAAAAACCTACCATTCTTTAGCAAGTAAAAGTAGAGCTTGTTATTCCAATATGCAACAATATAATAAAAACATATTCAAAAATTTCCTACTCATAAGCATTCTAGCCGAATGTCTACAAATAAGCCATAAGTAGCAATGTTTATTGGCGCACGTGATGCGATAATTTAAACGACAAACTAAACATGGGCCATTAGTTGCAACGTTTATTGGTGTCTGTGATACGATAATTTAAAACAGAGAAATTAAATATCGCGCTTTGATTGTAAATTTTAAAAGCTATCTCTGGCCTCTCTTCCCTACCACTCAAGCCGGCGCCGGCTCACGTGAAGATGGTCGGAGTTCCAAAACAAGTGTAAAGTTAATAGTCCAGGCAAATGGTTTTCAGAGTTACAAAAGGTCAATGAGAATTCTTCTTTGGTAGATTTTTACAGTTAGGTGTCCTAATTAATATTCTGAGTTTGCGACCTTGAGCGACTGCCGCTCGCGCCGCCTATTGGAAAAATAGTACCAAAAACAAGATTTTTAAAAATATCTTCTCTCTATCGGCACCTAGGTTAAAATTATAGAGCATAAACTTCCTGCAACTTCTGTAATAAACATATTCCATTCAGATGAATACTTCATGAGTTACAGAGAAGTCAAGTTCAGCAAATTTCTATAATTGGAAAAATCGCTAAATTTTCTCTCGAAATTTATGCTGACATACTGATTGCCAAGTTAACAAACAGTGTGTCATCATCTTCTGTAACCTGTTTTTCTATGAAATTTGAATTCTCAAACTTCTTCTTTAGCACCGAAATCAAACAAGTTTTATTTGTTTCGTTTGAGAAAAATCTTTCTTGCGAAACAGTAACAAATTTGTTTAGTTGAAAGGTGAATTCTTTCTGCACTTTTTGTACTTTTGGTAGCTGCGTTAATTGGATCCCCGTCAAGAACAACAACTGCGTTAGAAACATAATGCCTTTACACGTACTGTACGTAGTTTGTGTAGATCGATGCAAATGATTCCTTGCGATGCTGACTCTATGTAGCAGATATCCACCATCTATGACATCAGGATTTAGTATCGTCTAGCACAGGCATAAAAGCTTTGTAGAATGATAACTTTTTCATCTTGCGCATTCCCTCTTCGTTAAATAGACCTAATGGAGGGTAATACCTAATCGGTATTTACTGAAATTTCGAGCAAAAGGTAGCGATTTTGCGAATTGCAGAAACATGCTGAAATTTACACCCCTGTAACTCGTGAACTATTCATCTGATTGGAAAATGTTTATCATAGAAGTGGCAGGAAATATTATGCACTATAATTTTTGTACTAACTATTTTTAACCTAGGTGGCGCTAGAGAGAAGATTTTCTCGACAAACTGGTTTATGGTACCATTTCTCCAATATGGCGGCGCGGCGGTCGGTCAGGGTCGCAAACTCAGATTATTAATTAAGACACAGAACTGTAAAAATCTACGAAAGAAGAACTGTCCTTGTCTTTTTGTAATGAAAGACCATTTTTATGTCTTCATTTACTGGACTATAAGATCTAAGAATATCAGCGTTTAAGAGACCACTAGATGTTATGAAAGTTAAAACCAAAAGAGAAAAATCGAAAAATCATGTAAATTCAAATAACAACTTCAATTTATTGAACTATCGACAAAAGTGTAAAATAGTCACTATATAAAAAAATGTGCAAAAGATATGAAAGGAGGATGAGAAAAAAATACTGGAATAATGAATTTGTGTAATATTCATATAAAAAAATTAAAATAAGTTGCCAAAAATAATTAAAGAAAAGGAATCAAAAGTTACTTCATTAATGATCAGTATTAAATTGTATAACTAAATGAACACTGAAACATGTAAAACCAGATTAATGAAAGTTTTGCAATATTCAAAAAATGTAAGAATTATTGGTATATTAAATAACTAATTAATTACATTAATCCGAGAAACATACTTTGCAGCCTTGCTGCAGATTGTGCCACACAGGTAGGGCCTCATAAAACATAAGGGCTGAAGCCAGAATAGAACAATAATTAATTATTGTACAAAAAAGCTGAAATGAATTGTCTACTTACGTAGAAACAAAACTTAAGATTTACGTAATATCCAATACTTTAAAAATTCACTAAACAACGCAATTGCTAGCGGGACACTAATTCATAGAATTAAAATATAGTGTCAAACTTAATATCTGTTGTTGAAAATTCAAAATCATAAATACGACACTAGCTCGTTCACTAATCACAAACGGAAGATTAATGTAAAGGATTAAACTTAATTTGTACTTGGTTCGCAGGAAACTGGGCACAGATCCAGTACAGATTTTTGTCCAACGTTATAGATAAAATAATCTGTTAAGTGCAGCTCAAACGGTAAAGGGAAAAACAGGCGCTCGAAGACCTAAGCTGTTAAAGCTTGTCTGGGCACCAGTAGAATGGAGTTTTTCTAGTCGGTAATAGAAGACAGAAGGCTTATCCTAAGTCGCTTAAAATAATAAGCAAAAGAAAGAAGCTATTATTCAAGAAAAACTGACATAATCAGTTAAGTGCACGTGGTATCGATATATTAAAATAAAGGAAAATTATGAATTTGAAAATTACATGTGACTTGCAACAGGGAGGACTTTAAAAAAGACAAATGGTTCTGTTTGACAAATACAATTCGCTCTTTCGGTGCAAAATAATTCCCTAAACATTGGTCATCCCATCAAAGGTCGTGATTCGAGACAATGAACAAAGAACTTTTTACCCAAATAATACAAAAACTTAAATAGATTTCCATAAAAATGATTACATCCAACATGAAACCGGTAAAATACCATATGTATCGGTAAATATGAAATTGTTCAAATGAATAATATTATAATTTAACCAACGACATACCCCGCAACATGCATGGCTATTAAATTTAACATGTGTAGATGATACTAGTTTTAATGACAGCAAACGGTTCTAAAATGTTGAAGATAAAATCGGAAGATGCAGAAACTTGGTTTAAAAGTCCTTAAATCTTTCTACGGTGTGAAAACTACGGAAACTTGGAAGATTATTTAGAAAAGAAAATTGTAGATCAATATATACACTTGGCGCGATCCTTACGGATCTAACCTGCTTTATCCTACGCGAACTGGAGACGATATATTTAATGGTTTTAATTACAATAAAGTAATTAAGTGTAATTAATTGTTTTAATGACTGTGAAATTATCACTATTAAAGCTGTAATACTTTACTGTTATTAAAGTTATCTATAATTGTATTTACTACTGCTACTTTAATCGAACTCTCAAAAAATGAATCACTGTGTCGTTAATAATTTTTAATTATAATCGTTGTACTTAGTAATATGTCCTCTTCGTAGTTTATACCCTATTCTATAAAAACAGTCGTTTAAGTCATTAACAGCGGTTGGGCGTTCGTTATTCTTCTTCCCAGTTTAATAATGGACCACACTGTTTTCATTTTATTATTCTATCTTGTTATACTTGATACCCATTTTTTAATTTTATGTATGAGCCCTGCTGAGATCATGTAACAACCAAAGATGCATTGTAATATTAGCTGAAAATATTCTATAAGAAATAAGATATTTTTGTTTAGTGGTAATTGTCTAAAAAGATGGTTAATTTGTCACAGATTATATTAAAATCCCATTGGGAGATCTGTGGAAGCAGCATATATTTCTCTTGTAAGTTATAATCTCTAAAACTATCAGTTCAAAACCTAATTGAGAATAATATTGTATGGCAAATGCGTACAAAATAGATTTTAAAACAATTTAAGGCTCTTCTAGAATCATCTTATATTTTAATGTATAATTATCGAGTTTTATTATTTTAGTCAACTCATTCTGTATCCGCGTTTCTTTAAAACATAATTATATTCTTATCTAAACAGCAGTAATTTAATTTTAGGAGTCTGGGTAACAAACTGTAAAGTATTAACATAAAATGTAATCAATTTAAAAGAATTATGCGTAATGAATTGTTCATTATACGAATCCATTTTCCTTTACGTTTTAAGCTTTCGACTTGGTGGGCTGTATAATAATATAATATTTTCGTTTTCCTTTTTTAATGTACGTGCAAGCTTGATATACGTTTGTTTTCATCAATGCTTGTCATGCTAAAATTTTATGGAAAGGCATTGATATAAAATTTGATTTTTTTAATTGCATGTAATCAAGTTTCTCTCTCTTGAAATTTGAGTTTTAATTTCCAACATGATGTCATTCATTCTTTTTATGTATAATCACATATAAATTATTTTATATCTTCACATCTTCTGTTTAATTTGATATTTCAGATGAACTCTGTTTTTTCTTTAATTTACCATTATCGTTGAGTAAATTGTATTTACAATTTAACTATGTTGATGTAATACGACTGCACCATTCAACAAACTTTTATAACTAATCGAGAAAATTTATTAATTTGAGAAAAGAAAAATGTTTATCAAAACGCTGAGAAAGTTTTAATTGATATACGCCGTTATACTATAAATTTTATGGTTCTCATATGTATATATATATATATATATGATATTAAATTTTTATTGATGATATATATATATATATTGATTATACTGGTTTTAATAAAGTTGGCTTTTGGTAATAATATATAGAATATATTATAGAAAAAATAAAAATGTGTTATTTGCGCATATACTATACAATTTATCTTTGTCTTTTTGAAAGTGCAAATTTATAGTGAAATTTAATTTATACAAAACAATACTTAATACTGATACAGTTTATAATAGCTAGTGTGATACAAGTGTTAAAGATGAAATTACCTTTAACATACAAATATCACTAAAAAAATTTCTACAAGCACCATTGAAATCATTTTAATGTTTCTTATTAGCAATTCCAAAATTTACCTAAAGAATCTAGTAATTACTCTGCTAATTACCGAACAATCTTAAATTTGAAAGTATGCTTGTCAAAAGTGAAACAGAGAGGATGTTACAATTAATATGATGAAATTCCTATCAAAATAGAAGAAACTGCTAGTAGGGCAACATTAGATGTGTTGCCTACTAAATCGAGGAAGTAATATGAACTGGCATTTAAGCGGTTTGAACATTGGGACGGCCACACAAATCTGAAAGGGAATGTAACGACAGTGTAAGGTTAGCATACTTCGAAGAACTTTCAAAAATAAGGAAGTCTTCTACGCTTTCGGTGTTAAATTTTAATAACAATCAAGACGTAAGCAGATTGTATACGCTCATTGCATTATTGAAGCGTAAAGTAGAAGGATACCATCCTAAAAAATCAAAAGTTTTCACATGAATATGATACTGACAAGTCACAGACACTCCATATGATAAGTAATTGATGTTGAAAATACCTTCTATAATTGGAATATTAAGTGCGTATCTCCGCGTAGAAATTTGTCAAATGATATTAAACAATATTGAGAATGTAGGCAATACAGTTGTGGTGAACATTCAAAATAGTAACACTAGAATCCCAAGAACCCCTTACTATTATTACTAATGATTATCTTAACTTACATCGTCAGTACTTGACATTGCGTCAGAATCATATCAACCACTAACGTATTTTTATACAGTACAGAGATAATAAATGTACGATTAAACCGGTGAGCATAAATACATTTGGAAAGATTCCAGCAGATATTCTTAGCAAAACTTTTTAAATTACCGAACTGTGAACTTTACTCAGGCCATTGTTTCCGACGAATGCCCGCTGACTTATTGGTAGACTCTGGAGGAAATTTAACCACAATTAAAATACATGTGAAAAAAAGAATTGCTAGTCAAATTCCCTCAAATAATAACTGTCCTTCTACTTCCAAAATTTCTGATTTCTGTCTATTCCTGCCTAAGTTTTAAATAATAATCTTTTGTCCAATAGAGTTCTTACTTGCAGTTCAACATTATTTTCTCAAATGGATTCACTATTACTCATTGTTCTAACTGTACATTCAATGCCAATGATTCTAAATAAGGTACCTACTCAAACAATTTGTAATATTCTATTAATAAAATCTGAATTTGAAATGTTACTTAAAAATATGAATGAAGGCAGGAAGAAAAAAATTGTGTGTTGCTTCTTTTAAGCAACGTCCATGAATTAGGTAACTATTTTTAAGTTGAATCAAAATCGTTCATTGAATTAATATTTCGATTACTCTATAGTATCTTTATCAAAACGTCATTGTGACAAACAATTTGTCATTTTACTTTTAACACTGACATTAAATGTAAATTACATCTAGCACTATACCTTGTCTCAGAATAAGAAGGAGTGATTCAAATATCGCGCCAAAATGGCGTATATTTTTAAAGTATTTCATTGGTTCTTGCGTAGGCAAGTTTAACATGGGAAAATAAGTTTGACAAAACGTCATTTTATCTTTATAGTCAAGCCATAACCTAGTCTCTTACATTTTTACTTTGGTTTATTATACTTTACTGTGTTATTAAATAAAATCCGTACTTTTATGTACAACATGAGCATGCGTTGATCAGACGGCTTAAGACCTACGGAACAAGTGATCATGCATTTGAAACTTTGAAGTTGATGAATCTGTCAAAAATACTGTACGTCAGTGCAAAAATCAAACATTCAACAATTAATATCATTGCAAAAATAACTATAGATGAGTTCATACCATAAATGAACTGGACATCTCACATATATTCTAGAATTGACTCATTAACTTCAAGTAAGTGTTAATTAAATACTAATTATATTGCCACATGTTCATATACATATTATATTTCAGATATGTCAAACGTAAAGAAACCTGTACTAATAGAGAAAGGTGAACATATCTGGTGGAGAATATGGGAAAAAGTTTGGATTGCCACAAGTATAATGAGTGCACGACAAGCTTTGATGAAAACCTGTAGGATTAAATAGCCATACCGATAAAGATAGGCAATTAAGAATACTTCATATAGGATCTGAATTGATACATAAGATGAAGTTGCTTCAAAAAATCCCCTTTCAGAATATCACTTATATGAGAACTTTTGACAGAAGCAATTACAAATGTTACAATAAGTATTTGGAAAAATTGTGCCGACCATGTACATTTTTAATCTTTTTAACATGATGTGAACACTAAATTATTGTTAATTTCCAATATATAGTAGAAATAAATATTTGTTATACTTTATATATTTTCATAATAAATAAACTTTAATAGGGAATAATAATTAGTAATGTGTAGGTATATGTAATTATCTTTGCAGTTCGTGTAAACAACTTCAGCCGATGTAAATTTTTCTATATATTACTGTTGTATGTAAGATTCACATTTCCAAGACTAGTTGCTTGAATTTACCTCCTCAAGGTTTGTAGCAGTAATACGAATGATTTATCTGTATAAGTTCTTTATTGATATTTAAAATATAAACTAATGAGCAAAACCTTTTCTGCAAGTTCTTAAGGACATTTTGATAGAAGATAAAAGGTTTGATTCATTCTTGCTTTCTGATACAAATATTTAATAATAAATAGACTTGATTCACAATTTTCATGTTGATATAGAGCACATTCACTAAAATGTGCAGTAATTATATATTTATAACGGCAATCCTCCTCAAAACGCTCAGAACAAAGTCTATGCTTTCATTTGTAAATTGGGCCCATATCTTTATCCATAGATTCTTCTAATTTTTTTTGTAAAACTAGAATGAACAGATTTGAATGTTAAGAGATTTGTATTCATCAAATTATAAATGTATGCATCTACTTGTGTTTATAACTATACTCTCCTGTTTCCAATTGCCGTGCACTCGTATTGCTGTTTTGACTGGTAGAATGAAAAGCGCCACATCAATCTATTTTAACGAAAGTAGTAAATGAAACACAAAACAGCTAAATCCTTGGTTAGAATTAATACTGTTCTTCTAACCTCAATTGTCATGATGTCATATCAAATTGTCTACTAAATTTTAAGCTATGTGTTCCATGTTTTGGCGGGATATTTGATACACTCCTTCTTATTCTGAGACAGGGTTATAGTTAAAAATATTTTATTTTTCATTGAAGTATACCGTGTTAAAAACTGAGTTTTAATTGTGTTTGTAGAAAAATACTTTTTCGAATAATTTCTATAAACTGAATAATAATATTCGTGCACATATGCACATGTTTGTATATGCAGAATCTCACGCAAATATCTATTTTACTGTTTTCATATCACTTTGAAACGGTTTATCTTATCTCTCTTGATTACTCAACATGTTCCTCTCTGCATCTTCCGATAATTGACCAATTTCTTTACAGATTAGGCCGCCGAGATCGCACAGATTGGAGTTGAACGGCAGATTCAAGGATCTATACTTGAGCTACATAGCTGATATTAGCGCAATGCTAGGAGCGCCGAAAAACCGCGCTGAGAGGGAAGCCAAAGACATACTACAATTTCAAGAGGAATTACGTAAAGTATGACGTTTTCGCATTCCCAACTTGCAATATGATTAGCATAATATTGGATTAAAAGTTTTTTTCCCTAACGAGATTCTCTAAATAATTTAATGGATTGATGAAATTTCCTCGTCACATATAAGCGTAAATTGAAATTCTTAGAATTTATATTCCTGTCTACAGTTTACTCTAAAGTTGAGCAAAATTTATGGAAATTATTTTTTATAGTTGCTAAGGTGTATATAAATATTTAATAATATAAGTGGGAAGACCATTTTTATTATAATCAGCAGTTTATAAACATATTAGATATACATCAATATACAGGCTGATTCATTTTAGGGATATTGTCTATCTATAGAAAAGGGGTAAAAATTTAAAAATTATTTTTGTTGTGGGGGAAATAGAGTCATTATTATGTACGTAGTATGTTCAATTAAACGATGTATGAGAGGGGAGAGGTACATCTCAAAGTTATGTTTTTTTTAAGTGATATACCCTATATTTAATGACATATTTCAATTCCACAAATTAATTTAGAAAAATTTGATGTATAATTCCTAAATCTACGGTTTTTTGAGATACTTTCGAATTGCCAAACATACAGCGTATACAAGTATAAGTATAAAATTAAGGCTTGCGTTAATAAATGACGTAAAGTTTTTGTATGTTTGTGTGTATGAAATATTCCGTAAATTCGAAAAATCCTTAATCACGATTTATTTTCCTCCTCTTTTACAGAAAATGTACAAATCACAAATTACTAATTTATCTGCAAATAAAGTGATTTTTTCGACTTACGACTACTGCCGTTAAATTAATTTGAAAAAGATATTGTCATTGCTAATGGATGGGTTCGATTCACTTGAATGTAATCAGCTCTTCGCAATGGCAAATTCATATCTTATCGTATACTTACATAAGAATTTACTAAATATCTCATACAGACAAACATACCATCATTTTTTGTATGTACGATAAGAAATGAAATTGCCATTGCGAACAGCGTACGGTGTGGTGTGCTGATGAAATTCAAGTAAATTGAAACGCATCCACGTCTCACTAGTTAGCAATAGCAATATTGTATTTTTCAAATTAATTTAGCGGCAGTAGTCATAAGTCGCAAAACTCACTTTATCTGCAGATAAATTAGTACATGATGATTTGTATATGTCTGTAGAAGAGGAGTGAAAATAGATCGACATGTTTGTAATTAAAGATTTTTGCGGAATATCTCACAGACGCAAATATACCACCACTTCGTATATATACAATAAGATATAAAATTGCCATTACGGCGTGCTGGTGAGATTCATGTAAATCGAAACGCATCCACATCTCGCTAATTAGCAATGGCAACATATTTTCAGACTTATCAAGCTATGCCAAGTATTAAAAAACATATTCAATTTCTGCAATATTCTTAGATAGTTATAACTTTCTTATTTAAAATTGAGCGCTTGTACAGTGAGTCATTAGTAGCCGCTTCTTCGATTGCTCTGTTGTGTTTTAAATAAAAGAAAAAACAATTAGTGGAATATTCATGGTTGCTTGGGGCGCATATTTTAAACATACTTTACGCTCTGACGCACTTCCCGTTTCACCGGAAATGCATGGAATTTAATGTTATTGAACGACTCACTCTGTATATTTTTGGATTTTCTAGTACTGTGTTAAATTGTCTATTTAACTGTTCTTTATTTTTCAAAATTGAGCTAATAGTTTTTGAGCTATTAATTTTTTTTGGAAATTTTGACGAAAACACGTGTTCAGAAAAAAAATCATTTTTTCATTGTTTTTAAAAGCAAAAACACTAACTTTGGTGGTGCTTGTAGCCAAGAAAATTTTGCATCATTTGGTATAAGTTGCATTCGACAATACTTCAAAAGACTTTGTTTTTTCAAACCCTACTTCCTGAAATTTTCACATACCAAAAACTTATTTTTTTTTAATGGAACACCCAGTATTTTATTGTGGCATTTTCTTTCCTTTTTTATTCTCTTTCGTTTTTTTAACAATGTCCTATACCTATATTTTGTAATTTCTGAGATAATCACTATAGGAGCAATCAGCAGTGAAATAAAGAACTGCGAGCGCTGTTCTATACACCCAAATATTCGTCCAATAAGGGCTGGAATGCAGCCGGCTGCCTGAATCAACTGCTAAAGAAAGTCGGTAAACATTTTGGTCTAATTTATAAAAGCATCGCTATTAGTTATCATCAAAATGAATCATTCTTATGAAGAGTTATTAGTTATGATTGACGTTTTGGGTGAATTTGAAAGAAACTCATTGCTAGCATCCAGACTGTATGCACAGCGATTCCAATAGAAGTTAACCGAAGCCAGAAATCTTCGAAAGTATAAAGGAGCGGTTCGAGACAACAGAAAGTATTGAATATGAAAAAAAGAGCGATCAAAATCAATAACTGGTGAGGATAAGACGTTTTTGGTACTTGCGAGTTTAGTAGAATACCCCCATACTAGTACTACGAAAATTAGTCGTCAGTTAGATGTAAGTTAAATTTGAGAATCCAGACTAATTAGGAAACATGTAATTCATCCGTAGTATATTCATACACAGAGTTAGATGAAAGAAATTCTCAGAATCACTTACATTTTTGTCAATTGGCAGCAAATAAATTATCCTGACTTTCTCAAGTTTTTGTTGTTTACCGACGAAGCCACCTTCTATTAATATGGATACGTTCATCGTCAGAATTTTCATTATTATAATAAAACATAAAAACCCTCACTTTATCACACTAGCAAACTTTCAAAATCGTTGGTCATTAAATGTGTGGAAGGAAGGGTAGTTACATAATTGGACCATATTTTTTTGATGAAAATGTTAATGGTGAAGAGTATCTTCGTTTTCTACCGACGAATTTTCAAAACTTTTTGAAGACATGAACATTAAAATAAGAAAAGCGTTTACAAGAATAGGTCGAAACGTTTTACGCAAGGATAGTACTTCTTTCGAAAACAGAATACTCACGTGCGTTGCACAAAGTTGTGGTTATGATGAACATATTTATAATGCAATTTGCTTTTCTTACTTTTGATTCTTGTTACGTTGCTCAATAATTTTAGGTCATTTAAATTGCGTTAGAAGAAGAGCAATTAGGCAACTTAAATTTAAGATAGCAGCATTGTTTCATGCACCTTTTAGTAGTGCGGCATCTCCTTTATTTTATTTCGTTGTTAACCAATATTGTATGAAATGAAATACTACAACTGGACATTGCCGGAATTAAATTGAAATGCGATGCTCTGCCTTCGGTAAAATTCTTACTTTTGGGATAGTTGGATTTAACCTGTACTTTGTTTGACAGTTGACTAAGGAAGTCGGGCCCCAATCCTGCCTTCCATTGGTTAAACAAATAATTGGGTACATAGAACAACAGCACTGGTAGTTCTTTAATTGATCGCTAATTGCTCCTATAGTGATTATATCAAAACTTACAAAAAATAGGTATATGACATTGTTAACAAAAATGAAAGAGAATAAACACAAAAATGTCACAATAAAATACTGGGTGTCCTTTTTAAAAAAAATAAGTTTTTGGTATGTGAAAATTTCGGAAAATAGGCTTTGAAAAAACAAAATTTTTTGAGGTATTATCGAGTGCAACTTATACCAAATGACGCAGAATTTTCTTGTCTACAAGCACCACCAAAGTTAATGTTTTTACTTTAATAACGCAAAAACTATTTGCTCAATTTTGAAAAAAAAGAAACAATTTAAAGCAGTACCAGAAGATCCAAAAATATATGGGGAGAGTCATTTAAAGAAAATTAAGCTCCGTTCATTTCCGGTGAAACCGTAAGTTTGTCAGAGCTTAAAGTATTTTTACAATATGCGCCACAAGCAACCATGAATCTTCCACTAATTGTTTTTTCTTTTATTTGAAACACAAAAGTGCAATCCAAGAAGCAGCTACTAATGACGCACCCTGTATATGAGAACTTTAGTGGTATTAGTACTTTTGATAAGCAGTCAACTTATTTACTAGCCCTTATGTTTTCGTGATTAGGCAACCATTTTAACTTACAGGTTTTGGCGGTGCTTCATCTCAAAATTGTGTGTATTATCATATCTCAACACTTGACCCATTCTTGCATTCCCTGTGTACTTCAGTTTTGTCGACATTACGTTTTTTGAGCAAACATTCCGTATCAGCAATAGAGAAAAATACCTTTGGCAATATATAGCCAGTGTCCTAATGGCTTATCGATTGTCTCCCCGTTATTCTCACATTATTTTTTTTATTCATCTACTTCATTCTTAGTAAATGTAATATATAAAACAAAAGTCTTTTGTATATTTCGAATGTATGTGTGTAGCACATAGTTGAAAATTAGACATTTTCACATTCAAGTTTAAACTTTTCAAATAATTGAACTTTCAAATATATATATATATATATATGTATGTACGTATCAAATTTCAGACGATAAAGCGCAGCGAAGAACGTAATAAGAAGGAGAATGTGTTCAATCCCCGAACGATATCTGACCTACACTACGAAATCCCCTCAGTTCCATGGTTTGACTACATCAATCAAACATTGCAATTTGCTGGTGCGCAAATCACAGCCAATGAGATCATCAATGTACCGGATATAATGTACATAAAAGACTTACTAAGTTTATTGCGACGGGCATCCAAAAGGTATGTACTCATGTGTGTTTGCACATGCACGTTCATGTATTTGCATTACTAGTAATTAGCTATTCACTTTGAATGCAAAACAAGAAGGTAAGCTTCTGAAGCCATAAACATTTGTTCCACATGTAATTATTTATTCACTTTGGTCTCTCATGATCTGCAGTAAATGCAGCAAATAGGATTAAAGTACATTTACCCATTTTGTCATGTAATAACTTTTGCAAATTTCTGAAGCAAATTTTAATTTTAAAATCCAATATCCTCATTATCTTTTTACTAAAGAATGAAATCGAACCATTTGATTAGCTATATGCTATATAAAAAGTTCAGTGTAAATCAGAACTAGTTTCGTCTATAACATACATTTACATACATAAATAAGACTTATCATCAAAATTATTATATAAAATGTTAGTATTATAGCATTTGCAGCGTTCTTCGCATGCGCAAAATAGACACACCCCTAATATCGGAAACACATTTCACTTCTAGATCTGTTTTCAAAATACCTTATTACGAAATATACCATATAACCCAGCCAGATGATACAGCACAGAATGGTGCGGCTGTTAAATTTCGAAAATCAATATCACAACACAAACTATTGCTATCACCAAACTAATCAATTAGTATTAAAGTAATCCTTGGCCGATAACAATATCGGAAATATATTGCCCTCCAATACATGCTACTTCAGAAGGCAGATATGTGGACTTTATGGAAACCCTGGAGTCCAAGTCTTCATAGATGCAGACTGGAGTGCCAAGAATATCGTTTGGAAAGAAAGAATATTGGTACCAAAGGGAAGAAGTCTATTGAAAACATCACAGCCAATGTGATAAACGAATTACATTGCAGTTACCTAACTACAAGACAACATATTGTTCAACCGGTCCTAACAAATGACCCGACCTTTTGGATTTCGTCCTACACAAAGGAAGGGCTACAAAGTACCTCTCGATTGAATCAAATTAGAAGTCATTAATAAAGAATTCATACCGACAATCATCTCAAATACTACAACCTGGGATAACTTTCGAAGTTATATTATTGATAATATAAAGCTAAATCTAAGAATCAGAATCTGATAAATTAAATCAAGCAACTCAATATCTGACCAACCTAATACAAAAGGCAATCAACTCCTACATTCTCAGAAGATATAAAAAGAATTACTATGTTCCTTTACAAATAAGAAAACTGGTAAATGTGAAACACAGAATCCAAAGAATGTGGCAGTTCAGAAATAATAAAGATAGACTAACATATAACACAATAAAAATAATGTTATATAAAACGCTAGCAGAAGTGAGAAATGCATAATTTGATTTTCATATAACCACACTTTCTAAACATGGTCACACTATTTAGAGAGCAACAAAAAAATCTAAACGACATTAAAGCCCTAAACAGAATGAACGCGAACGATAACGCGAACAAGACGAACACTAGACGATGAAATGTCCGGAAACCGATCTTAAACAGAATTGCGCGAACATGACGCTTCAAACTTAACCTGTAAAAGCGACAATTGTGTCATTTGTGTTCCTCCGTTATCGTGCCAAATGGACAGTGCATCAAACTTTCATTTCTGAATGATAATGTGTAGTTATGTTTACAACGTCGTTCACGTTAAAAGTTGGAAGTTGGTCAACCTGTCAACAAAACTGAAACTACTTCACATTGTCCAATCAGTTTACTTTCCACCCTATCAAAAGTGTTTGAACAAAAAATTATACGGAATTATCGACAATAATCCTCGATTACCAGTTTGGGTTTAAAGAGCGCTGTTCAGCTACACAACAAACACAAAGAATTTTACAGAAAATCAATAATAGCTTTGAAGAAAATATCTTAACCACAGCAATATTCCTAGACGTTGCACAGGCGTTCGACAAAGTCTGGCACATCGAACTTTTATATAAAATCAAACGCATTTTTCCAAGCCAGTAGTACCATATCCTAAAATAATACTTGCCGGAAAGAAACTTTCAGATAAAATTTAGATCAACATATTCTGAATACCAACAAGTGAACTCAGGCGTATCTCAGAGCAGTGTTTTGGGCCTTCCACTATTTCTTACTTACATTGCAAACCTGCCAATTCCCCATAATACAATATTTTCAATATTTGCTGATCAGACACCCATAATATCATAAATAATGATCGATTTATTGCATCACAGTATCTGCAAGATCGCCTTCACATTCTTCAAAACTGGTTTGATAAATGGAAGATCAAAAATAAATGAAGCTAAACCAGCACAGGTCACATTTACCACAAAGCACAGAGAATGCCCAGTAGTAGCTTCAACAAGAGTCTAATTTCAATCCAAGCTGATGTTAAGTAGCTAGAACTATACTTGAGTCAAAGATTCACTTGGAAGGAGTACATCCAAAGAAAATGCCAAGAAAGTATTTTTAAATTGAGAGAAATGTCCTGGATGATGGTGTGGAAATCTAACTTATACTTAGAAAATTAGCTGCTCTTATGGTTTTCAACTGTGTAGACGCGCGAAACCGTCCCATACAAAATTAATTCAAACACTGAAATTCAAAAAATACTTCACTCTCCAACACATGCCCTTTGGTATGTATCCAACTTCACCCTGCTTAACGATTTAAACATGCCATTCATTACTGATGAGATCAAAGGTTCTCAAAAAACTATTTAGAGGCTCTGGAAGGGCACACGAATAAGAAGAAATGAAGTATAAACCAAACCTGCTAAGGAGACTCAAAAGGCATGGCCCAGACCCACTCGTAAGAAATTAATCAACACATACGTACTCGTATAAGCTGTTAATAGTATACAAGTACAGGAGAACGGTAATTGAACAGTTTCTCTTCTCCCGACATAATTTCATGAAATTTACTTATTGCCTAAACGACTGTAAGCAGATGGTATATGAAGCAATGAAATTAAAAAAAAAGTATTTGCATTGCATTTAGTACATTTTAAGTTTAAATGGGCTTAAACTTATTTTCTAATTCTTTTTAAATCTTAATGGAATGAAAGCATTCTTGTGAGGCAAAATGCAACGTGTCATATTTTCTTATTTATTATTAGTAAGTTATAAGATATCTTTTGAAATACACTATCGGAATGCGATAGTAAAGTTTTGAGTTTCAGAGATAATTTTCAATAAGAAAATGATATAAGGAATAGGGGGAAAAGTAATAGTATAATGTGCGTGTGTTGAAGTGTGATAAGGAAATGGATATGATAGGGATACAAAAATATTATGACACTATGAACGAGTGAGCAATATATAAAATATTAAACTGCAAAAAGATTTAAAAAAAAGGAAATATTATTGCAATTTCTATTAAATTACAAGTACTATCACCGGATATTTAGTAGAGTATGATCAGTTAATATAGCTATATGTTAAAATCAGTTTAAAATAAAGTTTTATAAGGTGAAACTTGAAGTGTCGGAGAATATAATATTAAAGAATATCAGTCTCGAATCAAATCCCGTTCAAGTAGTTGAATTTTTTTTTCATAATTTTTATCCATCTGTGGTGATTTCTGAAATTCTAAACATAATTACAATAACATTTTAATAATTATTAGTCTGATTTTGCGATATTAATAATTTAAACTGATGAAGCAATTATTTATTTAAAAATAAAATATAACTGTGTATATACAAACAATAACAAACGCGTTCTAAACATTAAATATACTTGCGGGTCAAGTTTATTTAATGTTTAGAACACGAGAAATCTTCACCAAAGCCCTTTGTCATCGCTTTGGTAGTTCCTTTTATATCCATAGACAATTGAAAGTCGCGGACTCCAGAACGTCATATGTCCTTCTATATACATCTGTTGGTACCCTTGTTCCAAGATCATATTGTCCTCACTCCAATTTCGTTCGTCTAAAGGTCGCCGATATGACAGGATGTACACATCTTTTGACCAAAGTCGATGTTGTGTCCAGATTATGTTACTTAACATGTTGTAAGCATATTTCTCAATACCTGGGGTTAATTTTTCTAACGTAAAGAATCATTGTGCGGATTAATTTGTGAATTGCTATCTTTATGATTTAACATGTACATACCTTCTTTTTCCATTATATAAATTAATTCTTTTTTTTTATTTTCTTCTCAGCTACAGGAAACATTGGATACCCATACAATCTATTGCTTATTTATTTTTTGTTTTTCCTTTCATGAAGTACGCTAGAACATATTTCTCTATTACATTCTCCTCTTGCTTATATTCCTGGGCTCAAAACCATGTAATGTATCTGGTTAAATACTCAGAACTATGACTCTTGAATTATAATAATGAAGTATGTAGTCTCTTTATTACATGAATGTTTAACATAGTTTTAAATAATATTTCATTCTTATATCTAGATCTATACTAAAGGTACATTTTAAAACGATATTATGTATACATAAAAAAATCCTAAAACTAAATCAATATTATTATCTACTATATAAAATGACCAAACTGGAATCTTACTGTGTGATTTATCTCCCCTGGGAATGCAGATTGTGACTTCATGAAAAAACACAAATTTGCACATCTCGCAAATGTTGATTTGGCGTAAGCCTGTTCATGTTGAAATGGCAACAGATACCACATATCACGTTAACTAGTATAGCTTAATACGAGGGCGTATTTTTATGTGATCTACCTAGCCATGAAACGAAAGAGTGACGATGTCAAACAAATTATCGAAAATTGCTGTCACTGTTAGAAGTACATGTGGTAAGTTGTGTTTAGTTTATGCTGTGTATAGAGATTTGAGACGGTCCATTTCTCGATAAAATGAGTGAAACTAAAGTTGAACATCGCAGCGTAATAAAGTTCCTGACAAAGGAAGGCAATGGTCCAAAAGCAATTCATGAAAGAATGGTTGCTGTGTATGGGGAAGATACACCATCTTATTTCCAAGTAAAATATTGGTCTAAACTCTTTCGATGGGGCCGAGAGTCAATCAATGATGACCCAAAGTCCGGACTGAAAACAGTGTGCGAAAAGTCGAAAATTTGGTACTGAAAGATCGGCGTGTAAAGATCTCTGTCATTGCCAATGAAGTCTGTATATCCGAAACAAGTGTTCTCAAAATTTTGCATGACGATTTGCCTTTGAAGAAGGTGTCTGCATGGTGGATATCCAGATTGCTTGCACCTGAACAAAAACTGTGCAGAAAAGAAGTTTCTCAAGAAAATTTGGTCAAGTTGGAGAGGGACAAAACATTTTTATCTCGAATTATTACAGGGGATGAGATTTGGGTATATTACTGGGACCCTCCTACTAAACAAGAATCTATGCAGTGGGTTCATAAGGGCTATCTACCACCAGAAAAGGCCAAGACACAATTTTCTGGAAAAAAAACTGATGGCAAGTGTTTTCTGGGATGCTGAAGGAGTTTTGCTTATTGAATATATGCCGAGAGGGTCTACCATAAATGGAGAGGCCTACGGAAACACAATTAAAAATTTAAAAACTGCTCTGGAGGAAAAACGCCCGCATTCTTATCCACACAAAAAACTTGTTGGCGCACGACAATTATCGGGTTCATAAGGCAAACAAAATTCAGCAGATAATCAATGACTGTGGGTTTATAGAGTTAAAGAATCCACCTTATAGCCCCGTCAGACTTCTTCTTATTCAAAATTTAAAAAAGCATCTCTGGGGAAAGCGTTTTGCTTCTGATGAAGAACTCAAAGAAGCTGTTAAAGAATATTTTGCGGGGTTACCGAAGCAATTTTTTTTTGAGGGTATGGGGCAACTGGAAAAAAGATGGAATAAGTGTATTAGTGTTGAAGGGAGTTATGTAGAAAAATATTTTTTTTTGTTCTCTTATGTGCTTTTTTTCATGGCTAGGTAGATAACATAAAAATACGCCCTCGTAGTAAAAGTTTAGACAATGTTTATCGCCGCCTACCAACTACAGGTGGTACTAAAATGGATCAAACCAATGAATCGGGAAATTTACATGTTATTTATTTCTATTCCATTTTCTATTTTCCTTAATAGTTTTTATTCATCACTTTAAATGTTCGGAAATAAAATAATAGATATATTTTAAAGTAAAATATGCTACACATCTTGCTATATTTCAAGTCACTTAAAGTGAAGAATAAAAAATATTAATGTAATTAAAGTCGACATATTTAGAAAACGTTGTGCAATATATATAATACTAAGTAATAAATTAGAAACATGTCTTTTTAGTAGTGCTCTATTTTTGTATGGAAACTAATTTTCCTTTCAACATATTAAGGAGAAAGCATTGTAAATTATTCTTACTTTTGAACTCATTCTGTAATGCCGGTAGACTGAATTCCGGTAATTTTCAGACATATTTCTTTGCCAGCTTCAAGTTGAATGACAAATGAATTACCTACTCGAATTATGACAAACGACAAACCATATTTATGTTATAATGGTGATTAATATTACACTATTAAATAATTGCCTATTCAAGTGTATGCAAAAACGACTCATTAGTGACACTTCCAGGGTTATTTGTCAAATATATGTCAGACTATCGCCAACTAATAAGTACGAAGCTAATTTAGTGTTTGCGCCACCTGTCAGGTACAGGCATCTGTAAAAATTTGTCCGCGCACTCTCAATTTAACATTTCTCATCCTGACAGGTACTGAATAAAAATTAACTGTCAATTGTCAACATGGTTGTCACTAGAAGCAGTTTGGCCAAGTTAAAAATCAAACCACAAAAAACACCCATTATTAGAATCCACAATCTTGTAACTGTAGTTTGTCTTTTACGTTTAGTAAAGACTTTTAAAAAAGTGTACCTAATTTTATAGTTATCCTTATATTTCTTATTTCTACCTTAATATTAGCTTATGCAACCAATACTGCATCACTGCATCTGACTTTGCATATTGTGTCATAAATAAAATTTGCTTAATTATAATTATCATGTCAATTAATTCTTTCTTATCAGTAAATTTGAATTAATATCTTTAAATATTAATAATATTTTGGTTTATACGTGTTGGTATTATTTTCTCAATTTATAAAACTGTTAATTCAATTTCATGGTGTTCTTCAAAAACACACACTACTCGTCTGGTATGTAATAGATTACTCTTACCCTACTAAAAAAAACCAAAGTATATTAGCCTTATTCGGGGAGCAAAAACCAATGTAATTTGTGTCTTTAAAATGCAAATGTATATGAAAGTAATAATTGCATGTTTTAATCTTATTTTCAACTCAATACTATATCGGTGTATTTCTGAAACTCCTACATATAAAGACACTAGCTGACCCGGCATACGTTGTTTTGCCATATAAATTATTTCTAGTGAATATTTTGATAGTCTAATAAAAAATAAGTAACTTATTGTAAGTGTGGGGGGATGTGGTATATGACTGAAAGAGGAACGGAGCGCTGTGAACGATGACGGCCTATCAAAATAACAAAACACCAAACATTAATTTTTTGAATTTATTGTACTTTTATTATCATAACTAATAAATTTCTAATTACATCTCTATCACAAATAATGACAATTAAAGAAATCAGTCTCTTAGTGCAATGGAGTGTACGATATTTTTAGTGAGTCCATCTTTAGCCAACACAAACAAACTGGATGGTTTACCCACGCGAGAACATACCACGCATAATTGTCCGTGTAAAAAACACGGTGTGCCCAAATCTAAGCCACAAACAGACATGGTTTGGCCTTGATGAGAATATACTTAATATGAGAGTTGCACTGAGAAAGTAAAATGATAAGTATAAGCGTCACTGCTACGATCGACGCACAATCAACAATAATTGCCGAAAACGGTTTAGGCCCTAAACTTTAGTGAGTGAGAGAAAGCTTATTGTGTGAGAAAGACAGGAGACCGGCTTCGTTCTCATCCCTACTCTGTGCTGTTTACGGGGTGAGAAGTGACACCGGTAGACGCCTGGCGGGAATAACTGATAGAGTGGTAACTGATCAATTATCGACCGCCGAGAGTAGAACATTATTAAAGTACTAATATCGCTATTAAAAAATAAGGGTTGATGGTGGAAGGGTGAAAATTTAGGGTTCTATGTATTTTGTAATGCCGAATCATAAAAAAATAAAATACAAAATTTTGTCCAAAAAACAAACAAAATTTTTTTGGAGTGGACCACCCTTATCACTTGGGGTTATGAAAAATAGTTTACGTCCTATTCTCAGACCTGCTGAATATACACACAAAATTTCATAAGAATCGGTCAAGCCGTTTCGGAGGAGTTTTGTGACAAACACTGTGACACGAGAATTTTATATATTAGATATAATACGTATATAAGTAATGTTCTCACTGTCTGAGTGAGATATATGACAGTTAATTTTAAGGTTACCTAGTTATCGGCCCATCGGAGCCTTGATCTCTGTATATTTGTCACTATACTAAGAATTATAAGTAAGAATTGATTTTAGTAAATTGCGCCGGCAAGATAGTCACCTGTCGTTTTTGTATATCGCTTCTAGTGAAATAACATTCATCTTTGACTGTTAGCTTTTCAGTTCATTAATATATAACTAATATGTATTTTTGTTTCATTAGCCCTTTTCTACAAAAAATCTGTTGTTTCGGATCAGTTCATTTACGTAAAATCGAAAATTAATTTGCATTTTGAAGCAAAAATAATGACTTTGATGTTGTATTAGAAGGAAGAAAATTGGTTATTAATTGCATTTTCTGTCCTCATTCAGTCAGCAATTTAATAAATCCCAACGACAGGCCCCTAAATAACCTTTTCCGTTGGGAATGTTCGACTTTTTAAAGTACGGCGTGTCTGTGGTGAAATTCACATACTACCTATTTTTCAGAATACAAGCGAATTTCGTATCTTGGCATTTCGTGCAAGATTTCGTTGAATATTTACCAAAACCGTTCCGACGAAGAAAGCAAGAGTACATTGACATGACAAACGGATACAGGCACAAATCTAGATGGGAATTTTGTCTGAAAAGTGTTGAGGATGTGTAAGTATCTCAATAACAGTATATCCCGTAGTCACGTAAATCATATGAGATATGCATTGTACGGTACAGGGCAGAAATACTGCATTGTACCACTTATAGGAAATGAATGTTAACAGACTGATTCTATTTGCACACTTGTAGTGTTACTTAAATTGAATTTCGTGTTTATTTATACATGTAACTATAGAAGGCGGTAAAGGCTAGTTAAGCTGAATAAAAATATACAGTGGAGATGAAAAGTTCGATAAACAGTAAGTTTACAAAATAAATGTTTTCATCTACTTTATGAAAGTAAATTACAATTAAAAATATAGTAATTTATATTCGATATTGTCTGTGGAGATAGACAATCTAGTTTTCCACAGATAACCTTATCCAAGAGGCAAAAGGAAAAATATGAAACTCTAGTGACAAATTACCCGAAGGGGGCCACCTCCGGGTAATTTTCAGAATTGCTTCCTTGACAAGTTTCTCTTTAACAGATTCAGCCCCAAGCCGATGCGAGTAAATATTCACCCTGAACCAAAGTGTCTTTTATTTCGTACATATTTGTGCATTTATAGTGAAAGTACACAATTTCAAAGAAAAGATCAAAATAGCTAGGGCCCAGCGAAAAGTTTGGCGGACACCAGTGACCAGCCGAGGGAACACTTTTAATTGCCGAAATGTTCGCCAATGAAGTTTTGCAAATTATGACATGACACCAGAAACCAGTTACTTGGGCAATGATAATTTGTGTAAAGGTGTCGAAGTGTTTATTTTCCCTTAAAAAGAAATGGAAAGTCGTGATAAAGGCATTTTACAATTAGCTTTACAGCAAAAGTATCGTAAGTTTTCGCAATTTAGCTATTAGCTTTTCATTAAAATTAAACCTTTTCATCAGACGATGGTTTGTCAAGTGAACCATCCTCTACAGAGTCCGACGTAGAACTTGGCTTTGGTCCACCTGAGGGAGAACTATTCTACTGATAGTGATTGTAAAATACCTATAAAAAAGATAATATCTAAGTCATCACCTTTAGAAAACAAAAATATGCCGGGACCTTCCCACGTATACCATGGTGAACATATCGTAAAAAAAAGAGAAAGCGAATATGAAGACATAGAACTTGAGGAGGAAGTCGATCACAAGCAAATCGTAAAAAATCGTAAAATTTCGACTTAAAGCACTTCATCTCATAATGAATATTTGTCTGAACTATATTTATTGTACCATCATATTTGATGATTGTCTGCAAAATTGATATAATAGTTGACCAAACCAATTTCTATGCACCACAATTTGTTATGACTAATGACAAAATTTCGAACAAATCTCATGTACAAAATTGAGAACTGTCAACTCGGGCAGAAGTCATACATTTGATAGGTCTATATGGGTACATGAGTATGGTTCGTATGAAAAATATCAGCGATTATTGGTCTTAGCAAAGGATTTTTAAATGAGAAGTTTCTTGCCGTCTCGTAACAAATTCCAAATCTTGCCCAAGATGCTACATTTCTCAGATAATAAACAGTGTCCTGATAGAGACCGTATATATTTATGTAGCTGGTACACAATTCTCCAGCTTGCACACATATTTCTGGATCACAAAACGTATTACCTAGAAAACTGCGTGCAAACCGGAAGGAAGACCCGATTGAAGTAGTAAACAGAAAACAGAAAAAGAGTGAGGTGTTCCCTCAAGAGAATGAAAGGGGAATATGTGTCGTCAAATGGTGTCATAATCAAGACGTCTAGTTTTATCAACATGTCATTCTTACAATTCTGACCAAATGGTAAAGTTCAACTACGAAGAAATTGCATTCAAAAGCCAACAGCCATGGCAGATCATAATTCAGGAAAAGTTAGATTGATCTCTCCGAACAGATGTTGTGTTACAATCTAGCCTTGCGTAAATCGATCCAGTGGTATATAAAATTGACAATAGAAATGCTATTAGGAAAATATTTTATAGTTTTCTTGTTAAATTGACAACTAAAACTTTTATTAGGCACTTCAGTAGTCAATGCTCACGTCATATATAAAAGTGTAGAACAAATCAACATTCCGATAAATGGTTTTCGCTTATCGATAATTGAAGATCTGTTGAAATTTGAAGATCAACCTTGCGCGGCCTCGTCTATATAGAAACCAAAATCTGAAAACACAAACATTTGCGAAAATGAAATTTATGCTCGCTAAAGCCGTAGATATTGTAGAGCTATAGGAAAAAGGTGGATGGCATTGCCGAAAAGAATAAAGTGAAAAAAGTCGCCACTTATTGCCAACATTGGGTGGGAATGCAAGGTAAAGTCTGGAGTGCTTTAAAAATATCATAGTACATAATAAAAAAAGTACTTATTTGCATTATTTTAATAGAGTTATTGTATATACCGTGTGTTTCAAAAAGAATTTAATCTAGTTGTCCATAAATTTCTTCTATAAATTATGACCTTCGGCATTCTTGAAATGCGGATATAGATTAAATAGTGAAATCGTTATCCACCTGTCACTCTCAAAATTTATTTAATAAGATAACTTCAAAGATGGGATATTATTCAAACAACTAATGTAAATAACGTATTTGTAGAAACTTTAATTGACTATAATTAATAAAAGGTGTTCAAAATGGTCACCATTCTGTTGAATACATAAAATACGACGTTTCATGTTGTCAAAAATATTCTGCAATGCATTTGGTGTTATTCCATTAAATTTAATTGTAATTCCATTCATCACTTGAGTTAAAAGTGGTGTTAATAACTGTTCTCGGTATCGCTGGCTATTAATGTTATTGTGAAAAAATATTGGTCCTACTATTCTAAGACGAGCTACAGATAACCATACTCCGACTTTAACAACATATAAGGGAACTTCGATGCAATTCTTTGGATTATTTATTGACGATATTCTGTAATTTTGTTTATTTACAAACCCGGTTAAATAAAAACATGTTTCATCAATAATTGTGCACTTCAGAAATATGCTTCAAGAATAAAAATATTTTCTTGCAAGGTATACATTATTGTTTTTTAAATTTATCTTGTAATTTTAGAATCTCAAATTTGGGTTAGTGATGCAAAAGGCATAAATTTATAATGTCAAGACCAGTTTTTGTACTAATTTGCAAAGTAGTAGTAGTAGGCATTAATTTGATTAATGTCTACTAACTAAGGCTGGTACACAAAAGAAAAAAACAACCTCTACCTGCCAGCTGCACATTTGATGAACGATATAAAAAAAAATCTTCATGCAATTATTTTTGAAGATAAAAAACATTAAATATTAAACATTGTCACACACATTTCACACGAGTGTTTTTGAAGCTATTGAGTCGTCTATCCCCACTTTACGGTATGTCTACCGGTCCTAGACAAGACGCAAATCTATCGGAATCGGTCGGCTATTCCCGACTTAAATCTAAGTGACAGTTTGTAATTAAAAAGAAATGTCATATATACCTATAATATTCGAGTGCATAATAATATAACAGTTATGGGCTATCGAAAATTGGCTTATTATAAAATATCAACAACATCAACAGTTCCGTAAGTACTCATTCTTTATACATTATGTTTCCCATCTACAGTATTCCTTTATTTATCACAGAATCTGTGAATAATACCGATGCGCTGTGATCGAAACCGAATATCATCTAGATAGATAGATAGATATAGATATATTTGAAAATACCAGTGGCGTACAAATAGTTAGAAATACAAACATTCACACAGAAATACAATAATACATAGCACTTAACGTATAGTCAGTTTCCAAAACAGGTGTATACACACATAAATGGCAAAATAAAGAACAACAAACAAACAAACAGACAGTTACTCAGTCTCAACGCCCGGAGCGTGTGCCTTCGTCAAAAAACTCATCAAGTGAGTAAAAGACCTGTTTCGCCGAATCCGCCTAATCACACCCCCTTGCGTCTACCCGTCCCGCGAGTAATATAAGTTGCATAAGTTTCTATTTGTTAGTTAGAATTGTCATTTGGAAGTATACTGATCAGATTTAGTTCGCATACAAAGAGTTTTGTTGTCACGAAAGGATATTGATCCATGAATATTTACCAGAGGATAATTAATGTGTATGAGAAAGATGCGCTACCTACTTTAAAATAAAATTTTGACCTATACAATTTCGAGGCGATAGGAAAACAATGGAAGACAACCAAAGATACGAAAGACCAATGTTGATGTTCTGGTTTTAGAAGATAGAAAAGTAAGAATATCAATAATTGTCGATAAGCTATACTGGAAGTTACAGTATTAAAAATATTGTTAGTAGATTTCGGTATAATGAGGTTTAAGCACCCTGGATTCTGAAGTTACTTCCTCTTGAACAAAAACTGCGCCTTCAACAAATTTCCGATGAAGATTGAATAGTTTTGGATGTCGATGAAGAGATTCTTCTAAAATTATAAGACGCGATGAAACGTAGCTGTTTTATAGGGATCCATCGACTAATCAAGAATTCATTGGGTGGGTCCACAATGGATTGTCATCGCCAAAATGAGCAAAAACGCAGAATTCATGATAACCTTGTAATAATAGAATACATGAAAAGGGGTGCTCTACGATAACCTACGATAAAGAAAAAATCAGAAGGTTAAAAACTACCATAAACAAAGATGTCCCCACAACTGTGATAAATTCAGAAAGATAGCCAACTCCGTGGAGTACTTGACAAGTGTGGCTTTCTAGAGATAAAACATCTATCTATGGCGGAGATTTGTCATCGAGTGTTATCACCTTACTAAATTAAAAAAGCAGTTTATTGTATGTCAGTTTTCTTTGGTTGAGCATTTGAATTAAGCGCTGGAAAATTTTCTTGAAGAATTGTTTATGAATTCAATAGTCTCATTGGAAAAATGTCATAAATGACATAACATTATATGTTAAATAATAAAATATTGTTAATCTTCGTTATAGTTAGGTAATAATATAAATATCGCCCTACATTCTTGTAGCGTAGAAAACGTCAGACTGAAATAAATGACGTTAGACGCATTCAGTCTATATAAGCGCCGCCAACACGTAACAACTAACTAAGTAACGGGGTTGATGGTAGCATTTAAAGTTCGTCTGTATTTCCTACGTAACTGAAAATCTGATACCTTTAAAAATTATTTTTAAATATGCAATTTATTAGTCGAAACAACATTTAATATACTAGAAACGTAAATTGAAATATGATATTACGAATGTAAGCCCAAAACATAAACGATTTGCAGTTCAATTTGATACGCCATTAAAGTTCAATTTATTTAAAATGTACATACTAATAATATACATTTTAAAGTATGAAGAATAACAAATTTACTCTTTCAGAATGACCTTCACCTTAAAAGATTTGTACGTACAAGCATTTTTAACGGAAGATATTGAAGACAATGTGAGAGAAATGACGGATATAATAAGACGACGATTTGATAAAAGAATAAAAAAGTTTGATTGGCTGTCGAAGCTCGGAATAGAAAACGCGAAGGAGAAAATAGCTAGTGTAATAACTCTTGTGGCTGACTATAAACCAGAGTATAACCCTATCGATGCACTTTATAGGAATGTACGTATGTATTATTATATAGAACATGTGTGTACATGAAACTAAAACTATGCGGAAATTTAACTTAAGCTTCTAAAATTTATTTTTAATTATTATAAATATATAGCAGATTTATATGTATAATATATTTATAATATGAAGGCATATTTGTTTATATTATTATAAACAAATAAATATGCCGTTTCAATAGTAAACAATTTTTTCGTCTCTCTTCTATCAAAGAAATTTGTATCTAAAGAATCTCAAGAAGATTGTTGTTTATGTTTTGGTCTGTATATTAAAAAGTATATAAATAAGAGCTATAGAAATAACATTATACGTCTATTGAGACGTGAAATATTACCTTCGTTTTACTATTAATATAGAGAAGAGAAAATATAAAAAAAAGTGAACCATTTCAGAGAAAGATAATAATACCAATGTATAATGCATTTATGTATCTTTAAGAAAAATATTAATAGTTTTAAAATTTTAATATGGATGTAAAGCTTTGTAAGTTATTATTTATTAAATATTCTGCAAATTTAATATGAAATATAATTGATTATCTATTTTCTGAAGTTTGTCGATGGTTTGGAATTAAATTACAGAAAAAAATGTACACAATGAAATATGTATTCTTCTGTATTTATCCAATATTTTAGCAAACGAAAGGGTATTTCAAAATGCATTTTCTTAAGAAGTAGTTCTTCACCTTAGTTAAACATAAAATTATTTCGTGCAACTTAATTGTTTATAATGATAAAATATTTTGAAATCAGGTGAAAATTTTTAATTAAACTTTTATTGTATTGATCCAATGTATCAATAAAATATTATAGTAATTAATTAATACAAAAATATTTTTGTGCAAATGAAATTCAAAATTAAATATTCTTAAATTTTGATAGACATGTTTTAAGAAATGCTTACTAGAAAAAGTTAATTTTAATATTTTTTAAAATATAAATATAAATCTGAAGACTGGAAAATGTAGAAAATTCAAGTAACTTAAGTAACACGTTTACAATCACAAGTCACATATATGTGTCATCTAATTTCCAACTACAAACCTATTGCACAAATATGTCACACAAGTACACAAGATGTTTAGACTCTAAACTATACTCGATAAATGTATCAAATGGAAAGGACAAAGTGGGCTTTACAGTGAAGGCTTGTTTTAGTAGTTAAGTGGCGGAATTAGTAGCTTACTATGTCTAGAGTTGATCCAGCTGATCATATGATTTCTTATTACTTTATCTTATGCAAATCATTGCAATGGGACGTAAAAGTATTTTTAAAATGATCTATCCACATTAACACGAGAATATTGCTCCTTCTTTTTCAATATTACCAACACAAATAAAGATTTGGAACAGAATTTCAATAAGTAAGCATTTTTCTAGGAATAAAAAGTCATTACAGTTATAATCAAAAACTAAGAAAGATGTGGCCAATTATTTGTAATGGCTGTAAAGAGAAAAATAATTGAACTTTGCGTGGATCTTCGCTTTCACATTTATTATCAAAACATATTTTGTAAAAATACACTTAATTTGTTTGATAATGTATACAAAACGTATATTACTTATACGCGATAAGTAGTCAATACTAATTAAAGGAATACCACACGTGTGACTGTTGAAGTGAATGTATTTATGTGAGTATGGTTTTTAGTATCATTACAATTCAAACAATTTGGTCGCAGACATGTTAGGAATTGTTTTGAGGGGTTTCTTTTTTTAGACAGAAGACAAATTCGGATCGTTTGCATAAGCTTTAACAGGGGCACTAAATGCAAAGAAAGTGTGAATTCTGATTAATTTTAACTACTGTTGGCAAGAGATAATTTCAAAAATTTCTTAATATAATAATTGAATTTAATAATTATCTGCATTCGCTTTTCAAAAACTGAATGCCCAAGAACATAAAAAAAATTGTACTGAAAATTCAATGCTAATATGTATATTAATATTCGATGAAAGGAAACACAAGTATTAAAACGGAACGATTGAATATTTTAGGATGAATTGCATTGTTTAAAATATATGCATGTTTATTTACTTAATAAACGCAATAAAAGACATTGATACGTTATAGAATGATATATTATGTTTGACAATTTTATTATTGTGTTAAAAATATTTGATTCGTTATAAGAGTTCCGATAGACCACTAGCACGCAAATTCTATAACATAAAATATGTTTTTTTTTCATTTGCAATCATACACTAAATTGTAGATTTCAAGAGCAATCAATATATGTTTTTCACGATATTTTATGATAAAGAAATTATATTTCAATTGATATGATTTAAATTTCTATATTTCGTACATACAGAGTGCGGCACCGAGGATTAAACGGATTGAAAATCTCGAAAGAGACATTTTTTGTGAAAAAAACGCAAAAACAGGTCGATTTTTAATCCAAGGGGGACACCCTTCCATTTCCCTCTCCTCCATTCTCTTTAAACATTACAATTTAAGTAGGGAAAGAAATAAATGTGATCATCATTAAAAAGGTAATTTTATGGAGACTTCAGCAATGTGATTGCTGATTGCGTTACTTTGGATTTTAACGTCCTCTAGCGTAATAAAGAACAGTTACGTCTTCCTAAATGTGACACATGATTTGTAAGCTAATGTTATTAGCAACTATAAATACGTAATACAGTTGACATTTAATTGTCATAATTGTCAAGTACATACCCTCATTAAAATTATATCATATTTTAATAAATATATTAATGGTTTAGAAATAGGTACACTCTATTTTAAAAATTAGTGTGTCAACAGAACAACTGAAATATTCAATAAACATTACCCAAACAAACATATAAATCGGGAGTATATTTCGCAACTAATTTCAAAATTTCAGGAAACGGTGTCAGTACAAAATAAAAACGTTTTATTAAAAACTCAGTAAGAAACGAGGCGACAGAAATAGCCGTCTTTGGAGATGTTGTTGCGGATCCAATTCTAAGTAGAAAAAAGTATGCAGAATCATCTGAAATAATAATGAATTGGTCGAATTTTGAATAACTTAATGGAGATTTTGACCGTGAGACTTAGAAGACTATCTAATATCGTAACAGGACGGAGCTCCTCCACATTTTGCTGTAGCGTTTTGTCAGTATTTGGATGAAAGGTTTCCTCTACATGAGATTGAGAGAAGAGGATTCATAGAAAAGCCTGCGCGATCTACAGATTTATCCCCCTTAAATTACTTTTTGTAAAAATATTTAAAATATAAAATATACGCCACCACACCTGCTTCATTAGAAGAGTTACGTCAACGCATTGTCACGGAATGTCGTCAAATTACTGAAGAAGTACTCCAAAACGACAGATACCGTTCGAAAAAAAAATATTATTATATTATTATTATCATGTATTAATAATAATAATAATAATTATTATTATTATTATTAAATTTCCCAACAGGTCATCTCAATACAGACAATATAAACAAACCAAAAGATAATACATATGTGAAAATTGACAACAACAAACATTAAAATATATACAACTAATGAAAAATATCATCAGCAAGGCTATTGAAGTTCCTGGCAGAATACACCATAGGAGCCCTGAGCAGAATATTTGTTCTGGCAGTGGGAAGCAGAAGCGTTTCACTCACCCTATAGCATTGACGAGGCACTCGAAAGCCAATTTCTGCTAACAAATCCGGAGAGTCTATCTTAAACAGAATGATATTTTTTATAAAATCAGCACTAATTTCGTGTCGCCTTGCTTCAAGTGACCAAACATCATGTCGATCTAGGAGCAACTCATAGACAAACCCACGAGGAGGGTAAGATCCATCTACTTTATAACATAATAAATACTTTAGGAACCTGCGCTGTACTGATTCAATTACATGAATATAACAATTATATATAGGATACCACACGACAACGGCATATTCTAACTTGATAACAACCAGTGCATAATAAAGTGACTTGAGTGTAGCTATGTTGTTAAAATCTCTGCAGGTGCGGATAATGAAACCCAATGCTCGAAATGCTGATGCAGTGACTAGGGAAACATGATCGGCGAAGGTAAGCCTTTCATCAAATGTAACTCCGAGATCTTTGACATGCGTTTTGCGGTTAATTGCGATGTTGTCAATAGAATAATTCTTGCAAAATCTACTAATAATAAGGGTCCAAGATTGGATCCCTGGGGAGCTCCAGAGGTAGAAACATACATCCCTGACTTGTAGCCATGATAGTAAACGAAGTTACTTCTTTCAGCAAGGTAAGAACCAAGAAGTGTTAACAGTGAGTTGCTGAAACCGAACAAACTCATTTTAGTCAGGAGAGCGGCATGCTCAATGGTGTCGAAAGCTCGAGAGAAGTCAGTGTAAATAACATCCATCTGCCCCCCCCCCCCATAGTCCAGTGATGCACATAAAGCCTGAGATAATGTGGCGAGATTCGAAGTGGTAGACCTCTTGGACATAAAACCATGTTGGTACGTCGACAAAAATGATTTGATACTGCTGTATATATCTTCATAGTATAGCCTCATACACCTTGGCAAAGTTTGGTAGGATGGATATTGGTCTATAATTATTAATATTGGTATTATCTCCCTTTTTGTGTATAGGACATATACAAGCTACCTTCCAGGACTGAGGAAAGACGTATGTCTGCAGAGATAAATTAAGTATTATGCAAAGAGGCTGAGCAAAAGTAGACGCACAATCACGAATCAGGAAGCTATGAATATTATCATGTCCGGAGGTAAAGCTATTCCTTGATTTCTTTAGCTGTTTCAGTACATCATATGCAATCCTCCCAATATTCAATGACGGCAAGTCTGAATGCATATCTCGAATGTCACAACTTCCAGCAGTTGGCAAGAATACACCAGAGAAAACAGCCCCAAAAGCATCAACAATTCGCCGAGGGTCGTCGAATTCTATGTCGCCATTAAAGAGTTTACCAGGAATGCCGGAGCTCCTATGTCTGGATCGTACAAATTTCCAAAAAGATTTAGGGTCACCCACGAGAGAATGCTGAATACAGGTTTGATAGGCCGTGGCAATATCATCTTTAGCAGATCCGCGTAATCGCTGAAATTCACGTTTGAAGGAATGATTCCCAGTCTGCTTCCATCTCCGATGATAATAAAGCTTCAAATCCAACGATCTTTTCATAGATGGTGTAAACCAGGGGGGAAAATGTTGCTTATTGTTGTGGCAGGTGTAGGCAATGCAAGTGTCCATAATAGAGTAGACTACACAGTAAAACATATTAGTTGCCTCATTAACGTCACAAAAGGCATCAAGGAAGGTCCAATAAACAGAAAGTAATTCTGAGTAAAGCTTATGAAAATTTGCTTTTTTAAAATTTATGATGTCAGAGTTGACAGCTAATGGTGAACACTTACAGCATCTATTGTAAAGTACATAATTAAGTTTGTAGTTCCTAACGTTACAACTCTGCAAGGTATTTTAAATTAAAGTTAATATTTCTTTATTTGCTATGCATTAAATTGATAATAAAATTAGCTCTCATGCTGTCCATGATGTGTCACATTTAGGAATACGTAACCACTTTTTATCCCTATAGAGGGCGCTAAAATCAAGAGTAATGCAACGAGGAATCACGTTGTTGAATTCTTCATAAAATTACCTTTTCAATTATGTATGTTTGGTGCTGCATCCTGTATACACGCAGTTGATAAACAATAATTTTTTCAAGAAAATTAAAAGAATTGAATGTCATGAAGAATGAAAAAATCGATATTTTATATTGAACATTTACTGTGGTTTATTTTGTATAAATAGTCGCCCACGCACGACCCTCCAAGATAAGAAAATCCAATTATATTTCGGCCGTTCACCATAATAAAAAAAACCTCAAATTTTCAGATTGAGATTCACGAGGATAGATTCCTATTATCCCTCCTGCAGCTGCGTAGAATAAAGAAGGATTTGGAATACGAGACAATAAACGATCTGGTAACGCATAAACGTGAGGACAAGAATGGAATGTACAATTTAAGGGAAAACAGACTAAGTGAGTTACAGTATTATTTAGACTGAAACAGTTGTATTAATTTTCAAGGGCATTTTAGTTATACCCGTTGACTATCTTCATGGAATATATTACGACATTTACAGACCAAATTACATGAACTATGCGGCCCTCGGTGCGATTATTGCGAAGGAGTTGTCAAATATGTTCTTAGAAGGGAGGCATTATGATGTCAGAGGAAATGAACTAGAAAGGACTTCTGAAGGTGTTATAAGCTATTATAAAAAAGTGAAATGCCATGAAGACCAATATGTCAGCTTTTACATTCCTGAAATAAAAAGAATCGTAAGTAGATCAGCTTTTTTTTTATAAATAATAAAAAGCTGTTAGAATTTTTAAATATATAACTTTTAAATTTGTATGTCTTCTTTCTTTAAACAATTATCTTCTAGACATGTTAAATTTCTTATTCGTTTACAGACTATTCTTTTATTAATAAACTGGAGGAACCTGTACGGCTCCCCAATCAAAAGAAAGGCAAAATATTACATTGTGGTATAAATGGTTTAAGTTAATTTTAATTTTTTTAGCGAAAGTCACACGACTAAATATAAAGATTTTAAGTAATATTTACATCATATTTTCAGTTATGCCGTTTGTTTCCGATTTTATGACGTTATCAATTTTGTTTTTAAATAACAAAGTATATTATTTGGTAATAGTTTTTATACTGTTTGTAACGGTATAAAATTTTCAATATGCTACATTTTAAAAAGTAGAAAAACTAGTTACAGCTGATGCAAATGATCAAGTACGTACACATTTTAAAGGAAAGGACTAAAATAATTCCATAAGTCAATCAATACTTTTGAATTGACTTATGATTATTGAAATAGTTATTTACGAACCAAGTGCGGGAAGACTTTTCCCGCATGAGCGCACATTGTAAGCACGAACGACCGCAGGAAGCGAGTGCATTTAATTGCGCGAATGCGTGGAAGATGTCTTCACGCATGTGGATTGTACAATATTTTTTGTACGAACATTAAATTAAAAAAATATTATTGATTAATGTCATTAGTATCATACCTAACCTAAGATAGATTAGCTAATTAATTTAAGCATATCATGTACGCAACTATTACTCACCTTTCCCTAAAACTAAGTTTTTTTTTAAAAATATCCTAAAGAGCCAGTGTTTTTTTCAATTTTTACAGTCGCCTCGACCGGGAAATACTCTTTCCTGGTCGAGCGACACATGCGCCAAATGTCAGTTTACAGGCGGTGAGTACAAAAAGATATTTTGGGAACAGGGTGTTCACAAAATCGTCCAAGAAGGCCGCTATTAAATGTCTGTGCGCAACTTAATATGTTACTAGATGCTGACAACAATCCATTTTCAATTAATTGAAGATTTGTAATGTATATATAAGCCAAACTTCAGTTCTCATACTTCAAAAATTCAAAAAATATGGAAATGTTCCTTTCTGAATAATGCTTACCCAGCATAATTTATTTTCCGATGAAGCAATATTTTGTCTCAATGGAAACGGCAAAACACTGCATTTGTCAATTTAAAATTCCGTTGAATGTAAATAATTTAAACAAAACGTTAATGCATGGACAGGAATTATTGGACGACGGCATTATAGGTTCATTTTTTTTTGTCGACAATTTTAGTACAATGCTAGATGCAACAAATTCTCGCAGAAAAGATCTATATCTGGGAATAGAAGGTCCAACGGCATAGCAAGATAGACTCACTCATCGACTGCTATTTATAAAGTTACTAAAAACTAAAGTATATAAAAAGTTACTCATTAATTTAAGTATTACTCGGAAAACGATCGAATATATAAGAAAACATAAATATATTTATGACCTTTCTAGAATTATTTAAATACTATTCATTTTCTTAAATATTTGCACACACACACACACAAGGATTCTTCTTTTATAATATGAGGTGCTACCAAAAAGTTCTCGAAATTTGTGTGGCCCTCGCTTACAGGCTGTAGTACAGACAAACGCCGCTAGGAGCAGCGTAATGCATGTTTCTCGCGTCAGCATGCCTAGCGACTTCGATCCAGGTAGACTTGTTTATTGTTGGTGGGCAGTTTTTCATTATTACGTTTTCTTCAAACACAAAGAGCATCGGATGAATGCAAGGAAATGATTTTCCTTTTAAGGCCGTTACAGGTGACGAAAGTCGGGTTTATGGATATGACTCTGAAACTAAACAGCAATCATATCAGTGGAAGAGCCAGCTTTACATCGGACAATATATATTTCTCTACTTTTCGTTAGCGTATTATTCGAACTTGTGTATCTTACATCTTCATATTAGATGTTTTTATTGTGTCCACCCCTCTTTTAATGAGTCTTCGACTAATATTGGCATTTTATGCTAAGACTTATCTTCATATTTTAGTTTTCCGTGTTCTATTGATTCATACATTCTATTGACAAGCCTTTTATCTTTCATCCAGTATATACGTTTCAACTATTAAAATATTTCATAACTTTTTATTTATTTTCAGTTGTTGTGTCAACGAAATATACTTCGTTGATCTGTCTCTTATTTTCGAAACTTTAATACCTGTAGTACAAAAATTTTAAACTTCTCTTCCTTATGCAATTATTGCTCTGATTACTTATTTTATTACAGAAATATTGAGGAATATTGTCAGCATTACATCAAATATTCTACCATCTTTCTTCTTTCGCGCATATCACACTCAAGTTTACTGGTAGTTTCTGCTTGTTAATTTTCGTCTACATATAGCCCATTATGTCATGGGTTTTGTTGATATGATCACATACATTGTTTTTAAATCTTTATTCTTATATTAAATATATATATATATATATATTGTACTGTTTAAAATGCGTAACATTCAAAGACTATAAACTAAAATTAGCACTTCTAAAATTTAACTAAACAGTATTGAATTAAAACTATTCTTTATTTATATAAATAGAATTATTTATTTTAATAGTATAGATATATAAAAGATAGGTAAATACTAATTGAACGTAATTGTAATTTCAACTTAATGAAAGAGTGGTAAATGCAAAAATTTTTTTTATACATATTAAAGACATTGTTATCAAGAATTAGATATCATAAAGACAGGAAACTTAATTTACTGCATGGAATTTTAGAAAATAAATCGCATAAGTCGATAAACAAAGGAAAGATCCTTAGACACCGAGAAAAAAAGATTATTATTGATTTTTTGAATGGAGAGTAACAAATTAGTGGTATAAAAGAAGATGATTTAAAAAAGGAATTTAATGTCTATTAAAAGTTTAAAATAACTTACATATCATTTAATTGAGCATTTCCCAAGTAATTGTGAATATAGTAAAGGTGAAATTCATAATTAGTTCAACAAAAATAATTTGGAGTTATTTTTCTTTCAATAAGTAAGAGAATTGAATTTATATTTGATTTTTATTGTTTATGTGATAAATAATAGTTAAATACTACTTAATTTATCTATTTTAAACTAAATTCTATCATGTATTTAACGTTTCGATAATATGAAATTGTACACACAAAACTTGTTTTTATATTGAATTTGACAGCATATATTTTCATAAGTACAATTTACATTGCTAAAAGAACATATTTAATAAGAGAACGTTCCAGATGTATTAAATTAATATTAAAAGAAGTATTAAAGTCACTTTTTATATATTTTAAGAACCCAAAATTGAAATTAATAAGTCTTATATTTACTCATGCTCATTATAAAATTTTAAAACCGACTGATAATTATTAACTTAATTATTACATAATAAAAAAATGATTTAGATAAAGAGAGGAATTCTTTTATGTTTCTATTAATTCTGCTTCAAGGCTTTTTCTTGTGGTTTCGTACTTTTTTTCTTGTTTTGTTTTTGTGAAAGTGTTCTTAAGATTGTTGTTCAGCTATTAACAAAAAGAATGTTTCATACTGAGCGATCGGTATTCCAAAACAATTCAGCACCTGCTCCTAACGCAATTTCTGTTATACTGAAATTTGGTTAGTCTAAAGACATTCATAACAAAATCTGTCAATTTAGATATAAATGTTGTACGTGCAGTTATCGACAAAAGGAGACAAGATTTTGTTTGAAATCATAAGGAGGACTATTAGTTTGTTTAAATATGTTTGCACTAAGAGCTATTTTCACTGTATATTATTTCTAATATTCGATATTATCTTACTAGGTATATGGAACTTCATAAATTTAAAACAGAATTATGTTTTCAATTCCATATATATAATCTACTTAAAAATTCTCTTTATTAAAACTTGAAATTGATAAGTACTATTCGCATTTCAGTAAATGTAAATGTCACTCGTTCACTGTCGTAATATAAATTCTATTCTGTCTATATAAACGAATCTAAAACAATTAGTGCTGTCAAGAAAAGTTATTATTATACCGAAACTCTTTTCTAGCATTAATTGTCTTAAGTAATTTTCCAGTCATTTATTAAACCAGACAAAAATTCCGAGAAAGCCATTATTATTATAATTTCGTCTACTCGATTAAAAAGTTTTCCTAAATTTACATATACTTAAATAAAATTTACATTTTATAAAGGCAAATTGGATCTATTCATTACAAAATATTCTCTAAAAACTTGAATGAGTTTCGTTTTCAATAAATACAAAAAAATACTAAATCCACATGAAACGTAAAGTGTATTATAAAGATCAATGTATACTTTTATATGCATTCCTTTTTCATTGTGAGATAATACGTAATTAACAAATTGGATTTTTAATTATGCGCGCTTATCACCGCAAAACCGATTTTTATCTGAATATCTACCACTGATAGTTTTATACACGTCTATAATTTATAATATCCAAAATGGCTGGATGTGAATGGGGCACTAACCTAACCTACAATTTTAATCCTGTTTGATAACCCAACGACCGGTATATGTAAACCTGGCACCGTACTTATTGGCTATAAATAAGTACGGTGCCTCTGCAATATTGTCACGGTGACCATTTTAACTTTACTCGCAGGCCTCTAATCCGTGACGAGGGGTTGCTCTGGGGGGAGCCCTCGCTTATAATTATAAACTATCAAATGCAAAACGCACCTTACCTTTAATTCTTCGCAGGCCTGGCTTTCTCTTACGGAGGCGAGGAGATTGAACTATCTCAATAGAACACTACTTATAATAACACACTTATTTATTAAATACTACTAATAGCTCGATGACAAAAATATGAATAACTCCGGAGGATCACAAGTGATCGTCCTAGCGGAAGATCACTTATCGATTAGTATTCTCTTCGGAATATCGTTCTTTTATTACCTTGGTAACGCCGAGTCCGTCCATACCTCGCTGAATCGCACATTCCTTCCGTTCGATCAACTTCGGTTGAACTCATCGAACGGATCGACAGGATGCTAGGTAAGTCAGGATTCAGGTTACCCCGGCAATACTTCTAGTACTATACATAGTGTTGATTCGCGACAATATAAAATAGTGAATTTCAAGGTGATGTTAAATTTTATCAAACCGCACACAAAATAAAAAATAAAAAATGTAAATATAGAAAGTAAAAAAGCTAAGAATTATCAAACTGATGAAAGAAATAATATACACTTTACGAAGTGTAATCGTGTTATTGATCCATTATGTAATTGTTTACATAATTAATTTAGAATTTTTACTTTCGGTTTTGTACGTATGTCTTTAGCTGTCGCTGGTGTGTGTACACATTGAATATTAACATGTGTGTCTCTTTCAAATTTCTTAAGCCTTTCGATAAAAATATAAGTAGACGGATGTGCCTAATATAATACTTCATTTAGGTTCGAATGAGACGATTCGCGTACATTTATGGTGTTCGATGGAGTTTCAGTAGCTCACATATATAGACAATGAACATCATCTTTTGTGTATGTCTTCAACAAATAATCGACTTATTTGTCAACAACTGCAGGAAATGTTTGGTCGGCAAACAAGCCTAAGACAAAACAATCGCCTACTTCAACCCAAATATATGTCACAGCCATCGTTATACTTCCGAATCTTTGTTCTAAATTCGACTATTAAATCTAAATTTGGAATTTTCCTGATCCACGATTGGTGTAAATTGTAATGATAGACATATATTTCTGCTGATGGTCATATAGCTCGGACTGCCGCATGAATACTTTTCTCAAAATTTACAAAAACTTCAGATGGTAGGGTAGACCGGGGATAAAAGTGCCATTTTTAGTAAATGTGTTTTAAAAAAAAAATTGGCAGATTACTTTTTTTCCTTCTTTGTCCTTTTAGTGGTTTTAACTTTAAGTTATCAAAAATTATATGACACAAAGACTTAACATAATAAAAAAAACCGGTAATATCACTTTTTATGGTTTCCTGTAGATGGCATCCATGATTTCTGCTAATTTATTTATATATAAGTGACATCTGTTGTAAATGTCCCTGGCAGCTCCTTAGCCAACTCATGGCGTATATTTTTTTCTAATTTTTCGGAAATGTCATCAATAGCTTTAAGTTTGCCAGCACTTGAAATCTCCTTTCTTTTTAATTTACTCTGATTCTGTTCATGATTATGTTATAGCTAAATTCTGTTAGTTAAATTTTCTTCAACACACGTACTTATTTTTAAAGGCCAAAACACTTTTCAACGTTTTCTGTTGTTAAACTCTAACAAACCTATTCCATGGTTGCTATCCACAAAGAGATCACCATAATTTTTGTCCAGTCAGGAATTCACTTTATACAACAACATTTAAGGCTGAGAAAACGACATTAAAAGGAATTAATTAATATAAGATGCAAAGAACGTTTATTCGTATGTAGTTACTTCATTAATTGATGGGTACATGGTGCCTGGATTACCTGTAAGATCAAGCAATTAGTTTTGATGGCAGGAAAACCCATAAATTTGATGCCCAATTTACACCCCCGCGGCCTGCCAAAAACAACAATCCCCCCATCAAAAATAATATATACCAGTGGAATAAAATAGAGTACTTCTAAAATAGTTGACCTTTTAGAAGAAAGTTCTGTGACAATCTGTCAAGATATATTTATTTGTATATTAAGTATTGCTTTGCTTCTCTGAATAAGAAAATATGTGTGTTAGGGTAACAGCTAATCTTGGTTTTCCACAAGGGGTCTATATCGAGGCAAATATAGAGGCAGATGCAATCTGCTTTTATGTAAATGACACATTTCTATAGCGAAGTAATGAACAAAGAAGAACTATTAAAGAAAAGAGAATTGGTAGTGAGAAGTGACAAACTGGTTGCTATCAATAAAATTAAAAAGAAATAAAACACAACATGTTTATTTCTCATTAATTGGAAAAGGTACTAACAGCATTATCAAATTACTGGGACTGTATATTTATAGCAAATTAACTACGTCAAACTACGTAAAGAAGTTGACAAAGAAACTTACAGCACAGAGTGTTCGATGAATAATAATAATACTAATTATAATAAACTGTGTCACTGCAGTTCTATCTGCAGATAGAGCTACAGTGACACAGTTTATTTTTAACGTGTTTGTTAGTTTGAAAATTACATGTAAAATTGTTTTCAATTTATATATTTATTGTTGACTAATTCCTTGTGATGTCTTTTACAAGTTTCAAAAATACTCATTAGCAACAATGTACAAATATTTTTAATACAAATGCGAACATGCATGAGCACAATACGCATCATTTTAGTGACGTAGTTGGTAAGACAGGATACCCACATCAACGTGTACTTTTCACATCTGCTATCAGTCTAACTGATAGTTGCATTGAAATGAAAATAAGAAATAATCTTGCTATGACCACAGCCGGTCATGGCAGTATTACTTTTTGTAATCATGTAGAAACACTTTCAGAGCTGTGAAAATTTCTAGCCGAAATACTAACTTTTATGTCACTTTATACTTACATTACGTCACGTAGTAAAAAAATAAAAATAAGTTTTCATCCAAACTTCATAAGTCAAACGTTAAGAAAGCTATATTACTTTCTTTCCATAAACCTAACCCAAAAAACGTTTTATTTCCATTAATGTAAATTATACAAACATTTTGCAAACGTTTTCAAAATTATGTCAAATATTCAGGGTGAGTCATCTTAGCGGATAAGGCCGATTATGCCTTTATGAGTAAAGATATTTCGAAGCCGTTTTTTCCTTGTTTAGGAGCACATTTTAAAAATATTTTGTATTATACAGAGTGTTCCATGACTTGGTGACTAAACATAGTTATAGTTTTTTAAATGGAACACCCTATATATTATTGCACTTTTGTATTCCCCGTATAATTTTTAGTCAAAAAGTAATAAGATAGTACATATAGGCCTAAAGTGTAAAGTTTTTGACTTATGCCCATTTTTCTGAAAAATTCAATGTTTGTATAAAATTATATTTCTCGAAAACGACGTATTAGATGGACAACTTTGCAGTATTGTTTAGGATCAGAGGTCCGAATAGAAACATGTTTTATTTTTTTACAGTTACTAACTGCATGTGCAGGAAACTGGATTAAAACTACATGATACGTTTTTATATAAAAGTCATTTTTTTTAAAATGGAACAGCCTGTATAACAGTTCATTTTTGAATTGTTTATTAAATTTCGTGTCAGAAACATGTAAGACGTTAATACTTTAAAAGTTAACGATAATACTTTAAAAGTGACTATTACTGAGCTACTGTCGTTTTTTGATATTCTTTTGTTAGTTTTCGCAAAAAAAAGCATTTTTTTCAAATGGAACACCCTGTATATTATTTCATTTTTGAATTTCTTATTAAATTTCACATCAAAAACATGTACCACGTTAATTCTTTAAAAGTAACTATTACTGAGCTATTATCTCTTTTTGATATAATTTTGTCAGTTTTGTGGTTTTAATTAATATAAGTAGTATAGTACTGACAAAATTATATCAAAAAGAGACAATAGCTCAATAATAGTTACTTTTAAAGTATTAACGTCTCACATGTTTTTGATGTGAAATTTAATAAGAAATTCAAAAATGAAATAATACATAGGGTGTTCCATTTGAAAAAATTGACTTTTTTGCAAAAACTAACAAAAGCATATCAAAAAACGACAATAATTCTGTAATAGTCACTTTTAAAGTATTAACGTCTTACATGTTTCTGACATGAAATTTAATAAACAATTCAAAAATGAACTGATATACAGAATGTTCCATTAAAAAAATTGACTTTTATACAAAAACGTGTCATGTAATTTTAATCCAGCTTCCTGCACATGCAGTTAGTAACTGTAAAAAATAAAACATGCTTCTATTAGGACCTCTTATTGTAAACAATACTGCAAAAAAGTAATACGTCGTTTTCGAGAAATATAATTTTATACAAACATTGAATGAGAATAAGTCAAAAACTTTAGACTTTAGGCCTATACTATCTTATAACTTTTTGACTAAAAATTATACGGGGATTCGAAAATGCAATAATATATAGGGTGTTGCATTTAAAAAACTATAACTATGGTCAGCCACCAAGTTATGGAACACTCTGTATAATACAATATATTTTTCAAATGTGCTCCTAATGAACAGCTATCACAAGGAAAACCCGCTTCGAAATATCTTTACTCATACTGCATATCAATTAAAAGTAACATTCATAAGATTCCTAATCGGCTTATCTACTAGTTTATATTTGTATGTGTTTACAACTGATCGATTAATTTCATGGATTTTGTATTTAATTTTAATTGAAATTCCTAATGAGAATGTTCTAAACATGTAGACAATAAGAACATGAAAAACATGGTTAATTACATAATATTATGTTCATGTACACAGTATATGTAATATTTTTGGGCATATATAATTTACAGATAGGCAAATTGTTTCACGAAAAAATACCATGCTTGTGAAAACTGAGATTGAAAGTAAGTAATGTGACACACCAATTGTAACGGATAAAGTGCACTTAATGCAAATCATAAGACTTTTATTCCGCCGGTCATGGCAATAGGCGAGGAATATAAAATATGAATACGAGAATAGTTCCGGTAGAATATCTGAAGACAAATTCAAACTTACATTCTTACGTGTTCCAAGTCAAGCGGGTCGAAAATTCTATGAGCACATGAATGATGCATTACTTCTGGGATCTGACATTCAAATATATTGACATATATTATATGAGAATGGTAGTTTTTCCAGTTGTGGTGTTGCAAACGCATTCGTATCATACCGCACATTTCCTTACCTTATATTCTTTGATATTGTCCTGACTTTTTTAAATACCAATTTGAAAATGTGTAGTAATCTAAAAAGTCTAGTTTTTATCCAATAATTTTTAGTGTAAATATAAAGAATAACAAAATATGAAACATGACTTGACGTCTGCACGTTATATTCAATAGTTCTCCATTATTTCTAGAGTAAGAAATATTACGGAATTCATTTCCGTAATATATACTTTTTCTACAGTCTAGTAATATACTGCCAACTGTTTTCATAAAGATACCAGTGATGAGCGTTTAGTTGACCTATGTTCTCGAACCACGGACGAAACAGTTATTTATGTTGGGCCAATTACTTGGATAACTGATACAACGGCTGGGCCAAAGCTTTTGTTTATTAATTAGCTACTTTAAATTGATTTTTTCAATATTTTAAGATAATGCTTATTAGACCTTATATACAAGGTGTCATCTTCGCGGGGAAAGCAGATTGTGCCTTTAGGAGGAAAGATTTGGAAGGGGCTTTGTCCTGTGATAGCTACTTATTAGGATCACAATTTAAAAATATTTCGTATCATACAGAGAGTTACATAAGTTGTGGTTTTATACTTTTTTTATAATACCTTTTTAAAAAAAATTGAATAGTATAGGCCAAAAATCTAAAGTTTCTGATTTATTCCCATTTTTCTGAAAAATTCAATGTTTCTATAAAATTACCTTTCTCGGAAACGACGCATTAGATGACCACAATTTTTGGTAGTGTTGTTCACAATAATAGGTTCCAATACAAGCATATTTTGGTTTTTTTCAATTACCAATTGCGTGTGCAGAAAACCGAATTAAAATTACATGACACATTCATATCTAAAAGTCATTTATTTCAAATAGAAAGAACATCCTGTATATCTGTATATTTTTGATTTTCTTACTAAATTTCACACCAAAACTATGTAAAACGTTATTATTTTAAAAGTGACCATTACTGAGCTATTGTCGTTTTTTTATATAATTTTGCCAACTTGGTATAGTGAGCCATGATACTTGCAGCGAAATTGATAATTGAATGGATGACATTTATTAAGTTGCTTCTCAGTTAACAAGCATTATTTTATAATGATTTTTTCTAAAAATCAGCTTAGAGATATTATTTACAATAATACTCTGTACCTGCAATATAATTCAAATAATATGTAAAATATGGCACAATAAACAAATTTTAAAACCAGATAAATTAATAACTTGATTTTAGTAGTTACGTGAATGGATAAGTAATTAGTGGAACTGAACAATAAATATGAACTTTAAAGTAAGTAAAATATAAATGTGTTCAAATGCACTCGTTTTTTAATATATGCTTCGAAATGATAAAGCAACATTAATATGGCATTGAGTACTTTTATTTCTATGTATTTGTCGAATATGTTCCCTCATAACTTCTTTTGTGGTTACACGTACACCGTCCTTTTGCTCTAAAATAAACTAATTTTGTTATATCCGTAAACCCAGGAGGCTTGTCAATTGGGCCTTCACGGATTAGCCACTTCCTTGGAAATATTTCATTTAAAATATTTTGTGTCTGCTTCAAAGAATGTGGGGATTCGCAGTCTTTTTGCATCTATATCTCTTCGTAAATTTAGCGGAACATCTTCCAATTATTCCATTAAATTGCTTGATAGATATTACTCGTAAGGCTAATACTACATTCAAGAAAATGCTGGCCTATCATCCAATCAGCAAGAATGCCTTCCCATAAATATATTTATGCTCTATTTATGCTGATGACCTATTTATTAGTGTAAGGGTTTTTACTTCAATAATAATGGAAATGTCTTTTGTTATTTATTCCGTTAATAAAGAATTTGTTTTAGCTATTCCCTATTAGCAGAATACTCTTCTAGCTTTAAAATGACGGCTGCGTAACTCAATATTTAATCGTGTTCTTTAAGGATGATATTTATTTCATTTTAAGGTGCTTGCAACGATGTTTTAGCTAATATCCAGCAAATGACTGACTTCATAAGTACTGCGGTGAGGATTTTCTGTTGTTGGCATAAGAGTTCTTATTAGATTTTCATCATTTACCACATATTTAGGTTTCCTTGGTTTTCAATTAGCAATAGTACCGGGAATAATAAAAGTATCCATTCTTCTTCTAAAGTCATCTGTTCTTGGACATCTTCTGTCAGGGTAACGCGTCTGGTAAACTCTTTTGGCCTTATAAATAATTTCTTTCACAATCCTTCATTACAAAAGTACCTTATTAAACTAAAAAGGAATAGTCACTTTTAAAATAATCTTCTTACTTGTTTTTTGTGCGAAATGGTGTAAGCAATTAGCAATTTAAAAATGAAACGATATACAGACCGTTTCATTTGAAAAAATTCACCTTTCGACAAAAATGTGTCATGTAACTTTAATCCAGTTTTCTGCAAATTCAATTAGTAATTGCAAGAAAATTAACTTGGTTCGTATTAGAACCTTTTCTTATGAATAGATTTACCAAAAACTGTTTCTATCCATGACTTCATTTTCAAGAAATATACTTTTATAAAAACAACGAATTTTTCAGAAAAATTGTAATAAGTCGAAAACCTTCAATTTTGGGTCTGTGCTATCTTACAACCTTTTGACGAGCAATTCTATGAGGAATACAAAAGTGCAGTAATATACATGGTGTCCCATTTAAAAACTATAACTCTGGTCAGTTACCAAGTTATGGAACACTCTGTATAAAACAAAATAATTTTAAAAGGTGCTCCCCGTAAGTGGCTATCATAGGAAGAAAACCCCCTCAAAATATCTTTTCTCATAAAGTCACAATCTGTCTTACCCGCGGAGATGATTCATCCTGTATCTATATATAGATATAAATACACGATATTGGATATTCTCTTAAGATGAATCTGAGCCATTTGATTAACCCATATGAATTCTCCACTCACTCTATATATACATATATATAATGGTATACAAATTGTAGTATAATTTGCCGCGATTGGTTTAATTAAATGACAATCTTGTTTAAGTACGCTACAAACTTTATTTTTTTTAATATTGAAATAATATAAGTTATTATTTTTTTAGGAAAATAAATCCCTCTGTCAAATAGACGATCTAGCTGCAGTAGCAGGTGCTAAATTTGCTTACGACGCCTATGTTTTCTGGTCAAGTAATAACGACTTGGAGCCGAACATCCCCGGAGTGAACTACACACAAGCGCAGCTCTTCTGGATCACAATGGCTTTACAACAATGCATCAAGAAGACACCTGAAGACACGGAAAAAATCCTGAAAAGTGACAATACAACACTGAATAGGTTCACAGTCAATGGAGCATTAAGGAATTTAGAACAGTTCAGTGCGGCTTTTGATTGTCCATTAGGATCACGGATGAATCCAGAAACGAAATGTAAAATATGGTGAAGTAATTACGTTCGCATTCTTAAACTATGCCATTTACTATATAACAACGCCGTAATTATGACAGTTTAAGACGCGCGCTATTGTAAATAGAATTGTTTGTTTTGGGCGTTTCTTTATCAGTTATATTCGAGCACCTGTAAGCCCAATAATACTCCGAGCCAAGGTTGAAATAGAACAGTATATGTTAAATCTTATAGTGCAATTACATGTAATTAAGAAATAAACACATTATAAGCTAAATTGCGAATTTTCATTAAGTTTTATAGAGTGATATACATTGCTTTACATGTTGCTACTATATACTAGGCAAATTATTAATAATATAAATCAATAACAAAAATTACTATAAAAAATTGAATATACAGATATTCAGCAATATACCGGGTGGTGCAATAGTTTGTCGGCGGAGCTTAGTATGAAAAGTAATAACGCTGTAGCAATGAGACTTTGCGTACGTATGTAGTATGCGACGGTCCATTTTCTAATTTTATTTACAAATATACAGAGTGTTCCAAATTTTTGCAACCACATTCAACTTTTTCATTTTAAATACATTGCTATACTTTCTAGATATTGTAATGATAGCCATTCAAATTATCTTTGCAATGATATATGAATATGTGCACTTCAGACTGTTAGTTTTGATTTTATTGATACTTTTGTTAAAATCTTAACAGTTGCAGCATCTAACATTTTAATCTGTAGTCTGAAAATGGGTAGAATGCCTCACGTAACTCTTGTGTTACTAATATATGAACTACATACAGGGTGTTAAATCAGTCGTGTCTCAGTTATCGATCTTTATTGGTTATTTTCACGTTTTTTTCTATATCTAACCTATAATATTTTTATATGTCAGCATATTCCTTGTAAAATTGCCTTTAAAATGGTACCAATAACATAGTACTTATTTCTAGTATTTTCACTTATAATACCATGAGTAGTCAAAGTTATGTCGATTATTTTTGTGGTGGTTACACGAATGTCTTTCATGATTGCATTTAAATACTACGAGTGCGGAGCACGAGTAGTATTCGCAATTATGAAAGACATGAGTGTAAAGCACCACAAAAATAGTAGACTCAACTTTGACTACGAATCGTATTCGAGAGACTATTCAATGAACCAAATCAATTTTTCATATTAAAATGACTCAAAATTTAGTTACACATGATTACGTTTCCATGTCAACAAAAAAAACATTTATGTTTGTCATTAAAATTTTTGGAATCGTGTTCCTATTTAGTTCGTTTCGTTGAATAAAAACTGGTGTTTCTAAATAATGGGAACTGAGAAAAGATTTGGCACGAAATCTGAAGACGAAATCGATGCTGAAATTTGCGAAAATATCCCTTGGAACATGAAGAAATCCAAAGATTCAGTATGGAGACAATTTAGTACATTTTTAACAGCAAAAGGCTATAAACTGGATCAATCTACTTCTCCTGTGGACTTAAATGTCATCTTAAAGTCGTGGGCATGTAATATGAAGAAAAAAGATTGGTCCGATTATAAAGAAGGCGTCATCAAGCACATGTGGAACGTGACGGCGAAAATGGTTCAAGAAATGTTCTTCAATAAGTGGAAAATAAACGTAAACCCGTTTTCTGATGCAATATTTAAGTCAGCACGTGACGCCAGGGATGCTACAAGAAGAAAACTGCAAGCGTGTCCTGAAAAAAGAACCAGCAACGCGGCGGCACTTACAGAACCAGAATACTTAAATATGATACGCATATTAGATGAGAGTACCCCAGACGGTTTACAGAAAAAGTTTTTCTTAATAGCATCTTACGAACTAGCTTGGCGGGGAGGAGAAGGGAGCAACTGTTTCACCTATTACTTCAAGGAGGAACTCGATAACAAGGGAAGAAGAACTGGTAGAATTGAGTATATCCAGTATTTTGGAAAACTGCGCAGGGGGGAACTAAATCATTGACAGGCAGCAAGTGGTTGATAGAGAATAAAAGCAATACCGATATGTGTCCAGTTAGGTAACCTATTTATATTTAATTTCAAGACGGTATAATTAATATTCTTCTGTTATTTAGATTGTATTATCTACTGAAATCGAAGAGAGGAAAAAATGTGAAAACAGAAAGGATGTTTTTGACACCGAATCCGTTTTGGGATAAAGTTGAGAATGCGGTGTGGTATAAGAACAGTCCAGTTGGTATATGTGAGATCAGTAAATGGGTGAAGTTATTAGCTGAAAAAACTGGATTAGATGTTAAAAGAAGGAAGATATCAAATCATTCGGTACGCTCTTCAACTGTATCATCTCTGGCGAAAGCTGGAGTCGGAGAGCAACAACTGAGGAAAATAACGGGACACCAAAATCTGAATTCCATAAAATCGTACTTGCAGCTTGATGATGAGCACCACGAGTCGATTATCACCAAAATGCGATGAAATTTTACAACAACAAATGTGTCATGTACAACTTCGACATCTGTTAGTAATAGTGACGGTATTAAGCTACAAGAGAAAGGTACTCCCTCGGGTACTCCCAGTGATAGCTCTGTTCCAGAATGTCTGCTGCAGCACTGCAGTAATGTTAGTTTTTCTAATTGTACCTTCAATATTGTTAGTAAATGAGTTACATTAATAAAAACTTTCACTTGTTTAAAATATCCACTTGAATACCTTCTAGGAAGATATAATCGCTGAAATTTCCTGTTGCTATGATACGAAAGTAAATATTTGCTATTCTATTGGTTCATATTTGAACAATGACAGGTGAATTGAATAGTCAAAGTTATAACCCTTTAATCGGATATACTCATGTTTATAACATGCGATATGTGGGGCATCTAATAGTTGGTTCGCCTTGGTTCAAAAAAAAATCCAATCAAACGTCAAATCTTTACTTCAAAAGTCCTTAAAAAGTCGTTTTCTATTTTTCTCTTTGCTGTAATTGCGTTTTATTGTTATAAATTAGGTTCGGCTAGTGAATTATCGATTTCTGTTTGTTAGTAGTTGTTACGTGATTTATTTACCTTGTTATCAGTTATATCGTTTTATTGACATTGTTTTTTTTATTTAGGTACCATAACAGTTTATTGTTGTTTTTGCTTTAAACTGAATTTTTCGAAAGAGAAGCTCATAGGCATGGTATTTGCTCTTGGCGATAGCAACAGAAATCCATTTTTAGCATCAAGAACATATGCGATAGAATATCCTGACTGAAGAGCACCGGATGGTAAAACGTTTGAAAATTTGTTGATAAGGTTTCTTCGAACGGGTTCAGTGAATTACGTCGAACATGAAAGAAGTAAGACTATGATTACAGAAGATAATGAAGTGACAGTCGTCCAGTCCGTTGTGGAAAATCTGCTACAAGGATAATTTCGAAACAACACGGGATAGAAGTCACTACTGTAAAAAGGATATTAAAAAAACATAAGTTTCGCCCTTACAAAATTCAAAATCATCAAGGCTTATTACAAACGGACTTTGAAAGGAGACTAGTTTACTGTGAATGGCTACTTTTACAATTACGGCACGATATAACTTTTCTATATCATGTGCTTTTCACAGATGAAGCAACATTTGCTAATTGTGGAACAACAAACAGAAAAAATACCCATTATTATGACACTACAAACGCACATTTTGTTCAGGTCATTTTATACCAACAAAAATGGAGTGTTAACACATGGGGAGGCATCATAGGAAACACTATTATTGGTTCAATATTTTTTCATAATACTTTAAATTGTGCAATCTACACAAATTTCCTACAAAATAATTTACCATTGCTATTAAAAGATCTCCCAGATAACGTCATCAGGAGATTGTGGTACCAACATGATGGTGCACCAGCACATCATGGTGCTGCTGCAAGAGCACATTTAGAAAAGGTATTCACTAATAAGTGGATTGGGAGAGGAAGTTTGATAAGCTGGCTGCCATGATCACCAGATCTCACACCTTGTGATTTCTTTCTGTGGCCAACTGCAAAAGACATTGTTTATGCAACACCTCCTACAACGGCAGAGCACATGCAGCAACGAATAAGAAGCGCTTTTCTTCAATTAAGTGAGAATAACTTTGCTGAGTATGTAAGTCTGTCGATACAGAGACGGTTGAGAGCATGTGTAGAGCAGAATGGAAATATATTTAAACAAATTTTGAATTAAGATTGTTTTATTATGGAAAAATTTCAAAATGTGATTCTAAAAGTAATAATAAAGCCTTTAAAAGCCAGGTGTTTGTTAAAATTACTTTGTTTTATTTTCATGGTCAACATTTTGCATGTTATAAACAAGTGCCCATTAAAGGGTTATAACTTTGAAAATACTAGAAATAAGTACTATGTTATTGGTACCTTTTTAAAGGCAATTTTACAAGGAATGTGCTGACTTATAAAAATATTTATTTATTTATTTATTTATTTATTCCTTTAATACCCAACAGATATATCTAATTACAGGGTAATATATAAAAAAATTAACAGTGACTTCAAATAATTCACTATACGATGCACAGGTAATAATAAAATACAGAATACAATACAGAATACAAAAATACAGAATACATTAAAAAAAAACATAAATATATTAATACATCATCACCTCCCCAAGAATGGGTCAGCGCACAAAAGGTTGGCATTTGTGCACATGTGATAGTTCGGGGATTTCAGAAGAACATTTGTCCCAGCTGTGGGGACATAGAAAGTTATTATATATTCATATATATATATTCACTTTGTTCAATCTCAAAACAAATAACGTGTTAGTTCACAAATTAATAACATAAGAGTTACGAGCGGCACTGTACCCATTTTCATATTAAGGCTTAAATCGTTAGATGCTGCAACTGTCAAGGTTTTAACAAAATTATCAATAAAATCAAAACTAACTGAAGTGCACATATCCATATCCATATATTATTGCAAATATAATTTGAATGGCTATCATTATAATATCTAGAAAGTATAGTAATGTATTTGAAATAAAAAAGTTGAAGATGGTTGCGAACACCCTGTATATTTGTAATCAAAATTAGAAAATACACAGTCCCCTTTCTTTTTATTTTAAAAAATGACGAAACCCTACAAACGAGTTTTCAAATACTTTGTTCAACATAAAAAAAAAAGTATTTGTAAGTAATTTATTCTTATCACTTTTTAATGTGTCATTTTATTATGTTTTATATATAATTCTATCATCGAAATTTTTTTGTTGCTTGCTCAATTTCCTAATCTGTACAAATGACGGTTGGGAGGCCCAGTGCGTACGTTTAAATTAAGGAATTAAAAATTAAATCTAATTTGACTTTACTTCGCATATTAAGTAACTTTTCAAGGGAACTTTCACCAACATCTACACTTATATACGGTCTTCCTTCAGTCAAATACGCGCATAAATGTGATGTGACGAATAATTATTTTCAGAAGATAACAAATTATTTTACTAGAACCTGCAAATGCGTTGTAATTTAGTTACTAATAAAATCCCGAATGTTTATCTAAATAACATATATTTTGGAATATATTTTTAGTTAAGTGCAATTCAATATGTCGGTATACCCTATATAACTACGGATATTTATACATAAAATTTAAAATGAAATCATTCACAGAATAAGTTCACTGAATATCCATTCAAGATTTGCACAGACAAAAAAGATTTACTACGGTAATTTTAATTATCCCTTTAGTAATAGCAGATTTTAATACTTTCAAATTTCAGTATTCACTAGGCAGTATGTCCTACATTTAGAGAACTGAAACTATTTTCTTAATACCTATTTTAAAACACGGCAATACAATAATACAAGCTTGTCTTTCATTTCCAGATAAAAAAAACATTTTTAAATCCCATTAGAATAAATACAAATATATGTTATATTGGAATTGTGAAAATAGGAGAACTGCAATAGGATATAAATACAAATTTGTTAGTACTAATTGGTTATTAAATGCGATATTCTTTTACATTTGTCTCGGAAGAAGTACAAGTTGCTTCTGTAAATCACTTTTCTCTAAGATCATTTATTATGATATAAGTAGTTGTATTTCTGTTTAATGCAAGATATTGCAGCCTTCTAATAGTATTAGAAGATACGAATATTATCTAAGGATTTGTGCATTATTATCAGGCAAGAACAAATTATAAAGACACTGCTTGAAAAAGAAATGGTACGACTTAATTTTTATATACCTTCATATAGGTACATTTTTTTCTACACATTCTATTCTATTTTCATATAAAGCATTAGTTACAGTTGAATAGTCTTACACCGAAACAATGCTAAAAAGTCATTGCAATACATTCAGTAAATTACATCTAAATAGTGGGTCTTCTGAAATTTCTGTCATATTGATGTTTTATATAAGTGAAGTATATAAATATTTTAAGTAATTTAATAACATCAAGATTACCTTGCACAACTTACAACACAACACATTGTATGGGAGAGTGGGTAACGGTGAGACCATTTCTTTTAAAATACCCCGGATTCGGGTAGTATTAGCCATAATTAAATTATTTTTTAGTCATATATTCGAGCATATGTGATTGTTATTTTCCGGTGGTTAATTTGGTAATAAGCACAATTCTCTCAACTTCTGAAATGATTAACTTGACACCCGACATATATCTCACTGTTATTCGTGGGTGAAGAACAGTGGGACATTATAATTAAACATTTAATTTAAATTCTTTCACATTTATTTACCAATAGATATAGATACACGTATTGTTTAGGTGCTAAGGTCAATATTTCACCAAAAATCTATTCAGTCAAAATTCTTTTACAAAGTGCTAGTATGAATTCTTCCTTTTCATCTGACCGTAATTCAAAGGTTGTAGTAAAATCATTTTTATGTGTTTTCTAAAACAATGGCATTATCTGGGACAGTCGGTAAAAAAAAATTGCTGGTAGTAGTAAACTTCTTCGTAAGAAAGTTACATCAAATTGGGCATTTTCTTTTATCCTCTCGGGCCATTTAGTCACCGGCTGAAATTTGGTCCAGGTTTTTAATTGCAAAAATCAATTCAATTATTTTATTATTTGCTGCCAAAGAAAAAGTACAGAACAAAACTCCTTTTATAAACTCCTTAGTCACTTCTTTTACTACACTCGCTCCACTGCGCTTCATTCGTTATTAATAAAACTCGTGCCTAAAATGAGGTTTATAAAACTTTCCAACTCTTCAAAATTTAAGGGTTCTACTTCTGGTTTAAAATTACTCTTAGTGTATTTAACATTCCATTCTGCGTCTTCTTTTTCATCATCGTCTTTCAAAAGTTTTGTCTAATGACTTCCTTCTTATTTTGTCTCTCTAATACCTATTATCTTGTGCTTTTACATTTTTTTCTACATTGCAGTAAGTATTTTCTTCCTTCTGCTGTAGAATAAGCTCCGATAATTTCGGGTTAATCAATTGTTTTATTTTTGGAGGGGGTCTATCCATGTGGTGGAGTCCTAGTTGTGGTCTAGGTTCGCGAATGACCAGTTTTTTGCTTGGGTTTTTCAGCCATCAATTTTCTGGTTACCGAAGTATGTAAAAAATTCACTACCATATATACGAACCTTTCGTAAGGATAAATACAGCATATCTTGAAGGCTGTAAGGATGTTATTTGGAAGCGTTCATTTCGCATATGTTTTCCTCGCACAGAAAGAAATTCGTAAATATTTATGGATTCTCCTGGGTGACAGATTTACTAGTTATATACTGCAGGATTTTATGCTAAACTAAATAGCTTCAAAATCCTGACGGAAGCTTATCTCAACAGCCCATTTCGCTTAGGTTTTATTTATCTCAAATGTAATGTTCAAATTTTACAGTAATAGAAAATAAGAAAGTAGATTACACAGAGACACGCAGAAACGGGTGGGTAACACTAACACGTCTTATTATCACCAACTTTAAATTGTCTCACTGTTAACCAAACGACCAGATTTCAGAAGTAAAAAATTATTCTACCCTTAATGTTTATATAAAAATTTGATTGCTCCTATCTTTAGCTAAAACTAGAAATTAATCTCCAAGTGTTTTAAAACTCTCGTAATATTGCTAAATGTAGCACAATCACGCTAAGAAATTTATGTTGAAAATTACTTTTACCTCTCGAAAACCAATAGCACCTCTTAACTGTCCAAACTGTGACCACACATACTCTGAAACTGGATACACCGACTACTTGCCTATTTAAATATGCATACTCGAGCGTAATCTGTTTGAGGGAATTATAACGGAACATTTTTTAAATGTCTCACTTATACCTACGTCTCACTCTCCCCACTCGCCCGTAAACATCTTTTCCTGAAAAACACTTATAACAACGTTTAAGTAGGCCGTAAATAATTAAATCAATATTCACGTTTATTTACTTCATACAGGAGCATTGAAGCAAACTAGAGGCCGTCATATTGATTTGAATTTGACAGCATGTCGGATAACTATATAGTAACGTGTTAAATTTGAAAATTGCTAGAAGAGGAGGGGAAGTCTCAATAAGCTTTTACAAGCAGTAACATTTAAACTTTAAAGACATACTTGAAGATAATAAGTTGTTGGCTACTAAAGCCAGAAAGAGATTGTGGCCAAAAGATTTTCGAGACAATACTTTTCTCGTCCAGTTATAGAACCACAGCTACCACCGAAGGATTCCTTTGAGCTTCACTTGACTAATAAATACCACTTTATTAAGGGTGTTGTATACCAAACTAAAAATTTCGTCTTCGCTGCGGGTATCGGGGGGTACTACACAGGGGTGGAGCTTGCCAATACCCCACTCCCACGTACTGTTTTGCTAAATGCTATAGTAAAAATCTAAATTGTACAGTTCCCAGTTTGAATGCATCGCGCCCTTATGGAGCGATGCATTCAAAATGACATACGTATGATGCGTTAAGTGCTAATTGTCTCTGTTCAGGCTACACATACTCTACGTAACGTAGGTGCTAGTAATATTTTGTTTGATTTATTTAGTCTGGTGTCTAGCCGAGTTTAGGCGCTACAGGAATGTAGATTGTAAGTTTTTTTTAGTCAGATATATGTTCAATAAGCCGAAAGTTAATATGTAAGATGGAATTCTGATTAAAGGAAATATTATTTAGTGCCTAGGAATACTATATAATAATAATAATATTTTGTTGAACGGTACTAATGTCATCGTCTTGATTAGCTATTGCGCTATTGCTTGAGACTAATTAATATAGTACCGACGTAGAATATAAGTTTGTTTTAAATTGTACGAATTACGCTCGATGATATTGTTTATCGTATTAACTTCTTAAGTCAATCTATATAAAGCAGCAAAATATTATATTTACACATATTGTAACCTTGAGCGAGTTAAAGAAATAAAATTCTCTTTAGATGTTGTATCCAAAATATGAAGAAAATAGAAAACCATAAATCTGAAGTAATCATATTATACAAAACATGTAAGAGAATAAGAACAGAATATACATAAATTTTGTATATTCATTACATTACCAAATCAATATAACTCCAGTATAAAATATTTGAATTACGATTTTATTACAAAGTTATCAAAACTTCATAAATCCATTTGTCTCATATAGTGCAAAGAGCATTTTCTATGCATGAATATACAAAACTTCTCGACATATCATAAATCCTAGTTTGCATAAGCATTTATAATGCTACCATTCAAATAGTTACGGTCAGTTTCGAAATAAAACTACCACATATTTTGCGTGACATATTTTCATTATAAACTGAACAATTGTTAAATGAATTTGTACTAGTCTAGTCTGAGTTTGATTCGTACTCGTTCAGTGTTGGATTTGATGAGGGTAAAGAGAATGTTCATGACATATATAAGTTTATAAACATACTATTTAGAAATTGGATGCGTTTATAGTAGACTAACGTATGATGAAATTTTCAATGTTTTACTGATTCTATTGATTGAACACATTGTGAAGTTGTTGTAAACAAACTTATATATTTTATAAATCTATTTTTGATATTTATTGTTATATAAATTTCACATTTATCAAAACATGTCCGTAAGTATGTAACCGCATGATTTGGCGAAAACAGAGTGTGTTTCTGCAAAAAAATGGATATTATTTTTGACAGGATCATGGCTTTTTTAGACAATATTTAAATTTTCGATATCCTCTGGTGATTCATTTGACAGGTACACGTGCTTAAAGACGAGCTTTTAAGTACACAAAATTGTTCCCAGAGGCGCAACTTAGTAATTATTTTGTAAGATGATGAACATAATTGAGATTTTGATAGATATGCAAAAAATCTTGAGCAACAACTGGAGCTACAATTTTCACTGGGTCGTCCGCTTAAAAGTCGCTACAGAAATCTCAACAATGCAGAATATCGTAGACTATCAAAACATATTAGATTCCAAATATGGATGAAGAAGATCGTGATGTTGGACTATGCGACTAAAGAGTAGATTGCCAAGACTGTGAGCATGTCTATTGAATATCTGTCAGGTGAGAGCCGCATTTACTAAATTCTGATTAATAAAGTGAAGATGAGAAAATTTCCGAATATAATTTGAAGCTCTGCACATCAATCCAGTAGATTTTTTGCATTATTTTTTTATGATAGATAAAACTTGAATCCATTATTATGTTCAAGAATCGAAATAGAAATCTCCGGTCATTCCGAAAAAAGCCTGGACATTTCATTGCACTAGAATACTAATGTACACAAATATCAGAGGGACATATTATGCTGCCCTTCTGAATAAAGTGATAGTTGTCATTACCGAAGAAAAACCTGCAATCAATAATAATGTGTGGTTGGTCGAAATAAGAAGATTTTCATTGCTTTTGTTTTTTTAAAAATAATAAGCAATCTCTCGCTCTTTTCAGGAAAGTACACAGCAGGTCAAGTTTCGAATGTACCCGCAAAATCTATTAGCCAATATTTTGTTCAGTGAAAATCAGCTATTTCAGATTTGTTTTCCCGTAAACTTAGTCGCTTAGGAAGTTGATCCTCAGGCAATTTCTTTACCTAGTAATTGTTTACTTGAAACTTTTTTATCATATATAGATTTATAGTTGTTGATAGGTAGATTTACTTAATACAAGGCACCTGTACTCCAGGTCTAGACATCTTATATTACATATGCAACATGGGAAAATATAGGACAATGCATAAAAGAAAATTCTTTAATTTTTTATTTTACATTTAACAGTTGGCTTAAACAAGAAGTGTTAAGGAATATATGTCCGGAGACCAAGGGATCGATCGTTTATTCTTATTTTGTGCGAATTGTTATTGCGGTAGCAGGGCGCCCAGTTCGAGAAGATGATGGTGCATCAATTCTACTTCAAGGTATGCATCAAAAGCATCTAAACACTCATGAAAACAAATAACTTTGAAACCCTCACACGAAAAATTTTAAGGTTTGACTGCAAATAAGCATACAGGGTGAGTCATTAGTAGCCGCTTCTTCGATTGCTCTTTTGTGTTTTAAATAAAAGAAAAAACAAATAGTGGAAATGCATGGTTGCTTGTGGCGCATATAGTAAAAATATTTTAAGCTCTAACGCACTTCTGGTTTCACCGGAAATGCTGGGAAATAATTTTTGTTAAACGGCTCACTCTATATATTTTTGGATTTTCTTGTACTGCTTTAAATTGTGTATTCAACGGTTTTTTCTTTTTCAAAATTGAGCCAATAGTTTTTGAGTTATTAATTTTTTTTGAAAATATTTGACCAAAACACGTGTTCAGAAAAAAATCATTTTCACATTGTTTTTAAAAGTAAAAACATTAACTTTGGTGGTGCTTGTAGCCAAGAAAATTCTGCATCATTTGGTAAAGTTGCACTCGACAATACCTCGAACAACTTTGTTATTTCAAAGCCTACTTCCTAAAATTTTCACATACCAAAAACTTATTATTCTTAAATGGAACATCCATTTTTTTAGAGCCATTTTGTTTATTTTTTTATTCTCTTTCATTTTTGTTAACAATGTCCTATACCTATCTTTTGTAATTTTTGTAGGAGCAACTAGCGGTCAATTAAAGAACTACGGGTGCTGTTCTATGCACCCAAATATTCGTCCAATAAAGGTTGAAATGCGACTGACTGCCTGAGTCAACTGTTAAAGAAAGACGGTATACATTTATGTCAAACTTATAAAAGCTTCGCTATTAGTTATCATCCAAATGAATTATTCTTATGAAGAGTTAATAGATATGATTGACGTTTTGGGTAAATCTGAAAGAAACTCTTTACTAGCATCCAAATTTTCTGCACAACGATCCCTGGTGGAAGTCAACCGAAGCCAGAAACCTTCGAAAGTATAAAGTGGACGGTTGAGTGAACAGAAAGTATTCAATATGAAAAAAGAGCGGAAAAAGTAATAAATGCTGAGGTTAAGACGTTTATGGTACTTGCGAGTGTAGTCAACCACCCCCAAACTAGTGCAACGAAAATTAGTCGTCAGTTAGATGTAAGTAAAATTTGAGAATCCGGAATAATTAGGAAATATGAAATTTTCACCCGTTGCATTTTCATACACAGGGTTAGATGAAATAAATTTTCAGAATCGCTTACATTTTTGTCAATTGGCAGCAGATAAATTATCCTGGCTTTCTCAATTTTTTGCTGTTTACCAACGAACCCATCTTCTATTAAAGTAAATACGTTTATTGTCAAAATTTCCGTTATTATAACACATAAAACCCCCCACTTTATCACACCTGTAAACTTTCAAAACCGTTGGTCATGTTAATGGAAGAGAAAATCTTTGCTATGTACGGACGGATTTTCAAAACTTTTTGAGGACATCTTCAAATATGTCTGTAAATATAACCTTTATTTTACTTCGATGTTTACGGACTGTGTCAAAAATGAAATAATGCAACTGGACATTGCCGGAATTAAAATATTGAAATGCGATGCTCTTCATTTTGTAAAATTATTACTTTTTTAATAGCTGGATTTAACATTTACTTTGTTTGACAGTTGACTAAGAAAGTCGGGCGCCATTCCTGCTTTCCATTGGTTGAAAGAATATTTTGGTGCATAGAACAACAGCGCTCGTAGTTTTTTAATTGACTGCTAATTGCTCAAATAGTGATTATCTCAGAAATTACAAAAGGTAGGTATAGGACATTGTTAACAAGAAAGAAAGCGAATAAAAAAGGGAACAAAATACCTGAATAAAATACTGGATGTTTTACTTAAAAAAAATAAGTTTTTGGTATGTGAAAATTTCAGGAAGTAGGCGATGAAAAAACAAAGTTTTTTGAGGTATTGTCCAATGCAACTTAAGCCAAATGATGCAGAATTTTCTTACCCACAAGCACCACCAAAGTTAATGTTTTTACTTTTAAAAACAATGTGAAAATGATTTTTTTCTGAACACGTGTTTTAGTCAAATATTTTCAAAAAAAATTAATAACCCGAAAACTGTTGGCTCAATTTTGAAAAAGGAAAAACAGTTGAATACACAATTTAAAGCAGTACAAGAAACTCCAAAAATATATAGAGTGAGTCCGAGCCTGTCGCAGTTAATATACAAACATAATAATTTTTATAGAGAGGAATTTAAGTTTCAAAATAATACACTTCTATTTAACGAAAAAAAAAACATGGTAATACACCGAGGTTGTTGACCTTTTCCACATAAAGGCGTGCTATTCACACAAAAAGAACATCGCCATAGAAAATCTTTTCAATTGCTATTTATTCTCAAAGGTTATAACCATTTTCATTTTATCGTTTTTTTTTCCCTTGGAAGAACCGTAAACTGGAATTACTAGTGGTATTAACGTAAATTCTTATAGGATAAACAAAGTTATGGACCGACTTCAACTACATTTTGGCCCTAAAAATTTAGAAATTTTTGATGAATTACAAATAAATTTATTTTTTAATTTTCCTTTGAACATTTATACGTATTCTTCAGATTCGCATAGTCTGGTGCTTATTTAGCGGTAACCTTGCATAAATTAGCCGATTTCTCACTTGTAGGTTCACGAAACTGAACAAAATTTGAAATATTCAATAATCAAGTTTAGTACCTTTTTATGTATAACACAAGGAGCGCTGCTTTGGAAGTGATGATACAAATATGTTCAAATTAGTAATATTCCATATAACTACTAATTCTTGGAGTTTAAATACATGTCCCAATAATTCGGAAATTGGTTTAATTATTCCTATATTCAATATCACTACTTCAAAAGAATTAATTAATTTCTGACCAGTTAGTATAACTTCAACTTTGGTATCCGGGAGTTTATAAGTTAAATTAGATGACTATCTAACTCTTGACCATCACACTATTTGAGTTTGATCAGCTTACTTCCTGTTATATAAAAAAATACTCATTAGGAGTGGTAGAAGAAAAAACTACCTGATTACTGATTTGAGTTACGAGGCGCAAACATTAGGATTAAACGATTTCACAGGGTAGTGAGCGCATCGGGAGCAAACTAGTAAGATTATACTTATCTGATAAATATTTACCGGTGAAACCAGGTACTGGTACTGCGTAAAGACATACGGAAGCCCGTAAATTTGTTCGAAAATCTGCTCTGAGGTACTGCAAACATGGTGATATTGTGTTGATTAAAGAATAACGTGTTCCGTGGAATAGTTAAAACCAGTTAGTACATGCAAAATAACGTTATTAATCTAATCGTGTCAACGGTAAAAGAATAAATCAAGTGAAAGGATTTAAGCCCCTTAAAGTTCTCGCAAGAGAGGTTGTTTATTAAACCGTTGGAAGAAACCGGTTAAAGAGTTTCCGACTAGATTCAAGTAAGATGCATAAGTCTTCTATATGAACTAGTATATTAAAAAAAAACGACCGCTTCATGCCATTAGAAAGCCAAAAGACATATTTATAGTCCTTTGAAGAAAAGTATATATTTTATAATAAAGAAAGTTCATTTAGACAATACCATAAATTATTTTTCATACCTGCTTTTTAAAACTTTAAGAAAGATAAGAATATGCGTTTCTGATTTTTTAAATACCTCTTAAGGTACTTTCCATTTCCTTTTCTCTGTAACTGCGTCGTCAAATATATAAAAAAAAAAAATTATATTTGTTATTATAGAAAGCGTTGAAGTAGCTTCACAGAAAATGTTCTAAGTTTCGAGTAACAGCCTCTTAATTTTATTTACATTTTTTATACTAAGACTTCATTTAATTATATACCGAATGCATAGCATTTCAGTGGTTCAGTTTCTTTCACATTTCTTTCATACAGTTTATTAGAAAAAGAAACACATTTGTAAACTGTACTGTGGCTAGAATTGCAAGGTTTCATTTAATTGCATTGTAATTGAAAATGATTTAGTTTCGAGTTTTCCTATGCGATGATTCCAAGAACTTTCTTTTTTCTTTACATTGCACAGACACAAAGCCAAAGGAGAGCGACGACTTTTAACAGTTGGAAATGGTTAATTTGCGTGAATTTATTTCCGAAGCAGCATTATTGTTCTTAATTAAATTAAAATAATTTAGGAGAGCTCGGCGGAAGGGACTTTACAACTTTTGTTAGTAACAAGTGACCGGAAAGTTTCAGCAATTAAATTTTACCCTTTTCAGAATGTAGTTGTTATGTTCGGACTTCTTTGAAACGTTTGGCAGTTTAATGGTTGTAAATTGAAGCTAATTTCTGGACGCTCAATAATTGTTTTACTAGAACGTGGAATGACATTGTTCTACCACAGAATCATGATTTTGTAAATGATATGCATTGCACATTGTATTTCATCAGCTATAATAACAGTAGATTGTCTTTTGCGTCTTGCCAGTGCTATATCTTTCTGTATGTGTTAATGTAAATGTAAACTATATTATTATTCTTCTATAGCAACTGCTAGATTTAATATATATTACACAGCCGTATTTCTAATTTAAATATTCGCTTCATATCTTCCATTAGTATAATATTTCCATCTGCATTGTCTAATTCTGGTTGTAAGATTCCAAACAATTAGCTTTTTTCCAATTTCTTAGCATTTGCATATGGCCCATAAGCAATAATAAGGTTGGTTTTATTTGTGCTGTCCAGCTTTGTCTCCATTGCTAATATTATTTAGTTTATGTATTTTTTCGTTTGGAGGTTTTCTACTATATCAAGCCCACGCCTTCTGCTTCCCTCTCGTTTGTGTCCACCTCTGACCAATATAATCATTACCCACTTTTAAATACTATTTCTAATTCAAATATTCGCTTCATAGCTCCTATTAGTATATATATTTCCTTCGGCATTGTCTAATGCTGTTTGTAAGATTCAAAACAATTCGTCTTTTTCCAATTTCTTTGCGCTTACAGATGGCCCATAAGCAATGATAAGGGTGGTGATATTCGTGCAGTTCCGTTTTGTTTCCATTGCTAATATTCTTTAGTTTACATATTTTCCGTTTGGAGATTTTTTACTATATCTGGTCTTATAATCAAGCCTACGCCTTATGCTTTCCTTTCATTTGTGTCCACCCGAATTTCCAGCATAATCAATATCCATCCTTTAATTGTGCCACTCATTTACCATTCTTTTCAGTTACAGTGAGACCCAAGTAGTCTATATGACTTCACTTCTTCGACAATTTCGTCTTCTTTCTCAGTGCCTCTCATATTCCAAGTACTAAGCTTGATGTTTACTTTGCTTTCCTGCCTTGGTATGCCTGTTCTGTTCATTTGATCGTTTGTTAGTTTGGTTTTCTCACTGGTGTCTATAATCGTTTTTCCACGCGTTACTTTGTTTCGTGTACCTAATCTTTGCTGAGTCGATTTATTTCTGTTGTCTTTGGGTTCTCTTATTACTAGTTTCTTGCATTGTGTGACTTCTTAGTTGAGTTTTACAGCTTCTCAATCTCCTTATTCTAGGTCCAGATATCATCACTGATTATTAGTTTTTGAAAGCCTACTTTCCTGATTTTTCTTGTAAATCTCTCTCTTTTTTTCGTCATATCATCGTTTATGTAGATTTTATTCTACATATTTGTAACTTGCTTTTATTATTCAACATATTGAATTTATTGCCTTTGCTATTTAGCTCAATTAAATAGGCCTACTTCCTTTTTTTTATAACTTATCAGTACGTTCCTTTAATACTCTGGAGTTGTCTTCACATTTTTAGACCTTGGAGGATAAAATTTATCCTTGTCATCTCCCCCTATAATTTCTCTATTTTCTCGTTTGATGTCTTGACCTCTTTCATTAAGTTACCAACTCTTTCTCCTTTATATCCGATTCTTTTTTAATTTTTTTTTCCACTCTCAGGTTTCTTATTTCCTCTTGAAATATATTTGTTTCTTCATTGCTAGTCACTTATTTTTCCTTTATATCCAATGCATCCCCTGACACGTTTTTCAATAAGAACATAATCTCTGTTTATATACACAACACTTGATAGATGTTATCCACGATAATTTGGTTGCCTATTCGAGCGAGCAAACGGGAAAGAGTCTGTTCACGGCCAACGTATTGATGACCGATTACACTATTTCGCCCGCCGAACAACTTCAGTCTTTTTATTTTAGTATAAATATTATGATTTTTACCTCATTTACTTGATAATATATACAATCAGTCTTTCATTACCTATTTAACACGTTCTACTCTGTTTCGTATGTAATGATGCTGGTAATGGTCCAATAAGTGAATTTTATTACGGAACTCGATGAACCACGTGCTAAATCGGTAACAAAGCACTCTCAACTTACTCCTCATGTTATGAAATATTAAAAGTCAAGTATCGACACCCTCGGTGAATTGCAATGCTAAAATTATTGAAAGCCTCTATTTCATTTGCTCATGTATGTTCAATAAAATTAGTCATTCAATATATATCTTGAAAGCCGTTTGAGACGTATGTTAAATGTATATTCACGTTAAATAATTTTAACAACGTAATTATGTAATAAACCCACAAAACTTCTTGAAATTTAAAATCCTTGTATGGGCAAATTTGACAATTATATAAATATGTCATATTTGCTAAAATGGTATTGGCTGTTCAGTAAGTCGCTTAAATATACATATAATTTTATTGCTCTTTAAGGGTTTGTTCAAAATTCCAAGTAAAGAACACATACAATACATATTTTCCTAACTCATAGCATCATATTACTGTAAAACATATCAGTATGTATTACTATGCATAAAAAGCTGATATCTGTATTCCGAAGTTTGGTCTCCATTTATGATGCTATCAGGAGAGTTTGAAGAACAATATACCTAATACGTAGAATTGTCTCTTAATTATTAGAAAAACGTATATATATGTATCAAGAGTTTAAATTATATTTTATGTGTGGGGATGATCTCGATATTCATTTTTCACCATTATCGCAACCCTACTAATTAATTAATTAATTAGTAGGGTTACTTATTATTCTTGTAGTGCATATTATTGAGTTATGTATGTGTATGTGTATGTATACTGGGCGGGGCACCTCATTCCCGTCGGTTTATATACGAAAAGCGGTAATATGCTTTATTTTTATTTTTATTAAAGGTTGTGTAGGTTCATTAGGGGAACGTTTTAAAATTATTTTGAAATATACAGAGTGATCCAAAAAAATTTGGCACACCAAATTTATGAAAATTTTTTTAAATGCAACACCCTGTATATTGTAGGATATTTTGATACTATAGGCTAAATTAAGGCCACTTAAGGCTCACTATACCTAACTCAACCTCTTTTCGAGATGTTGCACTATTTTTGAAAATGTAGATCAAAATTTCAGAGACATTGCTGTTTTCCATATTTGAGCGAATTATTTTAAATTGTATTTAATGTATACTCAAAGCATTAGACTCTTAGATTAGCTAAAGTTGATATCTAAAAATTATGCAGGGTGTTTATAAACTGCATTTGTGTTTTGACTAACATTAAACGCAAATAACTTTCTTATTTTAAAAGGAACACCCTCTATTTATTGCCATATTTAGATTCTAATTTTAATTGTTTTTATAACTGTATTAGGGTATCCTATACCTATCTCTTATAGTTTTTTGGTAATTTAGGATTTTCAATTTCAAACACTAATTTCTTGCAAAATATTTTTCAACATTTCATATATTATTATAGTACCTACATACTAACATTTCATGATCGTCAAACTGAATACAAATCCAGGCGCTGGGAGAATAACGTTAAACCCTTTGAATGAACACGTCAATCAAGTATTTAATTACATCATTGTGCCATGCAAATATACAAACAGACGTATAGGTATAAATAACAACAAGTTAAGTAAACATATCATAAGAGGAATATTAAATAGTAAATATAAAGGTGCCTATACAGTAAATTTTTAAAAATGTACTGTAGAGGTGTTGAAATATTATTTAGATTAACTGAAAATATTTAATAATTTCGGAGAAGCCAAGATTATATTCAATATTAGAAGTGAATGAATATTACATTTGAAATTCAAAACTTAATTATATGACAAAGTTAAATTCGAAATTAAACAAAAACAATAAAAATGATGTTTAGAGCATTAACTGAATAAATCGGAATAAATGAGGCTTATACTCTCAGTATTATTTCAGAAATTAACAGAATTACAAAACTCATTAAAGAAGCACATATTTTAAAACTCACGCTTAACTAAATTTTGCTCAGTACATAGAATTCCAGCATAGTCAAAATCAATGGGATGAGCACCAGGTCCAGTATGACTTATTTCCAACATAAATTTTATATTTTTAAAATAAGTATCTGATATTCCATTTATCAACTACTAATACATTTAATCTAATACAACACGTTAGATTGATCAAACCGGTTAATACTATCCCTCAATTGGGACGACTGAATACTCAATTGTATGATTAGATATGTTACAGCTCTCATAATTTTTAAAATCTGTAGGATTATTTTAGTTTTGAATACAACAAATAGTATGTTATTCATCGCTAAAAAGCGTGCCATTTTCTTTATTGCTTTCTATATAAAAGTGAATCAAATATCCATGAGGAATGTTTGAAATTAAAGACTACTACGCATCATAACACCTTACAAAGCTTAACGTTTGAGATGGTACTTAAAATGGTGAAACATTAGGATAACAGAATAATTTATTTATTGGAAGAAAATATTCAACTTCCACAAAATATATTATTTCAGCAAAACGTGGCACCCTCAATGATTTAGGTTAGTTTCGTTTAATTTTCGTGAGGCTATCTAGAGCAGAAAGTGTACTTTAACGAATTTAGGAATCCAACAATCCATTAATATTAATGGTACTTGTTGCACTGAATTAGTTACACTTTGAAAGTCTTTGTGAACCACTGTCAAATAAAACCAATATTATTAAACAAAATCTACCCTATTATAATAACATTTGTTCAAAAAATGAATAAAACAAATTGTAAAAGTTGTAATACACATGTGTTAAATTGAGTAGACAAACGTCATTAACGCATTATTGTACTTCTCAATTTCAAAGCCTATGCATAAATCAAAGAATTTCGATAATTTAGCAATGTCATACGGAATGTAGAGCAGAGAACGACTTTTGGAACAATGCATATTGTAATTATATTCTAAAATAGTGGTCGACGGAGATTCTTAGCGTATACTGGAATTAGCTTGTTTACCTATATACACATGCGTTCTTCAAATTTGCTAAATTATTGTTACCCGGTATTGCGAGATTTTCTTTGCTTTTTATATATTTTTTTATTGTATTTAGTGCTAAGATTATTTTAAACAACTTAATACTGAAATTTTTAATAATTGGGGGACTTACATACAGTAATTTTTAACATGTACTTTAGCAGTATCACAGTCTCTATACCCATGTACAATACATCCATTACGAAACAGACACTAGAGTACTGAATGAGAAACTGTTATTGAGCTGTTCATTAATTTAAGTAACATGACATGTATAAAAGTAACGAAAAAAACAATGAAGGCTGACGTATGTTGATGAAACGAGCACCATGTGTGTGTCCATGTGCAGGAACGACGGCAATTTAATTTGATGAACTCGTCCGTGCGCGATTTTTTTTTCGCAGCAATTAGCAAAAACGATATCCAATTACTCGTTCCAGTAGGTCCAACACTAGAGTATAAACATTTAATTGCTTTTATACAGTTTCAGTTAAATCAACATTAAAGTCACATTCCCTTCCTACAGACAATATGTAGTATACTTTAATATAGTTTTAATATAATGACATAAGGTTTTGCGATTGGAGACATTGCTGCTGGATGTACACACATAGCAACATGATCGTTTAGTAATGGGTTTCGTACCGTGCTAAGAGAGCAGCTAATTACTACATGAATAGGAACTGTTAACAAGTTCGGCAACAATCTATCTATCTTTGACAAAGTTTCTACATCTTCCGCACTCACTCAATAATTTGCGTAATGAAAACTTAAAGTTTAATAGAATTCCTTGATACATACTTACTCCGATCTTCTTTCTATACGAAAGACTTACAAAGTAATAATCAAAATTGATTTTAACAAAAGCTGTGATCCATATAATAAATGGTTTATTACGCAACAGTAGAAAAAATAAATCTGTTCTACGGAAAAAGGATGCACTTTCTGGTGGATCTCTTCTTCATATCTCTTTTAATATTTCTCTGCCATGACTTTGGGAAATACCTTCTAGTTTTTCTCGTCGTTCCTGAATGGCATTTATAATTTTTTCGTGCTATGTTTTTATCGGCGTTCCTGTGGTTCTCTTTTTCTTTGGTCTGTCTTCATACAACTTTCTTCGATTTTATTCAGTTTTGATTTGTTTTAAGTCTTGCGAAGATATGTTATTTCTGTCTCTGATCTTATTTTTCCACTTTCTTTTACTATTCAAGACCAAACCGTGAGTTAAGATAGGTGCAACCACTTAAGTACCTGTGTTCTAACCCTTTTAGGAGTTTCTTCATTCACCAGGAAGGTTATTTTGGTAATGTTAAGAAACTTCCCAAGGTGTTCTTGTCATTAATTTCCTATCAGCTTTACTTGTACATATACATAGATATCTGAAATTTTCGACGTATCGTAAAGTTACCATTCGTATATTTATTCCCTTAGTGCATTTTTGTATTTAAGTAAGTTATTGTTTAATGTACAGTTCACAGACTGAGTCTTGGCCGATGGGAGGAGCCTCGACCTACAAGTGGCCCAGATTTATAGGTCAGTGCGTGACAGAGAAAGTATTCGGAAAAAAGAAATGATAACATTTGTTCATCATCGCATACATTATCCGGACGAACGAGTAAATGCACATAAGAAATAGTAATATACTGAAAAGAGATACATTACCGGGGTCGACATATTTTAATTTCTGATACGAAAGTAGAATGAGGAAAAGAGCGCGACGAAATAAAATAAAGATAAACATAAGCGAGGCTGCCACACTCGATAAACGTTTGCTATGAAATGTAAGGCGTGGGGGTCCCCCGCCACTGCGTTGCTCTCCCACCACTGTTAGCAAGCAGGCATCGCTGCATATCATAAGGTCATGTTCTGCATATGATAGAAGTGCAAACCGAAATTAAAGTTTGACGACTATGGTATGCGTGTAGGACTTGACAATTCTTCCATACTGCTCGTGGTTATCCTAATATTATAAGGATTCACTGCGCACCTTGTGGGAGGGGCATCTTATCGGCCAGGTTTCAGTCTGTGAACTGTATTTTGATATTGAACTATCATCATTATGTCGTCTGCGTAACATATTCGTATATATATCACTGCTTTATCTAGAACTAGAATGAAGAAAAGACGCTTTAACATACATTCTTGGCTTACTTCATATAACAGTTGTTAATCTTTGGGGATGTATCACCTGTCTGCAGTGTCGCTTCTATTGAGTTTGCTATCTATGGCCTCAAGCAACTTCTGCCTTAATGTTTTATCTATAATTCAGGTAAATTTTTAGCATCGTCCGGAGCGTTTTCTTGTCTGAAGAAATTGTCCATTATTACTCTTATACATGTAACTCTATTCTGGATAATACATGCAAATTTATATATTTGGTTTATTATATATAAGTAAACATGTCAGAGAATAAGTTCAGGCGTGGACATAAACTAAAATAAAATGGCGGGTTGTGCGTACTTTTTTTGCCATATTAAGCTGGTGTCCGCAAAAGCCTATTAAATCTCTTAAAAATATATACCATTTTGACGCTATATTTGAATCACCCCTTCTTATTTTCTAAGACAAGGTAGTAGCTTTATGTTTTCGACCAACTTATTCATTTCAAGATGGTTTCAAGACTTCCACTGAGTTCAAGAAAGGACATTCGTGTTATTCTTTGCATCTTCAGTCTCCATTCCAATCTCATTTTACTTTCTTATACGTAGTATAAGGAAGTATTGTGATGATGAAAATTTTCGACCTCGAGATTTTTGCAGATGTCCACGTTTTGAGGTCCCCTGATACCAAAAAAGTGGTTTTTAAAAAATGTCTGTGTGTGTGTGTGTGTGTGTCTGTCTGTGTGTCTGTCTGTCTGTCTGTCTGTGACCACGATAGCGGTCAAACCGCTGGAGATATCAATTCCAAATTTTGTATTTACGTGTATAATCTCCCTCTTGAGATCTGAATAGTTTTTCAGTAAAATCGGTAGACCGGAAGTAGCAGTTTACTTCAGTATAAAAATCGAATTTTGCCAATATTTCGTCAAATACTAAGTTTATACAAATTTATAAAGAATCCATATGTACTTAAAATTAAAATTGAGAACAATTTTTTTCAAAAAGTTTTTCGAAATTCCTACCGGAAGTAGGTCTTTTACTCTTATCGAAAATCGGTTTTTTGCGAATATTTCGCAAATCATGCTCTTTAGACAGGTACGTTACGGGTATATAAGTATTTAAAACATAATTTTCAATATCTTTTGTATAAAGAAAATTTCAAAATTCTGACCGGAAGTGCCACTTTTACTCTTATCGAATAGCGATTTTTTGCAAATATGTCGTAAGTTATGCATTCTATATATATTTATCAAGAGTATAAAAGTATTTAAAACTGGATTTTCTATTTTTTTTGTATATATGAAATTTCAAAATTCGGACCGGAAGTAGCACTTTTACTCTTAGCGAGTAGAACTTTTTTGATAATATCTTGCAAAGTATGCATTCCATAGAGATTTATTAAGAGAATAGAAGTACTTAGAATAGAATTTTGAATAATTTTTGTAAAAAAAATTCTTAAAATTCTATAATTTTAAACGCTCATACGTATAAGAAGGTCGTGTGGTGGCCACACCTCATTTTTTAATTGGTGTAGAATTATATGTTTTCATACAACCTGTGGTATTCATTCAAATGAGCTGTTTAAAATTCATCGATTTCAGAAAATGAGTTTGTGCTAAATCTTGTGGGTCGTGCATGCATTCGATATATAATAATCTTGGGTATAAAGATCACTCACGTTTTTTTCGCAATCTACTTGCTCTGTACGTTCATGAAGCAGTAGAATAGGAAATCCAAAATTTGCATTAGTTTATGAATCAATAAATTTTGTTATATGTTATGAAATTAGTTGCTGGTCACCAACCTTTACCCTAGCTTTTCCTTCGTAAAATAGTTAGGTTAACAAAGATAACAACATCATGTTTCCTTCTTTGTCACTATTCCACTGGAATTTACCAAAGTGTGTTGATTAACAATGTTTATTGCAATATTGTACAATATCGCACAAAAAACATTAAAAGGATAAGTAGTAAGAAATGGCAATGTAGTTGCATACAAAACTTTCATTTGGCTACCGAATCATATTGTGGAAACTGTAATATAATGATTAGTTTCGCCTTTGTTACAACTAGTATTTACTAATAGATACTCAAAATAAATGTAAGTTAAAACGGGTTTTACCTAGAGAAAACTAGTTTTAATGACACGACTCAGTTTATGTTTCGACAGGGATGAAAGTTCATCTAGCTTACACGTAGCATGGTATGACTCGTAGAAGGTCAAACACGCTGCCTCCGGACAGCCGCGTACACTCTCAGGCTCGTACGCATTACAATCATTGCGGAACGTATCATAGCTTTGTTCGGTTGATTCGTTATTTTATTTGGCGATTAAGTTTCAAAACAAATAGATTGATTGCGGTGGGTATTCGTCATGACAGATTTAACTCACAGGACAAGATCGAAAAAATAATCGTATGATAAATTGGTGGACGAAACACAATCAGTGAAAAAAGACACAGAAACGGTACATAAAATTAAATCGATCAAGGTTATCAATGTGGATAAAGTCTTTAATATTATTGAAGCAACAATAATAAATATTTTTCTGTCTATGTGCAAAACTTATCGTAAAAAGAGTATGAAGGATGAAGGGCTTGTTTCGAACCCATACTTGAATCTTAAATGAACAGTCGATTTCAAGTCGATTTGATCGATATGCAAACCCAAGAGGAGGATCGTGGATTTAAGAATGGTGTATCATGATCACTTAACAAAATTTGCTTCATTGCAAATAATGCAAAACAAGAGTGCCGAGGAAGGGGCATTTCAATTAACTGACATATTTTTGATGTTTGGTGCTCCATGTATATTACATTCCGATAACAGTAAAGAGTCTGTTAATTCCATTATAAACGAGTTGGCTTCATTTTGGCATAAATATAAACTGGGCCATAGAAAGGCAAGGCACAGCCAGAGCCAAGGATCTGTTGAACGGACTAACCAGGATGTTGAAAAGATGTGGGCTTCGTGGATGCAGGATAACAACGCTATTGACTTCGATTTGTGCAATTTATTAAAATAGGACACCCATTCTGCTATTAAGCAATCGCTATCTAAAGCCATGTTCAGTACAGAAGCACGAGTTTTGCTTATGACTTCGAGTCTGCCTCTAGATGCAGTTTAAAAAGGTACAAGATAAAGATGATCTCAGAGAGGCTTTGAATAAAATTAATGTTATAAAGAATGTAAAGCACCTCATGATGCGGAAGTATTAGATAACTTCGAACAGGTATTAGCTGTACCTAATTCAAGTAGACAGTCTCGAATCACAGCAGCCAGACAAGAAGACCTAGATAATGTAGATAGTACGAGTAGAGAGTCTTATATTACAACAGCCCGATAAGAAGACTCAGAAGCCATAGCTGGTACAAATCTACAGTCTCAAATTACAGCTGACAGAGAAGAAGCTCATGTAAACTTAGCAAAACCCAAGCCAAAAGAATAAGATTGGCTTCAGATACTATACATACTCTTGTGGAAGGGGAAGATTACATAATTATACCGGTTCCCGATGTTGACAAAGCAAAACTTGGTATCTGCAATATTATTGTAGTAGTACTTTAAAAGGATGAACAAGGTGTGCACATGATAGGTAAGAAGTATGGGATACTCGACAACTTGTATTGCAGGTATGTACCTACTATTGAATTTGTATTAATATTGTTGAATGCCGTATGCCACAGTCATTTTATTTAAATAACTTATTCAGGTCGGAATTCGACGTGTCTATAGAAAAATTCTTGCTGGTTAAAGACGTGCCGGAGATAAATTTGTCTTTAAAATTGTAAAATAAGTACTTATGCAACTCGAAATGTTACGACAGCTTGCCTTGCAATAACAAGTAACTTCACTTATTATTTCTTTATATTTGTCTTAACTAATTTTTTTGACCGTATGAGACTGACTAATTCGTTTTTATTTTATGATTGTTTTTAATTACTTTTGATTACCAAATATTAATTATATACCCGTGCGACTTGTCAAAATAATTTTAAAATGCGTCTTTAAAAGTATACGACATATTATATGATGTATCCTCAATAAATACTACGTAATATATAAATGTTCTTAATTCCCAACCAAAACTTTGCACGGCTTTTACCTAATAAATTTCATCCAATAATTTTTCCTTAGTACAAACTAGTTGTGACAAAGGCGTTTAGTATAAATCAGTTTTTTTTTTTGCAAAAACGCGGTTAAACTAAAAACGGGTTTCTACGGTAACATACATATTCAAAAAAACGTATAAATTAATTAATATAATTATTTATGTATTTGGTGTTCTTAGATTACTGTATATTCCAAAATAAATTATGTCTAATATCAGAGTGGATTAAAAAAATATATTTTATTGTGTAATGTAAAAATTATATCATGTACTGTGTTAATATAAACTTTTGAACAAGGATTTTATATTTTCACATGAATTGCTATTACACATACAAACCTAGCAAGCAAATAAAAGCAGACCGTCGCTAAAGGGTTATGCTGACTTTCAACCCCCATTTATTATCTATTATATTACTACAGCCGAAATAGCTAAGGCATATCTTTCCTAGGCACCTTTAATCGAACATAAGTGGTGACGCACCTGAAACACTTAAAATACCTCGGACTAGGCGGATGCTTGCATTATCTTCTGGTTAAAATCCTGAGCACGACATCTAGCGGAAGGAATTTCAATCAAGCAACTATTCCTTGGCAATACTGAAGTTCTTAATAGTTTCTCCGATAATTCAGCAATATAAAATCAAATCGAAGCATTATCGCTGAAATTTCGCACTGAAATTCGTTAGGATATTCAGAACGAAAATTACAGCCAATATGATTAGTACTCAAAATATATTCGCTTTATATAACGCACGGCTAGTAAAAAACATTGAATTTAAAATCAATTTCTGACAGACAATTATATCTACTTGAATTTTTTTCTAATATATTGGGGGTTTTATTATTTATATAATTATTTTAAAGTATGTTAATAAACGGTCTCTAGCATCTTAATTGAGTGTAAAACAATAAAGAAGTTTTAAATTTAAATAAAATATCTTTTTACATTATGTACGAAGTATAAACACGACCTTTAAATGTAAATAAACCCAAATCGGTTGCTTTATTAATATTTAACTTCAAGAAGTATTTTCAAATTGATAATCGTTTTAAGTTAGATGTTTCGTTGTTTCGTTTGTAGGCATGAGATTATATTTTCCTAAGTATTAAACAACCACTATGTAATTTTTATTCTAAAAATATATATATATATATATATATATATTTTTCTGAATTTTCGGTATTAATTCTAATTTTAAAATGGAATTTTCGGGCAAAACCTTGCAATCATTAGATCCATAACATTCCAAGTGTAACAACCAAAGTATATTTTTAAAAGCTCAGCAATCGAAATTTGGTCTTCTTCGTCGAAATATCGTTCTTAATGGTTTTTTCTAGAAAACTTGCTTTTCCAAAATATTTTGAAATTTTAAGTTGGTGAACGTTTGTCTGTACTATTGATTTCTAAATCGAAGCGCAGGATGAATTAAAGCTCATTTCTTCATTGTCAAAAGAACATTTCCAGTTATTAACAACTGTTGCTTGTCATCTTCCATATTTGCATTAAATAGTATTGCCAAAGTTATACTCTTACTATACCTTTAATATTGTTTGAAGCTTTGCCTTCCAAGCCACAAAACTATCCAAATCAATATCAGCTAACTACATGCAAATTGTTTTAAATTATTTGAAGTTCAACCACTCATCGTTTTCAGGTGCTTTCAAAAATTTTTTTATATTATATGCCCAAATATGAGTAAACCTTGATTTTTTGATATGCAGAACCAACACGATTGCAATCATCCTTTCTTCGGTTTTAAGAAATTTTGCCTTCTACCACGTATTGAAACTTAGTTCATGACGCTTCTTTCAAAATTGTTATTTTTTATTCTATTACAACACAAAACTTCTTAACACAGGCAATATTTCACAATAAACGACATGTGACTACATTTGAACTTATATTTATAATGGGCAATTCAAGGATCGGACAAAGTAAAGTTGTTATTCGTAAACTGTTTACGAATAACAAGAAGCAGAAACGGACAGTTATCACAGACCTGAAGATGGCAAGTGTGGTTTGTCAAAACGTTTTTTTCTTAAATTGAATACACGATACATACGTTCCACTTTGGATTTTGCAATAATATAGAAATTTCTTTTATTAAAAATAATTGATAGTTTTACAGTTATCTATGTTTAAAGTCAGAGATTGAGATTTACAAGTGTCACTATTAAATTATAAATAAATATGGGCAACTAGCTATACCCGGCGCACGTTGCTACGCCCCCAAAAAAAACAAATAGTTAGATATTTGAAATTGAAGGCAATCACATACATACATTCAGTTTTATAGATATAAATTTTAAATAACCTTGCACTAATGCAATATTTAAACGTATGTTTTGTTACGTTTAGTTTTGGCAGAACGTGAATCTTATTTTCATTTTGTACGCTGAATTAAATAGTTTTTAATTTTGTTGCATTTCATGTGCTTTTATTTGGAAAAACCCTGTATGTGTGCGTGTCGTTTTTACGTTGCGGTATCTTTTGTTCTCTTTTAGTCTTGTCGACTGGGATTCATACCGTATTTATTTTATTTTTAATTACACAGCGCAACACACAATTGGATCCTTTTCTTTATTCACGCAAGTATTTATTGTACTTTTCAATTAATTATTGTTAATTTTATATCGTTTAGTGACCGTGCTGCCATCACCATATTTTGTTATGCGTATTTACTGTAGTCACGCCACTTCTAATGCTACTCAAATCAGGCTAATTTTTGTGTAAAACTGTATTAATATTTTTAGACTCTGTCAATTATTCTCGTAATTTCTTTCTTCGTAATTCATCAATAATTTCTTTTACTAATTATCACTTTTGTTTAGCTTGTGTTTTCGTTAAATTCTGTGCTTATATATGTTTTAAATCTTTGGTATATTCCGCCCTGTCGGCATTGATAGCGGATTGATTTGTAGATCATCGTTCATTCTTCAGTCAGCTTTGATAGTAGCCAGTCGCACATCGACTATTTATTCCTGCTCGCCCTGCAAATACTTTTTTTACTTTCTTATACGTAGTATAAGGAAGTATTGTGATGATGAAAATTTTCGACCTCGAGATTTTTGCAGATGTCCACGTTTTGAGGTCCCCTGATACCAAAAAAGTGGTTTTAAAAAAATGTCTCTCTCTCTCTCTCTCTCTCTCTATCTCTCTCTCTCTCTCTCTCTCTCTCTCTCTCTCTCTCTCTCTCTCTCTCTCTCTCTCTCTCTCTCTCTCTCTCTCTCTCTCTCTCTCTCTGTGTGTGTGTGTGTGACCACGATAGCGGTCAAACCGCTGTAGATATCAATTCCAAATTTCCAATCTGCCTCTTGAGAACTGATTAGATTTTGAGCAAAATCGGCAGACCGGAAGTAGTAGTTTACTTCAGTGAAAAAATCGAATTTTGTAAATATTTCGTCCATTACTAAGTTTAAACAAATTTATAAAGAATTCAAATGTACTCAAAATTAAACTTGAGAAAAATTGTTTTAATAAAGTTTTTCGAAATTCCTACCGGAAGTAGGTCTTTTACTCTTATCGGAAATCAGTTTTTTGCGAATATCTCGCAAGTCATGCTTTCTAGGCAAGTACATTACGAGTATAAAAGTATTTAGAACATAGTTTTAAATATCTTTTGTATAAAAAAAATTTCAAAATTCAGACCGGAAGTACCACTTTTACTCTTATCGAATAGCGATTTTTTGCAAATATGTCGTAAGTTATGCATTGTATATACAGGTGTACCACTTAAAACTCCCAGGTCAAATATCTCGGAAACGGATAAAGATATTTGAATTTTGTAAAAAGTAGTTACTAAAGTAGCGCTTGAATTTTCCTTTGGCTGAAATACCGTAAATCATGACAACGTCCTTGTAATTGAACATTTTAATCCTGTAATATTTACCACTTAGTGTAATAGTGCAATTTCATTACTTTTTTATAGTTTATAACTTTGTACAAATTAGTTGTTGCATAGTCTATGAATTAGATTGTTAATTCTACTACATAAATTTTGTAATATTTATTATAAACATAATTTCATTTTAATTTTCTTCTATATACAGGGACAACTCAGATAAATTTAAATCTTGTTAACAAGTGGCCATTAAACTAATATTTTGAATGATGGTTCTCACTGTTTTGAGATCACATTTATTGTATTTTATTACCTTTAGAGATATCGTTTCATAATTTTCAACTTAATGTTAAATAATTTCGTTTAGTTGTCGCTAATTTTTGCAATTCATTGTGAACCGATAGGTCACTAGATATGTATACCGTGTAAGGCAATGAGATCTCCATGCCATAATTGGCATATCTTTAAAATTGTAAATGTAATTTGGTTTCTCACACCCATAACTTGATAACTTCGTATGCAGGGTGTTATTACGTAATAGTTTGGTATCTTTTGAATATTTTGTTATAACCCACCAGGTTATGTTATAGCTGGTTAGTTCTGTTTTGGTAAGCTACTATATAGGAACTATTTCAGCAATTTAATTTTGTTCACAATTGATGTCTGTCATTTCAAAACGCAACCATTGGTAGTTTCTTTTTTTATTATATACTACTACCAATGTATGTAAGTTTAATTTAATTTTAAAATTAGTACACCCTACTCGGTTACCGTAGGGGTTTATATTTCATATATTTCAGTTGAATTTTGTAACTCATTTCACACTTCTAACACTTGTTTGAATACACTCAATAAATATTGTTATTGTTTTAAATTTATGGTTACTGTTTTATCTACATCTACTTCTTATACTTTGTAATTGATTTTCTCCCCTGGTCAAAATAACATTTGGAAGGGTGGCTTTTCTGACTTCGGGGGTGGCGCCTTAAATTTCATTTATATCCATATGCTGTTTTGTGTAACGGACCACGCTACGCGACTGAAGCTAGAGGTAACCGCCATCTTCAATTTTTGACAGCTGAGTAGGGAATTAGCACCTAAAACATCCTTGAGAATGTAAACTGAATTTTGTATTTTGAGTATTAAATTTTGAAAATTGAATATTGAATTTTAAATTTTGAAATTTAAAGACCTTAGTCTACCTTAACGTTGCTTGAGTTGGGTTAGTAACTTGTACGTTTGATAAATAAGATGGATAGTTTTACGATAGCGATCAAGAAACTTTAAAAAAAATATTTATGTCAAATGAAATAGCCAATTAATTTGTTTTTACAGAATCATGTTAATTTTTTGGACAGCTACATTTTTTTTATTAAGTATGTCTCTCTCTTCGATATTACAGAAGATAGTCAGATTTTAAAATCTTAGTCAGTAAATATCTTGATAAAGGTAGAAAAGCATTGCAGTCATGATAACTCATCGTCAGGTTATAACAGTTACACCGTCTGCAAAAGTACGATTTTTGACCTCCAGATGTATTGTGCCACGTAAGAAACGTCAAGAGGCCCCTGGCAATAATAATATGGCGCTGGGCAAATTAAAAATGGTTACAAATAATACCTCCAAGAGAGTCACAACCTCTATGTCCACCTATCTGCTATATTTGTCACTTAGGCTGCCGCAACTCAGTGAAGATGGAATGGGTCGAACCGACGTGAAGCTAATTCTAATAGGGCGCCACCGCGTATTTAAAGCCTATCGAAGTAAACGAACACAGATCGTGGATGGTATGAAAAGTCAGTTGGAAACAGGTAGAAAAAAGTCGCAATAAAACATATTAAATTTCCACAATATGAAGGAGAATATTCATATGCATGAAAAAAAGTCAAATTTGAAGTAATGAGAATAAGGTCAAATATGAAATAATTGAATTCAGTTCAATGAAATTTTAAAAAGGGAAATGAAACAAAAATTTGAATTATGCCTCTAAAGCCTATAGCCGATTGTAACGCAAAGTAAAAATCCGTAAGGATATAAAAAAAAAAGTGCGCCAACCGACCCACACTGTAGGTTCAAAGAGAAAGAGACACAAAGAAAAGGTATTAAATATACTAAATTTTGAACTGCAATAATTTTTAAAAAAAAAAAAGTATAATGTTAAATGAGAAGCAGAAATGACTAAATTATCAAATACAATAACCAGAGCACACCTAAAGTTAAAGATATCCCAAACAGAGAAATATCTCTGCAGGATACGAAAAATTTGCAAATCATTCGCTTACAAATAAGGTTGTCATGTAGGTCAGGCGACCACTTAAATAACTAAAAATATGAAGCAATTACATAAATTCCGATTTACAGTAGCTATTCATGCTTAATACTCATATAAAATTAAAAAACGTATGACATGTGCAACGATTATTTAAAATCACTCTGTGTATTAACAGAAGAAATTAAATATATCAGAATGAAAATCAAAATTACAGAAGTTACTTTCAAGGCACCCGATAGGGTAGACTTATATGCAACAAATTTACCAATTGATGATCCCCTTAGTTTTAAAAATAATTATGACGGCGGTTCAATAAGGTCTTCGTTAGCCGGTATCAGCGATAAAAAGGCAGACTCAACACGTGGTCCAGAGGAAATGCTTCAAATTTCAATTAAAAAAAAGGTTAATCCACAATTTCACATCAGCAAAATTCCAACGTCCAAAACTCTAACGACCAAAATTTCACACGTCACCTAAATTTAGCGCCTCCAAAATTTAACATCCAAAATTTAAACGTCCAAAATTAACGTCTACAGTTTCCCTAATTAGAAAGAATTATTAGTTCTAAAGGTTACAAGAAAATCAAACGAAACAAGGTAATAGGTTATGCAAATGCGATACTAACAATTCCAAATAAATCAATAGAAAATTAAATACCTGACTTAAGCTCCTATATTGCCCAGAAGGCCAATTTAAATCCGACCAAAGTGTCAAAATATCAGATGAGAAAAATGGCTTCTTCAACAACCCAAAATTCCAATCGCAAATTTTCTCCTTAAATAAACCAATCGGAACGAAATACTCCGCAATGTACGTTGCGTAGAAATATATTAATCTACCAAACTTCCTGAATAATGGTTGAGAGATTCTATTCACACGATATTAGTTGATGAAATTCAAAAGGGAAAATGTGCTGCGACTTATACACGATGTATTAAAAATGACAGTAGAAACTTATCCGAGGGGAAAAAGTCGATAAGGTAGAACAATATCTACTTAAATAAAATGTGAATAAGACGGAATTAATTAAATTAGAATTTCAATTTAAAATATTATTAAATTATCAACAAAGAAAGTAACAAGTAACTCAAAATAATAATTAAAATCAATCCATTTAAAGAATATAAATTTACAACAGGTATCTGCAACAACAGCTTACCGACTAGACAACCGATTTAAGTGAATCAAGACAGATGACGCTACAATAACCAAAAATATAAATAATCCCATTACTAATTTTAACGAGTCAAACTTGCACTAATTAAATAAAGAACAATGATAATTGTTAATTGAAACTAGAAATAATCAAGCCTACGATTTTTGAACCGTTACAGTTGTTATTATTACTTCTTCTTCCTTATTCATGATCTTTTATTAGTTTCTGCTTTTTGTTCTTACAATATATTTCAAATTTTCTCCAATAATAATTAACTTTTCAATATAGCAATTAACATGGTTTATATCTTGATGGAAGTTCAGAAATATTGTTTGCATTACCTAAACAGATGTGACCCACCGAAGAAAAAAAATACACATAGATTTCATTCTAATGAAAACTCACTGCACGTAAAAAGGACTATCATAAATGAACTCGATACTACAAACAAAAAAAGGTGAATATTCTTTTTCATATTACATAAAATCCGCAAATTGGTAGTAGGCAACTTAATGTCAGTGGAATTACATCTAAACCCAAGATATCTTGCACGTTAAAATAAGTATATATTTCATCGCAGTGCATCAGACAATAAAGACTTTGAAAACCGAATTCATTTTATTATTCACTTACTAGACAAATCAACGGTAGCTTCTCAATTAGTTTTTAAAAGTTTATCAAATGTTTTTTTTTCGTCAAACGTTACGACTATCTTTCGAATTAGTAAAATCTTAATTCTTATAAGTCAGTGTTTACTTATATAACAAATGACCATAATTATATCAAAGGATGCAATAAGTCATACAATTAATTAATGATACCAATTAGTCTCTGGTCAACGAGTTGATTTTCAACTTGAAGAGCGGGAGTGACTATTTTGTGCAAACCGCTTAATTCAACTGGAAGTTTCGTCTCGACTGACTTGGTACGTGACAGCGAATCTCTGTTAGTAATGTACGGAACAGATTTCCTAATGATATATTCTAAAGTAACCTCTAACGCGAGACATTCAGTGCAATTCAGGTAACCTTCTCCAAATATATCTGATCGTATTTCTAGTTAGGTATGTCAATTAAAGTAATTAGATCCTAGCAGCAGTGACGAAATGACGTCTAAATCTTAATTAAGATCCAATATGATGCTTCAAACATTTTAAAAAACTGTTTTAAGTATTACTATTTGCTTTTACAATTTAATTTTCTCAGAAAAAATATACAGAGCAATATATAAAATTGTAAAAGTAGACACTTTTAAATAGTATTCTACTTTTAGATTAATTTTCTACGATTTATTAAAACTTAAAATAATTACTATGCAAATTAGTTAACTTTCAGTAAAACAAATGCATAATTAATCTACGCATTCACTTTTGGAAAAGTACAATAAAGAATCTTTATTGAGAAATTCTATTGATTTAACTGTCATCAATATTGCAAAAGTTAGAATATTATACTGAGGTAAAGCATTATAAAATGTATGTAATACCAATTATAGATATCAGTTAACTCTTTGGTAACGTATAGTATTGTACCTTGGTGGTCCATATTAAGTAATCTTTCTTAAGTTGAATTTAAATAATGATTCTTTATCATATTGACTTACGAAAAATTAACTGGTCATTAATATCGAAAAAAAAATTAAATAATTTTTGTAAATGAAGATTGAATATACACAATTGATGTGATTTCCAACTCTACAATTGGTTTGCATTATCAATTCACTGTAATTTGAATAGGTATTTCATGCAGAACAGGTATGTTAAAAATTATTATATCTTTATAGGCTTTAATGAAACTAACAAAATTCCAAATAATATGAGATCTATTCTTTGAGATTTATGTTTGCATGAGACTCTTCTCTAACGAAATACACTTATTTCGATAAATTAAACTCAGGATCTGTCCTACAGTATCTTACATTACGCCAAAATCAATATAAATGAATAATATTTAATATAAATAAATAACATTTTAAGGTTATGTGTGACAATATTTTAAAAGAATGTGAAACAATTTACATCAAATTCTTGTTGCTAAATAGTTTATAATAAGTATATTAAATTATTAATGTCTGTTGAGGCTAAATTTAAATCCACTAATCGGAATACAGATATTATAAGACGCGGTCGTGAAGAAAAAATTATCAAACTGACGCCAGAGTACAGTGAGTCGGCACTAAAAAAGTAGCCACAAAGAAAATTTTGGTGTGACAAAAATTTAAACTTAAGTGCTGCCACCTATATATACAAATATGACACAAACAAAATATAGAAGATATTATTGAAAGCAGAACTTAATATAATCGGAAGTTACCACTAGTCTCCGATAGGGCGACCCATTGTTTAAAACCAGTGACTTATCTACTTAGAAATTGCCGCCGAAATTTATGAGTTGTAAATCTAAGTTATACATATCTGGACATATGAAGAATCTCTTCAAACAATCTTGAAAAGATCCAGACGGAGTAAACCCATTCAATCAAAAACCTACCAGGAATGCTCCCAGTTTAAGAAGGTTTGCTCGTAGAAGTTTTCTATATCTTGAAGAACGACAACGTAGATCCCACTGGAAGAAGTTACCAACGTTTACCCATTGCATATATGAAAGATTCCACACTACAGCCGTTGAAGAATGAATAATCGTGAAGTACAATTTTAAAGTTATTGCTTTATCAGTTTTGGAAGCTCACAGATGACATAAACACTTCTTAATTTTCTTATCTTAACTTATCTTGATATTCTGCTTACACAATTAAAATAAATCATTTCACTTTTACTCTACCAAGCAAACGTTGCCTTCAATCATTTACACTTAGCCATAATCACATAAAATACATTTGGCATCGCAAGCATTTAAACGTCGACTTTTCACAGCCATTTCGATCATAACTACATAATAATTCAAACATTATCGATCAGATATTAAATGAGAGTGTGCGTACATTTGTTGTTTATAACTTTTTAAATAACGTCAGTAGTACGAATCACTTAACTGGCAGTATAATTCACAGATCCTGAGCAAGCTTCATATGCACATTCATTTTATGAGTAGTATAGCGGATTTAGAACATATTACTTTCCGTTTTTTGAATAATAGACAATCCCGTAAAGCTGTATTAATATTTGAATTTTAATTTCGCTTTAGTACTTTCTTGCACATATAATTTACATACTACTTGTATTTGTGCTTGTTTTACTATCTGCAAATATCACTTTATGCAACCTAAATACATAGTAGTTTTCTAAACATAATAAATAAATAAATATCTTCTGTATTGAATCATATTAAGCGAGCATTTTAAACAAATAGTAACCGGTATTTGAATAAATTTTGCTATAACAAGATTCACAAAACATACTGCCACCAACATGGCAAGTACATAGTTTCAGAGCGCCTGCGTACATCGCTTGACCTTTAAACATACTGCAGTGATCTTGAGTTTAGAATTAAGTTGTAAATAAGGTTTCTCCAGATTACTTTTAGATTTAATTTGAATAAAATACTATTTTATTTATTTTGTAAAGGTCATGAACAAAATCAAACTATCTCCCTTGTATATACAGGGTGTCCAGAAACTCTCCTGACAAACGAAGACTGGAGATTCCTCAGATAATTTTAAGACAATATAACCCAATTCACCCTAGTCCGAAAATGCTTCCTAAGGGAGCTAGAGCTCTTTGAAGATGGCGCCTTGTAATTAGTTTTTTTTTAATATCTCCCGAACGCTTCTATTTAGAAAAACAAAAACTGGTATGCTTATTTATCCTCCAGAGATGAATCGATTCCATCAATTGCGAATTTCTAGTATCGGTCATAGGCGTCCGTTTTGGGTAGGTAAACGGTTATTTTAACGCATAACTTTTTTGTCTTTAACTTTTAAGCATTTGTGACACTAGATTATTAAATTTTCAAGTATTCTACTACTAAAAGGTACTCTTACTTTAAGTCGGTAGGATACACCGTTTTCTAGAAAAATCGATTTGAAAATTTTTCGTTTTTCGTCATTTCATCTTTCGTCATTTCAACTTCGCGAACTGACAACAATTTGGCAATTAAAAACGTAGGTTTTATTTCTGTTGGCAGTTCAGAGCGAACTAGTGCAAAAAATAATAAATTAAATTTTAATGTCAAAACGGAGTCCATGTTTTAATGTGTATATTATCATAAACGTTGGGATTTATTATATTTTAATTTTTTTATTATCGAGTATAGGTCAGGATATTTAATAACATTTTGACTTGTTGATTGCATTAGTATAGGTATTTATAAATAAACCTAATACAAGTGTGTTTAGTAGAATTTTTTTAATTTGTTTCAAATTATTATTATTATTGTAACGTTTTCGGGTTCCAATAAACAACTCGTGCAATTATTTATTTAAAACAGTCTGTATATTTATATACTTAAAATTATTTAACAATATAAAATATAAAACTAACTTATCACACTTAAACTACTATTAATAAATTAAAATTAACACTTATATTTATTTACTACTAATATGTCCGGATTTATTTATATAACAGTTCTATTTATATAAGACGGCACCACCATATTTATTTATTCGGCTACCACTATTCGTTTCCACCACTCGAGACTACCGAATTACTCCGCGATTACTTTTCCGCAATGAATGACGTAATGAATGTCCCTTTCTCTGTATCGGCTGCTTTTTATACCGGCACACAAGACTCTCGTAATACTCGGGAACATTCCATCTTCCTCTCGATATTTGCCAGAACATACGTCGGACATCTGTGAGATGACTCACTGCATTTACGATATCTACCAGCCGAGAGAGATAATTTATGGTCTCTTTTTTGTGCGTGTGACGATTTCGTTTTTTTATCGCGTCGAGAGATCTGATTCTTTTATTTAATGTAAACACATTTCGTTACATTGCCCCCTTCTTAAAAACTGCGTTTCGTCCCGAAATACACTATTCCATGTTCTTCTTGCTAGCGGATGACGGAATCTACATTGGGACCCACGGGTGCACCCAGTCGTCTTGTAGAAATGGCAATCCACAGTCTTAGGTTGTATAACGGGCTGATTGGGTTGATAGCTGCATACAACTATTTCCATACCAGTATGCCGAAACACCACCTCCAGCATGTTTCTTACGGTTCTCCATTCCAAACGGTCTAATCCACAGCCCCCTTTCGGAATTGCCAGCCTCCTTATATTTTGCTCGAGTGCACGTCCTCGCAGATCAACAAGGGATTCCCACAATGCGCGATAGGTCGGCTTTTCGTTGGAGACTTCTTTTGTGACCAGGTAAAAGATAGATCTCCTGCCACGCTTTATCTCCAGAGCTTTACCAACCCTTGGCTGTTGTTGGGTCAGTTCATTGGCCCCGCCATATCTCCTCTTGAATTCCACGGCAATCCCTCTGCGCATACATAGGTCCTGGGCCACACAGTGAGCTAAGGCATAATCACAGGGTACCGTAAAAAGATCCTGTTATCTTTCCGTGGTGATTCCAAAACGAGCCTTCTTGGTACCAGAATATTCTTGCATGAAATTCCTATATGGCTCTCCATCTTTACTGGTAATTTGTCGCACATCCGTTACTTCGCCGTTGTTATGTCCATGGTATGGGGCCAACCGGTTGAAATGTACCACCCTTGGTTTGCTATGGGGTGTTCGTCTTATGCGATAAACGACGTCATCTATTTGCTCCAGTATTTCGTATGGTCCCTCCCAGTATTCTTGGAGCTTTGGGGACAGGCATCGGCGACGCTGAGGATCATACAACCAAACAAGGTCTCCTTCTCCGTAACCATCTCTCTCGGCTTGCACGTGGTAACGATTCTTCGTCCTGTCGCTGACATCCTGAGTGTGATGGCGTACTCGCTCGTGGACATCCTTCAACCTTCGCCAGGATCTACTGGCGCAGTCTTCTCCATTTGGGGTTCTCCACAACACACTTGAGTAGATCATCCTCTACCTTCAGAGAGTCCCATTGAGCCCAGTAGGATTCCAGTCCCTGTGAACGAGGAGCCACTTCTTGCCAAGCCGGTCCGCGACCAATTCCCTTCCAAACCATCAATGAACCAAGGTCTTCATCAGCTTCTTGACCAATCCGCAAATTGTCAGGATGCCACTGATCGTCAACCACGGCAGTTCTGAATGTTTTGGCCGCTTTTTCTTCTAGTCTGTTACTATGCCTGCAGTCTTCTAGACGTGGTCTTCTTGCAACAGCATCAGCGATTTGGTGTTGCACAGATGTACTTCGCGCTATTTATTTTGAGGCTCCACGATACTGGGTCGACGATTGCCTCTTCTCATCGACCCGTTTCATTCTTCGCTGCTCCGCTATGGTTTTCTTGGGTTTCTTCGCGCATTTACTATGCGCATGGCCCATTTCCATCTCCATTTCCATTTCCATTTCCAATTCCAGCATCGGAGCGTTCTTCTCTTAGGTTGCACCTTATTCACTAACCGTCGCACTACCTGTCCCACGTGTGCATGCCTATACTTCATCTCAAGACGCTTGATTAGTTGAGGATAGTCTTGACGCCCTTCTGGAAGTAAGGTCTGCGGAACATCACTGGCCTCTCCTCTGAACGATACAATCAGAGCAGTAGCTTTCTTCGAGGACGTCCACCCATTTGCTCCTGCAGCGGCTTCGAATTGATTCCGGTACGACATCCATGACGTCTTTCCATCGAAGGTGGGAGGTTTTACCTTTACCTTCGCTGTTCGGGCAATCTCCAGGCTTCCGCTTGAGATATCATGGGGACCGCAGTCGCTGGCAACTGAAGCTGAACCCCAAACTCGTCCCCCATTCCGAACACGCGCTCCTCAACTTTCTGTTCCATGGCTTCGATGGCCTCAGAAAATTCCTGCCTCCCATTCGATGAATTCTCTTGAATGTCTTCCTTGAAAGTAGTCTCGAGTTGTTTTGAATTACTTGCAATTTCATTTCTTAAAGCTTTTGAATTATTTGCAATTTCATCTTTCAAAGCTTTTGAATTATTTGCAATTTCCTTATTTAAAGCTTTTAAATCATTTCCAATTTCTTTTAGAATCTTCATATCAGTCTCGAATTGTTTTGCAACTGCATCTCTTAGAGTCTTCCTATCAGTCTCGAATTGTTTTGCAATTTCATTTTTAATTTCTTCCACTATTACGCTTAAATCAGGCTGTACTTGAAACAAATATTTCTCGGGATCCTCACCTTCATTTATTAAAAGGTCACGAAGCCGGTCCTGGAGAATTGTTTTTTTCCAGACGCATCTGCGTCCCTTTCTTCCAATTCTGCCCTTAACTCGGCGACCTTTAGTTCTTCCAAACGTTTGGTAGCCATTTATTTATTTATTTATTTATTTATTTGCACTTCTATATTGTTTATCCCACACTGACACCAATTGTAACGTTTTCGGGTTCCAATAAACAACTCGTGCAATTATTTATTTAAAACAGTCTGTATATTTATATACTTAAAATTATTTAACAATATAAAATATAAAACTAACTTATCACACTTAAACTACTATTAATAAATTAAAATTAACACTTATATTTATTTACTACTAATATGTCCGGATTTATTTATATAACAGTTCTATTTATATAAGACGGCACCACCATATTTATTTATTCGGCTACCACTATTCGTTTCCACCACTCGAGACTACCGAATTACTCCGCGATTACTTTTCCGCAATGAATGACGTAATAAATGTCCCTTTCTCTGTATCGGCTGCTTTTTATACCGGCACACAAGACTCTCGTAATACTCGGGAACATTCCATCTTCCTCTCGATATTTGCCAGAACATACGTCGGACATCTGTGAGATGACTCACTGCATTTACGATATTTACCAGCCGAGAGAGATAATTTATGGTCTCTTTTTTGTGCGTGTGACAATTTCGTTTTTTTATCGCGCCGAGAGATCTGATTCTTTTATTTAATGTAAACACATTTCGTTACATTATCATATTTACTGTATTAGAGTTTATTTTTTTTCTGCTATCATAACATGCAATGGTTTGATTTTGAATATTAATTTTATTTTCTTTGTTTGTACATACATCTGTTTTTCTTTAGTATTTTTAATAAACTATGTTAGGAGATTGGTCGCATTCAGCGGGCACAATTGCTGCGCAACTGTTTAGTGATCGGATTCAGATGATGTACGCTCACTCTGAACGTGTTATGGAGTGGTCGCCATTTTTGCTAGCGGATAAATTCTGCTGTCACTCCGTGAGCGTATTCTGTACGCATGCGCATTAACGCATTTCAACCCCACCGTGCCACACAATTTTTAAGGAAGTAGATGAACAAATTAACCGAGTATTATAATCGGAGTTGGAAAAACAGGCCCACTAAAAACTGCGCTGAAACTTAATGTAGCAAAACAATTTATTATTATTGTTTATTCTGTGTAGTCTGTATAATGTTTACATATGGTAGCAGTGGAAAGTACTATTGTGTGTAGTCCAGTTAAATTCAAAATTTCTTGCTCTTTCAAACGATATGCAATATGTCATGAAAACCTTGATTACAACTTCACTAATTCACTAAATTTGTGTATCAGGGGACATCAGGCTGATATCCGAAATAAAAACTTATTTTTGCGTCGAGATTTGACTTTCTCTACGTAACGCCGCACGCCGCTCTTCTCAATTTGTTACTGTCATAATATCAACAGGGATAATTACCTTGACTTTTTGAAAAATGGCTTGCCCAAATTTTTAGCTGAGTCGTTACTCTTCAATGAATACAGGTCTATTGTTTTTCAAAATGAAGGTTGTCCTGCACACTTCAGATTAACCGTCAGGGAGTACCTTCGTAATGTGTTCCCAAATTCATGGATTTGGTGAAATGGTCCTGTTCCCCAGACCTGAATGCGCTAGATTTTTACGCCTGGAAACGGACCAAAAGACTCGTAGACGATTTAGTGCAATATTAAAAAAGAAATGGGTTTTGCACACAACTGTTGTAGTAATAAGGCAAACATGTAGTGCATGCAGACGCAACACAGGCCAGCAATTTGAGCAAAATTTGTAGATTTGTCCTCATGGGTGCCGATACACAAATTTAGCGAATTAGTGGAGTTGTAATTAAGCTTTTTATGGCATATTGCATATCGTTGGAAAGGGAATACACTAGAGAAGTTTGTAAAAGAATTAGAAGATCACGATCTCTTTTAGTTATTTTTTATTGCAATGTGAAGCTGAATTTAAAGTTTACTTTTACCTTTTCCAAAGACGGTTTGAGTTAATAAAATGAAAAGAAAACATTTCCATGTAATTTTGAATTTGGTTGAGCCAAGTTTAAATGATGAATTGTGGGATTTTACAAAATAAAAATTGAAAAGTCGAAAAAAACACGTGGGAGAATGAAAGGATCATAAAGGGGTTAAATAGGAATGGATTGAAAATATTGATCGACAGAAAATTACTCAATTAAAAATTATTAATAACAATTGTGTAATAGTAAGTTTATTTTTAATAAAAAGTCAAAAATATTTTTAAATAATCAGATATATGGATATGCAATATAAATAATTAACATCGATGTACATAAATAATTAAATAAAGGTACTTTACATACCGACATTTCTATTATTATAACTGCGAATATTTTCAAGTGACACGCTGTTCAAATTTATTATAACTTTTTCCACATGAAAATAATCTCCAATTGTATGCATAGCCCAGTTGCGTTTATTAGTTCATCCGCAATCGACCGCATTTCGAGATGGGAGCAATTAATGTGCAAATTAATCAACCAATATTAAATTACACCTTGTCGGTAGTACGTAAAATCGAACGGTTGCAATATTGCAACGTGACACACATTCAACTCACAAAACGCATATCAAATAAGCAGCATTTATATTTATTATTACCGGATACGCAAACGATATAATTCCCAGTCACGTATAAATTCATTAGTTTTATCGGTAAACTCCAGAACAAATTCAAAATTGTGCCAAAATTGAACACAACGGTATCGAGTATATTTACACGGAATTTATATACGAAATATTACTAAACTGATAAGTATTTGCAAAAATCTTAAGTGTACAAATATGTTACAGAGATATATAAATATATTTTATGGTTTGGTCAATGAGGCTGAATACAAAATGTTGATGTTGATAATTAATAAATGTGTTAATACATTCAACGCGTCAATTCTACTTACTGGAAACTTGGTGCCAGTTATTATTATTAATCACCTGCGATTAGACATAAGTTGGTGCCTCCTGCATTCGGGGGAGAATGACAAACATCACAACAACACTTTCACTTTTTAAATGCAAGATAATTTACACTACACAGGAAACTATTTTGTTTCGGTAACTAGAAGTTACGGTATGTTGAGCAAAGGAAGAAGAGCAAGAAGAAATTATATAATAACATTACTTAAATAGAACAGAATTGAATGAAGTCCGTTCTATTATTTGATATTATTAATTAGTAAGTTATCTGTAACCAAATACACTAAAAACACCATTGTGGTAATAGAGTTTTTAGTAGGTTAGACTATACTGTCAAGCTACAGTCTTTGATTTACGTTCTTAAGTTATCTGTAACCTTATACTATACCACATGCAACTTGCTCTTACTTTCAAAAACTCAATCTTAAGTTAATCGAGTCCACTACAGACAAATTCCCGACAATAATTTGAGTTCCCAACTGGTGAACACCCCAACCGGCAAACTCCCCAACCGAAAAATTCCCCCACAAACAATTCACCGAATAAAAATTTCGCTGATAAAGGCTGAATAGCAACCTTCCCTTTACGTTATATCTCAATCTTGGACAAAAAACATAATACTGACGAGTTTGTTTTTTAATATTTTTTATTTATTATTTAACCCTCCTTAATAGAAAAGATTATCTGCTATAACGGGCAGTAATCGGACAGTTCAATGACTGATAAATTCCTTTACAAGTGATTCATTGAATGGAAAAATACCTGACAGATAAGAAATGACACAATTTTTCTCACTTTTGGACGAACAGCACAATACTAACAGGTTTATTTCCATTTATTTTTTACTCATTATTTCATTCTGTGTAGTAGGTATGATCAACTACACCACACATTAAACACAAAGGAGTCCTTCGTTATAATGCGCTAGATAGTCTGCTTATCGTTAAATATCATCACTGAGCATCTTTCGGGCGGAAGGACTTCAACAACTCCTACATATATTGCTCTATTTGAAATTGGTATGTAATTTTCATGTAGTCTTGTAACAATTCCATCACATCTTGGAAAAATCGTATTGACAATATTAGTGCTTTGAAAGCATTCAGTCCAGGTTTAGTCAAAGTAATCGTCAACTGCCCAAGAATTTTCAGTTAGCATATTCTTCTCTCAAGAAGTTTCAAGTTTCTTATACCTTCTGACAAATATTCATATATGATATACTAGGAGAAATAGAGAAAGTATCCACGGTATTTTAAAGCTGAAAATTGTTCGGCAAAAATACAGAAATTGTACAAGCCCAAAATCCATAGCCTGGTAATTGGAGACATCCCATGCATGAGCTTTTTTAACTACTGCAGCAAACGAATGTAGGCATGTATCGTAAATTACCTATTAAATGGGTTTCCTTGGGTGCTATCCATTAAATGAAATACATATCCAATATCCTATTTTTACATAAAACTAAAATGAAGAATAAATTTAAGAATTTTTTATACAATATAATTACCCTTGCATAACATGATCTCTTGATTCACAATAAGCTGGACATTTTATCGACTCAGCAAATAAGTTATTCCTCATCACCACATGACAGATCTCATGAATTACATGCCTCACTGGAGGGGGGATTTTCTTGATTCATTGATTGATTGCGTAAAATGCGCATATAATTGCTAGAGTAAAGAAAATGAAGAACATATTACACCCTTTATATTTCACATAGATTTCTTACCTGTTGTGACCTACATCTAGCATATTGGCAAACAAGAACAATTATAATTAAAAATATAACCTGAAACATATTAGGTATCTAATTACATACTTTATGTCACTTCCACGCCACTAACCGCAAGAGTTCCGAAAATCCTCATCGAAAACGTCATCTCGTCCCTACTTACCATAACTTACGAGGTCATGGCGTTCCAAGGAACCGCCAGAATTCCACCCTGTTTTGCAATTAAAAGACCTTCAGCTAACTGCAGCCCGCTGCTAAGTTCACCCCGTGACTAAAGCGCACGAGATGCCAGCTTATCAAGGTGATCACTTAGTGTCATGGAAAGATATATGATAAAAGGCATTCTACAGGTGGAAGTAGACAAAGGTATGTGCATTTTGTGTTGATTACAATTTAAAATGTTAATAACATGTGACAATTTGCAATTGTTTACAATATTGTCAATTGGTAGAGGGATATTACAGAATGACAAAAAAATTCTGGGTAAAGGATTACTGAATAAAGTAATCTAATTACTTTGACGGTCCTTGTAAATTTCGGGCTATATTATGTAAGATCCCAATGGCAGCAATAATTGCAAAGAAATTTCCTGTATTCCACAAGCCATTACTGTAACTCGCCGTTTTCATATTCGACATGTATTTTCTGTAACTGCGGTTCTAATATGAGACTTGTTGTGCATTTCCTACAAGATTTAGTTAATAATGTAAGAAAGAAGTACCTTCTTAAATTATTGTATAAAACTAAAATATTCACATTCAAGTAAAACTATACTAAATTTTGTTTGTTTTATAGGAATTTGTCGAAAGTTCTACAATTTTGAAGAATAATTATATAGCAATGCATTTAAAAAAAAATTAAACTTGTTTTGTTTTGTCGTTTCTGATTACTTTGCACAAATGATTTTTTTTATATTACACAGGTCTTGATTAGCTATAACATGTGTATTGAAAAAAATTCCCTATCAAAATTATTAAATACTAATAATTGATTTTGTTGCATCCCTAGAGCACAAGTGCAGCGAAAAACGTGTATTCCAATATAAAGATATATTGCACTTATATTGTACTATAATTGAAAATTCCCTTATGTAGGAAATCACTATTATTTTAAATCATAATTAATTGAAAAGGTTGTATCATAAAGCGGATGTAACGCCGTGTGCAATATCTCCGAATATTAAGAAATATTGCAGTAATATTGTACTATAATTGAAATTTCTCTTATGTCGGAAATCACTGCTATTTTATATTATGTATATAATTACATGAAAAAGCGGGATCATAAAGCGGAAGTAACGCCGTGTGCAATATCTTCTAAAAATCATAAGCGAAAAGAATCATTACAAGGTATTCCGTTTACTTCAGAAAACAAGAAAAGTATAGTAGGTAGAAATCATCGAAAGGACGAAATAATAAAACGAAATATAAACATAAAAGAGAAAAATAAAACAGGAAAAAAGAAATGTTTCTATCACAAACGCATTACCCAATAGGAATCTGCAGCAATATTTGTCTCGCACATTGAAATGGGATATTTTATACTTAGTTGGGAATGGACATGCCCGAGGGTAAAGTGAAATTGAACGAGGGAACTTATCACATTTACGATATCTCTGCCTGTTTACAGAGAGACAGGCCAAGGGAAAGCACTATCTTCGCAACCTGAAAAACAAAGTTGTCAAGTACCGAGATCACAGAATTTACGTTTGGTTATCCATTCACATTAGGAAACGAATAGCCACTATCCTATCTACAAATATTATCTTGGATATAGATCAATCACCGAAACAGTGTTCGCAAAAGATTGTACGGTTAATCATGCATTTTATATAACAGCAATATTATATGCATATCTTTATTATTAATGTTAGTGTAGGGGTGTGATTATCTAATATATTGTACTAGTGGTGGGGGTAATTCGTTTTTAAACACCTATTCTTAAATCTTCACTAATATGTATATGTAAATTCAATATTTGCAACTTGAATAACCTCCACACTTATCTAGTCATTCAAATAAATTCACATAGCAACATTAACATTTACTCTTTATATGATAAATGCCACTCGTTGGGTCAGCCATAAAATGCAACAATACCTTATATTAATAAAAGATACTATTACATTCAGGTAAATTTTATAATCTTGAAAACCTGTATTTATTCTTGTCAATAAAAAAATTAAATCTTTTATATACTATTTATATCTATTTTTCAAATTCCCTCAGGTATATTATTTATTTATGCCCTCACTAACTCAGTTCTTGTTTTAAAAATTTAAACAAATTATTTTTATATGTAACTAACTTCACTTGATTCCTCAAAGTCAAACAGTTGCCTATATGTAATTTCTTAAATACCCGTACAGATCATAATTTCTTTACGTTTTATAATTCTTTATTTTATCAATCAAATTTTACTAAACAGTTATTCTCAAGTGAATAATAATATGTGTTACAAATTTATCTTCAATTTATATTTACTATAAACTCAATATCAAGGTATGTATTAGCATACTATTCAAATAAATAAAAAATTCACTGACAGTTGTTTTTCTATTCATAGGTTAAGGTTCTTAGCGTCCTATCTGTTTCATCTATATAATTCAAGATCCTTCTCCACATATACCAAATAAAAACAAATATATCAAAACTAATTTGTTTAATAAACTAGGCAAATATTAAATCATATGGTAGTTTCCAACACAATCTCCAACAAATTTACATACATGGAAGTATTAAGCTTGTTTAAAAAAAACTCCTATAAAATTTATAGGTGCACGAAACTATATCTTTCGTGAATTGAAATGCAAGCAAGTAAGTATTTTTATCATACTATTATAAAATATACTAGTACCTCTCACATATCATTACTAATTCATGTTGGTGAACTACCACATATGCCCCTTTTTTAATAAATCTAAATTTCTATAGAATATATAAATTTATATTTATTCAACAATTTGAACTAAAAAAATGTAATACAACTTGTACTACTTCCGTAGCATAACAATATGATCTCATATAAACCCATATATATATTTCTTAATATTTGGTACATAAGAAAACCTTCCATTATTTATTTCTCTGTTTCTATTTTAATTTTAAATCTCAATTATCTACAAACAACCATTTTAACTAAACTAATCTTCATAAATATACTAATTTATACTATGATAATCAAAATTTACATCTTTATCCATTGATATTCATCAAAAATGTCATAAAATGTATCTTTAAACATTTTTATGCTTTCTATATAAGTAACTTTATTCCTTTTCTTATCCTATCTTAAACCTTCTTTGTTTTATCCTATTCATGATTTTGAACCTTCTAAAAATTCTTATCAACATTTTAATCGAAACTACTTTTAACATTCATTGGTGATTATTATAAAGTTGTATCTGTTATTTCTTCAGATATTTCATAGCCTCTAAAAAATATGCTTTACATATGCTCACTTATTCTTTATTATTTTATTTTATATAAACTGTTCTTAGCTGAACAATATCCCTATACCTATAATAGACATTTTCGTCTACCTTTTTAAAACTTTCACTTTTGGAAAGTACATAAATTATATTTTCGTTTTTTAAGGCGTACGTGACCTACATATTTCTTTTAATACATTATCATTCTATATATTTATTATCATTTTGGGTTTTATTTTCCCTTTCATACATAATCTCTATAAATTATTCCATATTTTTTTATGGTACCTTTTATTATTTATTATACATAGCAAGCATTCATTATCATTTTTTTTCTAAACATATTTCATTGTAAAGGCTTCTTCTATCATCATATTCTTCCATTTGTATAACACCTATATTTTTTTTAATAACTCTTAATATCTTTAATATTTTTTTACCATTGAATGCTTTTATTTCTCCGATATATTTCCTTTAAATTTTTTATAAGGTTCCTTCTTGTTCTTCTTTCATATATCTATTTTATACATTTCTTAACATTTTTGTACTTGTGCACATTCTACTAACTGTCAAGTTACTTATATACTCCTCTATTATTTATATTTACAAATTTTATAATGTACGGAATAAGGGAAAATTAAATATTACTAAATTCTTTATACTAACTAACATTTTCAACTCTTATTTGTCTAAATAATTCTATCCTGATTCAATTATTTCTGAGGAAAGAAATAATATACATAAACCTTTTTTTAGATCAACTTGGCTAAAATCTCTTTCATGATTAACTCAATCATAAAAAAAAAATATTAAATGCACATATTTATGTTCCTCTTCTTTATGACATACTTATATAGAAACAAAATACATTATCATGCCCCTAAATTTTTGTTCTATTAATTTTGATGTAGCTCTGGTCAGGTGGTATCGCTACTTACCAACGGTTGTCGCCCTATGAAATTCAACCGCCATGCCCCTAAATTTTGGGCTTTATTATATACAAAGTAGCTCTGGTGGGTGGTAGCGCTATTTACCAACGGTCACTGGCCCTTCAGTACCGCCATGCCCCTCAGTACCAGAACCATATGCATAATTGTTTGATGGATAATTATTTCTAGTATTATTAGTCTGTTGTACATTAGAATTATTCCTGTTATAATAATTTTGCGTACCATTATTATTATTCCGTTGATTATTACCTGGTGCTTCTGGTCTACTAGTTGATTGTCTAAATTCCCTATACTTCATACCATCAGAATAGTCATCCAAACGACGTAAAATCTCAATCAGACCATCCATATCAGTAACATTCTGGCAAATGATTGCATGAGTGTCCACCGGTATAAAGTGTTGTAGTAGATGTTGTGATATTATTTGTTCATTTAAATGCGATATATACCGACAATAATTGAACATGCGTTGGGCATATGCTTCCCTAGAAGATTTACCTAACTGATAGCGTCCAGTTAATAATCGTTGATGTGCTCGGCTTTGTTGAGTTTCATTCCAAAAATTCTTTTTGAATAATTCCACGAACTGATCTAAATTAGTACAACTATCCTCTATCCGTTGTAACCAATCTGCTGCTCCGTTATTTAAAGTAGCCCTTATGACATTCATTTGACTTTTGAAATCTGGAAAGTCATCTACATATTTCAAAATATTCGTCAAATAAGCCATAGGATGTGTAGATAATTTGTCACCACCAAAGTGTGTTATATTTTCAATCTTAATACCTGTATTCAAATTACTATACACTGGAGTACAATTTTATTAACATTCGGTATCCTAACATTCTGTGCCTTTACTAATAAATCTTGTATTTTTTTCTTCTGCTCTTCACATTCCTTTAAAATAACTTCCATACTAGACTTCTGCGCATCAGTCGTCGATGTATTTGCTTGTATTTCTTTTATACATTTTATTTCCGTTGATTCTATTTTCTTATTCAAATTTTCTTCTATTCTTACTACCTGATCAGTAGTTTCTTTATTTACCTTTTCCAATCCTTGTTTTAAATTCTCGGCCATCTCTTTATGTTTTGAAATATTATCTACTTCCAACTGACTTAAATTCCCTTTAATTTCCTTTACATCTTTTTCTACCCTTTGAACTTCAGTAGTAACAAAAATTATAGCTTCTGATTCTTTGGTAACAAATTTCTCGTTCATATCTATTACAACTTTGTCAATACTATCTTGAGTATTATTCAGTAATGATACCTTCAATTCTTCAAGCTTCTTATTATTTTCTTCTCTTATAACTTTATTTTCTTCTTTTAAACTATTTAAATTCCTGGTAAATTCTTCACATGTCTTATCTAGTTTTCCACTTAATTCTTCCTTCATATCTGCTAAATTTTTATTAATTTCAATTTTATCTTCCTCTCTATTTTTCTTTAATTCATCGGTTAACTTATCCAACTTTCCACTTAATTCTCTCTTATCTTCCTCCCTATTTTTCTCACTTTTCCTATTATCCTCCTCTCTATTTTTCTCACTTTTCCTAATATCCTCCTCTCTATTTTTCTTAGCATCCTCACTCGTCTTATCAATTTTACCACTTAATACTTCCTTCAACCCTTCAAACATTTGTTGAAATAATCTCATGTCTATTGCTGAATTCGACATCTCTGTTTTCGAAGTCTCTCCTTGTATTTGCGTCTTATCACCTCTATCTTGACCTTCTTCTAACTGTCGTGTCTCTTCCCGTACCTGTGGTATTTCCCCTCCATCTTGTATACTGCCTATCTGTTGTGTTTCTTCTTCGCTATCACTTGAAGACTCGGGCCTATTTATTCCAGAACTACTCTTTGACCTGGTATTCATGATTAATAAATAGTGAGTGAAAACAATTCAAATATAATTTCTATTTTTATCAATATAGGTTTTACTATACTTATCACCTTTATAAATTGTTTATTTCAATTTCCACATATAATAATATAAATAAATTATTAAAAATACTATATTGTGAGTCTTATTTTAATCGCCCCACGTTGGGCACGCCATAAAATGTACTAGTGGTGGGGGTAATTCGTTTTTAAACACCTATTCTTAAATCTTCACTAATATGTATATGTAAATTCAATATTTGCAACTTGAATAACCTCCACACTTATCTAGTCATTCAAATAAATTCACATAGCAACATTAACATTTACTCTTTATATGATAAATGCCACTCGTTGGGTCAGCCATAAAATGCAACAATACCTTATATTAATAAAAGATACTATTACATTCAGGTAAATTTTATAATCTTGAAAACCTGTATTTATTCTTGTCAATAAAAAAATTAAATCTTTTATATACTATTTATATCTATTTTTCAAATTCCCTCAGGTATATTATTTATTTATGCCCTCACTAACTCAGTTCTTGTTTTAAAAATTTAAACAAATTATTTTTATATGTAACTAACTTCACTTGATTCCTCAAAGTCAAACAGTTGCCTATATGTAATTTCTTAAATACCCGTACAGATCATAATTTCTTTACGTTTTATAATTCTTTATTTTATCAATCAAATTTTACTAAACAGTTATTCTCAAGTGAATAATAATATGTGTTACAAATTTATCTTCAATTTATATTTACTATAAACTCAATATCAAGGTATGTATTAGCATACTATTCAAATAAATAAAAAATTCACTGACAGTTGTTTTTCTATTCATAGGTTAAGGTTCTTAGCGTCCTATCTGTTTCATCTATATAATTCAAGATCCTTCTCCACATATACCAAATAAAAACAAATATATCAAAACTAATTTGTTTAATAAACTAGGCAAATATTAAATCATATGGTAGTTTCCAACACAATCTCCAACAAATTTACATACATGGAAGTATTAAGCTTGTTTAAAAAAAACTCCTATAAAATTTATAGGTGCACGAAACTATATCTTTCGTGAATTGAAATGCAAGCAAGTAAGTATTTTTATCATACTATTATAAAATATACTAGTACCTCTCACATATCATTACTAATTCATGTTGGTGAACTACCACAATATACATATTTACATTTTGGATATCCATTATTAGCTAATATAAGTTATACCTCGTCTATTTTATTTATTTTGTAGAAACGTTTAGGGTTAAATATCTATACATTATTGTTTGATTATTTTTGATGTCGCACATACACATAAGTTTCTATGATTGTTATAAAGAAATTAAACTTGTTTTCATTTGCAGAATATTTTCTACCACGAGATGAAAAATTATATTGATAAAGGTTTGCCATGCAATGTAAAACGTCTGTCTTAAGTAATATCATTAAGTGTCATACTGTCATTAATATTTGTCATTATATTTTCTCCCTGACATCTTATAGTTTTTCAATTATGGTTTACAGCACAGCACACAAAACTTATATGATTAAAGCGTATTTTAGAACAGGTGTGCTAGTTAATGGTATTTGGGAATACAGTAAGCGTTTGTGTTTGGATAGTTTTCGTGAACACTTCCCAAATTTCGGAATAGTAGAGCAAGAGTTTTATATGTGCCTTGCACATAGTTGTTGGTGTATTTCGCGAAACTGTATCTGTTACTCATAAAAAAAGGTGCTGGTAGGCCAACTATTCGTACAGAAGTGATTATTGACGTTCGTAATCGTATGGAAGAGGACTCCACAAAATCTTTGAGACGCCTGTCCCAAGAAAAGAATTTCTTATGGAACATGCAGAACCATTGTTGCGAACTGTCAGTAGTTCGTCAACAATTTAATGAATAACGACCTGTTAAACTTAACATTTTTTTCCAATGAGGCATGGTTTCATCTTTCGGGGTACGTACATTCTCAAAATATGCGAATGTGGAGCACTACTAAACCGAGATTTTTATGATTCTGGTAACCTTATAATTTGATCAAGGACAACTGTATCTAATATCGCTGCGCGATATAAGGCCGTCACATAACGAACTTTTCCGATTCTTATAACCTCAAAATGTTTATCCGTATGTGGCGCCATCTATCCAAAGCACATTAAAATGCTTGGTAATCGCTGAGCATTTTTAATATCATGTGATAAAAATATGCAATATGATTGGATTATATCAAATCTAATGTTATTGACATTTGACTGATATGACGTTTATTTAAATACTACACATATTAAATGAATCCTTTCATTTAATATGTGCTACATATTTACTATCAATATATTTTGGAAGTTACGTCGAGTACCAATAGAAAACTATATTTAGTTCTTACCACAATAGTCTGCGCTAAAAGGCAAGTATTTCGCAAAGTACTTCGGAAAATGAGAATTGATTTTTCGAAATGTAGTATAAGGAAGATTCTTGGTAAAAAGGTATAATTTTTTTTCATTTTTAGGTTAAATGTATATATTAATATTTGTAGTTGTATAAATTCTACTAGAAAAATTGCGGGGCTGAAGTAAAGCAGTTTTGCTAGACGTTATTTGGTCACTAATATTAATAAGAAATCTGAATAAGTGAACTCTAAAGTATTTGGGGGCTGATTTAAAACAATTTTAAAAAGCATACAACTGGATTTATTATTGCCAATTTTTGTTCTGTAATTAGACTTTACCTGTTGAATAAATAAAGATGCTTAACTAATGTTAAATGTGCTCTAATTATTACCAATAATGCACCTTGTTATCATCGTAAGGTTAAGAAGTGCCAACAAGAAAAGAAAAAGAAATTAAACTTGTTTTCATTAGCAGAATATTTTCTACCACGAGATGAAAAATTATATTGATAAAGGTGTCATTAATATTTGTCATTATATTTTCTCCCTGACATCTTATAGTTTTTCAATTATGGTTTACAGCACAGCACACAAAACTTATATGATTAAAGCGTATTTTAGAACAGGTGTGCTAGTTAATGGTATTTGGGAATACAGTAAGCGTTTGTGTTTGGATAGTTTTCGTGAACACTTCCCAAATTTCGCAATAGTAGAGCAAGAGTTTTATATGTGCCTTGCACATAGTTGTTGGTGTATTTCGCGAAACTGTATCTGTTACTCATAAAAAAAGGTGCTGGTAGGCCAACTATTCGTACAGAAGTGATTATTGACGTTCGTAATCGTATGGAAGAGGACTCCACAAAATCTTTGAGACGCCTGTCCCAAGAAAAGAATTTCTTATGGAACATGCAGAACCATTGTTGCGAACTGTCAGTAGTTCGTCAACAATTTAATGAATAACGACCTGTTAAACTTAACATTTTTTTCCAATGAGGCATGGTTTCATCTTTCGGGGTACGTACATTCTCAAAATATGCGAATGTGGAGCACTAATAAACCGCATTTTTTTGTTGAATCTCCACTACATTCTTAAAAAATTGGGGTTTGGATGGCAGTCTCCCGTAGAAGGATAATTGGGCCGTTTCTTCTCAATTTCACCAACAATGCAAAGAGGTACAGAAATAACATTTTGAATAAATTTGTTCAATAACTACACGACGATAAACTTCATAATGGTTATTTCCAACATGACAGCGCAATAGCACATACGACACGAGAAACTGTAGCCGTTCTCAGTGAGTTTTTTGATGACCGACTTATAAGTTTGCATACGCAAGTTGAGGTTCTTCATAGTCACCTGGTTTGACTATTATGGACTATTTTGTGTTCCCTTACTGCAAAAATAGAATTTATAGAACTCTTGTACATAATTTGCAAGAACTGCAACAAAAGATTATTGAAATATGTGCAACCATAACGCCACAAATATTGAAAAATGCTTTTGATAGCATGAAAAGGCGCGTAAACACGTTTATCGAACAAGGCGGGGGTCATTTTGAACATTTATTGTAATTTCTTTATTGATTTTTAATAATATATTATTCAAATATGTAAATCATTTTAAATAATAGTATATTATGACACTAGTGCATAATCAAGCTTTTAAAGCACGAGTAACGAGTTTAAAGCCACGACGCGAAGCGGAGTGGCTTTAACGTTTCGAGTGCTTTAAAAGCTAATTATGCACTGTGTCATACGATATTTTTTAGTATAAATGCAACAATAATTTTAATTAGAAGAAATCAAATCAATAATTTCAATACATATTATCGAGTGACTTGTCATTTGACATTTCCTGACATTTCAATGGACTATTAAACGCTTGGGATTGGCTGTTACCAAGCAACCTTTATACGCACGCCGTGCGATAAAGGCCCGATTATGCACGCTTATGGGTGTGTTTTGATTGGTTTATGATGCATGCATACTAAAAACATATATTTACAAATTTTATGTCAGTCAAATGTCAGTATGATAGTTAACCTGATAACTTAATCAGAATTATCTCAAAAGAATGGTACCTAAGACGGACGTTTTACATTCCATTGCAAACCTTTATCAATATAATTTTTGATCTCGCGGTACAATTTTGTAGGTCTATCTAAAATATAAGTTGTAAGCTGCAACATACAAACACACGCATTATATAGATAAATTTGCCACACAAAAATAATATATAATATAGTATGTAGGATTATATACCATGTCATTATGTCATGAGCGAATTAATATAGCACTACGCGGGGGCGTTTACCAACAAATAGAAGCTTCCGCAACTTATATTACTGGCGGAACGGGTAGACGCAAGACGGTGTGAGTAGGTGGAGCTAGACGATATTCGGTTTCGATCACAGCGCTTCAGTTTTATTCACAGATTCTGTCATAGATAAAGGAATACTATAGACGGGAAACATAATGTATAAAGAATGAGTATTTACGGAACTGTTGATGTTGTTGATGTTTTATAATAAGCCAATTTTCGCTTGCCCCTAATTGCTATATTATTATACACGCGGTTATTATAGGTATATATGACATTTCTTTTTAATAACAAACTGTCACTTGGATTTAAGTCTGGAATAGCCGACCGATTCCGATAGCTTTGTGTCTTGGCTAAGCCCGGTAGAGATACCGTAAAGTGGGGATAGTCGACGCAATATCTTCAAAAACACTCGTGTGAAATGTGTGTGACAATGTTTACTATGTAATGTTTTTAATCTTCAAAAATAATTGCATGAAGATTTTTTTTTATATCGTTCATCTAATGTGCAGCTGGCGCGTAGAGGTTGTTCTTTTCTTTTATGTACCAGCCTTAGTTAGTAGACATTAATCAAATTCATGCATTTTTGTGGTTATTTCTAAAGCACATAACTTTTTTAAGAAAATAAATTAGTACAAAAACTGGCCTTGACATTATAAATTTATGCCTTTTGCATCATTACCCAAATTTGAGATTCTAAAATTACAAAATAAATTTAAAAAATGAGGTGTGGCCACCACACGACTTTCTTATACGTATGAAAGTGTTACTTCCGGTCCGAATTTTGAAATTTCATTTATACAAAAAATATTCCAAATCAAACTCTAAATACTTTTGTACTCTTCATAAATATATATAGAATGCATAATTTACGACATATTTGCAAAAAATCGCTATTCGATAAGAGTAAAAGTAGTACTTCCGGTCTGAATTTTGAAATTTTTTTTATACAAAAGATATTTAAAAGTACATTCTAAATACTTTTATACTCGTAATGTACCTGCCTAGAAAGCATGACTTACGAGATATTCGCAAAAAACAGATTTTCGATAAGAGTAAAAGACCTACTTCCGGTAGGAATTTCGAAAAACTTTATTAATACAATTTTTCTCAAATTTAATTTTGAGTACATTTGAATCCTTTATAAATTTGTTTAAACTTAGTAATTGACGAAATATTTGCAAAATTCGATTTTTTCACTGAAGTAAACTACTACTTCCGGTCTGGCGATTTTGCTCAAAATCTAATCAGTTCTCAAGAGGGAGATTATATTCGTAAATACAAAAGTTGGAACTGATATCTACAGCGGTTTGACCGCTATCGTGGTCACACACACACACACACACACACAGAGAGAGAGAGAGAGAGAGAGAGAGAGAGAGAGAGAGAGAGAGAGAGAGAGAGAGAGAGAGAGAGAGAGAGAGAGAGACATTTTTTTAAAACCACTTTTTTGGTATCAGGGGACCTCAAAACGTGGACATCTGCAAAAATCTCGAGGTCGAAAATTTTCATCATCACAATACTTCCTTATACTACGTATAAGAAAGTAAAAACGCAAGACGGCGAAGTTTTAGTTTTCGATAGATAAACGCTCCTCTTAATATGGTTACGTGTGCGACATAGACCATTGCAATATAACAAGTTTGTTTATATTTTGACTTCGACGGTTTTGTTATGACGAGTAATAATGTATGTAATTTGATAATATTGTACAAATATGTAATAGAAATATATTTAGAAGTATACTTGGGATTTAGATATTTTAGAATTCCAAAAAGAAGCCTTGCACATTTTATGAAAATAAGTACGGAAAATTAACCTTGAAGATTAACATGAAATACAAATACACATTAGGTCAGATCCTTAATTTTAGTATTAAATTAGGTAATTGAATAATTTATGAAAATATTATGAAATAACTTTCAATGCAATATTAGATATATTTTGACATTGGTAATTTCTTAAAATAAAGCTACAACCTTTGGGTCAAAGTTTATAGAATAATCTATAAAATTTAAAAATTAGAAAAAAACACAAAATCATAATTAAACAAAGTTTTCATAAAACGATATGTCACAAATACTAGATTTTATTGAATCTATGATAAGGAATTTTGCAGTTGTAAAATTAAAAAACAGATCGTAGATGATATATTTCTAAAAAAATTAAATAAAGTAAAAACTCTTGACTAAAATTATACATTGTAGATTAAAAATTGTCTAATACTGGCAATGAACAAAATGTAAATATTTATAAATTTTATACCTGTTTATTAAGTAACAAAAATGGCGCTTTTAGAAAGCATAGTCATTGGTAATAAAGTAGCGCTAAGATTACGCTAATATCGTCATAGAATACCTACATATAGCGGAAAGACTACAATTTTTAGTATGCAGGAAAATATCTTGTTTCACAGCTGTCTAGATATTTTAGAATCTTTAGCTAACATATAATTAATAAGTACTAATTCTCATCTTTATGCATAGAATGTATATCTGATATCTAAACCTTGAACACATAAACATAAAGACAGACGACAAAATCGGCTAATGGTGAATGAACACAATTTTTCTTTCATACGGAAATAATACGGAAGGAATAGTTTTCCTAAGAGGTTTATTTTATTAATAAGATAAAAGGTATTTAAAATTTAATTTGGAAACACTTTTGTATACAAAGTTTGGAACACTCTTCGTATAAGAAAATTGTATAGTGTCCAAAACTTATTTTTTAACTAAGAAAATTTTTGGACGTAAAATTGAAGCAAACTGACAAATAACATAAGAAATATGCTATTATGAGATATTTACTAGTTTAATTTAAGCCGAAAACTTTCTTGAATTCTTATAATTTTGAATGAAAAAGTACTGTACTATATATGTACTGTAAAGTATATATTAATTAAAGAGAAGTTCATATTAAATTAAAGAGGAATAAAATTGTTTCAACTACGAGCAAGGCAACAGGTGAAAATCATTGTCCTACATATGTATGTATGTAGAAAGGATGAGTAATATTAGTTACATATCTAACAAAAACCAATTTAATAACTTCTTTCCAATTTGCTTTTGTTATTGACAAGTAAACGTGTGGCGCCATTAATCATAGAGCATAGTCGATGTTAAGGGAACGAGTGTGGTTGGAAAAACATTTTATGATTTATTGAAAGCACTCGATGTAATTGATCATGGATTTTGGTGGCAAGTTTGCGGAGTATAATAAATACGAGGTATAGAAAATAAATATGAGAATAAGTTTAGTATGAGTAGTAAATAACATAACGTTTATATAAATATGTTTTATGTTCTTTAGTTAGACTATGAATGTCATTTTAGAAATCACTGAAAGTAAGTATATGTTGTCCTCTATTATCTCAAACTGCAACTAGCTTCGTTTTTACGCAGACGTGGCCATAATATACTTCTAACAAGGCCAACTATATCAATATCGCTGTGCGATATAAAGCCGTCAGATAACGAGATTTTTATGATTCTGGTAACCTTATAATTTGATCAAGGACAACTGTATCTAATATCGCTGCGCGATATAAGGCCGTCACATAACGAACTTTTCTGATTCTTATAACCTCAAAATGTTTATCCGTATGTGGCGCCATCTACCCAAAGCACATTAAAATGCTTGGTAATCGCTGAGCATTTTTAATATCATGTGATAAAAATATGCAATATGATTGGATTATATCAAATCTAATGTTATTGACATTTGACTGATATGACGTTTATTTAAATACTACACATATTAAATGAATCCTTTCATTTAATATGTGCTACATATTTACTATCAATATATTTTGGAAGTTACGTCGAGTACCAATAGAAAACTATATTTAGTTCTTACCACAATAGTCTGCGCTAAAAGGCAAGTATTTCGCAAAGTACTTCGGAAAATGAGAATTGATTTTTCGAAATGTAGTATAAGGAAGATTCTTGGTAAAAAGGTATAATTTTTTTTCATTTTTAGGTTAAATGTATATATTAATATTTGTAGTTGTATAAATTCTACTAGAAAAATTGCGGGGCTGAAGTAAAGCAGTTTTGCTAGACGTTATTTGGTCACTAATATTAATAAGAAATCTGAATAAGTGAACTCTAAAGTATTTGGGGGCTGATTTAAAACAATTTTAAAAAGCATACAAGTGGATTTATTATTGCCAATTTTTGTTCTGTAATTAGACTTTACCTGTTGAATAAATAAAGATGCTTAACTAATGTTAAATGTGCTCTAATTATTACCAATAATGCACTTTGTTATCATCGTAAGGTTAAGAAGTGCCAACAAGAAACTGATTAGTGTTATTGTTATTAACAGATTTGATATAGGCAGCACCAAAGAGTGCACCGCTATAACTAAATTAGCAAATTGTAATAGTGCCAAAATGGAAAAAAGTACATCAAATATGTACCGAAATAAACAGAAAAAAGAGGTTACTGAATATTACCTTCTTAACCAATGTCATTTGGAAATATTCTATATTTCTTTTAATAAGTGTACAGATTAGAGCACCGATGCCAGAGTGGCTGAATATTTTATAAGGCCATAAATATTGCGATGTGGAATAGTAAAACTTCAAAATCTTCCAATACTGTAGAAAGCGGCGATTACGTTAAACAAACACTTTACAACGTAATTGAATCCTAATTAGTGTTCCCCTTTGAATTGTTATAAAAAGTTAGAAACGTATGTAAAATTGTAATTCTTGACACTACCCAACAACTTTATTATCAGCAACACTTTCTTTTCATTATTTTAAAATTATCAATATTAATTACCCACTTTAAAGTTAATGTCTAAAGTGTTATTTTAAAGTTAATTTCAATATAAATTCAAAAATTATTTCTTTTGGGTACTACTAGATGGCGCCACATACGGATAATATTTTGAGGTTACAAGAATCAAAATCATCAATGTAAATCGAAGTTATGTGACGCCCTTATATCGCGCAGCGGTATCAGATACAGTTACTGCTACCGGCTGCGAGGTGAGCGCATCGTTGGCATTCGCCACGTACACTTCGCCTCTCGGTAGTAGGCTACTCTGCTGTTTTTGACGAAGCTGCGCGACCGAATTCCGCTTGAATATCAAAGCTTATCTTATATGCTTGGATTTTAAATATATTATTGTAATAGAATTAAACTATAGCATCTCTAAAAGTCGTATGATTAAAATGTACTAAACAGTCAAACTTTGAAATTTTGCAAAAACTACTAATTTTACTCATTTTGTACTATGTTACGCGGTCGGAAGATATGAAACAAATGTATAATAAGTTCATATATACTTTTAGTAGTTAATTCATGGTATAGGAACGCAATTAAAACCATCTGGCGTGCTTAAAAAATTATGAAAATTTAAGGCTTTTCACAATTTGTTGCTAACTTCGATGGCATTGCGCGACCGAAAGACAAATTAATAAAAAAATAATAATTAGTTCTTTTTTCACGTCTATACCAATGGCAACTTTTGCGCACTATAGCAATCTGTAATTAAAAAATGAGGTGTGGCCACCACACGACTTTCTTATACGTATGAAAGTGTCACTTCCGGTCCGAATTTTGAAATTTCATTTATACAAAAAATATTCCAAATCTAACTCTAAATACTTTTGTACTCTTCATAAATATATATAGAATGCATAATTTATGACATATTTGCAAAAAATCGCTATTCGATAAGAGTAAAAGTGGTACTTCCGGCCTGAATTTTGAAATTTTTTTATACAAAAGATATTTAAAAGTATATTCTAAATACTTTTATACTCGTAATGTACCTGCCTAGAAAGCATGACTTGCGAGATATTCGCAAAAAACTGATTTTCGATAAGAGTAAAAGACCTACTTCCGGTAGGAATTTCGAAAAACTTTATTAATACAATTTTTCTCAAATTTAATTTTGAGTACATTTGAATCCTTTATAAATTTGTTTAAACTTAGTAATTGACGAAATATTTGCAAAATTCGATTTTTTCACTGAAGTAAACTACTACTTCCGGTCTGGCGATTTTGCTCAAAATCTAATCAGTTCTCCAGAGGGAGATTATATTCGTAAATACAAAAGTTGGAATTGATATCTACAGCGGTTTGACCGCTATCGTGGTCACACACACACACACACACACACACAGCCACACACACACAGAGACACACAGACACACAGACACACAGACACACAGACACACAGACATTTTTTAAAAACCACTTTTTTGGTATCAGGGGACCTCAAAACGTGGACATCTGCAAAAATCTCGAGATCGAAAATTTTCATCATCACAATACTTCCTTATACTACGTATAAGAAAGTAAAAAAAAGGTATTTTTCGAACCACCCTAACTAATACTCTTTAATGTATGTATTTAATAAAATATAATACCTTACGTTAGGCAAATGCATAATAATAATAATGAAATTCTGTAGTACTCATAATGTGCTGCTATGCCTGTGAAACCATGAATACATAATTTTAAAAGTATTTATTTGCATTCGTCGCTATCTGCAGTGGTATCCAACACAATAAATCTATTGAAAGCCACAGCAATATGTTAAATGTTTTAAGTATTTTGGACTCCTTTCCTTATATTCACTAAATACAAAACATATATAAAAGTGAGTATCATGCACAATAAATGAATAAAATATCTTTATATCTAAATCATTAATAAACTATTTTCTAAGCTTTAGTAAATGCTAATTGATTGTTGTTCAATTCTTGAACGTTACTATAAATAACTAAAGCTTTTGAATCGATTTCTTCCCAATCACTGTGTCTGATACGCGCTCTTGAACCCATAAGCGTCAATCAATTTAACGCTTCCCTTAAAATTAATCGTTTGTGTGATCACATAATGTCACAATTCAACTGACAACTGAGATTATTAGGTATCCGTGTCATTTAGCTCAAAAGAATACTAAAGATTAAGTACGTGCGGATATAATTCTATTAATTAAAAATACAATTTCAATACTTTAGAGATTGATAGAGTCATTTATATTGGCAATGAATATACAAATACATAAAACAAATTATAATACGAGGTCAATTAAAAAAGTAAAAATAATACACGTGTCAACATTTACTTATGGTTGAATACCAGTTACGATTAGTATTCGCGCCAACACTCATACAGGATGACTCAAAACTATGAGACAGGCATTCTAGACATTCCATTACCAGTCTAGGAATATACTTATGTACATGCACGCATACATACACACAAACACTGCACACATAGAGAGAGCCACACATTGCGATTGGTATAAATAGTCATTTTTGGTATACCCTGACTCAGAATAAGAAGGAGTGATTTAAATATCGCGCCAAATGGTACATTTTATCTGAGCTTTCATCGGTTCTTGCACAGGCAAGTTTAATATGCAAAAATAAGGACGCCTTCTCCGCTATTTTATGGGATGTTGCTTTCTTACATTTTTGCTTTGATATATCACATTTAACTATTATTAAATAAAATCTGTACTTTTAAGTATGACATGAACATGAGTGATCTGCCAGATCCCATAAAGCGTTAGTCTCATCGCCCAAACAGCGTGATTGATTAGGACATCTAACACATCACGAAAAACAAACCATTTTAAATATGTATAAAATGTTAAAAGTACAAATTCCCAGAATGGGAACAACAGAAATGATAATAAATATCTCCAGAACACTAAGTAAGGTATTACTTCAATAAAAGTAAATTATAAATATTTATGTATTTTAGCTTGGCAAAGTCAACTCTATATCGGATAATGAAGGAATATAGAGAGATAGACAAATTAAGGCCTCCTAAAGAACGAGTAGGCAGACATTCAAGACTTCATAAATTTGCTAAATCTATAAAAAAAAACACTGTACGACAGAAGGTGCACAGCCTCTTTTTTTAAAAGGAACTTCCAACCCTTGATAAACTTATGACAGATATAACTGTAGAGACGAGTTCATACCAAAAGTGAGCCGAACAACTCTACACAGATTCTCATTAATTTCAAGTAGGCGCTGCACTGATCATATTACCACATGTTCATATATATCTTATATTTCAGATATGTTAAACGTAACAAGAAAAGTTTACTAATAGAACCCTACTAGTAAATGAATTTGAATGAGGTTGGACTAATGCTTTTTGAAGGAAGGAAAACTGCTGATTACCATGGTGAAATGAACAGCAACATTTTCGAAACATGGTTCCAACAAATATTGCCAAAGTTGCCAGATAATGCTGTAATAGTCATGGACAATGCATTTTATCATTCAGGCACAGTGAAAGGGCTGTCTACTTCATCATGAAGAACAGTTCAAACATGATAGTGCTGTCTTTAAAATGAACTCTTGAACTTCATAGTGTATAAAGTGCAGTGTCATAAGCATATCACGCTACGTTAATTATTATTATAAAATTTTGTTTAATATACTTTCCCTTACGGCAAAATGCACGAGGAAATGTAGTAGTTGGCTGGTTTTGCTGTAGCTTCTCCTAATTCTGTAGCGAATACTGATATTACCACTGAAGTCGAACTTCAGATACATAATAATAACTCATTGCTGATGGTGATCCGAATAATTCATGGGGATATTCAGCCGTGGTTTATTGTAATTTCTTACTATTATATCTGCTATTTATATGTATATTCCATACCACTGACAAATGAATAAATATCTTTTATTTCATATTATATTTTAAAAGTAATTTAATTTTACCTTAGAGTAAGTAAGATATATAAGGAGCATAGTGACACTTTGAAGGAAAAAAAAATTGAAGCCCGGTATGGTGCTGAAGTGGTAAAAATATTGCACGCTTAATGGATTAATGTATATATAAACTAATAAAAATTATTAAACTATATAAGTTCTTTTTTTTTAATTAAACTTACCTTTTCAATAATAATGCTTTAGAAAAACAAATTTTGATTTATTTCAAAAGAAATGTGTTACATATTCTAGTGGCCTAAAATTATTAAATATGTAATAATCCTTTTAATTGAAACAAAAGTTAGTTATATTTTCTAAGACAGTATAAATTATTCAACGACAACATTTTATCAATATTCACAGCATACATAAATAGCAAATATAATAGTTACTAATGTGTATATGCAATTACTTTTGCAGACAGTGTGAGCATCTTCAACCGATGTAAATTATTATATTTATTACTATTGTATGTAGATTAATATTTCTAAAAGTAATTGCTTGAATTTATCTAATCAACTTCTTTATTGATATTATTTACGTTATAAAATAATATTCAAAAGCTTTTCCGCAAATTCTTGAGGGCCTCTTGATGAGAGGTTTGATACACTCTCCCTCTCTGGAACAAATATTTGATAATAGATTTAATTCACAATTTTCATATTTCCATAGCACATTCGCTCAGAAGTACAATACTTATATATTGCTATAGGGGGGGAATGTGCGTTATACGCCCCTTAGCATTTAAAGTTCTTAAGAGCAATGAGACTAAGTAAATTAAAAAAAATAAAAGAGATTAAAAGTTAAGAAAGCTAAGTTCACCAAATTAACTTTTTGAACGCTAATAGTACGCTAGTGCACGTTAATCTAAAATTATTACTGACTGTATATGTGGGTTTACTTTAACAATTCAATTAAAAGGTGACTAACTCTGCGATAATAAATTTGAACTGTATTAAATTTCGCGCTTGAAACTGACTTCCTATTGCTTATATTTTGACCAATGTTCTATTTCTAATAGGGGAAGGGGTTGTTTCCGGCATTCTACAATGAATTATGTGAATATGCAATGACGGCAGTGCGCGCTATGTTAACTTTTATCTTCGGGGCCGTTGTAGGGGTTCTGCGGAATAACTACTACTCAGAGTGACTTACACAATACCTGTTATTCTTACGAGGTCCCAGGACTCCTGTGTGTGCTCGTTGTGGGCTGCTACTGGTACCTATATACAATGAATGATGTGTCTCCCCGAATTCACGATAGATGCCAATTCAAATACAAATAATAAACACAAAGGTAGGTATAACTTCTAATTCTTTATATAAATACTTTAATGTGTTACATATAAATGGACTTATGAGTATGTTCATTAAAAAAACAATAATATACCTTATACATTACAATTTAATACCTGGAGAGATATAACACAGATCCACTCAATCGTGCAAACTTTCCCAAAGTGGGTGAACACATATGTGAGTATGCAAATATAGATGAACTGTATATGAGCTTAATTATAAGGTGACAAGAAACAATGAAAACAATCTGTTTAATACTGGGAAAATTAGTTCAGATTGGCGACAACAAATCTACTTTAAAAGGTTAGCTATTCATATTGTTTAATCTAAATCTTCGCAAAGTATAAAGCTACTTGCTTACCAATATAGGTTAGGTTTTTATTTCCTTGAATGTGACTGACTGTATGTTGAATAATGACTTAAATGTTTGTTAATTTTAACGAAGACAACTTATTGATATGTGGGTTCTAACTATTTGATTACTACTGACTATGATACCACTTTGAAATGACTGACATTGATTTTAATCGTCGTAAAACACGAATTACAAATGATTTGACGCAAATATTATTATTTGACAACTGAACCTTTCTTTCGGTTTATTAGTACTTGTAAACATATCACGATACCTTCATCTAATTATGTTAAATGTCCTTTAGCCATATGGTGGATTTCCCTGGAATCTTTCCGTATCCTGGACCGATGGACAGGTAACGCCGGTGGGCAACTCGTTCGTAGGCGGAATACAGGTAGCAGAATACGCTTCGGTAGATTGCAGTATCTTATACTCCAAGTCTCGGCAGTCGCAGGTCTCGGTGTTGCAGATGTGTTACAGGTGAGTTAATTTTCTTGGTTATGTTCGTTGTTGATATTTTTTTTCTCTTTCTCTTTTCTAGGTCATGGACTTTATTCTCGTGGTATTTTATTGATGCAGGTTCGGTGATCGACGGATCGCCTATCTGGCTGGCGTAGTGGTTCGCCGTACTGGGATTTTATTCGACTTGTCGGTTTGATTCAAGTTCGTCTAATGACGGATGTTGTTTGTTTTTATGAACTCTGATGTTTCATCCTTAGTGGATGCTTATCTAATTTAATCTCCCTGCTTTCAGCAATGTCTACCTATTTTATATGTTACCGTAGTCGATTGTTTAAAGCCTTGAACCCAAAGCGGTTGCTTCATATAATTTTATTAATTGTTCTTATTTTATGTATCCAAACGTGATTTGGATATTGTTTAAAAGTTTATTTTTATATTTATGGTTACTACAAAATATTTTTAGTGCGTAAAATTTTTGAATGCTCATATTTGTATTTTTAATGCGTCTGACAGCTTTAGCGTCGGTTTTTGAAAACTCAGTACAGTCATGTACAAGAAAATAATGATATTTTCTAATTTTTGGATTTTATCCAAAAATAAGGATATTAATAGATTTTGTGGATCTGGTTTACAAATAATCTTAAAATCTAAATACATATAAATTTATTTCCGTTTTTTACTTGATTAAAATCCGATCATTCATAATACAATGCCTGCTGTGAATATTAAATTTCCAAATTTAAATCAAATTCATTTTATATAGTCATTTTGGTTTAAATTGCTTAAAAGCTTATCAAAACTTTATCAAGTCAGTTGTATCTTGCCATTCAAGGAATTATATTAACATTTCTAAATGCGTTTAATTGTACCAAGTGCTCACTTAATTTTTGGATTTCAACTACTATTTTAGTTTTGACAGTAATTAATTGTTAATCGCTTTATTCCAATAAGGCATCTATTTATGCATACAACTTATATTATTAATTTGCCATGCATACTTATATTTCGTGCGTTTTTCTGCATTTAAAATATTAATGTTTGACATTTCTTAAAGAAGCTATTCGGCCTAAATTTGAAAAGATGCTTTTGGTAATTATGCGTTTGTAAGTGCGTGATTCATGAGAATTGCTAATCATAACTGTGCTGTGATATGTGCAGTTTGAGTATTTAACTTCATATACCAGGCAATTACTAAATTTAGTCACGAAATTCTAGCTTTAATATGACATGTGCTCTAGGTCTCTTAGTGATGCTTCAAATGCTGTTTGTACTTAAATTAACGTCCTATTGATATTCATGCCCTAATTAAAATCTGTTCTAAATATTGAAAAGGTTGTAATTAATTTGTGTTTTCACATTAAAATTGGTTTCCTCACAGAGTTAAATTGCAATTGACTTGATAATGGGCGTTCGAAAGATGAACGTCCATGCTATACATTAAATGATGCTATTGAAAATTTCTAGGTCAATAATTCTATTTGTGCTTTTAAAATCATGAGATATGCATTCAACGAGCTTTGGAGTGTCACTCCTAGTATGTACAAATTATGATTATGTTTTGATTTAGTCCTAATTTGCATTTTTATATCGGCCATATTTGTAAGTTCTAAATGCATGTGTTGTTTGTGCTAGACATGATGCTTTGTCAAAACTAAATGTAAAATGATAATGCAAGATTGAAAATAATGTATGCTAAATAAGTACCAGATTGTATAGTGCGTTTCTGTTGTATTTGAAATTTGTTCGCACTTCTATGGTCATGTTTTTATGCTAAATTCTTTAACTTTATTTCTTCAACTAAACTTTATGATCAAGATATGATTGTTTGTAAACGATTAGATGGGATTGAATCTGTGTGACTAGTAATATCTCTCCTTTATTTACGTAACTCAAAAAAAACTACAACATTTCAATATGTACAAGGGTTCGTCCCTAATAACAAACTTAAATAATTATTTAGTGGTATTGAGGAGGCTCAAGACCATCTCAATATTTATAGTAGTAATAATCCTTAAAACGCTCAGAACAAAGTCTACTATTTTCATTTAGCTTATGTATTGTCTTTATCCATAGATATACCTTCCTCTAATAGCCTGTTTTGGGAAACCTGGAATTAACAAATTTGAATGTTTAAATAAAAGATTAACATTCATCAAATTATAGATGTATGTACCTGCTTGTGGTTATAACTTTTCCTTGTATTCAATTTCATTGCACTCTTATTGCTACTTCTATTGGTACAATGTAAAGTGGCACATCCAACCATTTCAATCCATAATAGAAAATGTGTTCCGGATTTTGGCGCGGTATTTGAATCACTCCTCCTTATTCTGAGACAGGGTAAGGTACACTAATAAAATATGCTAAATTTTTAATCACAATTAAAAATAAATTGCTTATTAAGGCAATTAATTAGTTTCACTAAATTATATAAATATAATATTACAAACTTCATTTATTAAAAAATATAATGTGGGGGAAGTTAATATAAAATACAATTGGAAATTTTTAGGAATTATCGAAAAATATGTAAAAATATTTAAAGTAGCTTTCATGTCGGTAGAGTGACAAGAGTATACTGTTTCGGCTTCTTGAAAGAGATGGTACAACAACATTTATCGCAATGTTATAGTTTAATTTACTTATTACCTCAAAAATACAATTATCCTAATAAAATCACGATGAAGTGTCGTAATATAAAAGCTGATAGAAAAAGAAACATTTATAAGATGGAGCAAATACTTCTGCGACATGTTAAATAATGCTGCTGAAGAGGAAAGTCAAGTACGGGAATCGAAGAAAACTATGAATGTGTGGAACCAACTGGAGAAAAAATAGCAGAAGTAATTAAGATTCTAAAAACCTGTAAGAGCCCGGGAAGCAACGGTATAACGACAGAGAATCTAAAATATAGGCAAAAAGAATTAAGTAATTAAGCCAGAAAAATTGGCAAGTGATACTATAATCCCCATTTTAAAAGAAGGTGATGAGAAGGAATGCAATAACTGTATTGGCATTTTCTTATCACACATACCCTCTAAAGTGGTAACCACACTTATGAAAAGGAAAATAAAACTGATAGCTGAACCACAGTTAGGAGAGTATCGAGCTGGTTTCGAAAAGAGCAGAGGGAAAACTGATCAAATATTTACGATGAAGGAGACGCTAATGATAATTACGAATACGAATACAAAAATCCAGTAGTGGTGCTGTTTATCGACTTCACGCAGGCTTACTTTTTACTAAAAAGATGTAAACTAACAGAAATTATTGAAGAGTTCGAAGTGTCTCGAAGTTAGCAAGGTTACTGACAAAAACAATAAGTAATGTGCGTATAAAAGGCCAAACAAGGGAAGATTTCAATATCAGATCAGGACTGTGACAAAAAGAACCTCTCTCCATTCTGTTGTTTAATATTGCCCTTGAAAAATTAATTAGAGATGCCAACATGAACAGACTAGAGGACATAATGAATAAGAACCACCGAATCATGACATACGCGGAAGACTGAGAAAAATGTGTAAAATTGGAGATCCAAAGCCAAAAATAGAAGAGAGTGGGAACATATCACAAAGCTGTGGACCTGAATGGCCTGGTTAAAGCAATATATACAGGCTGTTTGATAAAAAAACACCCCATCCCGTAACTTTATTTATTATCCGACTTCAATAAATAAAAAAAGTATACAAATGGTTTGACAAACTCTATAAACTGCCCATAATCCAATTTTTTCAAGGCCATCTTGAATACGTAACGATAGTCAACTATTTTTTTTAAATGGACACCTGTACTCTTTTTCCTTTAGTCTGGTAGATATTTTTTCTGAATTTAGTAATGTTCATTTAGTTATCATTTGGTTAATAATTAAAAAAAGAATTTATTTATCTGCAACCTTTATCCGCTTACTATAAAATTTTCAAGTGTGCCGTGGAAAAGAATCGCAACGCAAATGCAACAAATATGTCATTCAAACGTCTGTCATTAGAATATTAGTGTGCCTTGCGATTTTAAAGCATTATTTCTTGTGGAAAACGATACCACCGCAATCATGAACAATAATTATCTCACCGGTATGTATATGTTTGAAATTTACGACGAATATAATAAAAATCGAAATCAAGCGGCTTTATGGTGACCGTTTTCCGAACAGGAAAGTCCCAAACCCCTGTCAATTTGGATGGCTTGAAAAAAATTTGAGGGGCTATGGTACTTTTGAAAACCCGAAACGAGAACAGCGACGATGTTGAAATGAATGTTCTTCTCAGTGTGCAGCAGAATTCCCTTATTTCAATTCGCGAGATTGCCAGTAATTTGTTGTATGTTAATTGTTTCTAATTTGTTTTTATTTTGGATATTATTGTTAATTTAATTTTATTTTTGTCCTTAAATCACACAGATTTTTGTTTTTGACACGTGATTTCCAATGAATTTTGAATAATAAATGACTGCTGTGACAGTGATGTGTAACAAATAAGAAATGTAAATAACAAATGCAGACTTCTCTACTAATTTTCGAATCACACACGTTTAAATGACATATTTGTCACATTTGTATTGCGATTTTACTTTCTTATACGTAGTATAAGGAAGTATTGTGATGATGAAAATTTTCGACCTCGAGATTTTTGCAGATGTCCACGTTTTGAAGTCCCCTGATACCGAAAAGGTGGTTTTAAAAAAATGTCTATGTCAATTCCAAATTTTGTATTTACGTGTATAAACTCCTTCTCCTTTTCCTTTCCTTTTCAGTAAAATCGGTAGACCAGAAATAGCAGTTTACTTCGGTGAAAAAATCGAATTTTGCCAATATTTCGTCAACTACTAAGTTTAAACAAATTTATAAAAAATTCATATGTACTTAAAATTAAGTTTGAGATAAATTGTCTTAAAAAAGTGTTTCGAAATTCCAACCGGAAGTAGGTCTTTTACTCTTATCGAAAATCAGTTTTATGCGAATATCTCGCAAGTCATGCTTTTTAGACAAGTACGTTACGAGTATAAAAGTATTAAAAACATAATACAAAAGTATTTAGAACTTAATTTTCAATACCATTTGTATAAAAAAAATTTCAAAATTCAGACCGGAAGTACCATTTTTACTCTTATCGAATAGCGATTTTTTGCAAATATGTCGTAAGTTATGCATTCTATATATATTTATCAAGAGTACAAAAGTATTTAGAACTGGATTTGCAATGTTTTTTTGTATATGTGAAATTTCAAAATTCGGACCGGAAGTAGCACTTTTACTCTTAGCGAGTAGCACTTTTTTGATAATATCTTGCAAAGTATACATTCTATAGAGATTCATTACGAGAATAGAAGTACTTAGAATAGGATTTTGAATAATTTTTGTATAAAAAAATTCTTAAAATTGTATAGTTTGAAACGCTCATACGTATAAGAAAGTCGTGTGGTGGCCACATCTCATTTTTTTTATAGTAAGATGATGATTGAATTTTTTTTAAATTAATTATCAATCAAATGATCACTAAATAAACATTACTAGATTCAGAAAAAAAATATCTACCGGAATAAAGTAAAAAGCTAGAAGCGTCCATTAAAAAAAAATTGACTATTGTTACCTATTCAAGACAGCGTTAAAAAAATGGATTATGACCGGTTTATAGAGTTTGTTATACCATTTTTATATTTTCTTTATTTATTAAAATCTGATAATAAATAAAGAAGTTACGGGATGGGACGTTTTTTTATCAAACTGTCTGTATATATCAAAATTATTAATTGTTAGACCTGCCTTTTCTATAAATTATTGCCACACATTAAAAAACAAAGTAGAACTGTCGTAAGACTCCAATACTGCGCTACCACTTACAATTTTGCACGTTGGCCAAAGGCTTGTTAGTTCTTGTATGACAACAGCCGTAAACTCACGGCGGTTGTCGCTTTGTAGTATATGAGGACAACCTACTTTCAAAAATATTTTTAATAGCTCGTGGCGTCGATTGTAAGTCAATTAAACCGACTTAGCCGAAAGGTAGCGCCGAGGTAAACCATAAGATTGTGCGAGTCCTGACTTGTTTAATTTATCTCTTCACTAAAACAGTTAAGGGATTTGATCCAATCACTTACTTTCTTTAGGGAAATTACCCTACAGAGATGTTATTTTAAGAAGTTCCGCGAATTGATCATTACCTACCTTAAGGATTTGATCAAATCTCCGTTTTCATCATATCCCTACCATATATATATTAAACTTAACTACAGATATCCAACAAAAAGATATCTTCTTGAACTGTACTGGCCGTTAAGATAAAAATAAAGTAAATACTATTTAGATTATAGATAAGGTCGAAAAGGAGGTAAGTAGGTTCCTAATCCGTAAATTTATTTATTTATATATATTTGATTAAGATTCCACAATGTCACCTAATTAACTTAAATAATGTTCGATTATCAATTTTATTTATCCTATTTATAAATAATGTTAAACAATTATAAATTATTAGGCATCCAGCTCAAAATAATTCTATCACAGTATGTATATACAGACATAAAATTATAGTGAATTTAGTTTTAATCTATAGCACACATTTTCTTAAATTTTTTTGAGCGTTTCATATTTAAATAAGTAAATTTGTATTTCTGTAACATTTCGTATGCTATTTACAATTTGCAAGATTCGAATTGTAACTCTAATACGCGTATAATAAAGTTACTATTAGAATAGACATTAATTCATTAAACATCAAAAACTGTGATAGTACCCATGTTTGTATGTGTCGCATTTATGTGTTATGTTAAAGTAATATGTATTAACACGACCACGCATTGTATATTCCAGATATTGAGATAATAGATATCAAACGTACAGAAGTAGATTGCGCAGATACGCCACTGGCTCTGCCATCTGCAATATGTATCCATTTCTTAGTCCTTTTGCTCGCATTCGAAGCACAAAATCCAATGATTCCGGGAACACGTCACTTCCCTAACTCATAAAACAATAGTGACGATCCAGGCACGTTTCTCAACTAGGGCAGTAGGATCTCGATTTCGGGGGATTTCTCCACCGCACTAGCACTATACGGGAATGTCGCCCTTCGGGCTATCAGAGCTGGCTTCATTGGGTTTAATGGCCTATTGCATGACCATCGCGAGCTAGAGTTAAGAGGTCGTAGGAGCCTACGAGGAACTATTACCGATCCCCGACTTGATGCTCACAGATCCGATCTTTACTCTGTTTCGCCGGCAGAATGAACAGTATTTGTATTATCGCCATGATTATTGCTTGGTTTGAGGATTTTTGGTGCTTATATAGACGCAAACGACTAGACTGTTGACTTACATTCTCATAAAGTATTTCTTCCTGTATCCCGCAACTGTAAATAGCATTACCATTATCAATTACATATGCATATGATCTTTACAAACTGTTTCAGAGCTAACATCAACTTATTCTTATTTGTAAACAATTAAAGTAATTCATATAAAATTTTAGTACAAATAAGTTAAGTAAATTACTAATCATTATACAAGCAGCTGATAAATTATTAGAATATACAAGAATTGCTTTCAATTTAATTAAATTTGTGAAACATTTCGCCAAAAAAAAGGTATCGTACGAACAATTTATGTAAAGAAGTGAGGTAATAGCTATTGAAATTGGAAGCCATATACTCTAAATTATCATTTTTAAAACTTATTTAAAATATTATGGGAAAAGTTAAGAAGTCGGTCACTATACTAAATTAAATTCAGTATATTTCTAGAATACAGTGTATTGTGCAACATTGTAATTATTCTTCTAAATGGAGTTTTAATTTAAATATATATTTTCCCACGAGTAAAGAATAGAACAGGAGAGAGCATAACGTGGTGTGGAAATAGGTATTTTTTAGACGGAGTTACCCTTTTCGGTAGGTCAGGTATGTCCGGTTATGTCAAAAATGACATTTTAGTGTTTCTATAATGGTCAATTGTGTGGCTTGTGGTCGTTCTAAAACGGCAAGAACAAAGAATATTAATTTTTCTCTTCATCGGTAAGTTATTTCATTGGCATTCAACATAGGCAATAATAATTTAAAAAGAGGTATTTTAAATAAATTGTCATATATCTGACATGTCTGATTATGTGTTCAGTGTCGTAACATATATATCCAAGTCATTTAATATTTGTCATATTTTTGACGCAGATTTCATTTAAACCCGTTTATAATATATTAAAAAGAAGACAAGAATTCAAAACATAATACACTCACGATATTTCTTTAATTATTTTTGGACTAACAACCTATTCTAAATGATTATCGAGAACACAGGAAGTGTACATATACCCTCTACAAAATATGTATGCACGCCTAGGCATTGCGGCGGCCATATTTACTTACCAAATTTGGACAAATATTATTATTAAGGAGACTCTCTCCTGTTCTATTCTTTACTCGTAGATATTTTCTTAATTTGGTGTAGCTTGCGCATGAGTTCTAAACTTTGCCACTTCTGGAGAACCACTGGTGGTGCATAATGCAAAATAATGTATATGTACTCCTTAAAGGTTTTGTTACTACACTTCTACTCCATTAAAGAACAACGACTGACATCAACAACCAGAATGAATATGGTTCAAGCTTTTGTGTGTATTTACTCGTAAGGTACAACGCTAAGCACGATGTGCCTTCACTGCGTCTTAGATCTTGCGGTATTTGATAATAACTAATATCGTACAAATATTCAGAATATAAATACTGTGACTTACATATACACATTTATACGTAAAACGTATATGCATATATGCATGTGTTTGAGATACACACATACATTAAGTGCCATTGCCGACAATCAAACGCACAGGCACCGGTGTTTCGACCTTTGAGGTCTCGTCAGTGGGCGTGGAGACTGTCGACAATGGCTTCAAGACTTAAAAAGCTGCTTATGTCATTTTGCGTGTTCAATGCAGTGAGAGTATCACAGCGACATCTAACACCCAAAAGATGACACAAAAAAACCGATGGCTTCTGACGGCATGTTCTGCTATACAGAGGCCTGTATCTTAGTAGTATATCTCGTGTAATAGAGCCTTATGTGGCGTCACATATCAAAACGAAAATGAATAGTATAAACATATAAGCGTTTGATTGTCGGCAATGGCACTTAATGTATGTGTGTATCTCAAACACATGCATATATGCATATACATTTTACGTATAAATGTGTATATGTAAGTCACAGTATTTATTTACTGCTTGATGTTAGTTTTATCATCCATGTGTTTATACTATTCATTTTCGTTTTGATATGTGACGCCACATAAGGCTCTATTACACGAGATACACTATTAACATACAGGCCTCTGTATAGCAGAACATGCCGTCAGAAGCCATCGGTTTTTCTGTGTCATCTTTTGGGTGTTAGATGTCGCTGTGATACTCTCACTGCATTTAACACGCAAAAATGACATAAGCAGCTTTTTAAGTCTTGAAGCCATTGTCGACAGTCTCCACGCCCACTGACGAGACCTCAAAGGTCGAAACACCGGTGTCTGTGCGTTTGATTGTCGGCAATGGCACTTAATGTATGTGTGTATCTCAAACACATGAATATATGCATATACGTTTTACGTATAAATGTGTATATGTAAGTCACAGTATTTATTTACTGCTTGATGTTAGTTTTAACATTCATGTGTTTATACTATTCATTTTCATTCAGAATATTAATATTTGGTTTAAATATTTCTGAACACAAATGTGCATCGAGTATAAGATTCCTTTTCTAAATAGATTACTAAATTATTTGATGCGACGAGCAACTGTTTTCCCTGAAGAAGCATTGCGTTTTGTAGATTGCTAAGTGTGAGATAAATGTTTATGATAAGTTAATCATCATATATTGTCATTACATTGATCTCCGCATTTATAGTAGATTGATCTTTCATTCAGTTAGTCGTTATTACTTTGAAGATGCATTATTAACAGCATGTGACCGTATTATACAAATTCCAACCTACGACGATATTGCACTGGTTACTGCTGCTTCAGATGACCAGATTCTTACAAAAAAAATTCAACAATATATTGAACACTGTTTGTGAATGGTTTGTGAAAAACTGGTTCATCCTTAACAATTCCAAAACCACATTTATAAGATTCTATGCTTATCAATTTCAGACGGATAAGGAGTTTTATTTGAATCTGGATCTTAACGGTAACGAGCTGGAGAGAAGTGAAAATTACAAGTTTTTGGGTGTTTGAATGGATGAAATGTTAAGTTGGAGACACCATTTTGAGACGGTATTAGCGAAACTGAACTCTTTTTGTTACTTGTTTAGATCTGTAAAAGCAGTTTTGACTCAACAGCAACTGATGAGCTTGTACCATGCTTACATTGCAAGAAATTAAGGTACGGTATAGAGTTTTGGGGTACATCGGTGTTGGTCGGTGATATTTTCATATGTCAAAAGAAGATTATACGATCTATAGCTGGTATAGTGCCCTCACACTCTGCCCAACTTTATGTCATTGACCTGGATATCATGACTCTGCTATGTATCTTAATATAAACTTGGCAAATCATACACATAACAATAATCATAACTATACAGTAAACCGTGATTTGCATGGTATCAGTACGAGATCTGGGGATGATTTTTCAATACCTAAATTCGGGTTGAAATTACACCAGTATTCTCCCCAGGTACTCGCATTAAACATATATAATAAATTACCTTCAAATATCAAGCATCTACATCCCAAACACTGTAAATATCAATTGCATCAAATTTTGTCTGTGGATGCTTTTCACTCCCTACAGGAGTTTTTAGATTTTAATTTTGAACTATAATTTTACATACTATGTATACATGTAACTAGTTTTAAGTTCTAAGCATTTATTAACAGCAACAATATGATTTAGCCTTTATATTGAGTGCTCTTTATATTTATATTTGTACTTTTTATCTCATTTATATTTTGTAACATGACTTGCCCAACATACCTATGTATAACTTGTGGATCAATAAACTATTCTATTCTATTATATTCCACTCCTATTGGTAATCTTTCTATTGATCATGTTTTTCGCTCTGTTTTACACCTACCAAATTTATGTCCATAGAGTTGCTAATAAAGTAATCATTATTATTGTTATTGTTATAAACATGATATATACATAGGTATATAAGAATATTGTTGGGCGTTCTGTCCGTTTTTTAATAAAACAATTTCCTCAAAAGCTTAATATTTCGTTATTTTATCATCAAGAGCCATAAACACACAAATTAAAGTTAAAAATCTATTTCAAATATAATAAAAATTTAGCCAGTTAATGCTAAAAACATCTTACAAAGAAAAATCAGTAGTAATGACTGTGTGAAATGCATTAATTGCATTTATTATTTCATTTGGCGGTACAAACTATTCCCCTAATACATTTTTTTAAATAAAAAAGAAAAATAAAGTAAAAGCTTAAGAAATGTATTGAATCACTACGATGGTTAGTGGTAATAATATCGAACAAAAAAATCGAGCCAAGGCAGTTTTCAACCAACCTCTACCGAACACAGTCAACATAATGACTCTCAATGCAGCTGCCGCAAACCGAAGTGTCACAACCAATACATGTGAATCTTTCTGAAAATATCTATAACGGACAATAACACTTACAGATTTTTCAGGCGTCTTGCGATATTTAGTCGCAGGTCCTGCGGTAAACGAGTGTTGCGAAGCCTCGTGTTTAAGTGAGATCCACCAGTTCACTAGCAAGACTTTTTACAAAGTAAATTCTCTTTAGTACTGGATTTCCAGAAAATATTACGTAAGACTTGATGAGGCTAATATCACTGGGCAACAAATTTTCGAAAAGTTCATGCTTCCAAGCTGAAAATTGTCATTTCTTAATGAATTCAATGTGCTGAACACGAAAATGACTAAGGAAAAGCTGAATTGGCTACGGGTTTTCTGTAATATGTACGCATATTTCAGAAAAAGTGTACTTATGTCAATATTATAATACATGGTAAGAAAACATTTACGCATATTTCAGAAAAAGTGTACTTATGTCAATATTATAATACCTGGTAAGAAAACATTTACGCATATTTCAGAAAAAGTGTACTTATGTCAATATTATAATACATGGTAAGAAAACATTAGTCTGCTTCCGGCTTTCGACTTCTTTTGGCCTGCCGTTTGTAGTGGACTTGTGGAGCATCTCTACTGATTGTCCAACAATAGTCAGCTAGCATTGACGTAGACCATTTGCCTTGGTACCGTTGCTCCATGGTGGCAATGTCCTGATGAAAGCGTTCGCCGTGCTCATCGCTGACCTGCCCGCAGTTATCAGGAAAGAAATCTAAGTGGGAATCAAGAAAGTGGATCTTTAAGGACATATTGCAGCCGAATTCATGAAACAAAGCCAACATATCCTCAACCAGACACTTGTAATTTTCTGCTTTGTCATTCCCCAGGAAGTTTGCTGCCACTTGATAGAATGCATCCCAAACCTGTTTTTCTTTACCTTGAAGAAGTTCCTCAAACTTGGGGTCTCGGAAGAGCTGTCTAATTTGAGGCCCCACAAAGATGCCCTCTTTAATTTTGGCTTCACTGAGTCGAGGGAATTTGTCATGCAGGTACTTGAATGCTGGTCCATTCTTATCCATGGCGTTTACCAAGTTTTTGACAAGACCGAGATTGATGTGTAAAGGAGGAATGATGATTTTGTGTGGCTGTGCCAATGGTGGGTGCTGTACATTCGTTTCTCCAGGCTTAAAAAATGCTCTCGGAGGCCAGTCTTTCTTGATGTAGTGCAAATCGATTGCTCTGCTGTCCCACAGACAAAGAAAACAGCAGTACTTTGTATATCCCTGCTGCAAACCCATCAACAGAGATACTACCTTCAGGTCAGGACATATCTGCCAGCCATACTTGCTGTAGTTAATCGTTTCCAGTAGCTGCTTTAGATTGCCGTAAGTCTCCTTCATGTAGACCGCATGTGCAATAGGTATGGATGGAAGCTGGTTCCCATTATTCAACAAAACCGCCTTTAGGCTCAGTTTTGAAGCGTCTATAAACAGCCGCCATTCGTGGGGATCATGTGCAATACCGAGAGCTTGTAGTAGACCATCAATATCGCAGCAGAACACAAGGCTTTCTTCTTTCTTAAAGAAAGATTCGAAGAGCTGATGGCGAGTGCGAAATGAAGTCACTCAGACATTCTGTTCCAGAAGATTCCACTGTCGAAGTCTTGAGGCCAGTATCTCCGCTTTGCTTTTCGACAGATCCAAATCGCGAACAAGATCGTTCATTTCATCCTGGGTAATTTTATGTGGTGCAGATGTTTCGTCAAAGCACGAAAAGTCATCATCCTTACTGCCACGTTGAGGAGAACTCGCCGACGCATGGCCATCCTCATCGTCTGAACTGATAGAAAAATCTGTAGGAGGTTCTGGAATTGGGAGTCCTTCGCCATGAGAGACAGGTCGCAGAGCAGATGGTATGTTAGGGTATTCAACTGTCCACTTCTTCTTCTTGGTGATGCCTCCAGAAGCTGGTCGTACCATACAGAAATAACAGTCGTCAACGTGATTGGTGGGCTCCCTCCAAATCATAGGCACAGCAAATGGCATTGCCTTTCTTTTGCCATTAAGCCACTGTGAAAGATTTACGGCACAAGTGCGGCAGCATACGTGTGGGGCCCAGTCTTTGTCCTGGTCGCCTATCTTGCAACCAAAATACAAATGATACACTTTCTTAACCGTTGCACTGATGTTCTTTTTCTGTGCAGCAAATGTCACTTCTCCGCAAATATAACAGAACTTATTTGCACTATTAACACAGTTACGAGGCATTGCTACTGTTTAGTTACTTTACACTATAGCAATCACTTATGTATGCTAGAGCTTCGAAAAATATGCGCGAATGAACGGACATTGCACGAGTTAACTGTCACGTCGGCCATTTATAAATAAACTATAATTAGCTATTGCTTGATATTGCGCAATCAATTTCGCAACACTCTCAATGGAAACTTACAGTAAATGCTGCATTAACTTCTTTGCATGAAGGGGTGATGCAATATGACGCAAAATTTCGTAATTTCTCACTAAATTGCATTACATTATGCAATAGCATCTATACAATGGACAAAACGTCGATATCTCTTGAACGTGAGCCAATCAACTTTTTTCAATGTGATATTCGTGTTCAGCACGTTGAATTCATTCAGGATTGGGTACTTTCACCTAAGAAGCAATTTCACTGTTGACCAGTGTATTCAGCAAGGTGTAGCAAATAGCAAGTTGCCATCATATGTTTCGTCGACTTTGTGGAATAGACGATACACTTTTCGTTTTGGGCATCAATCCTCTTTTCTTTCATTATAAAACGTGACAATTTCTGACTTACCAGTCTCCAGATCAGTACAATTGTCGTGGTGCATCGAGAAAACTGAAAGACTGTCTTTATTTTCGTTCATGGTACGAAAGTGAATGAAGTGAGTTCATTGGTGAATCCATAAAGTGCTGACGTTTCCTACTTTATTTTTGGCGGCAGAAATTTACGCTGTACTTATTTTTTGTTGTTTTTCAATATGACCACATATGTCAACCCCTTCTTCTATAGCTCTTGAATAAGTGGGATAGATGAAAGCCAATTATCGGCTGTGATGTTTCGATTTGTTCTAGTAATAGGAGATGTTAGTCGCAGAAAAAATTTTGTAGGTTTTCTTCTCCTCAACAGAGAGTTTCTATCGTTCTTTTTCTCAGAGTAGTTGTAGGCGTTTAGGAAGTAATGAGTATTCGCATCATTCAGAACAATGATTTTAATCCCGTACTGGCGGGGTTTGTTTGGAATATACAGCCGAAATTTGCATCGGCCTCTAAATCCCACAAATATTTTGTCAATGCAAGCGGAATCTTCAGTATAGGACACACCTGGTAATTCCTGACAAATGTTTCGAATATCCAGAATATTGCAGCTGTGACATCTATCCACTTTCTCTGCTTTCTATCTAAAGCATAGCGCAAGCGGAAGCATATTAGGATACCCAAAACTCGCTTCAAAGATATGATGCAGCGAAAGATATCTCGCCCAGTCCCATCTGCAGCTAACTCTGAAATGATTATGTTTACATAATCCCGGTTCGGTTCAGAAAGCCGCAGTCTAACTTGCGATTTTTCGTTTGTACGGCAAACAATTTCATCAGTAAGCTGGAGTTCCCTAGACGAAATGTGTTCACCGTCTTGTCCAATCCGTTTCTCCGGGATAATTATGTCTGGAAGAACATATTGTGATGCCTTGTCCTAATGTTTGGATTTGGAGGTTTCGAAGATCATTTAAACTTGTTCCTTCCATAGTAGTTGTGAGGGTGCATTTTCTGTATTTTCTGTGCATGTTGTTCGTTATCTAATTAGGATTGAACTTTCACACTCTCATTCTGACTGCCGTACAACTCTACTTCCGAATTACTTTCATGGTCACTATGAAATTTGGGTGCCACAATGTCATTCTCGTCACCACTAAAATCACTATCTATTTCATAAAAAAAAATATTCTAAACATTTCTGGTCCATTCTTCAAAACGAGGATAATCTGAATTTATTTCCTTAATAGGAGAGGTAGAAGCCAAGTCGAAAAAAGATGTATTTAAAAAATTACGTAAATGGTGAAGTGGGGTTTGGCGAGAATTGAAACATTATTTCTCTCCTACCTGCTCACCAATAATTTAAATTTTGATGGGATTTGGAAAACATCAGCTCACTAGTTACAAGTTAATGCATTTGTTTCATATTCAGTATTACTAAGTGTGCTAAATATTTTCCTCTGCATGAATAACTCACTTCAGTGTTCATAAATGACCAATTTGGTTAAAACTAGAGCCACATATTGATATACATGCTATATTATTTTATTCACACAAATTCTGTCATTATGTTTGTCTTTTAAATGTTTTTCATAAATGAATATCATATTAAATGTATACAACTAATCTAACGAAGACGGTCAACGTATTTTTTAAACTAAACAGCGTGAGTGTGCGGTGTGTAGAGCTTTTATAAAATACAAGTAGTTATGCTCTTATGTCATGAAGTTTTGTTTTTGAGTTTTAATTATATTTCTGTATTGCAGTAACAGGCTATAGATAGAATATATTATTGATTAATTACTGACTAATAAAGACTTTGAAATTAATTAACTAGCACACAATTAATTTATTACTCGTCTGTGAGCAGAATACCGATTCACTAAATGAGCTTTACTGTAATTAGTATTGTGAATTTGTCAAAGCATAAGCATTACTTTAAACGTATAAAGGTTAAGGCAATATTGTGTTTCTATGTTTTTAAATCATTTCAGTAAGATCTAATTAGGATATTTTATGTAAAGGTGAGAATTATACAATATATCTTAAATTTATTTTACTTCACTTCTTAATAGAAAAACGTGAAATAATAGAATTGTAAACGTAAATGCGAGTAATAGTTCCAACGATATTTTTTTTTAGATCAAATACTGAAAAAATAGTATAAGAGGAAATAATTGCTTGACTATAGACGATAGACAAAAGTAATTAATAACTGAATCTATGAAACAAACATCTGACACATTTGTTATGGTACACACTTCACATCCTTGGCATATACCTATTGCCGTCCAAAGATAATATGGAGGTTGAGTTATTTCTAGATTGGAGACTTTGAACTTTAAAGACGGTCATCTGCAATAAGTTCGGGCAGACCAAATTATATTAATAGAATTCGCCAGCATCATATAATAAACCTCCTCTCCTCATATTGTAAGAGAAATCATACCATTACTTGTTAAAAGATTATAAATTAGTGGCCGTTCTTCAGGATAAACACCATGTTCATTAATAGAAATGCATTTCAAATATTATTTATGAATAAAATCCAAGCATAGATAATCATGTGCACACAACAACTACTACATTTGTAGATGTACATATTCAGTTTGAAAATAACTTTCTGCTTTCGGGTAGAGTAGTGTAAAGATAAAGCCGAAGAGACTCTTCTGTCTATGTTACACCGTTCCAAGAATCGAAATTGACAAATTCAAACAAGGGCGCAAACAAATGGCGTCGTCGAGAAACTGAAATTATTCATCCATGCGGCACTGATAGCATAAAACGATTGCCCAAGCTAAAAGAAATGTAACAGCGGAAAATAATTCACTAAAGTTTCGGAAAGTTTTGTGCTTACACCTTCAGGAATGCCTTACCTGTCACTACCCTTTCGTACCGATGATAAAAATGGAGAAGGCAACTGCCTCTTTATCAGTCGTTTGTGGGCGTGAATTTACATAGAATTTCAGATGGATGAATTTACGGACGCCATCTTCTTGTATGTAATATTCCCTACCACAAAATCATCCTTGATACAGGAGAAAAAACAGTTAAAATACCCAAGCTAGCAAAAGATAAGAGAGAACCACGAACTCAACTAACAAACAATTTTATTGAGAAACAGTTGTTTCAAATTTCGATTTAGGAAAGTAAAACAAAATAAATTATAAACTACTTAACATTTATACTAGGTTACGAGTGGTTGCTAAATTTTAAAAAAAAGTTAAATCATGTACAAGGTACAATTAAAATAACAGAGTTACTCGAACACCCTGTATAACATTTAAATATCGCAAACAGGTTAATTGTTTAACATATACTTATGCTATGATATCTGAGATCTCCGGTTTACATCGATTTCACATTTATGTCAGTACAGGTTCACCCTGTATATATAGAATAAGAATAAAATATATTACAATTCTTTGCCAAATATACAAATGTATTGAAAAATTGAAAATCTTCTTGGTAGTAGTGGCATACAATGAAATAAAAGTAATAACAATATTACATATTGTTATTACTTTTATTTCATTGTATGCCACTACTACCAAGAAGATTTTGAACATTTGTATATTTGGCAAAGAATTGTAATATATTTTATTAACTGCCTGGTTGAAATAAGGCATTACACAGTATTAAGTAAGTGCACTGTTGTTTTACACTTGGACATTTTAGATTGACATTTTAAGGTAATACGATATATATTTTTTATTCAACACATATTAATGCTTTAACATACACCTTCTTTGTTATGCTGCACTGACGAAACCAAACTAGGTAGAAAAATATATGTCTGTACCTACAAATACATCTTAACACATACATAGTTGCATCGTTGATTGTTTATGTATTTCAATCAAATTGTACATGTTTAGGTAAACCTAAGCTATTTTGATAGGATTACATGGGTAATACAGATTGTCCTATGCTTATTTGCTTTCATTTACATTTATACATGACTGATTTTACATTTTATATTGTTATATATCAACAGTTCAAGACATAAAACATGACAAAAGGGCTCTAATATAACCCAGGACTACGAAACACAGGAATGCCTCGGGAACAAAACTTCCAAATTAGAGCAAAACTATTTAAGAAATTAATTTTAAAAATATGGCAAAATTAAAGTAATGTAAATTAAAGATTAACACATAGATAATAACAGAAATAACGGAATACAAATGAATTTATCTTGTCGAACAGGTGGGCTTGGCCAACACGAATGGAAGAATTCTGGAATTTTCGCTTCCAAACGATCTCCGAAAACAAAAGATACCTCGTGTGCGGTAAGATGGAAATCTTAGCCCTCTGGATCGGTGGAGAAAAATATCTCTTCGGTAAATTTTCAAGGAATTCTCGCACAGCAAAAGTAAAATTATAAAATGGCGAGCTACGTGCTATAGCTTTACAAATCCTTCGTGTCGATATGTATACGGAAAATTCTGCATGGAACTCGCTTCTTAACCGTGTCATTTGACAAATCTGTTAAACTTATGTCCGTAGCAGCTTTTTCAATTACCATTGTAGATACCATCATCTTTGCAGCAGGTAATGTCAGTTCTTCCGCAATTGTGCGGAGTTTTCCCGGTTTCGTTATCAACAGAGCCACTTCAAATGATGCTTTTACTGCATTTTCATTATTGCAACAATGCAACCCATTAATAAGTATAGTTACTATTATATTTGCGACATTTCTATTTTGAATTATTAGTTTTACAACACCAAGGAACTATCACCAGTTTTGCGTTTGATATTAAGCCAACGATACATTATAACGTGAGATATAAAACCCAACTGAAGACAGCACGGGTGTAATCTGAATTTATAACATGGGCGCACCTCAATGTAGCGACTCGTGGGCCCTTGTCAAGACAGTCACAAGCAAATGACAACGATTCGAAATATATCACCCTACGCATTTACACATTTTTGTTATAAGTATTCAACTTTACTAATTAATTTACTATTTAGGTATCTAAGAATATAACAATTTCACTAGATTACTAGAACACTAGACTGATTAGATTTAAAAAAAAACTAATTGTAACCAAAACATTTGTAAATAATTAGTAAATTGTTGAAAATATGTAAATATTATTTCTCGCCAAAAATTACTCTTCTTATTTGGAAACAAATATAGACATCATTTCGATAAGGGTTACTGATGTAGTATATAGATGAATTACTACAATATACAGGTAACCAAATAAGTTCATGCGGTTTTTGTATAGAGCAGAGTGCCATGAATATTCTTTAAGTTGTTGATCGATAGCACTTGTCTGTTATCTGTCATCCACTTTAGTATCAATCCTTCTGTCATTTAATACATACACATTTCGTGACAATTATTTAATTATTAATTTGAATAGTTGAAAATGGAAACGAATAAAACTTTAATTCGAGGTTCTTTACTCTATGAGTACAAACTTGGTACTAAAGCTGCAGTGGCAGCGCGAAAAATATGTACCGCATTCGGAGATGATGTCGTAAGTGATCGAACAGCACAGAAGTGGTTCAAGAAATTTTCTTCGGGAGATTTCAACTTAACCGATGAAGCACGCTCTGGAAGACCGAAGATCATTAACAACGAGGATCTTCAACAGGTTGTGGAGGCAAATTCCAGTACAACGTGCCTAGAGCTTGCAGAAAGGTTCAATGTGAGTGACGAAACCATTCGTTTGCATCTTCATCAGCTAGGAAAGACGTGGAAGTTGAGCAAATGGGTTCCACATGAATTGTCAAATGATAACAAATTAAGTCGTCTTACCATTTGTTCGGCAAACATTTCACGCAACGATAATGAACCATTTCTTGATCGGTTGTTAACCTGCGACGAAAAATGGATATTATACTCAAATTCTAAGCGTTCGTATCATTGGTTGTCGCCTACTGATGCAATACCTCACACTCCCAAGGCTTCCTTGCACCCAAACAAGATTTTATTGTGTCTTTGGTGGACAGCAAATGGAATAGTCCATTATGAGTTTTTGGAAAAGGGCCAAACCATCACTGCGAACTTGTATTGTGAACAACTTCAGCGAGTACAAGCAGCACTCATCCAAAAACAGCCTTCTTTAATCAATCGAAAGAAAGTGATATTCTTACAAGATAACGCCAAACCGCATACTGCAAAAGTGACCCGGGAAAAAATTTGTGAACTTGGCTGGGAAATATTGCCACACCCTATTCCCCTGACATTTCGCCAAGTGATTACCATCTTTTTTTGTCTCTTGACAACTGTATGAGACATAGGCAGTTTAAAACTCGAGTTAATGTAATAGACGCAGTCCGTCAATTTTTTGATTCAAAATCCGTAGAGTTCTACAATACCGGCATAAAAAAATTGGTGTCACGTTGGCAAAAGGTCATTGAGTGTGATGGTAATTACTTTGATGAATAATATTGTACTATTGTTTCTTAATAAATATTTATATTTTACCATAAAAAACCGCATGAACTTATTTGGTTACCTGATTTTCCAGACGAATTTGTAACATATATATTTATATTGCTGTGAACCTAAACTTAATTACACCAACTAATTATAAACTAAATTTGTGCTACTTTGAAATATCATAGCAAGCGAAGAAGAAATGGGCTAAGCATGCGGGTCATGTGCGTGATTGATATTTCTTGTAGGGTTAGGGGGATATAAAAAACTGTGACCCTGTTAGAAAATTAGGCAATTATTATTGGCGGTATAGATCAAAATTTTCGAGAATGAGAAAAGCTTTATTCAGGTAAAAGTCGTGATCTTATTACTTAAGTGTTTTGATAGTGGCAAACAATAATCTCTGTCTCCAGCAAAGGCCTTTAAAGTGGTGAGTAACCAGTAAATGACTTAAAACGTTCTTACTTACATGCTTTCTAATTTAAAAGGAATATGGAAATCATATAATATTTGTTGTTTTTTTTAAATTAACCTAAATAATTTGATCTGAATAAATAATTTCATTTCGACTAAATAAATACATTTTCGTCTATGTATATCTGCATTACTTTTAAAATACCTCTGCGCAGATGTAAACTGGGCACCAAGTATATGGATTTACCTGCCCTGCAAAAAGGATTGCTTAATCCTACAGGTAATCTAAGCACCGTTCGGGTAATGATCGCTTTAAAGCTTAAAGTAATAAATTAAGGAATTTCTTAATGACCAAATAGATATTTCAAATGCATTTTTATTTGTACATCTATTGTGTATTTAGTTATTTCTATCTTGTTTGCGGCGTTTGCTTAAAGTAAGAAATTAGATCCGCTTCTCAGTCTCGAGTTTTGTTGCACACTGTTAAGAATTATGGAGGTCTCTTTCGTGGACAGTAACAACGGAAAATGTCTGCTAGTGTAAAAAAAGTGTTGAAGAGTGGCGAAGCGTTTTGGCGTTGTACAAAAAAATCCTTAAATTGTCCCGCAAAAGTGTTTACGTATTGTGCAGAAAATTTAGTGAGCAGAAGCCAGCTAGAACATAATCATGAACAGAATCATAGTAAATTAATCCGAAAAGTGATTTCAAATGCGTGTAAACGTAAAGTCGTTGATGATGTTTCCGAAAAAACAGCGAAAATTATTCGTCGTGAACTAGCTGAGGAACTGTCGGAAACAATTATGATAACAGATTCCACTTATATCCGAAGAAACTTGTAGAAAGCAAGGAGAAAATTTCTTCCTGGGCCGGTACCACAAAATAAGACAGAAGTCCATGATATAGTAGAAGCTGCTAATATTAAAACAAGCAAGGATGAAAGTTTCGTTTTTATAAACTGTCCAATGAGCAATATCATAGTGTTTTCTTGTGAAACGAATGTTAGAAGTTTATGTGGAATGCGTAAAGTGTACATGGACGGTACATTTTCGTATTGTACAAAATGTTTTTTACAATTATTTACAATCCATGGACTTAATAATGGACATTATATTTCATTGGTGTTTTGTTTGTTGCCTGATGAACGCAGTGAAACGTATGCAACATTCTTTGAAATGCTAACAAAAGAAATCTTTCGACGTCACTCTACAATATTACGACCAGCTGAAGTTTTTGTAGATTTTGAGAAAAGCATTCACACAGCGGTTCGAGCTATATGGCCATCAGCACAAATCTATGGTTGTCGTTTCCATTTGCACCAAACGTGGTTCAGGAAAATCCAAAGTTTGGGTTTAACAGCAGAATTTAGGAACACAGATTCCGAAGTAGGAAAATGGCTGCGATATGCATTTGGATTAACGTATTTGAATCCTGACGAAGTAGGCGATTGTTTCGCCTTAGATTTGTTTGCCGAAAAACCTGCTCATGCACAGGCTGACGAATACGCCGATTATTTATTGGAGACATACATAGAAGACGATGCTCCTTTTCCTCCACATGTGTGGGCTACTGCAACTCTATCGATCACTAACACCACAAACGCATGCGAACGTTTCATTCCAAACTAAATGAGTCATTTTATTCAACACATCCATCTATTTATATTTTTATCGAAAAGCTTAAGGAATTTCAAATAGACACTTATGTTAAAATTCAAAGTGTACACACACCAGCAAGCGTTAAAGACACACGCGCAAAACAAGAATTAAGAACTCTAAATGAACTGTGTGAACAAGTAAATAATGGAACAATATCACGATTACACTTTGTGAAGTGTATATCATTTTATTCATCAGTATGACTTCAAATACACTATTTTTTTTTTATAGTTTTTATATAATTAAGTATTTTTTATTTTCTATCTTTTTGCTGTTTGACAATAAGTACTTTAACTTGAAACACACTATTTTTATATTAATGTTTTTGTATAATTAAATATTTTTTTATTATTGTTTTCATATGAGCACATATTTTTTATTTTCTATCTTTTTGCTGTACTTAAACTTGAAATACACTATTTTTATATTATTGTTTGTTTGCTTTATACGGTGCCCAGTTTACATAGACCCTCTGAGAGTACATTTTTAGCTAGTGCCGAATTGCTAACGAGATTAAAATTTCAGGTAGGTTAGTGTCCAATTTACATCCACCCATGCCTTTTACACTAATTAGTCATGCTTATATATTATTAATCATGAATATCTTCAGTAGTATTATATAAGTTACTCGTTTCAGATTTCATTATACTTATCTTTATACAATTAGACACATAATATTGTGCCTATGTATGCATATCTCATTTTGAATTTAATCAAAATCTCTTGTCGAGTAACCAGTTTCCATTCATATGAATATAATATCTCTTTGTAAGAAGCCATATTAGCTTGCAACATATGGTATAGCTCATCCTTTGCGAAAGTATTAACTCTATATAGCTCTATGTAGATATAATAGGAGCATCTTATTGCGAATCTTCTTTGTTGACACTCGATGAAGTTCCTACAGTACTTAGTAATATTAAGAATTTTAAATTGGGTGATGACATAAAAGAAAATGAATTCGAATGTTATAACAATGCTATAAAACGAATAAGTTAATATAATTTGTAGTCTACAATTTTAGTCGATTACAAAAATTCCGCTCTAGATTTGAATACAAGTTACATTTTGCAACTGTTCTTCGACGAAATTCACGGCGTTTGAGAATTTGTCAGTGCATTACATACCTCACGTACTTGACTAGAGCGTTTGACCTGCAAATCATGTCGAGGGTGGAATTTCTATATTAAAATTTCTATAATTCCCTCGTATAATCAATGCCAAATAAAAAGAATATAATTTTTAAATTATATCTTTGGCATAGAAATATAATTTTATTTCATGAAAGACAAACGGCACGGTACGGGCGACACTTCACTGCTATTTTTGTGGCAATTCACGACGTCTTTCATGCCTCCTTCTGCCTTCCCCTTGCCCTGGCAATACATCAGTAGTGAATATTTAAATATAAAGTAGGGTTTTAAATGTAACATACTATCTGGCTTTTAAAATCGAAGGGTGTGAAAAACTCTGGCCCCTAACTATATCTGAGAAAAAGATGATCGAATGCAATGTAACAGTAATTCTTGGAGAGTAAGCGCTCTCACACTATTAAATCACGCAAGTATACATATACGAAAAAAAATTTTTTCGTATATGAATAAATGTATGAATCCACATCTACGTTTGGTACATAAGTTGACAATATCAGGTTTTCTAAGTCTTTGAGGCATTGTGAACAAACACGTTCATGGACTGATGAGACCAATGTAAGGTCGAAACAGCTATCTGCACGTTGTTTGTTCGCAATGCCGGCTTAGGGTAGATGTGCATTCATACATTTATTCATATACGAAAAAAATTTGTTCGTATATGTATACTTGCGTGATGATCGAATGATTCAAAGCAGGAAAAGAAACTTCCAATTCTAAAGATGGGCCCTTTGTACTCACGTACACCATATATTATGAATCACTACACCCAGAAGAATTTATAAAATTTGGTATGCATGTGACTATGGAAAAATTAAGAAAAGGCAAATATGGACTGCAAATTAATACCATATACAAAATGATTTGGCAAGGATATCGTGTATAAATAATATTATTTCTCATTTTTGGGTAACAATTTTAGTTTACATAGAAGTGTTTTTTATTGACTTATAAGCATATAAATATTTATATCTTATTACGTTGTCAGCGAATATGTTTCTAGTTCTCTCATGCAATATAACTACTATTGGATTAACCCAAGAGGGTTTGCAAAGACCTCTACCTACAGATGTTTCAAGTTAGTCATCACTTGGAAAATATATGAAAGGGCTAACTTGACTGATTAGAGCATAATGGTTCGCGCAAAAATAGTGAGTGAGTGTGAGGAAGATATTTTTCTACCTGTTACGACGTGCAATAAGCAGATGATATAATTAAGTACTGTGTGACTGATTAGAGCATAACGGTTCGCGCAAAAATAGTGAGTGAGTGTGAGGAAGATATTTTTCTACCTGTTACGACGTGCAATAAGCAGATGATATAATTAAGTAGGATCTGCTTTATTAAATATTCTTCAGAAAAATTAATTTCCACATATTCACATAAAATCACGATTTTTGTTCGAGGGTTGTATGGGTCAAATTAAAAATTGTCAATTAACGGGTCTTCGATGCCTAACCCTAACGGGAGTCCATAGATGGAGCTATGATTGCATATGGATTTTTTGCAGTTTTTATTATAACCCTTGATCAATAGAGAAACGAACAGAGAAATATTTATAATAAAGATAGTAATACAACAAAAATTAATACAGAAAGTGTTCCTAAATTAGAATTAAAACATCCATCTAATGGATTTTTTCGGTACCATTTTAGGCGAAACCAAAAATCAAAATTCATTTTTTTTTCGGATTCGACATCAGCATAGTGCCTAAATTGAGTTAATTTCGTTCTGTTTCTTCCAAATTTACTAATTCTATGATTTTTTTTGAAAAAACTAAGAACACTAGGATTTTCAAAATAACTCAACCTGATGAGCGTTTTAATATTTACTGTGTGAAAATTTCATTGTTCTTGATTTACAACTTTTTGTTAAAATGGTACCGATATTCCTTATGGACATATGACACGGGCGAACCCCAGCCTTGATCCATGTACTAGCATTTTTTCTTTGTACTTAAGGGTGCTTACGCAGAGGGCCGACTAACTGCCGTGAGGTAAGATGAAAGGTGGTGGGGCCATATGCGCTAATGTAAACTGCGCCGATGTAAGGTATTCGTTAAAATAACACAAACATCTGACATTTTTGTTTTTCTTATTATGTTTTTGCATTAAATTGAATACAAAGGATTAATTAAGGCTTCGCTGGGAGTACTTCCTTATAATTCAAATTATTTACTTCTACATTTCACTCTCAAAGTTGGCAAAACATCATAACACAGTTTCAGATTTTAAAAACTAATTCGAGTCGAGCATGCATTGAGCCTTTGTTTATTTGGATGTTAATCGAGTAGTGCACAAAGAACTATATTACATAAGAAACTAAACTTGGAGTCTGTGGCTTGATACTAAACAAAAACACTAAATCACCTTTACCACACTACAGTACAAAACCTAAATACATATTTCAACAACTATGTGGTCATCTTCAGCAGCACTGATTAAAAGCAGCGTTGTCTATACACCGTAACACGATCTTTAATCAATGCTACTGAAGATGACAACATAGTTGTCGAAATACGTATTTAGTTTTTTTTGTGCTTTAGTGTGGTGAAGGTGTTTTAGTATATTACATAAGGACGATTACCTTAGTAGTACAAAAGTTATTAAACTGTTTGACAATTGGGTGTGCCGAATGAGCCGTTTTGTAAAACTAAATTACATAACGTAGACTCCTTTGAGAAATACGAAACTGAACACAACCATCATACCAGAGGGGTGGATCATTGTCTTCTGCTTCTGATGTTTGAATATATACAATTTTTGCTGCATAATTTAAAGAACCTACATGTAACAAAGTTCAAAACCAAATTGAAGGAGTAAGCATTTTATCGTGTGGATGAGTTTTTTTGTTAGATGTTTTTTTGTGATTTTTTTATTCATACTTTTATTAGATATGTGTATGTATTATACCATACTCGTTAAATTTTAATTTTGGTTTGCACTTCTATCATATGCAGAAGATGACCTTATAGCTGGGGTTCACTCGTGTTATATGTCCATAAGGAATATCGGTACCATTTTAACGAAAAGTTGTAAATCACGAACAATGAAATTTTCACACAGTAAATGTTAAAACACACTCATCAAGTTGAGTTATTTTGAAAATCCGAGTGCCCTTAGTTTTTTCAAAATAAATCATAAAATTAGTAAATTTGGAAGAAACAGAACGAAATTAACTCAATTTATAAAAGGCACTATGCTGATGTCTAATCCGCAAAAAAAATTAATTTTGATTTTTGGTTTCGCCTAAAATGGTACCGAAAAAATTCATTAGATGGGTGTTTTAATTCGAATTTAGGAACACTTTCTGTATTAATTTATGTTGTATTACTATCTTCATTATAAATATTTCTCTGTTTGTTTCTCTATTGATCAAGGGTTATAATAAAAACTGCAAAAAATCCATATGCAATCACAGCTCCATGTATGGACCCCCGTTAGGGTTAGGCATCGAAGACCGCACCGTTATGATATGCAGCGATGCCTGCTTGCTAACAGTGGTGGCAGAGCAACGCAGTGGCGGGGGACCCCCACGCCTTACATTTCATAGCAACGTTTGTCGAGTGTGGCAGCCTCGCTTATGTTTATCTTTAGTTTATTTCGTCGCGCTCTTTTCCTCTTTCTACTTTCGTATCAGAAATTAAAATATGTCGACCCCGGTATACATGCTTCATATTAAAAATAAGAAAGAATTTAGGGCTTATAATACCGAATTGAGCATTACTACATAAGATACTTCTTGTATTTTTACATTGTAGTCAAGTTATAAATTTAATCCATTCATCATTCTAAATTATACATTTAAATTTGATGTAACACATTCATAATGTATTTATTGTATTATGATATGTAAACGCTTTTTATCGAAATCAACAAACGATGGATTCTAGAAGTCGTAGCTTTATCAATACACAAGCCACAGAGAACGCAACTCTATGCCTCATGTACTTATAGAGCCCGACTTCTAGAATAGTGATTAAACTGAGAAAAAACAGAATAATCACACAACGTCCTTGTAGTATTAGCCCTTAGACATGCTCTATGTGGATAAACAATTTTCAAATTAGCCTTTCATAATATATTGAGATACATATACATATTTAATTTTCTTCATTATTATAATGTTGATCTTACCGGTTTAGTTATATAGGATTTCCTTATGATAACTTTAACTATCAAATGATAAAACAGCAGATTTATTAAGATTCACAAATCAAGTGTCCTTAATGAAGACATCACAAATGTGAGCAAGAACATGATTGATTTGATCATTCGCTAAGAAAATTTCAGATGGAGGAAAAGATCAATAAATTTGCGTATCAGCATACATGTGAATATTATAAGGCTTCAACACTTTATAAAAATCGGAAGTGTAAATTATAAATGATAATGGAGCCCTGAGGAACACCACCAATAGTTTTACGCACTTGACGTTGAATCTACAGTTGTTACCTTTTAAGCACGATCTTGTAAGGTTGTTACAGCGTTTTTTGTATCGTATATTTTGTATATTATAACCCGTGTTTTGGCACTTTCTAATTCTGGTACATTTCTTTGAGCGACGCTGTACATATACATATCTGGAATTCTTCGCACGTAGTTACATAAGTCCTAGTATTGCTGTTGTCTTCTTCTGTGGATAACATGTAAATATGTTCCGTGGGCATGTTGAATTTTTATTTGAAATATCTTTATCTAATTACATTGTGTAATTGAGTGTTTCTTTTATTTTAAATATTATGGGTTAATTTAATATTTATTATTTATTCTTTTAATGCTAAAATCTACGTGCTAGGACATCTGTCGTTGACTAGTTGGTACTGCTTAATTAGATAGCTCTTTTATCGCTCAATGGAATTTATTTGTACAGTTATTTTATGTGTATTCTTGTTTTGGTTGGTTATTCTTGATTTTGTCTAATAATTATTTTCGTATTATGTTTCCCTTCATTCTTCAATTATTTTATCGTCGAATAATTTGTGTTGTTTTGAAATTAAGTATGCGCCTGTCTTACCAACCAAGAACATTTTCGTTAGATACCGCACACGCGGCTTTCTCTGTATGGCTGTCCTCGGCACATTCATTTTCCGTCTCGGCACATCACCAAGTGACGTTTTTGGGAAGCGATCTGAGCCCTCTAGTCTGTGCTAGTGTCTATTTTTGGGTTTGCCATTTTTAATTTATCGTACCGTAACACACATCCGAAGGGTGGATGTCGAAATAGTAGAATATTATTTTTCTGGAAAATGTTTAACCTCGACTGCGACGTAAAGCAGGATTTTTGTTTAAGATTGGAATAGTGCGTAAGATCGGTAAGCTTTCTATACTTTTTAATTCTTCTTGTGGCGATTAATGCATTTGTTCTCGTGTAATTTTCGCTCCTTGTAATATACCACTTGATTCGTAAAAAAAAATTGCACGTGGATTGCTGAGTTTCAGGCAGCCATTGTGATCCGGCATTTATGCCCGAATTCTAGAAGTACGAAATTGTTCGTTTACCGCCTGATGTACAGGAGTTTCTTGAGTGTTACCAGGAAATATTTTATTCCTCTCTGGGAAAAGCAATTTGTGGAGTCCAATGTCCTGTTGATGCTGCTGATACGCAATTTAAGTTATGTATATCGTTCTTTCTTTTTTTCCCTTGTTTAAAATTTATTTAATTGTTTGAATTAATTAATTTTCATTTGCACAAATGGTAATCTACCATGTAATTTACTTTCTTAAAATTTAATAGTGTTTTACACAGCTCTTGCTGCCCGATACCAACTGGTTCGGCTTAATTTTAGGCATTTGAATTAATTGTCAGCTACATACTCTCAGTATAGTGAGCTGAATTTCAGTTTCAATTTTAATTTCTGTGTGAAAACCTTTAAAGCCAACGGACAGCTCTTGACTGTCGTAGCGACTGAATTATCTTTGAAATACGAGGGTTCTCGGATGAATGGTATTTAATTGTATTGATTTGTTAATTGTTGAGACCGTCAGACACATGAATTTAAATTGTTTATTTTCCATAAGATGTTAATTTAGTAATTAATAACTATCCGAATCAGTCCTGATCACATACAGGTTGATTTATTTTTGTTATGCACACGCGTGAAGTGCGAGATATCTCGAGCTAATTGCAGAATTAGTTGTCATGTTCTTCTTTAAATAGAGATAAGTGCGTAATCTTAAAACTATAATTTAGTATTTTGTTCTTGAAATTTTTCATATACAGGATGTTCAAGCAGGACCCCTGACTCATGATATATTTAGTTACTTTTGGGCGTGCTGTTGTTTAACTGTTGTTCATTTTAAAATTGGCTAAGCCTCTCAGTTTTCTTTTTATATAGGTAATCATTTGTAATTTTGGCAGACTGCCGAACCATACAATTAATCCATATTTTGTTTAATTAAATTTGTTATTGTTTGACTTTGTTGTTTGATTGTTCTTCACTACCTAGTGTATTTAGATTGTTCTTGCTTTCGGAACAAGTGACATTTTGGGTGGGGTTTATTTTAAGAAAGCTGTCGCCTATGTTTCATCCATCTTCAGTATTCTGAACGACCTGCGACCACCCTGATGAGTTAGAGGCAGAACCCTTCTCCATTTTATCCACCGTATACTAGGGAAGTAAAGGTAAGGCACATTGAAGACGTCGCACCAAAACTCTCCGAAACTTTCATAAATTTTATTTTGCGGGGCTACGGTTTTGTAACTCAGAAAAACAGGCTCATTCTTTACTTGCCGACTGGATGAATATATTTTGGTTTCCGGCGGCGCCAATTGTTCCACCTTCTGCCAGGTCAATTATGGTTTAAGTTTTACGTAGAATAAGGCAGAGGGCAGGTAACAAGTTGTTGCCCAAAAAATCAATAGCATCTTTAGAGAAAGCGACATAATGAAGCCTTAGATAGTAATTTGAGATATGATAAAACCTTTGCATAGTCCAAAAGAGTAAGAACTGTCATAGCGCCCTTGTCGTCCACCGTTACAATATTATCCAATTTATTCAAAAGAACAATTGTGTTACGCCCTGAATCCAGACTGGGTTTCAGGCAAAGTATTTTTAATACACAAGAGGTTTTTAATTTGTACCGCAATAATTTTCTCTAAGATCTTAGACGAAACTGGTAGTACGTTTATAGGTCTTAAATCGGAGGAACTTGATGTTTCCTTTTTTCCGAGTAGGTATGGAAAGGGCATTACGCCATAAAAAATGGAAAGTAGTTTTGAAGGATGCAAGAATTAACAATGCGCGTTATAAATAGAAATATATAAGGAGAGCTTAAAATAAGCATTTACTACTTATTTTTCTATTCTTGCAGCTACAATATGATTTCTATCATAATACTATACCAAACCTTCGTTATTATGTGGTGCTGGAACCGCATCAAATAAAAATATTCACCTTATCAAGGTTTTGTAAATCAATCGGAATCCCATCAGCCTTATTCTTTAATAAATAAAGTGATTTTATTGTTTTACATTGTCCCTGAATCATCTCCATTTAAGGAAGACTCAAAGTACGCAATCTTTTTCTTTTTGATGCTGAAGGTCGTGAGACTTCTCAATCTTTTGTAAAACTCCCAATAAGAATTTAGTCTAAATTATTTATTACCTTTGTCTCCCAAAAACATTATAAGCATAATATTATCTATTAGCCAACTGTTAACTTTTAATAACTTCATTAACAGAAAGTACATTGCACATTCTAAAGGGCGCGGCAAAAATAACTAACCGATTTAGTTCATTTATAATTATGTCAAATAATATAATATTTTGTAAATAGATTTTCTTCCAAATTTTCTTTGCACGCACAGAACACTTCGATTATTTTCATACCACTGAACTAGTTCTATTCGCTCTTGATTCCTGTAACACTGCATAATGAATGCCTAAGGTGTAACCAGTACAACTGTACCGGTACGACTGACGTTTAGTGCAGCGTTCACTGATTGTTACGATTTAAAATCGCTTAGTTATTTTTACCTCACTCTTTATATACAGCAACGAGAGTACTATAAGGCCCCTAGTTACTCAACAAACATACACCCGTTAGGACATGCCAACAAGCGTGAAACTAAAAGAAACAAGAGTGCTTGGGAAACCAGCATTATTTTCGTGTGGATTATACGGTATAATTTTGTAATTTCCGAAAAATGAATATGTATACACAGCAATTATGACAGGAGAACATAAACATACACTAACGAAAAATTGATTACTTAACAAACAAACAAACACTTATAGAATAATTTAATGTTCTTGCATTAATATTTTATTATAAAGACTGATCTAAATTTTAACAAATGTTAATTATACGCGAAAATGTTGTTTTAACGATATACGATGCTGGATATTTTGCTTCTAAATGTTATCTCTTTGATGATATATTCACAAAATATACATACGTACATATGCAAATCAAACGACGTATTTATGAATTTTACAAAAATATCAAATGAAGTTTCGCGCAGGAATAAATTGAAAGTTAGAAAGGTCCCAAGCGAATCATTTTTGAACAGGGATCGGCATTAATTAAAAGTCATCAATAATTCAGAGTTTAGGAATTAATTTCTCCCCATCTGACATCGCCACCGTGGCCACCACCCTAATCACTGATATAACGTCAACATTAATTTTTAATATGTAACAACACTAGGTATTTGCATTTTAAATGGTGGACGAGGGAAGAAGATAACCGTATACGAGTGTGCATTGAATCAGACAATATGAAAGAGATAGAAAGACTGTGTTGATAACAAAAATTGAGAATGAAGACAAACTGTTAAAATGGAAAAGTTTAAGATGGGATTTAGATAAACGTTCTTCGAATGTGTTTTCAAGATTACATCTAAAGTATTACAGTTTTTTTTTTAGCAGCGCCGTAGAATGCCAGTTATTTTCTGTACCCAATACTAATGTCTTTATTTTATTTTCGCATTAGATCGTTACTTAAGTGTATTAACGCAGTGCAAAATGGGGAACCTCCGCTTTTCCCATAAATACGAATAAAGATTTAAATTTAATGCAGGGTATTTCGAAATCGGAAAGCATGCATATAAAAACAGTGAATAATTTAAAGTCTACGGATTTTTTTATACACGTAATTTGAGACGTTTAACGTAAAATTAATAAGCAATAATATTCCTTTCTGTGTAAATACACTTTATTTACACTGACATACTCGTATGAAATAGTATATTAAAATACAAGTTTCATAAGACACGATTTTTGCGCACGCGTTCAAGTTTAGAAAACGAGCCGCTAGGCGAGTTTTCTAAAGAACAAGTGCGCAAAATGTCTTATGAAACGTGTCTTTCATACTATTTTTTCTATTTCGGTTATTAAAAGTTCAAAAAAGCTTAAAATAAGGGACATGTTTTGTTCGAATATTTTAGAAATTTTGCTGTTTTGAAGTTGGTTACTCTGATTTTTAAGTAGAACGTTTTAAATATTTGAATATCGGTGGTGCTATATGTAATTGTGTTTAAAATTCAGACTGATTTATACAATAAATTATTTCAAATTATCAACAAAAAGGACGAAATAAATAACTGTACGCCCCCAGAGATTCGCAAAATAGCAGAAGACAATTTACAAAATCTTTCGTCCACAAACTCTCTACATATTTATCAAAACAAACTTTTATAACAGTTGTACTATTCAACATGGTAAGTAAATGTTAGTAGCATCCGAAAACTTATCATACAACTCTGCTTAACAATTTATATTGCGAATTAGTAAGTGAAATGTTAGCATGTGTGCTTTTTATTCTTTGTACAATTTTATTGCACATTTTTGTTACTTTAAAGGCTTATATTTTGACATTTAAATACGATTTGGTTCCATTTTTTTTGTTACCAACTTCAAAAAAATAAAATTAGCGTGCGATAAAGTAATACTTTATGCAACCAAAACGGGTGTCGTAAAGTGAACTTTATAGCACCGGAATAGAAAAAAAATATTATGAACAGATAGACATATCGGTAGGTATAATTCGCTAAGTAACAAGCAGCGACAACATAATGATGTCATTTTATTATAATATTGCTTAGTAATTCCAACAATTTTGATCTGATCCAGTTAAATTAACAATATTGTAACCAAGTAAATATTTGGTCATAGTAGCTAAATATAATTACTTTTGAAATGCAGTCTTGCAAAACGTGTTTTATAAAGTATTGTAAAATTACAGTAGAAGCGATTAATTACTCCTCAGAAACGGTTTAAATAAGAAAAGATATTAGAAATTGTGAATTGTTGAAAAAATCCCTTAATTATTGGGACAAGTTACCAAAATAGAAAAATAGAAATGGGATAGTACAAAAAGAAAACTGGAAAAGACTGTTTTACAAACTGTTTTTGGTTGCCTTTTATTGACAAGATATTTTTTAGTTGTCTCTCGTTGGCGAATGCAGCCATTAATTCAAAGTTTTTCTTCTTTAAATAATTGACTGTTCGATGTGATGGCCTTGTCGTGATGAAGGATGATTCGCCCATGTCTGTTCTTTCTAATTTCATGGAATACTTCAGCCAAACAAATTGTTGTATACCAACCAGCGCTTACTGTTTTTAAATTCTTAACAGCAATGATAGCAACAGACTTAGTTTTACGGAGAAAAAAATCAAGCATATTTTTTTGAAAAATACTGTTTTTTTGTCACATGTCGAGAAACAAAATATGATTTTTATGTGTACGTGATGTATTCTGTGTATTTAATACATGATATTTATCGAAAGACAAACTATGGTTTGAATGTCTACGTGATATATCCTATGTATTTAATACATGATAGGTATAACGTAATTGGATTTTTCAAAGTTGCATAACAGTGAAAATAGGCCTACAGAATCCAATGCCATCTATAAGTCAAAATATGAAAAAATTGACACAAAATCGTATTTTATTGTGAACCAAAAACGTCTATATGAGAAACAAAGAAATTTGACTTGATTTAAATTAGTCGCCATTCATTGCTATCTCTAAAGACAGTTTTTCTGAAATGAAAAACTACAGCGACCCTAACGATGTCAACTGAATACAATGAATTATTTGACAAAAATTTTGTAACGAAAAATAGCGTTTTTTATTTTTAGAAATATTAAATTTTATTTCCAACATTATCATTTATGTATTATATTAAAATATTTTAGAGTGTAAATTTAAAACACTCTGTATATGCTTTCATATCATTAAAACCATAACAGAATGTTATATCCCTTGATTAGTTATTTTACTGTGTATATGTAAATATCAATAAGTGAGACAGATTGCTTATGCATATAGAAGCTAATAAAAAGATTCGAAGTAATATCTTTGAAATTCATAGATTTGAAGTGGCAGCCGATCTTCTTCTACATGTTGAATTTCAGTAACACTACTAGGCGTGTGTGATCAAGAAATTGCGTATATTGTGAAGTGCAGTAATATTAATAACTAGAGCCGACGTTGTCAGTAGCAGAGGCAGAATGCGCGTCATGCATCATGACGGCAGTGTGATCAGGGTTACACACTTGGTGGCTGCATAACTGCAGGCCTCAGTCTTAGACAATAATGTAGGTCAAACGAGAAATAGACAATATGTGTACTAAGTGTTTTGGTGACGAGTTTTCATTTATTTGTGTTTTCTTGGAACAACTCCGTATCTTTTTATTTCCTTGTTGTTTGCTTCTTATAGATCCCTTTTAATTTTGTATTCTACGTGATCTGATGCTAAAAACATAAGAAAAAGATGTTTAAATTTAAAGAGCGTATTATATAAGTTGAGTTTATTGGTTTCAATACATGCATTTGTATTGGGAAGATGTACATTCTTTAGTGTCATTTTTATTTATAAGCTGAACTAGTATTTAGGAATCGAAGATTCATCTACAGTTATTCAATGCAAAAATTCTGCTTTAATTAAATCGCTCCAATAGACCTTTGCAAAATCCATTCAAAAGCGATTTTGATCTAAGGTGAGCATTTGCAGCACTCAACCCACAGTCAGCCTTCACGTCGAAATTTTCAAGCTAAACGTGATAAACACATTGCTTAGATAAGGCTACATCTGTTGCTATTTCTGTTTATTTGATTCGTCAGCTATTAAGTACAATTTGATGGATTTCTCAGTGTTATGGGTGGTCATCGCGGTGCCTGGTTGTCCAGAATGCTAATCGTCTGCTACGATGGTACGACACTGGATCGACCATGTTTAATTCAGCCAATCTTCTTTATTTAATACACATTGTATACATAAGGTACGTAAATGAATCTCTAAGTTATATTATTTGATATTCATTAAATAGCTAGTGTTTTGAGCCGTTTTCTATTTTTTATTGTGTTTGATGAAATATCAAACGTATGTCACAATAATACTGAAATATATGGTATTATAATATCAGTGTCGTAAGAGCACCATCAGAAGTATCATCAGGATTTGACATACAGGATATAGTAAGTATCAACAGAATATAATGAAGTACATGCTACAGTTAGTCTAAATAATTCATCTAAATAATATTCAATTACTGAAATCGGTTTAGAATATACGACATGAAACGAGTAATAGATAGAAAAATAAGTCGTACACCAAAGGTAAAATTTGCTCTGAATAAATTGTTTACGGAGCAATAATAGGTTAGTAGGAACACCAAAATAAAAGTAAGTAATAGTGCGTATGTATAATTCCTATACAGCATGTGTCAAATACCATTAGGCATATTGATCCAATGTTTACGTGCGATGTATACGTATGAATGTAATACGTGGCAACGTGGTACTCCTACTGTCCGTCACCAATGCCGGCAACAACCGACACCACAACAATTTTCTTCGATCCCCATTCTTCCCACTACTCCCCACCCAGATTTTACATTCAATATTTTACTACGAACACGTTGCGGTATGTAATAAAAGCATTCAGTAAAATTAATTTATAATGAGTCTCTATACACCCGCGGAAAAGCTTCTGTTAGTAAATTGGTTCTATGGTAATAACTCTGCAACAACGTGCATAAATATGTTTGCGCTGACTTTTGGAGACAGGCCTGTACCTTGCAAACAATTTATAATATTATTAATACATTGGAAAAATGTTTCACTCTGATTAACTGCACGAAATGCAAATCAAGAGAGATATCCCCACAAAAAATTGGGGAAAGTGAACGGTTGGATGTATTATTTTGTAGTATTGTGGAAATAGACAACACGATATCAACTAAATATGCTGCCGAGAATTTGGGTATAAGTAACAAAAATGTTTGACGTATTTGGAAACGTAATGGTTTGAAATGTTTTAAGTATTCGAAAACCCAAAAAATATTTCCGGAGGACCATTTTCGAATAATGGAGTTTCATCAATCCGTTTTGGATAAGATACATCGAGACGATAATTTCGTTAGAAGTATTTGCTTCACCGATGAGTCAACTTTTCCATTGCATGGAAAGTACAATTCCTCTGTTCTTCGATATTGGGCTACGGAAAATGAACACCTGCATATAGAAACCCCACCCAATATCAATTTCTAGGAATAAATAAAAGAATTTCTAGGGAATACTTTTCCTCGCCGTCTTATTACTAGAACGGTAAACATCAAATGGCCTCCACGATCTTCTAATCTATCTCCAAATGATTTTTTTTTGTGGGGATATCTAAAAAATATTGTTTCTACCCACGAAGCTGGTAGAGCAGAAAATAGTTGCCTTGAGAGAAAAAAATAATTGAGGCTGCTAATTCAGTAACTTCTCACATGTTAAAAAACGTAAGAGTAAATTTCTACGACCGCCTAGGACAATGTCTTGCTGTGCAGGGAGGAATTGTTGAGTCCCTTGTATAGTTTATTATTAAAGGGCGGAATATATGCACGTCAATTCAGTTAAAATATGCGCATATATATGCATCGTTTTTCTCTGAAATATGCAACAATATGCATTTATTTGTCAAAATATGCAATTATATGCCTTGAATATAACATGGAAAAATGGAAATAAAGAAACGCCGACTCTTACAAAAATTATTTATTTTAAGTAAAATTAAAAGAAAAACATAATAGGTGCAATTTTCAACCTGAAATAGTATAAAATGCATTTATAACGATATATTTTTCAAAATTTTCCAATAAAAATGTTTGCCTTCTGTCTGTAAAAATTTGTTTGTACAAAGAAAAAGTTCTTTCAACATCTACCGATGTGATCTGGCAATATTTTAATTTGGGTAGTAAGTTATAAGGCCAAGGTATTACTTCGTTGGATGGTTTACCATCCAAAATATTTTTGACTTCCATTAAATACTTAAAGCCTTCATTCTTTCCCACAATAACTTCGAGTTTCCTTCTTACTTGATTTCCTACATCACAGGAACTTTTTTGCATTTGTCGGAAAAAGTTTCAACAATATTAATTGATTCTCTTAAACTTATATTCCTACTTTCTAACGAAGTTATTATATCTGGTACAAAACTAAAATTAACCTTAATAAAAACAAGTTCCTTAGCTAAATTTACATTTTTGAATAATGCTTGACTTTGCACTACACACTGCGAATTGTCTGCTAAATCTAAAACTATGTCTTTAATGGCTTCAAAATGGTCTGCCTAGAATATCGCGGCCTTAATCCATGTTCCCCATCGAGTAATTACGGGCTCTGGAGGTAAACAAACTCCTGACAATTTCTCTCTATAGATCTGCACTCTTAGAGGTGCTTTCAAAAACACTTTCTTTACATTTGAAATTAATTTGTTCACCAAGGGATATGCTGTTCTAATAATTTCTGCAACTCTGTTTATCCCGTGTAAAAGACAAGTGACATGTACCATATTGGGATAAAATATTTTTAAGTTTTGGCCTACTTTAACCATATACGGCGCTGCGTCAGACAAAAACACTAAAAACTTCTCTACTGGAACTGGATTTGGTAAAAAAAAATTTGATAGAGACTGCTGAATAAATCGAGTTACGGTCTCATTATTTGTTTTGTCTAACTGTTTAGAAGATATTAAATATGGTTTCCCTGGCTCATTTTCTTGAAGCCCTCCAATCATAAGATGTGCGATATATCGACCACATGAGTCTGTGCTTTCATCAACAATAATATAAAAATGTTCATCGCCCAGTGTAACTTTAATTTCTCCCATTACGGTTTCGTATACTGTTTGCACATTCTTCTTTCTAAGTGTGGATTCGTCAGGGATGTTTTGATTACAATATTTTTGCAAAAAATCACTGAATTGTGTATTTTGCAGTTTCTTCAAAGGTATATTTGCTGCGACTAAAGCTTTGCATAAGTCTTGATGAAACACCTCCTTTTCACTCTTTGGTTTGACATTTTGAAATGCGGTTTGCACACTGCTGAACAGGCACTGATTTATTTTTCTGCAACTTAGCTTTATGCATAGCTGTTTTCAAGTGTTGATTAATTTGGAACTTCTTTTCACAAACAATGATTTTGGCACAAACTTTGCAAAACACTTTATGCCCACTAAACTCCAACTCAGGAAAATTTTTAATCCACGAAGCGGCTTTCGGCATTTTAGGCGTTTGAAATAAAATATTTTCGAAATCACTCTTTTCACACTGGAATCTATCGACAAACTAAACTATACAATATAAATATAAAAGAATAGACCACATCTGCTCTCCATTAGGCAAGCTGATTACTTGGAAATTCCTAAACACCCAATAAATGCCGGCAATAAACCATATAATAATAAAAACTATACAATATAAATATAAAAGAATAGACCGCATCTGCTCTCCATTAGGCAAGCTGATTACTTGGAAATTCCTAAACAGGGTCGCACTTAATCTTTTCATAAAACGAAAAACATAAAAATATGCACACAAATTTTATTTTTGCCGAAATATGCAATTTTTTGTGAAATTTGTTAAAATATGCAAAATATGCAAATATATGCACTTTGCATATATTCCGCCCTTTATTTATTATTATCTTCAGAATCCTTTTTTATTTATTTTATTTGGGTTAAATTTTTACTCTATTCTCGTTGTTTTTTAATTTTATTAGAATTACGCTTTTGTTTGTGTCATGCAGCGTGAACGCAGCTTAAGAATTCTTTGCATTTACTTACTAATTTTTGGAGCTCATATTTCATTATTATTTCTGAACGCATTCTAAACACCCAAGTCGGTGGTCCAATAGTTACTGCTAACTTGTAGTTGCGAGATAATCGTTGTGACATCGGTCATCGAGGGTATTGGAAACGAAAGTAGGGGTACCACGTTGCCAGGTATTGCATGCATTGATCTCCTATGGCTAATGAAAATTGACACATGCGGTATATCAAATGCGTTTTCTTAGGGTGGCAGATGCAGTGAGTAACTGGAAATTATGTGGCCTTTGCACTATATTGTTTTTGGTCCGTTCTCGACCAAAAACAATATAGGGCGAAGGCCACATAATTTCCAGTATATGTGTGAAATGGAAAGACGGTCATTTCATTCGACAAGATTATATCAACACCAAAAATATAACACTAATAGTCGAAATAATTTTATCATTCTTGTCAATTTCAATTTACAATTATACAGTCAATGTATTCAGTAATTCCCAGAAGTTTAACCAGCTTAAGAACGTCTTCTTATACCTTTTGAAAAGCCAATAAAAATTAACAGTAATATAATGTCTTCATTTGTATAAAAAATAATAACTCGCTTATTCATATTTCAATGTAAACTTTGTTGGAACTGCAAAATTAATTAACTTACGTAAGTACATTTTTCCAAAGATATTAAAAAATAAGAGGTACAAGAGTGATCAGTCTATAAACTATCAATTATTGCGCACCTGGATATCTAAATGTTATTAGTAGAAAATAAGTTCTACAAATATTTTCGATAATGGGAAGTACTCATATTAGAAGTTAGCAACTGTACAGGGTGTTTCATCGGTTGGGGTATCGCGAATTAAAGTGCCTAAATATAAAAATATCGACTTCAAATTTTAACCACTTGTAGAGCTTTTAAACCGCTACCAGCAGGTTAGGTTGTTTTTGATAATATTATTTTAATTAATGCGTAAATTAAAAAAAAACGTATTATCAAAAACTAAAAGTGCTCAAAAAATGTTCAAATTTGAATGGTGATACGTGGAAATATCACCCATATTAACTTCACAATCAGAATTTTTATAAACGAAACCGTTTGTCAAATAAAGTCAATATTAAATAATGTCGTTTTTCTTACGACAGATTTATGGTACTTAACTTTCTAATTGTGCTGTCCGCAAACAGGTAGTCCTTTTAAATTTATGACGGATAATAAATAAAAATTTATTATAAACTCAACACACAACACTGTAATAAAAAACCCATAAATTCTTCAACGTCCGCAAACAGGTAGTCCTTTTAAATTTATGACGGATAATAAATAAAAATTTATTATAAACTCAACACACAACACTGTAATAAAAAACCCATAAATTCTTCAACGTCTTGCCTTTAATTTTGAAATTATTGTAAAATATTCAATAATTGATTAAGTTTTAATTTTTTTTTCAATTGCATAGTTGATTTTATAGACATATCTTTTTAACACCTGAATTTCAATAAAATCTGAGTACTTTTGATTTTTTGAACGAAGGTTTTTTTTTATTTACGCATTAAATAAAATAATATTATCAAAAACAACCTAACCTACTGGTAGCGGTTTAAAAGTTCTATAAGTGGTTAAAATTTGAAGTCGACATTTTTATATTTAGGCACTTTAATTCGCGATACCCCAACCGATGAAACACCCTGTATAAAAGAAATATGAAATGACAAACATATTATAAATTTAAACGTAATTACGGAGAACTCTTAGTATGATGAATATATTCTAGGTCAGTCTGGTTATGTAAATTCCTACACTAATAAAGTTAGAAGAACTGTAGTTACATTTAGATTTGTTACCAGGATGGATAGAATTCATCATTCATTTGAATACGTAGGTGCATACATTTAGAGGAAATGTGTAATAATTCTCCTGGAATATTGAAACGCTGTCACAGCACGTACAGAATTGTACAGTAAAGCTGAAAATTAATGATTGCTTCATGTTGTAGTTTCATGTATTTGATATTGCGTGTTTTTTTCCGAAAAAAGTACTCTTATGTGGCAAAAATTTACGACAGAAATCCATAAGGACTAGAAATAAATGGCAAAAAATTTAAAACACCATTCGACTTTGTTTTATGTTTAAGTTCATTTACATTTTATGAATATATAGTTTGCATTTATGTGGACAGGCGAAATACTTTTAACAAGGTACAGTACAGAATACTTCATAAATTTTATAATAAGTAGATAAATCATCAGAGAAGACCAAAAATTCTAGTATATACAAAATAGATATAAATATTGTATTTTATACTATAAAAGACTATCATAGTAATTGGAAAATTCATCTTCCTATTTTAATATAAATATCATATTGAAAAATAGTAAAATAAATTTTAAATTAATTTTGATATATAATTTATCAAACTAGCATCTACTTTAACAGGTATCTTATCAAAAAGAAATGGTTCGTTCTGATTATTATAAACAAGAAGCATATTTATTAAATTCAAACATAAACCTAATCATTTTCAAACCAAAAATGTTAGTAAGAAATGTAAAGTTACCCTTGTCAAATAAAATCCATACTGTTTGCGATAAAAATACTGTACGCATATCATCGGTTGTAATAGAAATCACGGACAAAATCTCTAAGAAAAATTATGTACATCACTAAATACTTTCATACATTTATATACTATATCCGTCGGATATTTTGGCTTACGCCATTGATTTTCATCCATATGAATTAAGTCAACACTTCTGGCTCAAATTCATTACTTACAAAATAGAATTAAATATTTCAAACTAAAATGCTTATGATGCTTATATCTAATATTTTATATATTTTATAACATGTTTTTTCTACTCCCATACTTTAATTGTATTATTAGATATGCCAACCTGTATTTTAATGATGTCCATTAAGATACAGATTTTCGTTAAGATACAAGTTTATATCCAATAGGAATGCGACATTCCAATATTCAATCAATATTCAATATGGCGACTGCGTATCTGACAGATATAAAAATTAATTACACATGACAGTTCTCTGCAATTTACTAGTAAGTAGTTAAAATTTGTGCTTTTTTGAAAATATAAAAGGTACAAAATGAGGGATAATGACAGTGAAATGTAAAATTTGACTACACCAGAAATTATGGAACAAACCTTAGTAGCCACGAACAATTTATTATCAGCTAAATTCGCAAAAATGTACGGCAAATTTTACTCTAAATTTATGAAATGGAATGTTCAAAAAATAATGGTTTATTATGGAGTCGTAGAAAAAATAGTGTATGCAACTCGCATTTAATGGCTATTAAGACACTCGTATTCATTACAATACTCGCCTTCGGCTCGTATTGTAATTTTCTTACTCGTATCTTAATAGCTATCATTAAATGCTCATTGCATAATATACTATTATTCATTGCTTAAAATTAGCTATATGTATTATAATGAAATTTAATAAAACAGTTAAAACCGCTGGTTATGAACAAAATTTACGGGTCTGTCATTCATTCATATTAGAACATATAGGTTGACTAACGCAGTAACAGAGTGTCATGGCGGTATATTTTCTCTGTCTGTCGTATTACTCTCACGGGGAAGACAACCCCACTTTAAAGTTTAAAATTTCTATCCTTATTTAGTCATTGAGATTGGAAAGAAATGAGTATACATATATACATCTGCAGATGTCCTTGATAACGCCATGCAATTTATGACGTGACCCAAAAGATCCGATGGACAAATAGTAAATAGATATACGATTAATAATATTCCGAGATAACCACACCATCGCACGAATATATCCAAGTCCTTCCTATTATCAACCTTGGAAAGAATATATGTTGGGATTAGCTTATAGCGTTAGTTCCAGCAAATGGAACCATAAAAGTTGAATCATATCCCGACGGAACTCGTAGGACAACAAAGAATATTTTTTTCCAGTGTGAAGGGACAGTCAATATTGCTTCTGATAAGTGTATGCTAGAATTTCTCGCATCTCTTCTTGTTTGTAAAGATGATAAGTTGTTACGTAATAGTAGATCTGCTTGTACTACGCCCCTCTCCAGTTAAACACCATCGATTTTGAATGATAGAAACGTCAAATACGTTCCAGTGCCAGCGAGTTGTAAGTATAAATGGGATGCCAGATAAGTGCTGCTTATTCAATTTTATCTTCTAACACGTAGACCGAGTACAAAGACACCAGCAAGGCAATATTCGTAAGATATTTGGAGACACATATAAAATGAAGCAATCTAAAAGCTTCAGACAAATTGTCCCAATATGTGATACAAAGTAAGAGTCAAAAAGGACACCAAAGTCCATGACTTCGAATTTTCTTAAAAGGACAGTATCTTTTACACGGTAACAGAAGAAGAAAGGTGTAGAGGATCGTGTATAAGTAACCACGCAGCATTTGTTAATGTTTAATTTAAGCCTAAATCTTTCTCACCATATGGCCATGTCCAAATCTCTCTCAAGAGTCTGCATGTCGCTGGCTGATGTAATCTGGGAATATATTTTAATGTCATGCGCTTACCCCAAAAACAGGACAGTTAATTTGAAGGTTTAAATCATTAATAAATAGTACGAATAACAAGGAACCCAAGTTGGTTCCCTGAGGGATGCCATACGTAAGAATAAAGTTGGTAGAACAGTATCCGTTATAGATAACATAGCACTTCGTTTCGAAGAGATAGTATCTGAGTAGACTAATCGAAGTAGGTACGATACCAAATGAACCAAGCTTATGTAATAGCATTTCATGCTCAATAAAGTCGAATGCCTTTGACAAGTCGGTGTAAATTACATCAATCTGCCCACGCTTATCCAAAGATTTTCCAACGTATTGAGACTTCGTAGCCAAATTGGTGAGAGTAGCTCGGCCAGCGATAAATCCATGTTGGTTTGGCGAAATAAAGGAACAAGTACTGTGAGAAAGACTGCATACGGTATGATACCTTCTCATACAATTTCGGAAAGTTGGAAATAATAGAAATAGGCCTATAATTACTTAATAATGTACTATCTCCCTTTTTATGAACTGGGGTAATTCTTGTGAATTTCCATTGTTTAGGAAATATGTTCGAAGATCTAGATAAATTCTAAATTGTATTGTATATACGTTATACAACTGTTAACTACTACTCCTTCTAATAAAATGGTTTCTTCGAAGAGAATTTCAAAAGTTAATTTAGATTCTGTAATAACAACAAAATTGAGGAACAATTACATAAATATCAAAGTTGAAGTGGCCAATATTGCTTCGTACAACTATAATTTGAAGGAGTTTAACTTGCAATTCTAGTAAATATCGAAGCATCACATATAGCATAATTGTCAAGATATTATAAAATTAGTAGAGCTTCCACAATCAAGTAACGAAAATTATAACTTTTTAAATTTTTTATAATCTAAATACACCTGATGAAGCACTTACAGAACAAAACAATTGTCGTGAGAAATATATCTATTAAAATCACTAAGCTATTGTATTTTATTTTCTAATGTGCTTATCTACTAAAAAACCGATATTGAGTACAACCTAGTCGAACTGGGCAATTCTGTAACTATTTTTGAACAATATCTTGATAATTTTTATAATAATTTAGCTAAGGTATGAGATGAAACCTTGTATATAAAATAGCGTATCTTTAGTATTCACTCATTGATATTATTTATAAATTATACAATAATGTATTATACTATAATCAATTGAAATTGAATTTTTAATGCGGCAGAAGTTCTATCTTTTGTGCTTTCAGAAACCTTTAGTGGATTTTACATTTAATTTTACAGTTAGTTAATGATTAATCTGTTGTTTGCGGTAGAACTAAACGTCAGCTGAACAAAGAAAGCGTTTGTTGCTTTAGGACTACTAATTAAGGTACTAAAATAATAGTATATCAAGTACGGTCACTAGTTGGAAATAATAATATAAAATTAAATTTCGTAGAAAGACAATACGACTCATACCCTTACATTGTGCTTCGGCAAATGATGGATACGGTTAAGTAATTTTCAAATATAAGAGAAATAAGGTATTATTAAAGTCTTCTATTTCTACAAAGTGAAAAAGAATCAATATATGTAAGTGTATTTACACAGTAGTTACGATAAACAAAGAGAAAAACAAAAAAGTAATTCAATTAAATTGAAAATGGAGATAAATATAAATAAACAAATCATGTGCATTATAACGTATTGCCGTGATCTTTAATAATTTAAGAATTAGAAAAATTGTTAAATAGTTAAGCTTTAGAATAAGAACATAAATTTTTAATTTTAAATATATAGTTTAAGGTATGCCAAGTACAAAGTTAAAGATTGAAAAGGTGTATAATGAGTTGCATAGCCTTTAAGGGGCAATGTCATTATGAAAAAAATATATTGTAAAATTTAAGTTTAAAAAAATATTAAGAAGGAATAAAAAAATAAACACAAAATAAATCTATGAATTCAATATTTTATAGAAAAGACGAGCACAAGGTATGGTTTGCATATACAAAAACAACCAAACTTCTCGCAATGTGTAAGAATATCACTAAATATTCTAAGAAATGGACCACTGTTCAAAAATAAAAATGTACTAAAAAGAAATAACAGAGAGAGAGAGTGATGTTGCAAGACGGAACAGTGAAGAGGGTGAATCATTTAAATGCCGTAAAATTGTACGACCAAGGTTATATTCGGCATGTTTGTTATGAAAACGTCTATTCAAATGAATAGAAATAGTTTGTAAATTTGCACAATGATTTTAATCTATAAGAGAATTTTATGATCACATTTAAAAATATAATAAATAGCTGATACTTGTATCTAAAAACATTTTAAAGGATATATACAAAATAGTGTTATTTATCCGAGACAATACATTACTAAGTGTATGTATATACCGGGTGGTGCAATAGTGTGTCGGTGGAGCTTAGTGTGAAAACTAATAACGCTGCAGCAATGAGACTTTACGTACGTATGTAGTATGCGACTGTGCATTTTCTAATTTTATTTACAAATATACAGGGTGTTCCAGATTTTCGCAACCACATTCAACTTTTTTATTTTAAATACATTGCTATACTTTCTAGATATTATAATAATAGCCATTCAAATTATCTTTGCAATGATATATGGATGTGTGCACTTCAGACTGTTGGTTTTGATTTTATTGATAATATTGTTAAAATCTTGACAGTTGCAGCATCTAACATTTTAAGCTGTAGTCTGTAAATGGGTAGAATGTCTCACGTAACTCTTGTGCCTCTAATTTATGGACTAACACGTTATTTGTTTTGAGGTTGAACAAAGTGAATAAATATACAGGGTGTTAAATATGTCGTGTCTAAGTTATCGATCTTTATTGGTTATTTTCTCGTTTTTTTTTAAATCTAACCTATAATATTTTTATAAGTCAGCATATATTCCTTGTAAAATCGCCTTTAAAATGGTACCAATAACATAGTACTTATTTCTAGTATTTTCAAAGTTATAACCCTTTAATGGGATATACTCATGTTTATAACATGCAAAATGCGGGGCATCTAATAGTTGGTTGGCCATGAAAATAAAACAAAGTAATTTTAACAAACACCTGTTTTTTAAATGCTTTATCATTAGTTTTAGAAATACATTTTGAAAATTTTCGATAATAAAACAATCTTAATTTAAAATGTGTTCAAATATATTTCCATTCTGCTCTACACATGCTCTCAGCCTTCTCTGTATCGACAGACTTACATTCTCAGCTAAGTTATTCTCACTTAATTGAAGAAAAGCGTTTCTTATTCGTTGCTGCATGTTCTCTGCCTTTGTAGGAGGTGTTGCGTAAACAATGTTTTTTACAGTTGGCCACAGAAAGAAATCACAAGGTGTGAGATCTGGTGATCGTGGTGGCCAGCTTATCAAACTTCCTCTCCCAATCCACTTATTGGTGAATACCCTATCTAAATGTGCTCTTGCAGCAGCACCATAATGTGCTGGTGCACCATCATGTTGGTACCACGATCTCCTGATGACGTTATCTGGGAGGCCTTCTAATAGCAATGGTAAATTATTTTGTAGGAAATTTGTGTAGATTGCACAATTTAAAGTATTATCAAAAAAGAATGGAACAATAATAGTGTTTCCTATGATGCCTCCCCATGTGTTAACACTCCATTTTTGTTGATATAAAATGGGCTGAACAAAATGTGGGTTTGTAGTGTCATAATAATGGGTATTTTTTCTGTTTGTGGTTCCACAATTAGCAAATGTTGCTTCATCTGTGAAAAGCACATGATCTAGAAAAGTTATATCGTGTCGTAATTGTAAAAGTAGCCATTCACAGTACACTAGTCTCCTTTCAAAGTCCGTTTGTAATAAGCATTGATGATTTTGAATTTTGCAAGGGTGAAACTTATGTTTTTTTAAAATCCTTTTTACAGCAGTGACTTCTATCCCGTGTTGTTTCGAAATTATCCTTGTAGATACGTGCGGATTATCCACAATGGACTGGACGACTATCACTTTATTATCTTCTGTAATCATAGTCTTACTTCTTTCATGTTCGACGTAATTCACTGAACCCGTTCGAAGAAACCTTATTAACAAATTTTCAAACGTTTTACTATCCGGTGCTCTTCAGTCGGGATATTCCATCGCATATGTTCTTGATGCTAAAAATGGATTTCTGTTGCTAGCGCCAAGAGCAAATACCATGTCTATGAGCTCCTCTTTCGAAAAATTCATTTTAAAGCAAAAACAACAATAAACTATTATGGTATCTAAATGAGAAATAATGTCAATAAAGCGATATAACTGATAACAAGGTAAATACAACACGTAACAACTACTAACAAACAAACGGAAATTAATAATTCACTAGCCGAACTGAATTTATAACAACAAAACGCAATTACAGCAAAGAGAAAATACAGAAAACGACTTTTTATGGACTTTTGAAGTAGAGATTTGACGTTTGGTTGTACAGCCATTTTTTTTTAAACCAAGGCCAACCAACTATTAGATGCCCCACATATTGCATATTATAAACATGAGTATATCCCATTAAAGGGTTATAACTTTGAAAATACTAGAAATAAGTACTATGTTATTGGTACCATTTTAAAGGCGATTTTACAAGGAATATGCTGACTTATAAAAATATTATAGGCTAGATTTAAAAAAAACGAAAAAATAACCAATAAAGATCGATAACTTAGACACGACATATTTAACACCCTGTATATTTATTCACTTTGTTCAACCTCAAAACAAAAAACGTGTTAGTCCATAAATTAGTAACACAAGAGTTACGTGAGGCATTCTACCCATTTACAGACTACAGGTTATAACTTTGAAATTACTAGAAATAAGTACTATGTTATTGGTACCATTTTAAAGGCGATTTTACAAGGAATATGCTGACTTATAAAAATATTATAGCCTAGATTTAAAAAAAAACGAGAAAATAACCAATAAAGATCGATAACTTAGACACGACATATTTAACACCCTGTATAATTATTCACTTTGTTCAACCTCAAAACAAAAAACGTGTTAGTCCATAAATTAGTAACACAAGAGTTACGTGAGGCATTCTACCCATTTACAGACTACAGCTTAAAATGTTAGATGCTGCAACTGTCAAGATTTTAACAATATTATCAATAAAATCAAAACGAACAGTCTGAAGTGCACATATCCATATATCATTGCAAAGATAATTTGAATGGCTATCATTATAATATCTAGAAAGTATAGCAATGTATTTCAAATAAAAAAGTTGAATGTGGTTGCGAAAATTTGGAACACCCTGTATATTTGTAAATAAAATTAGAAAATGCACAGTCGCATACTACATACGTACGTAAAGTCTCATTACTGCAGCGTTATTAGTTTTCACACTAAGCTCCGCCGACACACTATTGCACCACCCGGTATATATCTAGTATATACATACACTTAGAAAAGCACATCTTTGAAATGTTATTTGCATAAATGTAAGGGCATCAAAGATAGCAGGATAAATCTTGTGTGGTTCTAATAATCTGCAAGAAGAAATAACACCAACATTGTTGACAGTTGTATGCAAATCAATTTACAAGAAGCCGAAAGGAACTGGGTAAAACGTAGAGGAGATGATGTAGAAGTCGATATTCCTTGTAATGCAATCCTAACGAAGAGGATTCCAGTGGTGTACCATGTATTTCCGATCATAACCAACAAAGATATCTCCAAGAAGAAAGTATGAATATCTTTAATTAACTGGAAAAGGAAGTATATAATTAATAATGAGAGAGGTAATAGGTTCATTTACAACATAATGAGGTATGGCATTAAGAAAGAAGAATATACCTACCGAAGATGAAGAATCTCAAGTGTGCATAAACTTTTAATAAACAATTTGTAAGTGCTGACATTTTGTGTATTCATTAACTGTCAAACATAGAATAGGTATATCTGACTGAGGAAAAACTTATAGAAAACAAATATGAACTGGACAATGCCAACATAAATGTTAGTATCGAAGTTGTGGCGCTGTGAGTGTCGTCTTTTGTTTCAAGGGAAAAAGTTATAAAAGAGCGCGAAGAACGAGATGAGAGGATATGAAGCCGAACTTTCGAATTTACTAGAAGTAAAAATTTTTGATATCGTTTGAAAATAATAGTAGGGGTTTTGATACACTACGTTATATTTTATTAGTTTGAATGTATTAAGTTTATTTCTGAATTCCAGTATAGTTTTAGTTTAGTTAATATTAATTATTTGCTGCATTTGATAATTTCATTTTCTAATATATATATCAAAATGGTAGACATCAATAAAAAAGAATTTGATGATTTGTATGAGGAATATAAATAAGTTTTTTTTAAAAATAAATACACAGTATTGATGGTGTAAGACGTACTCTAGGGGTATTATGTGGAAATGTTTACTTTTAGCAAGGCGTTAAACATTATCAATAATTAAATAAAGTATTATTTTGCTAAATTACATTGATTTTTTTATTGTAATTGAGGGAAGATCGTTAATGGTGTTGAGGGTAATTGAGGTACTATGTGCAAATATTTGCTTCCTGTGTATCACTGGGCATTATTAACGATAGTTGTGGTCAAGTTTAATTAAAATTTCAAGTAGAAAATGTCAATAGATAGAAATACTCTTGATGGACAAGTGCCAATCCGTTGGGTGTACTATGTGCGAATATTTACATTCAACGATTGGTATACGTCATTTTCAAGATATTTTGTTCTTTGCAATGTTTTAGATCATCAAAGGCACTATGTGCGAATGTATGTCTTTGTTGAAATAAAAATTAGCTTCGTATGGGAGAAAGTTATTTTTTTTGAATCTATAAATATTATATTAAAGGATAAAATAGCAAAATAATATTTTTCTTGAATCGCAATAGAAAATTAAAGAAAAAAAGGAATTATATTTTTCTATGTTTTATAATTGTGAAGAGACATTCTTAAAACAGCCACATGTCAATATATTTTTTTTGATATTGTATATTGAATTGAAAGATGGATATAAAAGTTTTATGAAATTTAAGAATTTATTTTATTATTAACCTTATCCAAATAAAAACTTAAATAAGAAACACACCAGATGAAAAGAGGAAAGATCACTGTTAGAAATCACAAAAATAAATTGAATGTTTATAGGGATTAGATTTATAAATTTATAGGTGAATATTTTAACAATATTAATGCAATCCCAGCATTCATTAAATAGATATGCAATTTTGTATCGTTAAGGCTACAACATTACAATTGTCATTATTGCAATGCTACAGCAGTATGTCTCAAAGGTTTTCGAAAAAAGTGAAATGCAAAATAAGGCATTTTAACAACAATATTATTCTTATATAGTCATAATTCAACTAAACATAACTTATACATGCTGGATAATGGCTCTTGCTTTTCAGTCTTTGGACGCTAGCAACGTCGACTTATCGAATTTTCTAAAAGATTCTGTGTCTTAACTGCTCCTCATTTTGGGTTTTCCAACTCCTCCTCATATACTCACCAAAATTCCCTAATGGGCCTCGCCTGAGGAACATTTGGAGGGTTATCTGTCTTCCGAACAAAATTGCTGTCGTTTGTGGATAACCAGCCTCTTGTTCTTCAGGCCAGAACATTATTTCGTCGTTGGGATGATTTTTGAGACTTTTCGTATGTAAATGTCACCTCGAATACGACCAACGTGCGGCCTTGAAACACCTGTATCTGATTTGGCACACCACACCACACCAATATTTTATCTTCAAACTTGCCTTTGCCTTTGAATTTAACATTACCAGGAGCATTTTGTACATTGTGTTTATAGAACCCATCATTACCTTTGATCTTCGAGTTGGATAATGTGAAATATTTTTCATCGTCTATATCAATAACTTTTTTACGTAAATGAATGCGTCTCAAAGCACGGCAACACCTGGGAATCCTTTCGAACTCTGCGGCGGTGTATCTTGGAGCCTTACTTCTTTTACGATAAATCAGATTATATCTGGTAAATGTTCGACTAGCATCGAACATGAAATATGGTATCTTGGAGATAACTTGCGCGCTGATATCCCATATGTGTTTCTTGCTCTTTCAATCAACATTCGCTCTTTCAGTTCGCTTAAAACTTTGGGTCGTCCACTTTTAGGTAAATTGATGCAAGTGATACCCCCTGGCAATCTTTTATTGTCTGATAGATTGTCGAAACAGAAGTATCTGTAGATCTTAATGATATCGTGTTTAGGTACTCCCTCAACCAAATGATAAATACTTCTACAAATATCAAGCTTGTACAGCATTGTTGTTGACTTTATTTACAAAAATTATATGTCATTAAGCATCAATCAACATACTAAATTTTCATTCCAACGGCAACTGGATCGAATCATATTTACTATAAATTAATTTTATTGGATTTTTTTCCGAACACTTTTGAGACTTTAGCATCAGGTAAATGTTTTTGTCCTATGTGACAATTCAGTATTTGATTTATTGTTTTTTCAAACACAAGAATATTGTTGTATAAAAGGCAAAATAACACAAAAATAAGGAAAACAGACTACCAATTTGCAACTTTTGTCAGAAAACATTCAATTTATTCGGGACAATAACTAATATGAAGCTACGAATGACAAAACATAAAGATGACAGGAAGGATACACATTTCCTCACTATCATCTCTCTATATTTTCTCAAAATAAATTTTTAGAGAGTTGTGGTGCTGTCCTATCATGGAAACGTAATACCTCATCACTACGGTAAGAAAAGTGTGTGTAATACGTTTAATGTTAAGTCTGAAGATACCAATTCTCTAAAAACACTATACGTATTTTGAATATTCATCGACAGTAGTTAGTACTAAGCACAATACATTACCCATAATTAATTTCATTATGTAAGATATTAAAAAGTACAATACAATCAAAAAGATATTCACAATCATAAATTTAAAGCAATTTAATTTAAATATGTAAATTCACACTCCACACTTTAAAAAGGTAATAACAATTTAACTTAATTCGCAACTGAAGCAAATTTCATTTCAATGCTTCCGCAAAATAACGAAAGACATAAGTAGGGTATTCTATGCGGATTGGTACAAAAGAAGTTCAACCCGCATATATGTACTTATTGTATATAAATATGTAGGAAATTCTATTATTTGTGATATAAAGGTCACACAACTTTAATGTCTGGCGAACAAATTGAAATTGTTTTTAAAATTCAAAATGGCAATGACATAAAAACCATACTCAATTTTACAGTGATTTATAAGCCTCCTAAGTCCAGAACGTATATCTGATTAGAATGAGTTTCTATACCTATGAAATTGTCAGTCCAGTCCCTGATCAAAAAACAGCCTTTCTACGAAATTTCCTGCACTCTAGAAATTAAAGCCTTTTTGTAGAATACTCGACTAGATTGTTTAAGATTGTTTACATTTGACTCGCATTAGGTTAATCAACAAATGCAAATGTTTCTCAAAGAAATACAATTGCATATTTAACATTATTTCAGTTACTTTGGATTGTGGAATTTGCTGAAATCCTTCCATTTCGTAATATGTAAACGTTTCTTATTTTAGTAGGTATAATAAATAAAAGGAGAAGTATGTTAGTCATTCACAGTTAAATCGACTTAAATTCAAGTTTTTATTGACACTTACATACCTAATTATCAAAATGCATCCGTACACATTTAAATACGAGCACAGAAATAATAATTATTATTATTTACTATCTACTATTTTTTGAAAGCCTTGGAAAGGTTTTACTAAAACATGATTTTTGTAGTAATGAAATCTATAACTGTGCTGAAAATGCAATGACAACAGTATACACACCGTCGAAGATCATACCTACTACTGGTCAAAAACCAGTAAGAAATCTCACTAGTGCTGAAAAATGTGTCTTAATGACTGTGTGTGTGGCAATTTCTGCTAATGGAATGTACGTACCACTATTTTTCATATTCCCAAGAAAGTACTTTAAACCTCACTTGCTGAACGAAGCACCGCCTGGCCAGAAAGTGCTGCACTATAATAATTTACTGTTACATCAATGAATCATGTAACAAATGTTAACCGAAAATAGTCAAATACCATATATCTACTACCAGCTTTACTAATTTTACATATTAAGGTATATGTGTACATTAAATTAATTAATTAAAATACCTATATTGTATCTCCAAATTTATTGAATAAATATTATAACATTTATTTTATTTTACTAAAAAAAGTATGATATCTGCACCAATTGAAATGTTATGATGCTTCACGTTAAATTTATTCTAGAATAGAGATGTACAAACCCGTTTAAGTATTGAAATGAAATATCCGCTGTAACGTCACTTTTTCCGATCTTTTTTTTTGCTCTCGTTCGGTGGGATATTGCGCTTACACGCCCATCAAACTTTATGCCCAGACGATTTTCTCTCGAGCGTTTAGTCTATTAATTCTACTCGGGCAAAATTTTATCATGTACAACGAGTAGCGTCTGTTTAACAATGGTCGCAATTACGATCTCTTTACATACTTGATATAATAAAACACTACTATTCTGTACCACTTATATGTGATTACAAAATAAAATTATAATTCTAAAAATTTTATATAGCATGCGTCGGGGTTTATTACAGTCTACGTTTTTCACAAAATTTAATTGTGTTCAATCAAACAATCTAACTAAATGAATAACTATATATTGAAAAGGTATTTAAACATTGAGAGAATGATGACAGTTAATAATGATAATATACTATAATTCCAATTAATAAATATGAACATAACAAGCTCTTCATAATTTATAAAGGTATTAAATCAATTTGATATTTATGTTTATAATTCAAATAATAATAGTGCTAATAGTAAAGCTAATAGTAGAGCGAATAAGCCAGAGATTATGCTAATGCTCAAGCAAAACGATGTGACTTGTCAGAGTTCATTCATTAAACACATTACATGCATAGAATACGCTTGTATTAGGTTGGTTTGACTAATCTGTGTCAGAATAAATTATACTTACTGTTTGGTATTAATACAACTTAAATTCTCATCTGTAGTGTGAGTTCATAAATGTAATGTGAGTTTTATTATCAGTTTAAGTATGTTCTTTGTTTTTAATCTAATATTCTTTTATCACAACTTCTGATATTACTTCTAATATACAACACACAAAAAAAGCAGAAACGAAAATTATATGGATTTTAATAATGTTTGAACTGTAAACATTTGATTAATTATATTATATTTTAAAAACGAAAATGATTTTTATAGATAGAAAATTCAGGAAACAACTTTTTACAAAAACAATGTTTTATTTGTTTGTTTTATTGATATTACAAAAACAATTATCGTAATCTAAAATAAAATCTAACAAAAAATTACATTCACTATTGTCATGATTATCTAAATATGTTTAATATGAGAATTATTTTGAATTTCGTGAAATTCAGTTACAGGATATACAGTATAAATATAATTTACAAGGCAAGAAATATTAATTTGATTGGAATTGTTTGAAACGTAAGAGACAATACTTATAATACAAGTTTCTTTACGATGCTTTCTTAGTTCTTCTGAAATAAATAATGAAACATGGTCTTGGAATCAATATGGTAAAAACGCATTTGCGATCCTTTACTCCTTCTCCTTATATTAAGGAAGGGATCTTGTAGGTCTGATGTAAGCTTTGTCTGGATTCTCCAAATAGTACACAAAAAAGGTCTTGAAGAAAATATATAATTGTTGGTTGATAAGTATACCAATACTTTATTCGTCCCTGGTTGGATAAATAGTAATATTAATAATAATAGTTTATTATGCAACAGTATTAGCTATTTATTACAGGATAATACAATGAAATATAAAACAATGCACAATAACAAAATTATTATACACAGTTATAGGGTAAACCACCCAGTGATTGGCCTTTTCCTATTTAGCGTCCAGTTATTGGCCGTTCCATTAAACATAAATTAAGTAGAAATTTGTCATATTAATCTTGTATCTGTAAAGATCCGCACAATCCGGCAACACTACTTACATCTGGTGCCAAACGGTTTAGGAATTCTTCCGCCATTTTCACAAATAATTAATGTTGTAGGAGGTAGTGGCCCGAACAAGCTGTGTTTACTGGAAACATAGTGTGTTCCGACAAGAGTGTGCTGCCACTTGTAAGTTATTTTTCTAATTATTTACAAGTTTATTATTAAGGAAATGAATTTGGTGACTTTCTAATAATATATTTGATGCAATTCTGATATGATGGTGCATTATAACCTAAAATCCTCTATAAAATCTGGAGGCCAACCACTGAACATTATGTAGCACGTTTTATTTAGTGATTGGAGGCATGGCCAATCTCTGAATTTGTTTACTGATCGCACTAAATTAATTTACGGTTTGCGTTCTATTGCCTAATGTAGGATAATGCCATTGTTAGAAAATCTAGTTAATAATTGCATCACATTTAGTTACTGACCGGGGCCAATAACTAAATTTCATTATAGGACAATCACTAAAACTTACGTATTTTTAGTTGAAGACAATGCCAAAAATTGTTCCGGGTGAAAAATATTATAAGAAATACAGAGAAAACGATGTACAAAAAGCTCTTGAAGAAATTCAAAATGGAAACCCTTAAGAGTGGTTTCAAGACAATACAAAATTCAGAGAGCTACTTTGCAGTTTAGAAAAAGTCATAATTATGTAAAACCAGCTTTTGGCCCTAACCCAATCCTCTCCAATGAAGAAGAGCAAATATTGGTCACCTGGATCTTTGAAAATCACACGTGGATTTCCCCGCCGTAAAGAAGATGTACTAGAATCGGTGAGAGAATTTCTGGCGCAAAGTCCAAGAAAAAACCCATTTGTTAAGAATCGCCCTGACGAGACATGGTATCGAGCTTTTTTTCGAAGGAATCCAGAAGTTTCGGAGCGTACATCAGAAGCTGTGACAGCAGCAAGTGCAATCGTATCAGAGTCAAATATTGAAAAATGGTTTGTGGAAATAGAAGATTACTTGATATCAAAAGGATTTAGAGAAATATTGGAAGATCCAAACAGAGTAATGAACGCCGATGAAACGTGCTTACAGCTATGCCCTAAGAATAATAAAGTACTCGCTCCAAAAGAAGCACGAAATGTTTATGAGGTGGAGCATGTTTCTTCTATGAGTGACTACATAGAAAACATTTTATATCCTTATTTAAAGAATATAGGCACGAGTTTCCCCGTAATTCTCTTCCTTGATGGTCACTGTACACATCGCTCATACAAACTTAGTGCTTTATGTGTAAAACTTCAAATAATTTTAGTGTGTCTGTACCCAAATGCTACACGAATTATGCAGCCCGCGGATGTTGCAGCATTCAAGCAGATAAAAAATGGGTGGAAAAAAGCGGTTGTTGAGTGGAGACGAACCCATCTGTTGGAAACTCTGACCCAGGAGCATTTCGCTCCTGTTTTCAAAGTCGTTCAGAAGTCAAATCTGCTTTTACTTTCACAAACCAGAAATTATTCAGCGGGTTGTGTTACTCTTGCACTAAAAATTTGGGATATCATAACCATGGAGTAAAGTGTAATTCATGCAGATGTGTTTACCATGACTTGTGCATTGAACGGTTAAACTTGCACAAATCGAACTCAAATATATTTGCATGTCAAACTTGTTTAACCAATCAAAAATACCTAGGTAGGTACCTATAAATATTATAAATGGAAAAAAAGGCGTTTAGTTTCGAAACTACTTTCGAAAATTTTATTGTTGCGTTTTATTTGGAAGTCCTAATATATTATATAGAAGATATCTATCTATATGTTATTTTTGTATTGTAGCAAAATAAAGATTATTCTAAACTGAAAAAGAGACCAATTTATTTTTTCTTACTTGCTTGCATTCAGTGGCCAATAATTGGACAATTGGCGGGCCAATCGTTGAGTAAGTGCGGCCAATGACTAGCATTTGGTTTCCACAGACCAGATTAATTAATTCTGCAAAATTTACTAACACATAAGTAAAAGTAACATGTTTTTGAAAAATGTGGATCTATTACCTATCAAAAACGTTAGGCGCAATTCTGATTATGTAGGTTGGTGAAATATAATAAGCCTTTAAATCTAATTATTAGAATGGGGGTCCAATCACTGGGTGGTTTACCCTACATAAATCTATGTAAATACATATATGATAAGAACATAAATAAACAATGGTAATAAATGCAGAATGAAATTGTTCTCTCCAATTTATGCCTAAAAAACGTACTCAGTCCTACACGCGATATATTAAACAAGGTAATATTTGAACATAAACCGTTGCGTTTCTACACATTGATAGGACCGGCGAAGAAATATAATAAGTGGTGTTGGCTGTGGGTATATAAAATGTTGGCTGGCTCCTAGTACCCGCTCGCGGTACACAGAAACACAATAATTCTAATAAGGCAGAATCCATTACGTCTCCAATTTTGAAACTTAATTAGTAATTGTGAACTAGTGTAGGAAATTAATTCCAGAAATAGTCCTTTTCGATTGCAAAAACGTGAAGCCAAATTTTGTACACAATTCAACGTAATACGAGGGCGTATTTTTATGTTATCTACCTAGCCATGAAACAAAAGAGTGACGATGTCAAACAAATTATTGAAAAATTGCTGTCCTGTTAGAAGTGCATGTGCTAAGTTGTGTTTAGTTTATGCTGTGTATAGAGATTTAAGACGGTCCATTTCTCGATAAAATGAGTGAAACTAAAGTTGAACATCGCAGCGTAATAAAGTTCCTGACAAAGGAAGGCAATGGTTCAAAAGCAATTCATGAAAGAATGGTTGCTGTATATGGGGAAGATACACCATCTTATTTCCAAGTAAAATATTGGTCTAAACTCTTTCGATGGAGCCGAGAGTCAATCAATGATGACCCAAAGTCCGGACTGAAGCTCGAACTGAAAACATTGTGTGAAAAGTCGAAAATTTGGTACTGAAAGATCGGCGTGTAAAGATCTCTGTCATTGCCAATGAAGTCTGTATATCCGAAACAAGTGTTCTCAGAATTTTGCATGACGATTTGGGTATGAAGAAGGTGTCTGCACGGTGGATACCCAGATTGCTTACACGTGAACAAAAACTGTGCAGAAAAGAAGTTTCTCAAGAAAATTTGGTCAAGTTGGAGTGGACAAAACATTTTTATCTCGAATTATTACCGGGGATGAGATTTGGGTATATTACTATGACCCTCCTACTAAACAAGAATCCATGCAGTGGATTTATAAGGGCTCTCCACCACCAAAAAAGGCCAAGACACAAATTTCTGAAAAAAAGCTGATGGCAAGTGTTTTCTGGGGTGCTGAAAGAGTTTTGCTTATTGAATATATGCCGAAAGGGTCTACCATAAATGGAGAGGCATACAAAAACACAATTAAAAATTTAAAAACTGCTCTGGAGGAAAAAACGTCCGCATTCTTATCCACAAAAAAAAGCTTGTTGCTGCACGACAATTGTCGGGTTCGTAAGGCAAACCAAGTTCAGCAAATAATGAATGACTGTGAGTTTATAGAGTTTAGGCATCCAACTTATAGCCCCGACCTAGATCCGTCAGATTTCTTCTTATTCAAAAATTTAAAAAAGCATCTGATGAAGAACTCAAAGAAGCTGTTGAAGAATATTTTGCGGGGTTACCGAAGCAATTTTTTTCTGATGGTATGGGGCAACTGGAAAAAATATGATATAAGTGTATTAGTGTTGAAGGGAGTTATGTAGAAAACTAATTTTTTTTTGTTCTCTTAAGTGTTTTTTTTTCATGGCTGGATAGATAACATAAAAATACGCCCTCGTAGTAAAACTAAGACAATATTCAGATCGGCCTCGTTGAGGTTTTTGTTTTTATGCAATGTAAGCATCTAAAAAAATTAAAAATGTAGGTATATGAATGTCGAAACAGTTTCCTCAATTAATTGTATAATTACAATAGTCAATATAGAATATACATGTATATATTGTTAAAGCGTCATATTTATCTCTGACAATATATAAACAAAGTAATATAAAAAAGAAGAGTTTACGTAATATATTAGTAACTAAAAAATAAGGTTTCAATAACAATATTATTTTTAGTAGTTTATAAGAGAACACATTCAAATCAGTTAATAATGATTATTATTAGTATTAAGTATGAAATGCTAAAAGTATATTAAAAGCATTTGTAAAAGAATACAAGAAGTTCGCACAAATCACTTATGAAATATATTTTTGCCGAAGTTTCAGATATCATATATTTCTTCAGACGCCTAGTGAAAAGTAGTACGTTCATTTAAAGGTCTACGTCACAAAATAAATTTATAAGTTTAAATTTGAGTAACGCTCCCAGTGTAAGAAAAACCAGAACCCTGATTATTTCCAGCCCTATTTTCGAAACACATTGCAAGAGTTCGGGGCCACCGAATTATGATCAATTGAAAATTGGATATATCTAGTCAGGAAAGCTGAAGCTACATCTGAAAAGGTCGGAAATCAGCCCAAAGCAGAATATCTGTATACTTCAGGAGAGCCGAGTCACAAAGAAATCTGACAGCTAACAGTTGTTGAACTTCATCAATGTATTTAAAACAGGTTCCTAGATAGAATTCCCGCAGTAATAAATAAGATTTTCCAGTTATCCTGAAATTTCGAAAGACTTTATTATATACATACTATTACGTGCTTCTCAAACTTATAATTTATATAATTTTTTCTGCAAGCGCAGTAGTAAAAATTTTAAACTATCGCATTCTGTAATACTGAATATAGTATGAAATGAAAGAAATAAAATATATCCTTCAACATTAATAAGTCTAGAACTTACTTAATACCAAGACTTTCACCAACATTTTCTAAAATCTATCAAAATTAGTATCAAAGTATATAGCCAATATAAGGATGCTAGCATATGTTGAAGCCGGCACCTCCACCAATTATAACCTTTAATTTTAGTCTCAAATTTTTACCAGTCTTACACGTGTGAGTACAATCACTTAACTTGGTGCTACATTATTTGATATACCATACAACTTCTTGAAATATTAATATTATCTTTGAACATCATTAAATGTATGCGAGTATCCTATATTTCATAAGCATCAGCGTCGTTTCATTGCATATAACATTTCATGACAAAAAGGTTTCAATGTAAGAATTCTCAAGAGCATAGTAATTGATTTCATTGATAAATGTGTCTATAACATTATAAATTTTCTATATGGTTCTCTTCTTTACAAGGTCCTCAGTCAGTTGTAAATTATAATCGCTATTATTTTTTTTTCAGTCGAAAACATCATTTTAGAAATAAAATTTGTTATAAAAATATGGAATAAGTTATGATTAATTCTATGCATTAATTTAATTTTACACTTTAATAAAAATCGTAATCTACCTTCTTTAGCCGTAGAACTCACTAAAAATAGTTGGTAGTTATATCCCACACCAAGTTGAATTAATATCATACACAAAATAAGTTTACATTAGAGGCTTGTGAAATAATTGTAAGTAATTTGAGTACATGGTTAGATTACGAATAAATTTAAAGATTTATTCCTTCACTAATAAATTTCATTAAATAGAAGTCAATGTTTCGGTGAACGCTACGTTTGTGAAGTGTTATAATTACAATGTTAAAATAAAAACAAATATTTGTTTATTAGGTCTTCGCAATCGTTTAAGAATTTTGAAACTAAGCTAAATGACTTTTCACGCGACTACACGATTCCCTGCTTGATGCAAACCACTTCGTGTATAATGGGAAAGAAACAACTTTTAAGTCATTCAGTACTAAAAACAGCACTTCTGGTAATTAAATATTCGTCGAGGGTGTTGCTGCAGCATAACACATTAAATAGTTTATATAGTGCGCATACATTTACAATTACGGTGAATTTAATTTGTTACCACTGCGCAATGAATACCAAATTTAGACCAAGTTAGATGTTTTTGCAACTCAATTCTATTCAAATAATTAAATGCTAAACTAGTTTTCAACAGCAACTCCCCGAAAAATAAATTGCTTTGCAAACACAAATATAAAAGACTTATTTCATGCGCTCTCTAATGAATATTAACCAATCATTTTATATTTTTACTTTCTTATACGTAGTATAAGGAAGTATTGTGATGATGAAAATTTTCGACCTCGACATTTTTGCAGATGTCCACGTTTTGAAGTCCCCTGATACCGAAAAAGTAGTTTTTAAAAAATTTCTGCGTGTGTGTCTGTCCGTCTCTCTGTGTGTGTGTGACCACGATAGCGGTCAAACCGCTGTAGATATCAATTCCAAATTTAGTATTTACGTGTACAATCTCCCTCTTGAGATCTGATTAGTTTTTCAGTAAAATCGGTAGACCGGAAGTAGTAGTTTACTTCAGTGAAAAAATCGAATTTTGCCAATATTTCGTCAATTACTAAGTTTAAACAAATTTATAAAGAATTGAAATATAATATAATAATAATATAATTTTACAATGTTTCTTTTTACAAATATCTAATATTCGAAAATTTTATACAATGTTCAAATTAAATTACTTATAGTTATGATGTTAGAGTGTGGTTTTTGTCTCGGTATCTTCTTTCCCAAATATATTTCTTCTTTTCCTTCTTCTTTTTTTCTTTTGTTCTCTTCTTGCTCCCGTGTTACTTTTTTATATTTTAAATATATTATGGGTTATAATATTTAACACCGCAGTATCAACAGATACTTTAATATTTGATTTGTCCCTGTTGGAGTGACTGTTGATGCTGCGGTGGTATATTGCTTTTACTTTCTTATACGTAGTATAAGAAAGTATTGTCATGATGAAAAAAAAGCTCGAGATTTTTGCAGATGTCCACGTTTTGAGGTCCCCTGATACCAAAAAAGTGGTTTTTAAATAATGTCAGTGTCTGTGTGTCTGTCCGTCTGTGACCACGATAGCGGTCAAACCGCTACAGATGTCAATTCCAAATTTTGTATTTACGAATATAATCTCCCTCTTGAGAACTGATTAGATTTTGAGCAAAATCGGTAGACCGGAAGTAGTAGTTTACTTCAGTGAAAAAATCGAATTCTGCAAATATATCGTCAATTACTAAGTTTAAACAAATTTATAAAGAATTCAAATGTACTCAAAATTAAATTTGAGAAAAATTGAATGAATAAAGTTTTTCGAAATTCCTACCGGAAGTAAGTCTTTTACTCTTATCGAAAATCAGTTTTTTGCGAATATCTCGCAAGTCATGCTTTCTAGGCAGGTACATTATGAGTATAAAAGTATTTAGAACGTACTTTTAAATATCTTTTGTATAAAAGTTTCAAAATTCGGACCGGAAGTAACACTTTAACTCTTACCGAACAACGATTTTTTGGAAATATGTCGTAAATTATGCATTCTATATATATTTATGAAGAGTACAAAAGTATTTAGAGTTGGATTTGGAATATTTTGTGTATAAATGAAATTTCAAAATTCGGACCGGAAGTAACACTGTCATACGTATAAGACAGTCGTGTGGTGGCCACACCTCCTTTTTTTATAAATGTAATACAAACTTGTCTATTATTTGTTTGAGTATTGTATCTGGGAGAATTATTTGTTGATATACTTGTGTGTTGTGTATTACCTGACGGCATATTATTAAAGTTCCTATTATTATTTGTAGCGATCATTGAATGTCTAAAATTACGCTGTCCTAAATGGTTTTCTGGATTACGAAGATTTCCATAATCTTGTGGACCAAAGGAAAACCTATTTTCGACGATAATTTTTTTTATCAAGTTCATCATACACTCTCAAAGGTTACAAAAATCTGAATAGCTTTTAACTTTTTAATTAATGATAGCTTTTATTATATCATACTCAAAATGTCTAGATTAAAATTTGATTAATACCTCCTCTGTAATCTTTAGTATTAAATGTTGTAATATACAAAATTCTCTTGTAAAATGTTACCCGTAAAGTACCCATATTTGAAATAAACTTTCCATTAAATATATTCAGTCTTATTTTAGACTGTGTAGATTCAGACCAATATTTATTCAAAAATAGACATTCAAATTGTTGAATTGATACATAACAACCATCAATAATAATAAACCAATCTTGTACATTTCCTTTTAATGATGATCTTATAATATTGGTTATGTATAATAAATTTGTTTGTTGATCAATCACTCTTTTAATAGCTTTTATAAATTCTACAGTATTATTTGAACAATAATTATATCTGACAATTAATTCGTTTAATTTAAAAGCATTAACATTTTGATTCTGTAAAGAATAGTCTACAGAATTTATTCTCTATCTATTTCTCTTACTTTTTCATAGGAAAAAAGAAAAAGCTGTTATATAATTATTATTATTGCGTCGGTATTTTAAAAACTGAAAGCCATAAATTTCCAATACACGTACTCAATACTTTGCAAAGGACACGTCCCGGATCTTGAAAGAGAGACACTTCTGTAATCATCGTTCATTTTTTTCAATGGAGAGCAAATAATCTGCGAGTACCAAGCCTGTGAAACATACTTGCTGACAATAAAACTAAAAACGTGTTCAAAACTAACGCTTTACTGAACGCCTAGAGCAACGCATAATAGAACAAGAAGATCATGGGGTCGATTCACACACTTGAATTATATGTTTGGAGAAACTTAAACTGCTATCACATGGGATTCTAAGATCCCAAAAGTGTCTACCCTTTCCAACATCACAACATCTATAAAGTAAGTAGAATTATGATAATCTACTGTACGTGTAGATAGCATATAACCATGTTTATTTATATATAAATGCAATTTGTACTTGCAACACTAGTTTAACAAAGTATATAAGTCTTGCAGAAAGCAGAAAATATCACCCATAGATTTTATAGGATTACAGATTTTGAGGACATCGGCGTACGCAAGTACAAGCACGCCAAGGAACTAAACAAATCGTTAATAAAAAATTAAAAAGCAGTGGTCTTAGATTGAAGTCTGAAGATTCAAAACGATTATAAAAGACATATATGCGTCTATATGTCCAATATGAATGTAAAAATTTAAAGACAGACACGCTGAATCCCAGCGCAGAAAGCATTTCAAGTAATAGACCATCATCTATCTTATCAAAAGGACGGCCGAAGTCCGAAGAAAACACATCAATAACTTTGATTAATTATCATAAGTATACATATATACATTTATACGTAAAACGTATATGCATATATGTAAATGTATGAATGCACATCTACCCTAAGCAAGCATTGCGAACAACAACGTGCAGACAGCTGTTTCGACCTTACATTGGTCTCATCAGTGCATGAACGTGTTATTCACAATGCATAAACAACTTAGATCACCTGATAATGTCAACTTACGCACCAAACGCCATGAGAAATTCCCAGCGGCATCTGTTACACAAGCGCGACATCGCAAGGTAATGTTACCCTCCCGTAGTACTACTACTAATCAGGCAACTGTAGATATACGTGCATTCAATGAACACGCCATATGTGGCGTACCATTACAAATCAATGTAACCATATAAAATACTTGAATGTGTAACGTACATTAACGGATAAATTATCATAAGTATACATGTTGTTGTTCGCAATGCTAGCTTAGGGTAGATGTGCATTCATACATTTACCTATATGCATATACGTTTTACGTATAAATGTATATATGTATACTTATGATAATTTATCCGTTAATGTACGTTACACATCCAAGTATTTTATATTGTTACATTGATTCACTTTGATTAACCTGGCAATTAAAGTAAACAAACAAATCCTACAGAGGTTCGCTAGTTTTCTGAGTAAACAAATTTATAAAATAGAGCTAATGAAAGTTTAAAAATCATTAAGAGTTTAACAATCAATTGACTCTTGACATATGCTGTTATGAGTACTAAGACGTACGAGATATCTTAAATAGCAATAAGATCTTGCATAATTATCAAAATAATGAGTCAATTAGAGGTGCTATGTCGATCACTCAGTATATACACAATTGACATACTAAACATAAAACTAAAGTAATTAATAAACGTGATCCAGATTTGACTAGTCACATACGATATACACCGATAATAATAAAACAAATTCTAAATTACATCAAAACTAAATAACACAATAAATCGGTCTGTTATTGATTGTTTGAATTAAAAATTTGCTAAAGAATACGTTTTTCAACGCAAGGTACAAGATACAATTTAAATTAATACATGAAAAGTATATCAAAATAAGTGACATTTGATGTAAGAGAATCTTGATAAATAAATTCCAATTGATACATGAAAACACTGTGAATTAAAACCCCAATTTATATATAAAAATTCTGGGAAGGTATATACTAGGAAGCCTAAAAATTAAATTGAAGAAAATTAAATATTGGTAGATACTGGAATTGTCCCATAAATTTAGACAGAAAATATTCCGAATATCAGAATTGTAATCGATTATAATTATTAGATAATTACTGCTTTTAATGTAAAGCAAACGAATCATAAAATTATCAATTTTGTTGTTGTTATTATTTAAACATATAGGTATAAAGGGAATGCACAAAAAATTGTAATATATCAAAGAAAATGCGTACTTTATTAAGAATTCAATAACAAATTAAATATAAGAAAAACATTAATGTGAATCTGACATTGCATTTCTTCTGCCAGTTTCTAATATTCTGGTACATACGATGTTATAGCTAAATTAATGCAGTCATTCAAATGTCCATTAGTTATCCTCGATCTTAACTTTGATATTGTAACGTTTTCGGGTTCGCAATAAACAACTCGTGCAATTTATTTATTTAAAACAGTCTGTATATTCACAAACGTAAAATTAATTAAAATATAAAAATGTAAAATAAATGTAATGCACTTAAAACTACTACGATTTAAATTAACACAGGTATTTATTTCTATTACTAATATTTATGTAATACTACCGTATTTATATCGCTCCTACTTATATAACACCGTACTACGCAAGGAACTATTTATTTATTTCTTATATTTATTTTTACTTTGGTCTGTTTCGCGCGACGAGTACTTAAGGACTTTCTTATTCCGGAATTCCTTATCCCGACGCGCCGCCGCCGGCTGTATTATATACGCACACAAAATTCCAGAAATTTTCGAGCAATCGTCCAGCGGTCTTCTCGATAGACCTAGAAATACACTGGGAGAAACTCCAGACATTATGTCGCGTCGAAATGATTTACAACCTCTTTTTATTGACGCTCGGAAGTCTGCCTTTCTTTGTGCACTTGTTTCGTTACAATATTAACAAGTTCATTCTTGAAAAAACCGCTTTTGCACAGGTAAGTTGATCCAAAGCAGGAGTGTAGCCTTTGAAATGTTTCTTTTAAGAGTTGAATTTTTTCTCATCTACGAGTACCCAAAAATCTGAAGAAGTTCTTTTGAAGCGTAAATATTCCTGGTCAGTGGCGAAACAATTTAATAAAACCGAAAAGTATACAAATAATCAACCAAATTAATACTTATTATTAATGTATTTTCTTTCTATACATATAACTGTTAATCTAAATAAATGTCTGAAAAACTATGGCCATTAACAGCAGCGGTATTGTATTTTATAGAGCAAATATTTTTTTAGACATTGGATACCCGAGTATCCCTGCTGTATACTATATAAATACAGGTAGGTATAGAAATGAGAGATTTACTAAGATTATATAAGAAAGAAAGGAACGAAGTCTAATGGAATCTTATATATTCCTAGATTGCAATTTCATAAATAACTCAAACTCTACGTTCTACTAGTACTACCTATGCTTGTCAACTGAGGAGTACCCTATTAAATGTCATCCATCAATTGTCATTCGGCAGTTAATACAATGGGCTCAATCTCAAGTGAAGTGTGGTGGTATCTTAGGGAAAGTACCCTAGATTAAACTACTTTCTTGTTAGACAGATACCTACAGGTGCCTATTTTGAATATGTAAAATCGCTGTCATTTTGCTTCAATTTATTTGTCATATACACATAACCTACACACAAGTGTTTCTCAATATTACCAACTAGTCATCGTTGCCAACTTAAAAATGTAGGCCACGCAACCTTCATTTGAGATTGATCACATTGTATTATGGCAATGGAAAAACAACAATAAGTCAAAAACTTTAGGTTTTAGAACTATAATATCCGAGGGGGAAACCACTACTGGATATTTTTGTACAGACCTGTGGAAATGTTGGTAAGATAACTGATATTAATGGAGCAAAAGTTAAGATGACATTTTTGGAGTCACATCTGAATAAATTTGAATGGCCAAAGAAGGAAGACCATCAGATTGTTAAAAGAGAGTTTATATTTTATGGGCCAGTCAAGTTAAGAGGATCTCATCCCTATTACTTAAGTAGGGTCGAAAAAGTCACAATTACACAAAAATATAAATACATCAAAGAAAATTAAGGATTTCATATAGCCTTCCGCTGTAGCTAGAAGACGCTAATTATGTTTTGGTTTGTTATATATAAGTATATTTAACTTTAGAATATATACTATGATTTCGAGGAGTACCTGTTATTTTTTTTATTTTGAAATGTATTTTTATGTTTATTATACCTTACTATATATGTTTATACACCTTTGTGTTTTATTTTGGATATGTCGTACACCATCAGTGGTAGTGGTTTCCCCCTCGATAATATCTTATTACTTTTTGACCATTTTGAAGAATTGAACGTGGAGTAAAAAAAAATAATAACATACAGGATATTCCATTTAAAAACTATAACTATGATCAGACACAAACTTATGAAACATTCTGTTTAATACAAAATATGTTCAAAAGGTACTCCTGAGAAGCGGCTGTCATAAAAAAAAACATTTTGAAATATCCTTACTCATAAAGGCACAGTCTGATCTCCCCACGGACATAATTTTTTGTTATGTGTATAATGTATGCTTTGTAACTGATATACAGATTTCTTTTATGTGCATTTAGAGTGTGTGTATGGAATATATCTTGAATAAAAGATTATTATTATGATAATTATTAATACAAAAGATATTAATAATGGTGATATCTAGGCATTAGTAAATATTACACTTGTGATTTATACATTCGAGGTAGGCGCCATAAATTCTCGGCCTGATATACAAAAAAGAAACTTGGAAAAATACAATAATTTCTATTTTTCAATGTAATCTCCCATAACTTCTATACATTTATTATAACGATTAATTAATAATTCGATGCCCTTAAAAAAATAAACTGAACTTTTTCCGTCAAAATGTTCTATGACAGTTGCTTACAACTTACTGTCGTCCTTAACACTGCGTCTTCTAAGGTCTTTTTTTAAATTAGAAAACAAAACAAAAATCACAAGGAGCCATATCCGGACTATACGGTGGATATTCCAATTCTTGAAAGCTGCATTCGCGGATGGTAGCTTGTGAAATGGCTGCAGTATGGACGGGAGCATTGTCGTGTAATAATCGCACACTTTTGTCAATTTTCCACGACGTTTTGCATGAATACTGTCCATTAATTTATGCAATAAAGACGCATAATATGTGCCGTTCACACTTGTGTTGCGCTCTTTAAAGTCAATTAGCAAAATGGCCTCACAATCCCAGAATATTGTGGCAATCATCTTTTTCGTTGATTGAACGTCTTTCGCCTTTCTGGAACGAGGTTCATCAGTTCGCCGCCATTCCATGGACTGCCTTTTCGATAGAGGATCGTAAAACAGAACCATCGTTTCATCTCCTATGCCCTATGACAATGAACTCCAAAATATGTTTTGGGTCGTCTCCACACATGTTTAAAAACGACTGCGCACATTCGAGTCGACGTTCACGTTGACGAGTAGAAAGAAGTCGAGGTACCCATCTAGCACTAATTTTATTCATACCCAAATGGTCATGGAGAATTCGGCGAACATTTGTTTCGCAAATGTCTGTTATCACTGCTAATTCCTTCGCTTTCAAACGGCGATCTTCTAGCCCTAAATGTTCAATAATTGAAATTTGTTGAGGCGTTATCACTTCAATTTGTCGACCCGACCAATCAGCATCTTCCAGGGATCCTTGTCCTTAACGGACACGTTTTGCCCACTTTTTTACAGTTGAGTACGAAGGAGACGAATCACCGTAAACGCCGTCTAAAAGTTGTTTAATGTGATAAGGTGTATGCTCTTCTTTTGATAAAAATTCAATAACCGCGCGGTACACAATTTTCGTAACTTCAGACATTTTCGTGCGCTAGCCACATTGGTTGGCTGGTTACTAAATACTACTAGGCTTCGAACCGTCATACTTATAATGTATATCTCGCGTATGTACATGCATGACGTGCCGGAGTTTGAACCTGTGTAAGCCTGTCAGGCCGAGAATTTATAGCGCCTACCTCGTATATTTTCTCTATGGAGAGATAAATTCAATTGCTTGATATACCATGGTGGTCTGTAGATTATTGGGCACGTTTGGATTTATTTTATTATTTTTATTGTAAGTAGTTAAGAAAACGATATGATATTTATATGATACCTTGTTTAGCTTGTTACGGCTGTAATTGACGCACAATTCAGAAATATAGGTATACTAAAATATATATAACCAATCTTTTTAGATTACATACCGTTCCTGACAATTTAGAATATAAAAACAAGAGAGAAATCTGCGAAATTGGTATGATGTTATTTTTGTCCAGCACAAAAAATCTGCCAATCGTAAACAAAACAAATTGCAGTTTTCCAAAATCGTCATTTAGCAAAATAAATCAAATTCGGCTATTGTACTAAATTTTTATACGCGGCCCCTGTCATTTGAGTTATTGTAGAACATTTTGTTGAGTAATCATATAATAAAAGAAGGGACATCTGGAGCATAACCATTTATAGTAATAAAACAAATGCCTTCCTCAAATTGATGTATACTTATACAACAATTGTTCGTGCGTCGTGGATTGCCCGTACTTAGGAATTGTTCCACTTTGTTTAGAGCGTAACATCACGGGAAACAGACATTTTCCTAAATACAAAAAAAAAAAAAGACTGTCAAGAATTAAAGGCTATGCCAATATAATTATTTCACCCTTCTACAGTTGAGAAAAACATTAGGAACGGTGACATTTATTGCCGCCTCAAGCGTATTTTATTACCCATTAAAAGAAAACCGACTGGCGTCTAGACAAATGTAAATAAGTAATGAGAATGAAAAATAGATTCAATTAAACTTTTCAAAAGAATGTTTATTTCAACAAACGACTTTTAACAAAACGGAACTGCAACTTTTTGTTAAGATTTAAGTAGTTGTTATACTTTTGTACTTTGAACAAAAACTGAAGGTATAAAGCACATTCTAAATTGCTTCTGGTATACTGCCATTATTTATTTGTTGAGAGTGGTGTTGAATCGCCGATTTAGTCAAACAAAAACTATTCAGTAAATCGAAATTGAAATTCCTAAAATACCTATTACTGTATATGATTACTATTTACTACATAATAATGCCGGAAAATAAAAGGATTTAACAGGGAAACCATTCCATATATAAAATTTTGATATATAGTAAATTATGCACTTACAAGATGTTTTTAAATTTGCGTTTCTATGTTTCAATTTTTTATTACAGCGGCGGCGCGTGGTTCAATACTTTGGGAGCGCACAACCTTAGAATTCAAGAGAGTGCGTTTGAAAAAATTTCACTCATCGATTTTAGGCAACGAACGATATGAAAACTACAATAGTACTTCTGCAAAAATACCGTTAACTCGTTTGCAATATGTCTCTTAAAATCCATATATTCTCCACTCACACCTAGACTTTCTGTATTAGAAGACAAATATCAAGGCCATGGGAATGATTACGTATTAATCCTAATGTAGTGATGCTTCACAATTCATAAATTTCGAACTCTTAGGACATAACTGTCATTAAAAAAAAATTTTTTTTTGTGTGCTTTAGACCACACGGCACAAGTGAAAACTTCATCAAGGCGAGGTTAATAATACGAAATATAACTTTTTTTTCGTTCTATATTCATTTACATTTACTTTTCCCATTTCCATTTTCGTTCTATATTACATTTAAGAAATATATATTTATTATTATTGTGTATACATTATTCTAGTCTCTGCTATAATCGCTCGTCAGCCGTTTCACGCTCGGCTTCGTATTACAATACTAACTAGCGGTATTTAATTTCAATTAAATTAAAATTTAGAATAAATACGCCAAATATTGTATTTTTATTTTCTGAAAAATTCTGTCCGCGTGTAGATTCGATCCCGAGCCGCCCGGGTATGAGGCCGGCACGTTACCATTAGACCAACGGCGGTACTCGTATGAGAATTATCATATCATCTATTTGTATATATACATGCGTACGTATGAATTTTTGAAGTGAAAACTTGATCAGACCGAGCGAAATGTACTAGAATAATGTATACACAATAATAATAAATATATATTTTTTAAATGAATATAGAACGAAAAAAAGTTGTATTTCGTATTATTAACCTCGCCTTGATGAAGTTTTCACTTCTGCCGTGTGGTCTTAAGCACACCCATTTTTTTTATTTTCATTAATTGTTTATTAAAATAAATTTAAAAGAATTATAATAAATAATGGAATATAATTGCTGAATAGGTAACCTTACATTAATAATCATTATATAGTTACTATGTTACTATTCTAATCCGATGTGACATATAAAACACAAAGATGAATCTGTTCATTTAAAAGTAACAAAGGATTAGACATTTGTACTAAAAAAACTTAGGTGTATTATAGCTATTAATATAACGAGAATATTATGCAATTTATGATAATCAAGAACGCTAGGTGACGAGACGAAGCCACCTGTGCAGGATAGCCAAGCAATTGTTTTTATAGATAAATGTATAATAGTTTTTATATTTTACAATTACGTTTTGTATGGAAAATCATTCGGCTCTCCTTTTTTGAGATGCATTCTTCAATGACTAATTCGTTAAAATTAAGAATTTCTCGAATAACTTGTTTCTCAATAGAAAATATTGCGAAGGCAGTTAGTCTATTCTCGCCCATTGTGCTTTTATGGATAGTTTTTATTCAGTTTCATGTGGAGAAAAAACGTTCCGCTTCTGCGGTTGTCATGGGCCATCGTAACAATTACTTGCACTGTCCATGTTCACTGATTACATGTGCACACGGGCGAACTTAAAACATGGAATATCACCGGACTGTCGCGGGGATCAATGAGTGCAATTAGATTTAATATTCACATGTGCAGTGAACGAAGCGATTAGGCGGCGCACTGGACCGATATGAAAGGCTCGCTTGGATATTAGTTGGAACAATTTACATCTCGTATTTTAATTTCTGATCTTTGCGACTTTGACGAATTGTTTTTGGAATTAATAGGCATGATATACTGTTATTATAAAATTATTTAAAGAAGGCTAAAATGTAAATATCTCTTTTTAATAAGGATACACATTAAATTTGGGAGTGAACATGTACATGTGCGCTTATTGAGGTATCGCCACTGCTAATATACCACTTAATGTTTCTTATGATTTATTTTTGACAATCATTCTGTTAAATGAATTAGCCATATTATTCATGAAACTCTCTGTTTTTTCAAAATTACAAATGTGACTTAAACTTCTACTATGATAATTGAAATGATAAATATTTTGTTGATTTTCCTAAACAAATACAATATTATCATGATTATGACATTTTACTTTTATCTCTGGTAATTCTGGGTACGAAATTAATATACTGCAAAATCTTCTGTGTTTAATGGGCTGATATTTATGTGTTGATACTACTGATTCTTTGTTTATGCAAGTTCAACTGAGTTGCTACTGGAATGACTAAACTGTTAGTATTACTTATAATTCAGAAATGCTCCCCAACCACAACTTAAAAGGTTAAAGGGGAAGAACAATTTCAACCAAGTGTGCAACAGACAAATATATTGAAAATTATATTTCTGTTTTTAGCGAAGTTTTGAAACCTATTTATAATTTGAAAATTGATTTATACTGAAGCAATATTTAAAATTTGCGCCAACTTGCTACTTTTTTTGAAAAATTTTTTTTTGAATTTTCCAAGTGCGCTTTTCATGGAAGCAATGATAAAATGACAAAACTCGTCAACAGCGCCAATGCAGAATAGTATGCCAAATATAAATGCACTTCAAAAAAGAAAAAATCATTATCAATTTGGACCAAAACACGAATTTAAATTTTCCTTTGACAATTTTTGCCGCAACAAAATGATGCAAATAACTGACTTCTTTTAGAATATATATATTTTATATTTTTCTATCTTACATGAAAGAAGGCTATAATAGTTGATAGATTTAAAAATATTTTCGTGAAAAGAGTGTAAAAGACTTTGGCAAGTATAAAAAAGAAATTATTTATTATTCCATTCCTAAATTTATAGTACAATATACACTTTTACAGTTTCACTTGGATAATACGAATGCTGTTGTAGTGAAGAAAATTAATAAAATAGTAGTAAGTGCAGTATATTATAATAAAAATATTTAATAATTACATCACAATAACAACATTCATCCTATCCATATTTATATCATAATTGAACCCTTTTTGTAATATATTAAAGAAAAATAACATATATAAATGTAAAAAAAACAACAATAATGAACACTTTTGGTCCTCTTATAAAGAAATAAATGAGAAAAACAAGCTTAAAAAGAAACATCATGTAAAATTGTACCTATATCCTATTAATAAAATACGAAAGGGGTAAATTATCTTCGTCGGAGGAATAATCAACGACTTCTGTTGGTTCCCTGATTTTCATCGATCTGCAAATTCGAGGATCAACTATTTCAGGTACAAACGCCTTTTTGTAAAAATATTCCAACTTCGGAAAAATGCCGACCCAAAAAACTAAATCCCGATATAGACGCTCTATTTTAACTTCTTTTTCCGTTTTAATCACAAAATCACAATATTTCTTTTTTGTGACATGAAGTTGCGTCTGTATTTGGTAAAAATAATCATGCTTCTTTTTTAATTTTCCCTTTTTATCTATACAAAAATTAGGTAGATCTCTAATGGCTTCTTCAATTGTTTTGTCTCTTGCAGAAAAGGGACATTTTATTTCAATAATACCATCCTCATCAATGAGGCCATCGGGCGATGCCCCTAAAAATCCATAATCCACGTCAATGAAAAAGCCACACGGCCGAACGATTGTACCAGTTTTACTTGTGTACTCCTCTTTGGCTTTTGCCTCGTTAGCCATACCATATTGTGTGGCGATTGTGCTAAAAGGTCGATCATACAAAAATGATCTAACAAGTGGAGCCCACAAACTGGATTTCCTGCGTTTAGCCACCTGCCCTACTTTAGAAGCAGTAAGTCTGTATCTGCGTTCTGCAAACCAAATGTCACTTCTACTTTGTTCTCTTGTAGTTCTTTCGATGGCATCACGCTTCTCGGTTGTCACGTTCATACTTGATATGAAATCTCTAATTTCTCTGCGGAAATTGTCTACGTCCATATCAGGTTTTTGACAGTTCTCGCCATAATCCTTTTGTCCTTCTGTACTAACTTTCTGTTTATTTCTTTGTTTCTTTGATGTAAAAAGACATCGCTTCACGCTGCTATACTGTTTGTACTTGCGCTGTACATGTTTTTTTTAAGACAGAAGAAAGACTTTTACCTGTTATTTTTTTAATTGTGTCATACTGCCACTTTGGTCCAGACTGATAGCTTAAGCCGGCGCATTGCGTACGAAAAGTATAGGAACCTCTTTTACTGCGGTTTACCTGTTTTCCTCCTGAAAACTTTGCAACAAGTGACACGAAGTTTTCTGCTAAATTACTTGTTTGATTGGTCACGAGCTGATGAGCTTTTCTCAGTAATGGTTTCAAACATTCTTGCACGTAATCAATTGTGAATTTTTTGTGTTTTAAAGTGGTACTGCTATCTGTGGTCGTATCTTTACAAAAATAAGGCTTGCAGTTGTCATGTATTCCGAAAATATGGTATGGGCCATTTTTTAAATCACTTCGCAAGTTAGAAGAACTTTGAGTGCTTTGGGAATAATATATAATGGCAACCCTAGCTCCTTTTGTCAAACGTTTTATAATTCCTTTTGTCAAGTTTTTTCTAATTAGTATGGGAACACCTTGTGTTTTGAGAAGTGCCTTGGTGTAGTTTTTTACTGCATGATATGCACATTCAATTTTCTCGATATGTTTCCCGTATTCCACAAATTCTTGAAATTTTTTATGGAGACTGGAGTCTCCATCTCCAATGAAACGCCTATATTCTATTCCATGCAGAATTTTACTTCGTTTAAATGCTTGTACTAGAATATATGCTTCCATAGCACATGAACTACCATTCCAGTTCTTGAAGCATTCATGCATAATATCTTTTTTGTTATTCTTTTCTATATAAAGACACATCGAACAATATTTATTACGGACATCTATGTCCAATAATTTTTTTGTTCGAAGCCCTATAACACAAGCAACTCCAGAGTTAGAGTTGTATCGGTGACCGTGACTTCTATGAGACCATCCTCCATCGACCACAACTGTAATAAATGGAATTCCGTTGTTTGATATGTCTCCGTTTTCGATAGCCAAAGCCCTTTCTTCCTGTCCAGCTTCTAGCATTTTTTCGAAGAGAATCTCTTGCCATACCTACATATCGAAATAAAAAAAATTATAAATAATGAATATATTATAAAACTAATCAGTTTCAATGCAATATGAGATTAGCAAACTTCATAATTATAAATTTCGTCAATTTTGTAGAAACTTGACGAATTTTTTATAACATTACAAAAATTCTATCATACCTTGCCTAACTTATTTTCCTTTTTCTGAAACGTTTTCTTATCTAAGGGTTTTATTTCCATTGTACTGAACAATTCGTCCATATTATTATGTCCACCACCAATTGACATAACACCCCATACAGCACTCTCACAAATGTCTAATCTTTTTGTAATATTTTTGGTGTCTGTAGTCTCATTTGGTTCACTCAATACACTTTTTTTGGCTCCACATTGACATTGACATTGAAAATACAATTTCCAAATCAGAGATTCAGTACTCCAAGATTTCAATTGAAAATATCCTTCATAGCTTTTTACACAATGTAGTCTGTGTGTGTCCAGGTGCCTGATTTCCCGTAGAAAATGTTGACCATCAACAATAAACCTTCCAGAAATCGTTTTCAGACAAAGGTCGTTTCCAGGAGTAGGCAGTCGCTCCAGCAAAAAGTTTTCGTTTCTAAAATAAATTTTTAGCTGAAGAATAAAATTACGATGTTTTGATAATTTATAATAAAGGAATTTCCATCTATACACAACGTTCTTTTTTTTTACTATTTATTTTTATAAAAAGTATGGCCTGTACAATTGTACAAAGCTTTGTCTGTAACGACACATTTGCTATAGAGTGGCATTTAGGTACTTATTATTAACTAATCAACCAATACTTACAAATCACCTACAATATTTCTTTCTTTTGTGTCGAAAGAAGTACATTTCGAACTGGTTATCCTAAAATCATCCAAAAACTAGTAACTAATAATCTAGGGTACTTTATATGTCTTACTGTACTGAAACTTCGTCTGTAGTCGGCGAATTTTCATCTACAAAATCGTAAATGTTGTCAACCACTAATAAATTTCCACTTTCTCCTGACGCTACTTCACTTTTCACTTTTCTGAAATATAGATAAATAATATTAAATTAACATAACGCTCTATAATCACAATAATTTATACATACTCCTTTTGTTCACATATCCATTTCAGTAATCCCATATTGATAATTTTTTTCTTTCTTCGAGTGGAAAGGTTTAGTTTCCGTCTAAAACGACATTTTTATGTTTATAATGTAAGCAATAAATATAAAAATTCAATTTGTTTACTTGGTTTTTTGACTGACGGGTGTTTGCGACTGAGATGTTGAGGATTCTACTGAATTCGGCAGATCATTATTATCTGTTGCCCTAAAATAATTTAATATTTAAAATTAATAATTGAAAAACATTCAAGTTATTATTTTGTAGCTAGATTTTACACACAGAACATCAACTTACGGGACAATGATGCAATTCATTTGTTCTGAATTGTCACTCCCGGGGCTGTCTCGAATCGAGATTGAAGCACTAAAAACAAACAATTCAGACCAATAACACATATCGTATTTTCAATTATGTACTTTTTCTGAAGCAATTTTTGGATTTTTGATGAGGATTTCTTTCGTTTTGCACTAAGACGTAGGTATTTTAGTCCTTTAGTAGAATATCTTGCCTTATCCATTTGATAAACTGTCAGACACTCTTACAACAATAATTATTGTCTGACATCCACTACGTACTGTTGTTACAACTATCGTCACGATATCGCAACTAAAGTATGCAACAAACTGAAGCCCAAGACAACACTAAAATCACTTTATTATGAAGAAATCGTGGTTCATTGAATTTCATTCGAGTACAATTCGTCGCGACGATTTTTTGTTATTTGTCGCAAAAGTAAACAGAAAATACAAACAGAAACTTAATATGATTAAAAATCTGAAGATATTTATATTTTGTACAATGTGGGATGATTCATTGCCATTGTATGCGCCCATTCAAATGTGCTGACGGCCATAAATAAATAGTCTGACTGATGCTTGGTGCATGGCACGTGACCGACGGTACGAGATCAAAAGACTTATACAAAATTTCACTTTTGATGGCTTTCTAATTATCGTATTTGAAAAATAACACAGATTTGGAATCAGCACAAAATGCTGTTTAATCCCTGTAGCTCTGTTTTTGAAAATAATTGCTTTTATGCCCTCTTCCTTTTTTCTATTTTTGACAAAAAAACCAGAATAAAAAACTGTCGCGTTGGCTCACTTTTAAATAAAATTTTGAATTCAGAATAATTTACATATTTCATCTAAAGTATATAGTTTTTACAAAAATAGAAGTATAATTTCCGCGCCATCTGTCGTTTCGGAAACACATTAATAGCACTTCCCCTTTAGCCTTAAGTAGCGAAGTAGCTGCTGATTTAAAGTCGGTTTTGGCGAGGCACTGACTAGTGTTATAACTTTAAAATATTTATCAGCGATAATTTACCGAATATTTGTGTTTACTACCTTTTATTATTTTAGAATTCGAGTTATTTCCATTCGCCAGTTTTAACCCTACATTTATCACTTTTAGATTTGTAATTTACAAGAATAAATGCAATATTTGTGTTTGGTAGCTCCTCTCTCGGGTTGGTTATGCGCCACTTGTAAAAATCAACTACTTACGTTTTTATAATTTTTGTGTACAATATGGACTATTTCGATCGCCGGGAATAAAACGGAAAAAAAGACATATAGTGATACTGTAAAAAATAATAATGATAAAGTTATTATAAAACCAAAAAATGAAACACAGGAAAGCCAGGAAACAAACACAGGATTGAAAAATAAAATCAGCCCTACTATTTTGTCTGTAACTGTAGAAGCAATTAAAAATATAAGCGAAGGTGGTATTTTGGTCAGTTGCGGTGATCTGAACTGAATCAATTATCAACTGAAAAATGAAATGAAAAAAAGAGTTGGAAAATAAATATGATGAGTTAGACCCTAAGCTTAAAGGTCCACAGATTATTACAGTAGGAGTGGGAAAAGAATATACTGACATGCAGCCAGACGATATTATGTGCGTAATTGTTATTCAGAATGACTTAAAAATACTAGGAAGTGATATAGAGGAAAAAGTAAAGATAAATAGGAAGTATCTAAGCAAACGGTAACATAATAATTGATGCAAAATCGGATATATTTGGAAAAATGCTACAGAAAGGCAAAATTAATGTTCGATGGAAGAAATGTGATATATATGAATACATAAATGCAATAAGATGTTACAACTGTGCAGGTTATAATCTTTTTGCTAGGAATTACACAGTTACTAATGCATGCAGCAGGTGTGCAGGTGAAGATTGTACAATTGATTGTGTTAATGGTGTTGGTGAGCACGAGAAGTGTGTAAATTGTATGAGGATGAGATAGTAAAATTAAAAATTGTTTTATGTGTTAACCATAGAGCAATACAGAAGCTGTCCTAGTTATCAACGAATTCTAGAAACAAAAAGTCTATAATTAAGTATATTTAGTGCAAGACTCATAATTATAATACATTCTAGAAAAATAATTATTTTTTTTATATATAAATGTGTACAAACATCAAAAAACGTTATAATAGATATATTGTAGAAATTAGAAATTGTGTATATATAATTTAGAGGAAGTTAGTTAGTTAGTAAACGTTGCACAAGTGGTATTTGTATTGAATTTATTGTATGTATTAATAGATAAATGCTGACATTGTATAATATATGTAATGTAAGTATATTAGTCCATAAGTCTGTTAGTGTTATTTCTTTTTATTAGGTTAAATTGTTTCATGTAAACAACAAAGTATTGTTATGTCAGAAAATGTTAAAATAATAGCAATTGCTAAATAAACGTATATTATTATTATTAAAAATAATAGTGTAATAACTCGGGATTTTGATATTCATTGTCAATTAATTTGTTAAAAACTGTCTAGTTCAATTAATTTGGTTATATATTTCAGTAAGGCGATTGACCCCTTAACAATATATGTATATATGCAAATATGTTGAATATTTGTGTGACGAGATTGACAAGATAACATAGTTCTCTAACTTTGCAGAATAATTGACCCAAATTTTGAATTCACGTTCGTTTGAAGTTCGATAAAGTTTCAGGGACAAAAACGTGCGGAATTTATATTTGCTAAGAGTTTTTAACTATAACCAAAATAACTACCTGCTCTGTGAGTTAAGCTCTTGAGACACATGTATGTACATACATATATTTGGGACACGTAAATATACTTTGTAATATGTTTATGACTTTTATGTTTGTATTTAGTTATTGTTTTATCTAATGTATAAATGAACACCCACAGAAGAATGCATATTATCCAGGCTACGTTCCACCTGTAGTTACATCTTCTTATACTAGGGTTCGCCAAAGCAATCCGTATTTTACAAATGCAAGAAACAAAGGAAGATTACGCACCTGTCAGATAGCAAGTGCCAATTTTAATTTGTATTCTGATAGGTCAAATCATATTAATATATCACAAACTAAATAGTTTCTTAGTATAGCAAAAGCGAGCTATTTCTATTTGTCTAAATACATTTTTCAAACTTTTGTTTTGTTGCGGTGATAATATGTAACCTTTTCAATTACTTATAAACTACTGTATTGTCTAACATTATCAATAGAAAAAATTGTTGATAGTTATCCCTTCTAAAGTTTAATAATTAAGTACTGTCGTGTTTTAGTTTTCGCTCACAATAAATTCATTGTATTCTTGTATTTTCTAATTGGGGAAGTTTGAATATTCCATTGCTATACAAATGTTACAACTAAATGGAACAGAGACAAATGATTGTAAGTCAAACGTTATACAAATTAACATCGTGACTTCTGGACATGTAAGATAGGATCCTGACATGGATGTTATGTTTTTATTGAGAAGGGTCGACCAACATCAATTAAACTAATTCTCCTTAGCAGTAAGTTTCCTTAACTAATGTTTCGCCACCGAAAACTTTTTTTATTAAACGACTTAGCATTCTTTCAAATTTTAACTTTAATGAATTGCGAGACGCAATAAAGATTTATATAAAATATGTAACTGACATGTATTTCTTGTAGATTATTTTTAATCGTTGAGGATATATTTCATTACCAATTTGTATTTCTCATCATATCCATATTAACGACATTACATATGCAATATATACAAATAAACGATCATTTTATTATTTCACAATGATATAAATAATGTTTGAAATATGCTCGATTACATTTTTACAATTCATATTTAATATCTAGTTATAACTAGTTTATTGACGTCTGTTATCTCTATAAAACAGTTTACAAAACATTTCACTGAATTTATAACTAACCTTCGAAAAAATGTTTTAGTAATATTAAAAAAAAAACGAATATACGTATTTTATATAATAACAGCAATAACTCATCATACTTTAATATACCTCAAGACGACCACGCTAATATAATGTAATGATGCTGCTTCTATTACATACAATGTGCTTGCAATATTTTAAGTTTGAAAATTAATTCACAATGACACCTCTCCATCAGAACGGAAACTATTTCCGTCATGTTTTTTGTGCAATACTGAGACCCAAGAAATTAAACGCACGTGTCTGTGGTTACTAACCCTATGCAGATTTTGCTCGTTAACCCGTCTATTAATTATGAATACGAATATCCTAATAGTTGACTACAATGTGAGTGAGTTAGTGAACCGTATATCGCATTTGGTCGTTTACACAAATACACTTTAGGCAATGGGTCTCACACGTGACTCGTTTTGTATAAAACTTAATTTACCGTATATCTGAATATTAATGCAGGTATTTAATTCTAGTTCAATTGGTTTAACAGACATGTTGGTACATATAAAAATAGCAATAATGTGTTAAAACATAAATAAATGAAAATATGAAAATACACGTAAACTTCTGTAGTCTAAACAGCAATCAAATTCTCATTTGACACTTAGTGTCATCAGCATTGTATGAGGTGTATTGTAGAAAAGCAAATTTTTCAAGTTTCTCACTTTGAGGGTAAAATGCACAACATTTCGAAAACAAACACAACACGTACATTTTCTAGTTCTAGAAACAGTAGTCACAATAACCCAACCACTGTCCAATTTCTGAGCTCAAGCCTCTATATTCTGCAGTTAACCAAATTGTTGAATTTTCCGCCACAAGGCTTGCGTCAAATGGAACCTACATCCCATAATACTGAATTCAGACTATACATGTCGTACAGCATTATATATTGCTTTCTCGAAATCTGTAACTACACTATAGCATCTATGAGTATCATGCTTATCTTTTAGTAAACAAAAAACTAGTGGTATGTAATGTCCGTTGTAAAAAGCGTGAACGGCAAAAAGTTCCATGAAATATTTGGTGCAGTAATTAAACGTTCTATCTATGTCTATCATTTCAACTTTACACAAACACACCAAATTTATTTTAGTAGTGAAATATACGATGTAAGTTATCAAATTTCTAAAGCTTTTTGTCTTCTTCTATATTTAGTGTTCGCTTTTATTGCTTAGAATAAGACACAACAGTGTCGATGATTGATCACATGGTTTGTCCACTGCTATATTCTTAGCAATTGCAGAAGCATTCTGTCCTTGACGAATTCTATCACTTTTCTTACGTTCTTCCATCTCCATCACCAACAGTAAAAAGAAAAGTTTTACAGGTTTTTGAAATACATCTCCATCGGGTTTCACTAGACGACAACACACTACGAAAGTTAACTTGGAGTTTTCACAGACAATATGCCTCTTACCACGATCACTAACAGTTTCAATTATCGGATACATAATGTTTAGCCCTGAAGAATATTGTTGCGTTTTCGGGGTCGAAATAAGCAACTCGTGCAAATGTTTTAAAACTGTCTGTATATTTACACACTTAAAATTAATCACGATATAAAAATATAAAATAAATGTATCACACTTAAAACTACTACAAATAAATTAACACACGTATTTGCCTCTATCACTACTTATTTATATATGTAATATTTATGTCTCTCTTGAACTGTAATAAAACTGTACCGCTCACTGTAATTATTTTATACTGTTCAGTAAATACTGCACGACTACTATTCAATGAATTACTATTAAGGGAATGAATTCCTTATCCGAGCGGCGGCATTTATATCGGCAGACAAAGGGTCTAGAGAAATACCAGTAAATTCTGGCTCTCTTCTACCACATTCCAGACTTTCTGTCGCTGAGTGCATGATTTACGACTTGTTTACCGGCAGTTGATTTACGACTTGTTTACCGGTACGTTTTTGTCGTCGCCCGGATGTCTGCTTCTTTTGTGGGCTTGTTTCGTTACAATATATAGCGCTTATCGTAACAAAACTAAATTGACACTAATTAAAAGCGGAGTATTGTATACGAATTAACTACAAAGTTTTATATATTTTTTGATTTATACCTAACTTAACTGGATTTAACTTGTTTTGCACAAACGACTGGAATTTAAATTGGTTTGCTCAAAAGTAAATACATATTTTATGGAGAAATTATTATTATTATTATTATTCTGAGCAATCGCACTGTTCTTTGGTTTCTTCGAACAGTACATATTCTGTAGTGTTACTGGCTAAATTTTTGTACCACGTTAAATTTTATTCTTGTTCCCAATTTTTATCAAATTATCAAAAGATGTCTCAGATTTTTTTTCTGGAATGCCGTCACCCAGTGGTACCTCATCTAAGCGTAAACTGGCATCAGATTTTCCTCGCTCCGAAAGACTGGTTGGCACTTCGTTGGCAGCGTTAAGCTTAAAACTTTGAACAAACTAAACAATAATCTTTCCGTTCGGCTTTTTGTCTATGCGAATATATTTTAAGTCCGTAACCTCTGTGACTTTCTTTAGGTCATTTTCTTCATGTCATATATTTTACAATCTCCTACAAGTTGTCTGACTGAGGAATAATGTAAACACTTTTCAACTTTACCGAATACTTTGTCAGCAGGCAACAAACTATGCCCTCTGGCGGGATAAGTGACTTTTTATCTCAACACATGGAGCAAAGCTTTAAATATAAACCAGTAATATAGGACATGAATGACGTGAGAATTTTATATTTTCTTTTTTATATTTATTATATCAAAACGTCTTATTTTAAGACAACTGTACCTTTTGCCATTATGATTGCCTGGTCCTAAAATTCTGTATTCGAGGGTCAGGGTCGTCATACCTGTAACAATTTCCACCACCGCTTACAAATTTAGCATAGCTGGAACTATTCAAAAGTAATAATTTTCAATATCTCCATGTAAAAGAACCAGAAATAAATTTATCGTTTTACATTATCTAAAACATGCTTGCTTCTTTTTAGAAAAGCACACATACTTTCTTTCTTGACCTTGAGTCGAGTTCCTTCATTTCGATCTTTTAGACAAACGCAAAACCACGGTTAAAAACCTATAATAAGGATGACCATCAGTACTAAAAATTGTAAGCATACTTTATGCAAACGCTTGTACTACGTAGCTAAACATTCGTTCAATTAATCGATAATTTTGGTTTGAATAAGGATTTAACATGTTTTACACAAACAGCCACACTTTATATGCCTCTTACTATGGAATTTAACTGGTTTTGGTTTGAAGTAATATCACTAGTGCAAAGATTTGACCAACTTCAACCGGATCTCCACAAAAAGTTTTGGAATAATGGATTTAACTTCATTTGTACAAACGTTCTCAAATATTCACTGTCAGGAAGAAGGAAAAAAATTATAGAAGGGGACTTCAATGTCGACTTCACAACTAAATCGCCACTTTTAAATTTACTTAAGGATCTTCGTAATGCTACAAGTTTGTCAGAAATATTGAGTGTTCCTGGACGGGTCCCAAGACATCTTCCTTTTGACTTGTCCCTAGTAGCACACAATATCGGGCCAACGTTGGCTATCGGTCGTTTATTTATTGGCCTGACCTCGGCGTCTGATATCAATCCGACGTACAAGTGTTAACATTTTACAACGTTGGATAAATATCACTGCATGATATTGGCCAAATATTTTGCACAGACATTTTTCCGATTGAAGCATAATCGGCCCAGGGTTGGCAACCGACACTGATCCGAGTTTGCTCTAAATCGGCTGATGGTCGTAAGGAGATATTGGCTATTGATCTGTGTACGACATCGTATTGCTGTCACGACGGGAGATGTATATGATATTATTTACTTACATATATATGATATTACGAAGTGATATAAATGCAATAACATATACCGCCATTTTGCCAACATTTAGTAAATTTTCATTATACCGAGTGTTCCACTTTTCTTGAAGACATCTAAGTAAATAGTTTATTTATAACGCAATAATTAAAAATACTTTTACCAATGATAGAGGCCATTACGATTAATAGTTTGGTAGGAACGAATTTATAAAGTCTAAATCCGGTCTACTATGATAAAAACTCTAGTGTAAGTGGTCATATAGTAACAATGAAGAGAGTGTAAAAGTATTTTATAGAATTTCTTGCTAATCACCAAAAGCCTCCAAATCCCACGTTTATGTAAAGTAATCTGCCTGGTATTGAGCTATGAAACTTTTGTGGACAAGCATCGAAGAATAAAATAAGCATGGTTTTTACTTTTTGTTGGTTAACAAGAGTCCCTAGTTGGTGCACGTTACGCGAGACTTTTGTTCAGTTTAGTATAGAACTTGACCGCCCAACGTTGTTCTATAATTTCTTCCATTGTACGCCGTGACACAGACACTAACACGGAAGTGATTCAAGGAAATAGCTACCCCGAAGCTTTCAGAGCTTGGAGAAGAGTGAGCTTGTCTTAATGAGTCTGAAAGCACTGCGACCATGACGAACGGCGATAAAGAAATATTGGGTATTTTCCCGTACAAACAAAGTTTTGTGGTCTTTGCAATTTCTTTCTTGTTATGAATTTCTTTTGTATTGCATATGTATTTGATACTTTATCTCTTTCTGCTTTTGTACTATTCAAGATTATTCATAAGTGTTAAATTACTGTCATTACTTTAGTATTGTCCTTGTTTAGGAATGGATCATACTTTCTCAGTATATTTACCCAAATACTGATCTTTTTCTTTAGTGGTTTTGAACGTCTTGCTACAAGTACAATATAATCAACAAAGACAAAGGCACACGTTGATGACTTCTATACCATATAGAAATATTGTTGCTGCTGATCCAACTTTATTTTATGACTTGCCCATGACAAGGACAAACAGTACCTAATGGGCTTAACACACCACCTTTCTCTTTGACATACTAGGTGTTATGTTATAAGTTCTAACCTTGTTATTCATGTCTCTGTAAATACTTTTCAATATTTTGATCATATCCGCATCGACACCTTTAGCTTCCGGACATGCCCACATCTCTTGTCTACTTATATAATATCAAATGATTTCCTCTTTGTTTCTGATTTCTTAATTACTTTTTGACTTATGATTATGTACACCTGCCTGGTCTAAATCCACTCCGCTCATTAACTAGCTTTGACTCCTCTACTCTTTTTAGCCAGTTCTCTGTAATACTTTAATATACTTCTAGCGCTGTAGATGGCAATAAAATTATTCTGTAGTTACTACTAGGCATCGGCAATCAGGAGATGAAAACACTATTACTTTGCCCAATTTGATTGATATCACTCATTACAAGTGCAAATAGGAATCGGCAGTCAGGAGTACATTGCAGGACTTGGCTTAAATGAATAAAGTAATTCGAAATTGGACACAATAATAGTGATGTTATCACAAAATTGGACATAGTAATAGTGATATCGGCAGTATTACAGCGCCGAATTTAGAATTAAATTATTCATTTCAGTCCAGTCCTGCAATGTACTTCTTATTGTCGATTCCGAATTATTACAGTTTCTATTATATTCACTTTTGTATACCTGAAAAGTAATAGCTCAACACTGTTCCATAGGGATCCTCTTCATTCGTCAAAATATATCTTTATTTTTGTGTAAGCAAAAGAAACAATACATAACAATTCAAATTCTATTTCTGCTATTTTTAATACTAATTAAAAACAACACTTGTATAGTTTATGCCCTAAAAACTGCTGTTGAATTAGTCCATTTTACATTGAAGTATCAATACTTTTTATGCAAGTCTCCTATTATATTAGTCTGGGTAATTTATAGATTTAGTTCCGGTTTAAGAAATTGCCGGGTCATTAATCTCAGACTGGTGGTACGGTAAGCGTAGGAACGAGTAACCGGGTGGACGTTTTTGCGAATGCAGACCACATTCGGCAATGTTTCTTCTCAAAGCGGCTGAGATAAGATTGCCATGAAGCTAAATGACAAATGAACCGCAAAGCTCACAGCTACACTTGCTTTACCGCTCTGTCGATCCAGCATTACAAATACAACCGAGTAACCCCGTTGCAGAAAAGAAAAAAACACTAGGAAATGCTAGGTGAATATCGTAATTTATTGCTGTAAAATGTGTGCACAATATTGAAAGTTTTTGTTCTGAACTCGAGTAATAACTCTTACAAATTACATTATTTATGTAGAAATAAATATCTTCTTTTAGAAAATGTGCCTATTTCTTTTGTACTATAAACAATATTATCTTATTATGATAAAATTCGTCTTAGTGTTTCAATAAATAAAATTATTTCTAAGCGCGAAGTATATTATATGACAAACACGATTTCCTTTTTGACTTTGATATATTGTCTCAATTTTTTTAGCAATTGTTCTACGTACTTAATTAGTCGAACATTTCTATCATAATTTTTCGGTAAATAAAATTACGAGTATCAACTAGAAAATTTATATTCCACTCTTGAAATAAATATGTGTGCTCAATAACATAACACCTACTGCTAGTGAACATCTTAGGACTAATTTTGTCTTTTTATACTTTCTAAGTACGATATTTTTTTTAATTGTTATATCGTCGCCTTAGGATCGTCTTATCCTATGTCCACTTTGTAAAAATTTACAGGAGACCAATTTAAAGTTTTACATTATATGTACTATCCAACTGCATACAGTTTTATTCGATTGAAGTTTTCCAAACGCATTTTTGATCTCTTTAATCTATATTTCGTCATTAAAAGATTTAAACATTCTTTATTTATAATAATATAGTGCATGGAAAATAATATTGTGACGGACATGGAATAAACAAAGACAAATTCTCAAAAGTTTTGGATGTACGCTTTCCAATATTCCAAATTCATCCTAGAAAATGGTTATCCAAGCTTTTAATGTGAGCAATTATGTCACGTGGAATTGCTGCAGTTGGTGGCTGAACCATTGGTGAAATTATGTCTTGTAGAAACGCATGCGTATACATTTTTCTTGTAGGTTTTAGTATAAACGTTGTAATATGCGAATTGCTAGCGAAATTATGTTTAAAACCAATAAAATTCGAGTTATTTTCTTATACTAACTCTTTCGACCTTTTATAGGGAACCTGTGAAGAACTCATAGTTTGAGCCAAACGTTTATAGTCAAACAAATTGTTGACGGTTAACTGCACTTCTTTGTAGGGCCTCTTGGATCTAACTCGGAGTAAAGCATTAAAAACTGCTGAAGGACTGAACAACTTTTCTTCAAATTGCGGTCAATCACACTATGCATTGCATCAACTTCTTGGACACAGCTATGTCTGGTTGTTCTCTAAAAAGTATAGTAAGGCAGCAGATATGTGAGAGTTTTTATTTTGCGGTAGGTACACATGGATCAGACCAAAGAAAAATGTTTGTGACGTGGGGCCTATGTTCTACAAGTTTCTTCAATAGAACGCATAAGGCACTAGCAATATCTTCTCTTTTCCGACCAGCTAGTGATTCGTTCCAAAGTATGCAGTAACCTTGTTTTTTGATTACATCACAGCCTGTAAGGATGTACGTTGCAAGTTTTCTTTTTGTAGTAAGCCTTTGATATGGTTGTTAAAAATACATAAAAAAAAAACATAGCTGCAGTTACTTCATCGTTTGCAACTTCCTCGATATCTCTTTTCTTTTCATTGCGAGACGCAACTTTTGCATCTATATGCTTATTGTACCTATCTATATGTTTGTCGTCTAAGGTACCCACTTCTTTTTTCCCCTCTTATTCGGCGCAAACTTCACAAAGATCCTTTTTAGTTTTTGAAGGATAGGTGAAATTCATAAATGAAAATGTGGTAGTACATCCATTTTTTTACCGGAACCTTGTTGTTAGCTTGACAATATTCGATATACAATCCGTACATTTTGGCCATAGTCAACGTTTGTCCAAATATTCACGAGATGATTATCTGGAGTAATGAGACGGTACACGTGGAAATAAATTTATGTGATTGCGCACAGACTCCTTCATCTGTTCAGGCATTTTTTTTCTTTGAGCCTTTTCTTTGATCTTCAATTGGGATGGAAGTAATTCCGATTGTCTTTTTCGCATGAAAATTTGATATTTTTATTTGGCTTATTGACAGAACATCGAGATACACATTTTTGCAGACTCTGGTTTTCTTGTTTTCTTTTATCAACAATTATTTAAATGAATAGGTTTTCTTCTTCTTTGTTGTAGCTTGTCGAATCCTTTCTCTTTTTTTAATACGCTTTTCGGTTGTTTTGTCCTAAAAGAATCCTTTCTTATCATCAGAATTTTTCCCAAATTCTTCATGTATGAGATTAACTTCTTCACGAGTAAAATTAAATGTACAATTAAAGCGACAACCAACACAATTATATTTGGTTGCCTGTTCGCAACAGTATCACCTTTGGCGTTAACATATTCTTGGCCACTTTGCCTGAGCTTCTTTCGCACATTTCGTTTCCAGGTTTCTGCATTTAACTTTCGTTTCTTGGTTTTCCTTGCCCTGTCTTCATTTACTGCGCCTACACTAAAACAATAAGAAATAATTGCAATAATTTCATTCACAATTAATAATAGAAAAGTGCTTAGTTTGTGCCTAATGATAGTTGAACGTAAGCAATATTAAAATTATACCGACCTTTCGGAAGTACTGGGATGATTCATTTGACCTAGATTCAACTAAGTTTTTCCTGATCTATTGACTTTTATTAACCTTGTTATTAACAATAACGGTACAATATGTCTAAATACGTAAGTGAAGTGGTTAGAGTAATCTAAGACTTTACATACGTATAAATATTTAAAGTAATGTGTATCTAGAGAAATATTTTGGTTAATAGCCGCTCATTAACCAAAGTATTTCTGAAAGTCCATAGTATCTATACTTATTAAACTCCCACAGGTTGCTCGAACCCGATAGGTGGTATGCAATAATGTGGAAAACACGCAACAGGCCCTTATTTCACTATTTGATTAAATATAATAAAAGTGTAAGTGTATTATAATATAAATGCATCTTTATACGAAATATCAACTACGCTAATTATTTAAAACAACAAAATTTCTTAATTACGACTGATAAAAAATATTAATCAATTACAAACAAAACACTACAATGCACGTTGTTCGTAGTTTTGTTTGTAATTGATTAATATTTTTTATCAGTAGTAATGAAAAAGTTTTGTTGTTTTAAATAATTAGCGTAGTTGACAAATTTTAGTAAACCTGAATAAAAAACATGTTAATAACAAAATTTTGAATAAAATTAAAATTCACTAATTGTCATGTTTCTTTTAAAAAAAATTTTTCATATATATGATTACCACTTTTAGTTTTTCAACTATTATAGATATATAGAATATTGTTTTTTTAAATAAGACACATATAAATTTAACAGTGTGATATATCTCAGTTTTGAAACCTGATGTGCGCTTTTTAAAAAAATTTTTTTTACAATTTTGTATGTCATCTTGACATTAATACTTAGAAGTCACTGTCATATCATGTTATATTTTTAATGTTTGTCAAATCCATATATTTTATGTCCTAGTGTGGCAATTGTAAGATAATTAGTAGTTTACTTATCAGTTGTCCCTAATTTAATTATTTTGTAGATCTGATGAAGGAATAGATATATTTCCGAAACGCTATTTAGCCAACAATTGTGTTTGAATCAACTATCCAGCCCAATATTCTACTTTTATTAAAGTAGTAATTTTTTCATACTATCTTATATTAGCTAATTATCAGTAATTATATATGCAGGCCAAATCAATAAAATAATCCCAATTTACCTAATCTACTTCCCAGAGTATAACATGTGACCTACAATTTCACGTGAATGTTAAGATTAAGGCCCTGTAATCCCAAGGACATGTACGACAGCCCAGACCTTTTCACCAAATTATAATAAATAACTACATACGAGCAGAATAAGGTGATATGTTTTAATAACGTAACCTTACAGAGAGACGTTCTGAACAACGGCATTATTTAATTTTGTTTATAGGATATCATTTATTTTCATAAACTAGAGTACCTTTTATATGATGAAAGAAGTGCTACAAATGTATTTCAACTTTGCAAAGAGTTTACGGGAAATGAATTTTAAGTTCAAATTATTCATCACATCTTGCAGCATGTAAAATTGTAGTTTCAAATATACTTCTTTCCATAAGTACTTAAGTATAGTAATTACGGAGTTAATAATATATTGTGCGCAAAATATATTCAGTAATAAATAATTCATTCCCTAATCTATCTCTTTTCTCCTTGTGATAATACCTAAAACTCGTTATTCCCACATCTTAGCCTGAACATTGTACTATTAATCAAGCTGGTAAATAAAAATTCATATGCGTTGAATATTTCTTTGTTATGAGCAGTAGATTTGATATAAACTTTTTTAAAGAATTACTAAAACACGATTTACACGTTCAAACGTTACCGAATATCAACATGTTGATTGAAATGCGTGAAAGACTAGAGCATATTTTACTGAAATATACGTTAGATGTGATTAACTGAACGGCAATTATGAATAATAATTGGAGATTATACAAAATATCCAAAAAGATTAGTAATTTTGATTGATACCTTGCAATATATTAAAAGAACCTATTATCGAACTAGTAATGTAATCAAAGGTGGCAAATTAATTCTAGGATTTTCCAAGAAATATTCATTCTTCAATAACATATTGTCATGAACTTAACAATTTAGAAAACTGGGAAATACAAAGCAAAATGCTTTAACATAGAAATTATTAAAATTAAGAAAAATAGCTTATATATTAGTATTAAGTATAATTAAGTTAAGCAAATATGTACAGAATAAAGTATATATATATTTTTTATAATTTAATATTTTGTTATCTAAAAGAATTAAATAATTTAGTTATGAATTGCATTTATGAACGCACGAAATGTAACCATAAAGGTCAGGCAATATTAGTTGCATACGACATTGTTATAATAACGAGGAGTAAACAGGAGCTGCGGAGAAATATTGCTGCGTTTGGAACAAAGTGCAGCGGAAATGGGGCTGGAAATAAATGAAAAGAAGACAAAATACATGATATGAGCTAAGAAAGGAAATGCTAAAGATAAAAAGTTTGTTGTTACAACAGCAGGCGAAAAAGTCTACAGGTTTGAATAGGTAAAGTCATTCACATATTTGGGAGTGGAACGAAGAGACACGAGATAGTATTTTTTTATTCTTATAACGAACAAAACAAAAGTAAATTATGCAATGAGCATTTAATGATAGCTATTAAGACACGAGTAAGAACATTACGAGGCGATGCCGAGTATTGTAATGAATACGAGTGTCTTAATAGCCATTAAATGCGAGTTGCATACACTATTTTTTCTACAACCCCATAATAAAACATTATTTTTTGAACATTCCATTTCATAAATTGAGGTTAAAATTTTCCATGCACCTATGCGAATTTAGCTGGTAATAAATTGTTCGTGGTTACTAAGACTTGTTCCATAATTTCTGGTGGACTCAAATTTTACATATCACTTCATTATCTCTCATTTTTACCGTTTATATTTTCAAAAAAGCACAAATTTTAAGTACTTACTTGTAAATTGCAGAGAACTGTCACATTTATTTAATTTGTATATTTGTCAGATATGCAGTCGCCATATTGAATATTGTTTGAATATTGGAATGTCGCATTCCTATTGGATATAAACTGGTATCATAATGAAAATCTGTATCGTAATGGACATCATCAAAGTACATGTTCGGCATATCTAGTAATACAATTAAAGTATGGGAGTAGAAAAGTGGGTAAACAAAATATGTCATCGTCAGTTATGATTGAGAGTGTATGATTTTTGTAGTTTGAATCGTCCCGAATTTTTTTTTATCTTAAAAACTTCTCGAGGACCATAACAAACAAACAAACAAGAACTACGCATATCCATCGAATTTCAATTTTAACATAATATAAATTTGTAATTACAGGTTATTAAAGCTATTTTAACATAATGGCATTGTTATAGTTATATATAAGCCTGAACACTTAATTACAACAAGATGTTTCTTTTAGAAATTTAGTATTTGGGCACTACACTGGCGCTAGAAGAAATTAAGGAAGAAGTTTTCAAGTTGCCGATTTAATAATATAAAAATTTCTAAATTATAATGCCAAAGTCAATTAGAGACAGTCAGTATAGTATTCCACAGAGGGATAATTTAGCTCTTACTAAGAGCAAGTAATTTCCAATGCACTAAAGAACATGGAAACTGATTATTCAAAAATGTATTAACTACAAAGAAAATTGTATCGGAAAACAATCACAATTTTGCATTTTAGTTTAAAATAGCATAGATTTTATTACTGATGGTGTAAAAGATACTTTTCTAATAAAGAAATGCCAAGCTAAAGCAAAGCGGTATTGATCGCTAATATTGATAATAAATCTGAAGTTGGTATAATACAATTCTAGAAAGGTTTTCAGAAAAAAATCATGAATATGTTAAAAATAATTTGTTCCCACATTAGACTTGTCTCTGTTGTTCAAATAAAGATATACTACTATTACTAAAATGCTATAATTATTGTTACTAATGCACTTTGTGTCAATGTAAACTTAAAGCAAATATTATTGAATAAAACAAATACTTATTATTAATTGCGGTAGTAAATTATGGAAAAAAAACATTAATTATGTACAACAATATAGCGTTATCTGGAAATTATTCACAATTTTTTAATAATACGTATGTCTGCATATGAGTTTATTCAAATTCTGTTAACTTATTTGAATATATATTACCACAAATATATATTTAGAAGCATACATAAATTTGTCAAAATTTTGGTGTTTAAAATGTGCTCTAAAACATCATAGTGTAAATTTGGATTTGGCCAGATTTCGACGAAATCTAAGTAACAGAGTATAGAATATGCATATAACCAACAAAATCCCTGAAATGAGTAACACAGACAACAAAGAAAATAATGAAATAATGTGTAGTTTATGTGGACAATATAGCTATAATCACCAAGAGATGATAAATAATCGAGAAAGTTCATAAACAGATAATTAACGCAATCGAAACATTAAATTACATACATAAATAAAAGAGGAGTGGAAGCAAGTATAAATTCGAGATTGAAGTCTTGAAGTGACGCAGAAGTTTGTTAGCTATGGAAAGCAGAGCATAACGGTAGGGTTTTGTAGAAGCCCTTTGCTTCGTCGACAAGAAAGGGTCTAGAATATATGTACATATACGAGGTAGACGCCATAAATTTTCGGCCTGATATACAAAAAAGAAACTTGGAACAATATAAGAATTTTTATTTTTCAATGTAATCTCCCCTAACTTCTATACATTTATTACAACAATTAATTAATAATTCAATACCCTTGCAATAATAATTTGAAGTTTCTCCGTCAAAATGTTCTATAACAGCTGCTTGCAACTCACTGTCGTCCGTAAAACTACGTCCCCTAAGGTCTCCTTTTAAATTAGAAAACAAACAAAAAATCACAAGGAGACATATCCGGACTATACGGTGGATGTTCCAATTCTTGAAAACCGCATTCGCAGATGGCAGCTTGTGAAATAGCTGCAGTAAGAACGGGAGCATTGTCGTGCAATAACCGCACACCTTTTGCACGAATACTGTCCCTTAATTTATGCAATAAAGACGCATAATATGTGCCTGTTCACAGTTGTATTGCGCTCTTTAAGTCAATAAGAAAAATACCCTCACAATCCCAGAATATTTTGACCACCATCTTTTTCGTTGATTGAACGACTTTCGCCTTTCTAGGACGAGGTCCATCAGGTCGCCGCCATTCCATGGACTCCCTTTGCGATAGAGGATCGTAAAACATAACCATTGTTTCATTCCTTGTGACAATGGACTCCAAAATCAGTTTTGAATCGTCTCCACACATGTTTAAAAACGATTGCCATTCGACTCGACGTTCACGTTGGAGAGCAGAAAGAAGTCGCGGTACCCATCTAGCACTAATATTATTCATACCCAAATGGTCATGGAAATTCGGCGAACATTTATTTCGGAAATATTTGTTATCACTGGTAATTCCTTCACTTTCAAACGGCGATCTTCTAGCACTAAATTTGCAATAATCGAAATTTGTTGAAGCGCTATCACTTCAATTGGTCGATCCGACAAATCAGCATTTTCGAGGGATTCTTGTCCCAAACGGAAACATTTTGCCCACTTTTTTACAGTTGATTACGAAGGAGATGAATCGCCGTAAACGCCGTCTAAACGATGTTTAATGTGATAAGGTGTATGCCCTTCTTTTGTTAAAAATTTAATGACCCCGCGGTACTCAATTTTCGATACTTCAGACATTTTCGTGCGGTAGCCACGTTGGTTGGCTGGTTACTAAAAACTACTAAACTTCGAACCGTCATATTTATAATGTACACCTCACGTATGAGAATGCATGACTTGAGAAGTTTGAACACGTTTGAACCTGTCAGGCTGAGAATTTATGACGCCTACCTCGTATATCTCTTGCAGCTCAAGCTAAAGTTGGTTTCATGTTCCTTGTTATTTTAATTTCTGATACAAACAGAGTCATTAAATTAAATCTTTGTTGTTGAAAACTAATTTCTACTACCCTGGATTACTTTTTTTTATAATAACTTTGTTTGTGAAAACTTGCTAAGCGTAAATAAAAAAGTCTAACAATAACTTTTGCGATATTTTACTTTATGAAATTGCAGATTTATGTTTATTTTTTAAATATATTTTTTAAAGTGGCTTTATTCTAACAATATATAAAACCGCACATCCACAGAAATGTAAAAAATGTAGTCATTTTTATTAATCACTTTCTTGGGAAAAATTCAGCACACAATTTGAAACTATTAAAAACCGTTCATAATGAATTCGAAACATATTTTGTTAAAAGTTCGTGAATTGTTTTTGCTTACCATGGCTGAAACTGTAACGAAACATGAAATGATATCATCAAATTATATTAACATTTAATAAATTGCCTGACCTTTTCCAGTATTACTGTTTGTCTCGTAATAACATGCTTCTCTTATTTTGTGCCTTTATGAAACCTGCACATAATGAAAGATAAATGTACGTTGACGTTGATTAAAAATGAAAGACTTTGATAAATTTGAGGCGAACGTATGAATGCACTGGGGCAGATAAAATTCGAATCAGCAAGTCAATATAGTTGAAAACTCTTACGGAGTAATAGATCAAGTTGGTGTGTTTGACGCTGGCTTTTTCTTCTCCTATCGCATTTCGTTCACAGAAGTATGAATAAATTGAAATTTTAAAATAGTTCATTTCAATGGTAACAATATTTATATAAATGCCATAATTTCGTTGTTCTTGGACTTTTATATCTACATATACGGCTTGATTCAACGGATCTGCGAAAGTAATTTATCCTTTAATACTTAATATGATGAAGAAACTCGCCTACTGTTTTAATACAAATAATTGAAACATAAAAGAAAAAATAAAATAATATTTAACAAAGTAAGTATCAACATGAGACATTAACACTTACGAGGTAGGCGCCATAAATTATCGGCCTGATATACAAAAAAGAAACTTGGAACAATATAAGAATTTTTTTATTTCAATGTAATCTCCTCTAACTTCTAACACATTTATTACAACGATTAATTAATAATTCGATACCCTTGCAAAAATATTCTGAAGTTTTTACGTCAAAATGTTCTAAAAAAGCTGCTTGCAAATGACTTTCGTCCTTAAAACTACGTTTCCTAAGGTCTTTTTTTAAATTATAAAACTTTCAAATGGCGATCTTCTAGCACTAAATGTTCAATAATTGAAATTTGTTGAAGCGTTATCACTTCAATTGGTCGATCCGACAACTCAGCATCTTCCAGGGATTCTTGTCCCAAACGGAAATATTTTGCCCACTTTTTTACAATTGAATAAGAAGGAGATGAATCACCGTAAACGCCGTATAAACGTTGTTTAATGTGATAAGAAGATACATGCACTTCTTTTGTTAAAAATTTAATGACCGCGGGGTACTCAATTTTCGTTACCTCAAACATTTTCGTGCGCTAGTCACGTTGGTTAGCTGGTTACTAAACACTACTAGGCTTCGAACAGTCATATTTATAGCGTACACCTCGCGTATGTGCATGCATGACGTGACGGAGTTTACACACGTTTGAACCTGTATAAGCTTTATTCGAGTTGTATCTGCAAATTAAAATAACATTTATCCACAACTCTTCTTAATATACAATTTCATATTTTATGACGAAAAACTTAAAAATTTAAATTTCTATAAATTAAAAAAACTCTCATTATGTATATACAGCGTAAAGTAGTAGAAATAAAGATAATGGAAAAGAAAAAAACACAAACTAATGAAAACGCATTGAAGAAAACAAAATCATCACATGAAGAAAACAAATTATACATAGTTTTACGATAGGAATGTCTTATGGATATCTTTCATTCTCCAATTGAATTCTTGAAAACTTGTTCTAATATATACTGGTTGTTCCGATAGTTTGGTAAACTGAGGGAATTTCAGACCAAAATATTTTATTTATTAAATCAAACATCTAATATATTGTACTAAATTTAGCATTTTTAGAGCTACTATTTTTGCTAAATTAAATATGCATTTTAAAATCTTTTTCATCCCGTGTCAAAATAGTTGTAATCATAAAAAGAAAACTTAGTCACTGAGAGAAATGTTGAAAATCTGTCAAACGTTTCTTGTAATAATAGAAACGATTGCCGTGTTGTTCATTTCTGTTAATACTGTCTACTACTACTATCCTTGTTGTTGTTTCTACTTTTCTTTTGGTTCTGAAACATCTTATACGGCGTGTCCCAGAACTGATGTTACAAGAGGTGTGCAGAACTAAAAAATTTTGAATCTCAATATGATCTTTTGTAAGTAAGCCCTGCTTGGTTTGAAACTTATTTTTAGTATAGCTTCTAGATTGTGACATCACGTAGGTCTTGACAGTTGAGCAAGATCTATTTCCGTTTCAGGTAAAGTACCTTTCTTGTTCACAGTATGCTAAAATATTACAAAGAAAAGTTGTTCAGAATGACAAACTACTTTGATTAAATCGTTATTTTTTAGATTCAACAAAATAAAATATACTTATTCACAAATTAAGTGTACAAAATGTAATAAGAGTATTGCTCTACAATCAATCATTTATTCAACATAACTGCCACCTTTTTCTGCACACCGTTCTATATGACGCCTGAATGCTCTGAAATGTTCCGAATTTCCTCGACTTGTATATGGTGTATATTTCGTATTCTTTCTTTTAGTATTTCTCTACTGTTAGGTATCGGCTGGGAGGAAACCAGGTTTTTGTGGCGACCCCATAAATAAAAATCTGGTATAGTGAGGACGGGCGACCTTGGAGGCCACACAATCGAACAATTTCTAGCTATCGATCTTTCCTCAAACACCAAATTTATATTCAGCTACGCGTGCAGTTGAATGTGAAAGGCATCCGTCTTGCTAGAAATAAATTGCTTGTCTTTCTGTCAGCGGCACATCATGTAAGTACTCTTCCCTGAATCTTTCAAGTAACTCTGAATAAGTATCCCCTGATATAACCGTGCCTCTATGAAGTAAGGTTCAATAATGTCAGCACGATATGAAATGGCACACCACACATTCACGTTTTGGTAATACTGTCTTCTATAATTAATCCTAAAATTTGGATTTTCTGTAGACCAGTAGCGACAATTTTGAGAGGAAATAACGCCATTTGTGCTAAAAGTTGCTTCATCTGAAAATACTATGTTTTTATAAAAATTTCGTTCTTCAATACATTTCTCCCCAATGGTAATAGAAAATAATAATCTTCGATCTGCATCACCTACTTTGATAGTGAGCACAAATTTTAGTTTGAATGGCCTTGACATTATTGTCTTCGGTTCTTCAACCGAATGCATAGAACAATAGTTGGGGCATCGTTTCCTTCATATCTTTTTTTTTCTTTCTTGACGTTAAGAACGCTGCCAGTTGCAAGAAATTTCTTGACTATTCGCATGGCAATCATACGTGTAAGATTGGTCTTGGGCAATTTCTCGTTAAACTGCCGCACCACTTCTGTTAGCGAACTCTCTCAGAGCCCATAACACTGAACAACATAAATTCTCTGCTGTAATGTTAACATAATCTGTCTGTAATTAAAATTTGACTTAAAAGTTACTACCAATTGTAATGTGACAGAACGATTATTCGGGTATTACCTTTTCTGGCCTCCTATTGTTTTTTTCTTTATCAGACTGTTCTAAAAATTCAGATATTCGCATATAACGAAGGCAGTTATTGTTACTGAATTTATTGTAGATCAGTTTCGTAAGTTAAATGTGTTGTAAATACTTTCTCTGTCGTTCAATGTTCTACGAATAAAAGTTGTAAGAAGTAAGATGGGAGTTATGTTGAGTAAATGATTGATTGAAGAGCAATACTAATATTACATTTTGTACACTTAATTTGTGAATAAATATAATTTTATTTTGTTGAATCTAAAAGATAACGATTTAATCAAAGTAGGTAGATCTTCCTGAAATTTTGTATGGAGCTATAGTTTGTCATTTTGAACAACTTTTCTTAGTAATATTTTAGCATACTGTGAACAAGAAAGGTACTTTACCGGAAGCGGAAATAGTTATTGCTCAACAGTTAAGGCCTACGTGATTTCACATACTCGAAATTATACTAAAAATAAGTTTCAAACCAAGCAGGGCTTACTTACATAGGATCAAATTGATATTCCAAATTTTTAGTTCCGCATTCCTCTTGTAACATCAATCCTGGGAAACGCTGTATATCTCAACCAGGACAAAAATACAATAATAATAATAATGATTAACAAGACCATTATTTTTCAAAATAGTTTTATCTAAGAAAAAATTTGTTTAGCCAAAGTTAATACTTCTTTCTAATCTGATGTCATAATAATGATATGAACGCATCGAAAATGATCTGTTTATAACTTACAAACACACAATGTGCGTTTATAGATTATCTGGTTCAATTTAGTTTTCCGAGGGTGGCTACTTGTAATTTGTAATTCTAATGTCAAAAAGTCGAAATGGAATATATATTTTCAATGTATGATGTGTAAAGGATGTATAAAAATGAAACAAAGTGAAATATTTTACAACTATAATAATTTGTGCGTACTGTGTTCATAGAAAATTATTCAAGTTTTAGAAATATGTATCACTATGGGCAAAATAAATAAAATGAAGATCCATTTTTCAACGAGAATCTATTCCATATTTTATTTTGTGTTCTTGAGTTGTACAGTTACTGTACCGGGTGCGGCAATACTGTGTCGGCGGAGCTTAGCATGAAAACTAATAACGTTGTAGCAATGAGACTTTACGTATGTATGTAGTAGACTACTGTGCATTTTTCTATTTTTATTTACAAATATACAGGCTGTTCCAAATTTTTGCAACCACCTTCAACTTTTTTATTTTAAATAGATTGCTATACTTTATAACTATTATAATGATACCCACCCAAATTATCTTTGCAGTGATATATGCACTTACTAATCTTAGTTTTGGTTTTATTGATAATTTTGTTAAAATCTTGACAGTTGCAGCATCTAACATTTTAAGCCTTAGTCTGAAAATGGGTTGAACGCCTCACGTAACTCTTGTGTTACTAATTTATGGACTAACACGTTCTTTGTTTTGAGATTGAACAAAGTAAATAAATATACAGGCTGTTAAATATGTCGTGTCTAAGTTATCGATCTTTATTGACTATTTTCTCGTTTTTATTTAATCTAACCTATAATATTTTTTTAAGTCAGTATAAACCCATATTTATAATATGCAATATGCGGGGCATCTAATAGTTGGTTGGCCATGAAAATAAAAGTAACTTTAACACCTGCTTTTTAAATGCTTTATCATTAATTTTAGAATTACGTTTTGAAAATTTTGCATAATAGAACAATCTTCATCTGAGTTCAAATATCCGTTTTGCTCTACACATGCTCTCATCCGCCTCTGTGTCGACAGACTTACATTATGAGCCATGTTGTTCTCATTTAATTGAAGAAAAGCGTTTCTTATTCGTTGCTGCATGTTCTCTGCCCTACAACGGCAGAGAACATGCAGGTGTTGCATAAACAGTGTTTTTGACAGTTGGCCACAGAAAGAAATCGCAAGGTGTGAGATCTGGTGATTGCAACAGCCAGCTTTTTAAACTTCCTCTCCCAATTCACATATATTGGTGAACACCCTATCTAAATGTGCTTTTCAGCACCACCGTAATTGTGCTGGTGCACCATCATGTTGGTAACACAATCTCCTTATAACGTTATTTGATAGGTCTTCTAATAGCAATGGTAAATTATTTTGTAGAAAATTTTCATAATTTAAAGTATTGTTAAACAAGGCTGGACCAATAATAGTGTTTCCTATAATGCTTCCACAGGTGTTAACACTCCATTTTTATTGATATAAAGTGGGTTGCCAAAATGAGGGTTTGTAGTATCATAATAATGAATTTTTTTTGTTGTTATTCCACAATTAGCAAATATTGCTTTATTTGTGAAAAGCACATGGTCTAGAAAATTTATATCTTGTCGCAATTGTAAAAGTATCCATTCACACTAAACTAGTCTTCATTCAAAATCCGTTTAAATAAGTCTTTTTAATTTTGTAAGGCTGAAGTTTATGTTTCTTTAAAATCCTCCTCACAACAATGACTTCTATCCCGTGTTGTTTCGAAATTAACTTTGTAGATACATGCGAATTTTCCACAATAGACTGAACGACTCTCACTTCATTATCTTCTGTAACCATACTCTTACTTCTTTCATGTTTGACGTAATTCACTGAACCCGTTTTAACAAACTAATCAACAAATTTTCAAACGTTTTACTATCCGGTGCTCTTCGGTTGGAATATTCCATTGCATATGTTCTTGATGCTAAAAATGGATTCCTATTGCTAGCGCCAAGAGCAAATATCATGTCTATGAGCACCTTCTTCAAAAAAATCATCTTAAAGCAAAAACTTCTAAAGGGAACAATAAACTATTAAGGTAGGTAAATACCATAATAGTTTCATATAATTTCAACAAAACGATATAACTGAAAACATGGTAAATGCAACACGTAATAACAACTAACAAACAAACAAACATTGATAATTAACTAGCCAACTTAAATTATAGCAATAAAATACTGAATTTTGAAGTAGAGATTTGACGTTTGATTGCACAGTCATTTTTTTTTAAACCAAGCCCAACCAACTATGCCCCTCAGTTTGCGTATTGTAAACATGGGTATACTCCATTAAATGGTTATAACTTTGAAAATACCAGAAATAAGTACTATGTTATTAGTACCATTTTAAAGACAATTTTACAAGGAATATGCTTACTTAAAAAATATAATAATAATAACTTTGAAAATACCAGAAATAAGTACTATGTTATTAGTACCATTTTAAAGACAATTTTACAAGGAATATGCTTACTTAAAAAATATTATAGGTTAGATTTAAAAAAATTACGAGAAAATAGCCAATAAAGATTAATAACTTAGACACAACATATTTAACACACTGTATATTTATTTACTTTGTTCAGCCTTAAAACAAATAACGTGTTAGTCCATAAATTAGTAACACTAGAGTTATGTGAGGCTTAAAATGTTAAATGTTGCAACTGTTAAGATTTTAACAAAATTATCAATAATACCAAAACCAACAGTCGCAAGTGCACATATCCATATATCATTGCAAAGATAATTTGGGTTGTTATCATTGTAGTAGCTAGAAGGTATAGCAATATTTTTAAAATAAAAAGTTGAAGATGGATTTCAAAAATTTGTAGCAGCCTGTATATTTGTAAATAAAAATAAATAATGCACAGTAGTCTACTACATGCATACGTAAAGTCTCATTGCTACAACGTTATTAGTTCTCACGCTAAGCTACGTCGACACACTATTGCCGCACCCGGTATACAGTGATAGATATATGAGTTGTACCTCAAGAATCCATAGTAACACCATGCAAACTGCTTGTGCTTGTTGGTAGAATATTTAAATAAAAATTGTTATTTCCATCAATGGTAGTGGTTTCGTTTGAACATCCCGGAATGTTTCTATTAGTTTGAGATCCCAGCATTTAAGGTATTTTAATCTTTTTTTTAAGGAGGATTCAATATAAGCTTCAGTCACAGCTGAGGGCTTTCAACCCCCATAATTTTTTAAGGACAATAAATCACCACCATGATTTGCTAAATGTGTTGCACTAGATCTTCTAAAACAGTGCTCAGTAAACAATTCTGAATTTGGCAGTTTCAAAAAACTCGCTCTCGGAATATTGCCTATAATATTAATACTCATTCGAATATTATCACTTAAGAGTAGTATTAATAGGCAGTAACTTAAAATATTACTTAATTAAATCGATCCATATTGTATCTGTAATTACAAAAAAATCTCGGAATATTATTTTTTATTTTAGGTACAGAAATAATTATGGTGTCAGACTTGTAGTCTTGTCGTCTACAGACATATTGGTCAGCTTTTCTCGTCTACAAGCTTCGTAGTAATCTACTATCAAGACTACCAACAAATTAATACCCATTATATGCAAAGCTGCGATAGATGTGAAAAATGTTCTTATACTTTCATTGAAAAATATATTTTATTATCTGCTTCTGGTATAAATTTAATAATATCTATTTCTTCTAATATTTTGGATTTTTTAAGTGTAAACTTCTATGGGCGCGTTGCGTCGATTGTGGGCACTGAACAAGACTGGGTCGTCACGCTCGGCTTTGTAACGCTCGTTCGGGTAAAGTCGGCTCGAGTCGACTAAGGGAACGAGAGAAATATATCATATAGAGGTATTCAATTTCAATTAAATTGAGATCTAAATGAATAAATAAATTCATGTCCCCGAGCAGATTCGATCCCGAGCCGCACGGGTGAGAAGAAGGCATTTTAGCATCAGATCAGCGCGGGACTCGTAAGCGAGTATTCATATCGTCTATTTATATATATATACATGCGTCCGAACCGACCTAGAAACGTATCGGAAAATCTCTCCGTCGAGGAACCCTTTAAAGTTGTTCGTACACCCACGAGATTATATTTCGCGGCCGGTTCCATAACAACGGCCGCGTTGCGTTCACTAATTGGTAACTTGGCGGACGGTTAACCAAAAAATTTGTTGTGTGTGTATGAGACATTATCTCTATAATAATATAATATAATATTTCGCGCTCATGCAAGTTTTAGCATTTTTATTAAAATGATATGGATGACTCGGAAACTGATCAGTATATTCCGGGTGTTAAATAACGTCCACACGCATTTACTATAATTTATATACCAATGCAATACAGAAACGTTGAGAATAGATCATTGCTTTAATTGCTCATTATATACGAATTTATAAGCATTTAATTCATAATTTAATTCTGTTACACAGGATGGATGAAGAAAATCAAATCGATGACAAATTAAAACGAAAAAGGGAATTTTCTAATGCGCGCGTGAAGAAATATCGTCAAAACAAGCACACTAAATCTCAGCAACTGAATTCGTCGATGCAGGATGACCCTAATGTAATATAGAACGAAAAAAAAAAGTTGGATTTCGTATTATTAACCTCGCCTTGATGAAGTTTTCACTTCTGCCGTGTGGTTTTAAGCGCACCCATTTTCTTGTTTTTGATAGTAACCTTGAGATAAACGTTTCAGGAAAGTCTGTAATTTCTTATACTGCGATATAAATACATCATTAGCAGGTGAAGCATTTATCTTGAGCCGACTAAATATCTCACCAGCAGGACGTTTTTGAAAAAAATGTGTCAGACAAAAGCTAGTTGATATAGAGGGGGAAATGCAACGGCAATGCTTACTTTTCATTAGGTGGATGGGTTGAAGGTTATTTTAAGGTTAACTTCGTTCTTTTGAAAGAACGAAGTTAAGTGCGGCAATCCACGGGAAAAAACAACTTTTGTTCAAAAAATTATTCTGTTGGACTTTTATTTCTTGAGATATTGAACTTAATGAAAATAACATAAGAAATTGATGTCATAAGACACTCATTGAACTCGTCGCCCATTAAATTACAATTATTTTAATGTGAAATATATTGTAAACTGAGACATTTCTGCAATGACACTAAATTCTCTGCTTACAATTTGCGGTGATGTGTAACATGAAAAAGTATATATTCTTCATGTTACAGGTCATTTCTTTTTCTGCATAATAGTGTGTTTATTTATTAGAGTTCTTTTAACGTGCTGTAATATGTGTTCTTTATTTATTCTGTTAACGTATTTGGTAAATATGTACAGCAAGCAGACATTTCTCTCTGCTTCATCAAAGATATAGACAATGTCAATTAATTGTTCTGTTGGAAAATTCATATTATTCAAATAAATTAAATAATGTAAGAACAAAAATCTAAACCTCATAAAATGGACACATATATTAACATTAATAGTCAATAATAGTATTTTGCATGTGATTTGATAGAAGTACAATAATAGTTTAGTGATAGTTTTTTATGATTATTTTGTTCTTCTACGGCTTTACGGTGTCTGTAAGAGTTTAGAATAAGTTTAAATATATCCGAAAATATCAACGACAGGAACAAGACATTCATATAATTCTGTAAAATAATTTGAATATTCTATCTAGCATATATTGGTACCTATTAGAGCTAATTATGCAATTGTTAGGAACCGTAAAATGTATTTACCAGTATCAGGTAAATAGTCTAACAATATTATACCTGGAATCTCCAAATGCCTAAAATCTGCTTATATTTTCTTGTGTAGTTTGCTGTAGGTACATCAGTCTTGAAAATCCATCAGTAGTCAGCCAGCATAAATGTTGCCTGCTTGCGTGCTTCCATCGTGCATACTTTTTCTTGTAAATTACTAAGAGCTCTATGATTAGTAAGGAATGCTTCTGATAATAATCTAATTAGTAGATCATTACATATTACTTGCAATTGCTTCATAGTTTCTCACAGGCGCAGTTATAAGTCCCCTTGCCTTATAATTTTCAATTAAGTTGTTTACAACCTCTTAATTTCTATACAGCAACCTCAAGTTCATTCAAATTCTTTTCAATTTAGTTTACTTATTGGCAGTCCAACAAATATATTTTCCTTTATCTTGGCATCAGTTAAAGTGTTTATTCATTCTAATATGTAATCCACTTAAAGCACGATCCACTGCTTTAACGAAAGTATTCCTTGTACAATAGCGGAAATTAAACCAAATTAATTTTTGTTTATTTGGAACTTATCTGCTCTAATAAATAAAATAAACATAAAATAATAATTTATTATATTTCCGTTGTTCATGCTTGTCTACATGCCGGAAAATAAGTGGCCTAGAAAGAAGTTCTGATTACATATTGCGAACCACCAAGCGATTCGATACTTCGCCTTTTTCTCGTCTAACAAGTCTAATAGTCTGTTTTCCATTATGCATCAGAAAAATTCTGTAAATTAAGCTCCCAGTCCATCTTTACAATCACCTGGATCGACTTTTTACTCCTCTTGTTTGAAATCGCTCGCAATATTAATTAACTTTACACACCCTCCGCTTTTTCTGGTCTTTCTATCATCGATTTAGCTCTCTCTGCTGAAATTTCATATTGAATTTCCTTTACTATTGTTACTAATTTATATAGCAACCATCGATTACAATCTAAGGAGTTGTTACGTTTTAAAAGCGTGACACGTTTATTTTTCTTTTGTTAGTAATGTTGGTTGCTTATAATGTCTTTGTTTGAATAATAAATAATAGTAATAATTATTTGGCTATTAATTCATTAATATTTGGTATTGAATACACAGAATATTTTCTGTCGTTGCATATGTGTTATGTGAGATTCATGTGCCACTCAGACGTATGAACTCTATATAGTTTTCCTTTTGAATTTTATTTTTATGTTGTAGAATACTCTACTGGGTGTATTATATTTTCGATAATATTGAATTTTGATGTTTTGTAATTAAAGATAAGCATCGATTGCTTATTGTAATTTGTTTATAATCTTAGAATAATTTAACAATTAAATTTATTCGCTCTGAGCTCATTTATACTTCTTTTTGTAACGAAAATTTGTACAAATACTTCGAACTACCAGTTAAATTTTCACTTGCTCTTGTGTTATTTAAATTTGTGAGATTTCATTCATGTAAGTTATAAATTTTGCTGAATCATTTTGTTTATACTCAGTCATTTTTGTTCTCTTAATTCTAAATATTTAGCGTCATACGGAGTGAACCGATGGATACACCTATGTCTCTTTTGTTTTAAATCCTTAAGGATTGCTTTGTTATATGATTCTCTATACAGGGCGATCTATTGTATTTACTCGTTGTGCATTTTATAGGAGTTTTATATAATTTAAATTATTTTTAATGACTCGTCTACTATGTTTTTTTCTTCTTTTAATTGAATTGTAACCTTGTGACCCTTCAGGAATATAATTCTTTTTCCGTCTTATTCACATTTATATTTTTCTTTAAAATATTATATTGTTTATATCTCATTGTTTTCGACTGCTCTTGATTAAATTTAGATTTTGTTGTCTTGAAATTTTGTTTTCCTTGGTGAATCTGTTCTAATCTACGTCCAACTAATTTCACTTATCTACGATTCCACGATCGACACATTTAGATTGGTTTTAAATTCATGGTGGCGCCCTTATTTCTGTTATACCATCTTTATTGACCCATACCATCTTCGACTGACGATGCGGCAGCCTAAATGACAAGTTTACCATGTAGGTTGGTATAGAAGTGACGACTTTCGGAATTCTGTTTGCCATTATTTTGACTTCTTTTACCCAGAGCCATATTATTATTGCCTCAGGCCATACGACATTTTATACGTGGCAGAGTTTGCTATTAATAATATCATCTGTGTAACACACTTTGTTTGGTTTTTCCCAGTTCTGTACTACTTTATTATCGTCACGCTATAATTTCGTTAATTATTAATTTAAAAATGAGTAAACTCAATGTAACCCTTTGCCTTGCAGTATATTATACTATTATTCCTCTAAGATTTGAAAAATACACTTTAAGGCTGGATTATAAATAGGACATCTATAATTAACGGGTTTGAACAAATTCTTGCTTTTCTTACTTTACTTTTAAATATTGTAAAAATGTTTTGTGAGCATGGTATTTGTAAATAGCTTTCTTATCTCCCGATTTCCCATTATTATATTATATAACCAATGTTTAATATGTTGTATAACATTGTACGTTGCTTTTCAAGGCTGCCTCGCCCTACTTTAGAAATTCTTTTATTAGACCGTCAAAATCAGAACTTTTCTCTTCTTTATAGTTGTTAAACTTTCCCTTACAACTTTTTCTATGATATTTACTACATCTTTGTCATTATCATCTTCGTTCCGTAATAGTTCTACTTCATCGATTTTACTCGGTTTACGATTTTATTTGTAGAATACCTTGGGAATTGTTTACGTCACAAAAATTCTATTTTTCGTGTTCAATTTAATTCATAAAATATTTCCTATAATTTTTCATTTTCAATGTATGTATAATCGACAAATAAACAATGCAATTTAAAAAAAAAAATTCTTATTTTTATTAATTTAATTCTCTATTAAACGATATTAATTCATTAGACTAAGATTAATTTTATAACATAATTATAAAATACATAATTCGAAATGTGTGGGGTGTTCCATTTAGAAAACACAAATTTGTATCGTCACTCACTTACGCAACATTCTGAATAGTTGAAAATAATTTTAGAATGTGTATTTTAGAAGTGGCTATAACTTTCGTCTAAAACGCTTTTCTGTAAGGGGATGTTAAAGCAGTCGAGAAAGCAAGATATCGAATTTATCAGTTTTTTTTTACTATTGTTCAAGATAGAAATGTGAAATTTTCTGTACAACTCCAATATAGATATGGGTACACGGAAAGGTTGTCAGATTGTGTATTTTTTTGTCACAACCATCTATTTTTTTTATTCCAAATTAGAGTAAAATGTACGTGTGTTTATCGGTCAAAATCTGAAATAATTAAATGAAATTGATCAAAACGGATGTAATTCCCGTGTAGACCAATGTTTTCTTGTGAGATATAGCTTTTTGAATTGCGGAAAAAAGTTTAATTTGAGTAATTAAATTAAGAAATTCCGGGATGGTGCGGTACTGAATTATTTGTATTCGGGGTGACGGAAAACAGCACATTCATTTCAAATATATGAGAATGAGATGGCTTGCATTTGGCTCTCCTACGGGCCAACACCTCCAAAAGCAATTATTGTCAATTCCCAAATACAAATCGACTTTAATATCCCCTTAACTTTAATAATAAAGCCGTAATCTTCCGTCCTCGCATGGTCTGGACACTCTGTATATGCAATCATTACTGTTCTTGTTGTTTGGTAAATATTTTCTTTCTCCATTTATTAATCTTATTCGTATTTTTGTTTTCTACTTTTCTTGATGGGAAAAAGAGGAAAATCTCGCAGATAATTGTCGTTTTCTACTATGATGTTTCCTCCAGGAGGTCGACTGTATTCCTCTCTTCTTCTCTTCAAATTAGAGTATCGTTTTTGGGTGAATTTATCAATCCTACATTGCATAGAATTGTCAATATTTTATATTCTAATACATTTTGTTTCTTTATTTTGTCATTGTTACAAGAATGTCGGGGGCATTTAACTACAAATATTTTAAATAGAGAATATATTTTAACATATTGTAAATATAGAAATAAATTTTATGTTTATAATATAATACCTAACACAATCATTACACAAACTATACCCTTTTTCAACGCTAGAGTATTGTTGCGTTTTCGGGTTCGCAATAAACAACTCGTGCAATTGTTTTGAAACAGTCTGTATATTTACACACTTGAAAAAAAAACTAATCACAATATAAAAATATAGAATAAATGTATCGCACTTAAAACTACTACAATTTAAATTAACACATGTATTTATTTCTATCACTACTATTTATCACTGTAATATTTATGTATTTATTGCACTGTAATAAAAACTACACCGCTCACTATATCTATTTGTACCGTACGAATACTATTGAATGAATGAATTCTTTCTGGGTACCGACCGCTTTTTATATCGGCATATGAGACTCTGGAAATATACGAGAAAATTCGCTTTAATTATACAAACGATGATTATTTAAATTTATTTATTATTTATGGGGAATGTAATAAAGTTATGTCAAGAACATGTGATACATTTGCAACTCGATATCCGCAAAAACGGAAACCATCTACCAATACCGTTAAACGTATTATAGAAAACTTCAAAAACTTTGGATCCGTGAGGGCAAAGATTCAGGGAAATAAATCACTTATTAATAACGATAATAATGTAATGCAAATGTATCACATGTTGTTGATATAACTTTATTACATTCCCCATAAATAATAAATTTAAATAATCATTGTTTGTACAATTTAAGCGCCCCGGCATGACTTATTGAAATTATGATAAGGTAAATGACTTTTCTTCAACGAATGACAATGTATAATTTTGTAAACGCTGTCATGGCTGACTAATGAAAAAAGAACTAATGCAAACAGTATGTATTGTGGAAGATAAAAAACACTAACTTGCCAATATTTCGACTACCAATTTTTATAATAGACATATTTATACAAAGTTATCCTTATTTTTAATGCAGAATAAGATAAAATTATAAAAGTTGCCGCTTCCCATTTAAAAAAATGTTCTTTTGGCAATTTTTCCAAATTCGTTTTCTGACGTATAATTCCCACACTCTGTATTAATAATTGTAACAATTTTATACAAATAGTATTTAATTAGACCATCTGTTTGAGAAAATTTACTTGAAACTCAATAATAAATTCATCTTTATATGGAGAAAGTGCTGTTGATTTTCTGTCTGGAAACGTCAAATTTAACATAAGAATTTCAATAAGTCAAAAAGGGTTACACTTAGATATATGACATTATGCATGAAATATATTTAGAATTTCACGTAGAATCTAAAAACCTGACAATATACAGTATATTCTATTTAAAATTAGGAAGTTGGTGCCTAATTCCGGTATAGCTCGGAGTGCCGCCATCTTGAAAATATTTTAGGCGAATGGCCCCCATCGACTTTAGTATAGTGTCAAAATTTGAGATCATTCCTGGCTACAGTTTTTCCGCAATCGATCGATTCAGTTCCCTGTGAACCACCCTGTATAGGAATATTTATTACAAAAAACATTACTTCTTAATATCTCAGACATTGGACAGCTACGTGATATAGCTATAAACATACCGCCTCTCTTGGCCAAGTTGATTACCTTTTTGTGTGTGTTTTTTTATTTTGACAGGGTCTTATCAGACTAATCAAGGATAACACATATAATCGCTCTTGGTTTTTTTGCAGATTGGTTATATTTATAAAACATCTATAGTAAATCTGTGCTTCATAAGAGGATTTAAATGTCTGGTGTTATACACCCACATTTCATATTATATTAATGACTAGATTTTAATAAACAAACTACTTGCAATTTGTATATACTATAGAAAAAATTATAAGTTATAAGAGAAAATGTAACCTCAAACACACACATTTTGCCTTTTTATAACATGTTACTTTTTACCTATTTTAGTTTGGCAAGAAAATATTTGAAACGTTTCACACGAAAATTATAACATGAAGAACGTATAATCGAAAATGCTATCAAAGAATCTCATACTCGGAGAAAAGGAATCACAGATGAAAATTTGTGAGATTCTATGTAAGTCACTCTAAAGGACCATAAATCCCAAAAGCCTTATAACTTTTGGTAAATTCGGATTCTTTTTGAGTAGTGTAGGGATTGTGCCGGAAATAATCTTAAAACTAAAAAAGAATGACAGATTTTGTAGTACTAATCCGGTGTTTTATAGCCATATATCATTACAATAAAATGAAAAGAGAAAATTTAATATATCTACAAGATCACCTAAATATTTTGAATTAGTGCTTTGTGAACAGACATCTGATGAGATGTTTGTCTGTAAAAAATGGAAATTTTATGATAAATATACATAATTATTTTATGTTAATCCTAATTTATTTTCTAATTAATATTACGTTTAGTGTTTGTCATTTATATCTTTGAGAAGGTACAACAAAGAAGACTCATTATTAAAAAATATGTATATTATTTCACTGGATCAACTTCAACCATTAGCATAGAGTTCATTTTTATGTCTCCGTATTAAAAATTCAGATAATGATATTGATTTAATACCAAGACTTCGTAAGTTATTTACTTTCGAATAGTAAAAGCGGAAAAGATCATTCAATCTATGAAAAAATATCTTTTATCTTTTTAATAAATTTGTGAAGCCGTTTTCGGGTAGGTTTTCTTGCGTTATGTGTTTTTTCTTTCCTTTATTTTGTAAGCAGAAGTGAAAGGAAGGGAATAAATAAAAAGGAAGACAGAATAATACAATATAAATACAAGGTTTCTAACATTTACTTCAAAAACGACTTCTGCTCGGGTTGATTTATGATTCCTTATGTCCAAGAAAAAGCTCAAAACAAACCGCTACATGATACTCTAAAAATAATGAAAATACCAATACAAATCATCGGAACGATTTGATAATAATTCGAGATCCCATCGACAGCGTTCCGAAATGTTGCGAAATGGAAGTGTGCTCCAGATATTGTTGAAGGAATGAGATAGGCGGAGAAAATATATCCGAGATAGGACTTATGCTCTCCTGAAATTGGAATCGATTTCTTCGAGTAACTGTTGGGGTATATACTTTTAAATATCTTATATGTGTATGGAGTTATATCAACATGTCAGAAAGTATATACATATTTCAACACTTTAAATATCGAAAGGAATGGATATACGTTTATATATGTAAATGCTAAAGGACACACAAATCGTAAAGCTTGCAAAAATATCCATGTAAAAGTTGTTTCATAGACACTGGTGTAACAAAAGAATCCCAGGATATAGGAAATTTTACTGATATTTTGTAAACAGAAACTATTTGCTCCAAATAATTGTAGCAAGGAACCAAATACCTACTAAAATATATATAAAATTCCGAAAGTACTATGCATCTAAAATATAAAATACATATTTGAAAGTTTTTCGTATTACGTATTACAATGACCAAAAATTTATTGTTCGCTTATTGCATACACAATGAATGTTGGGACAATATCTGCAATAGTAAAGATAACGAATGAAGTTTAACAGTTTTCTTAATTGCTTTTACTTTCTTATACATGGTATAAAGAAGCATTGTGATGATGAAAATTTACAACCTCGAGATTTCTGCAGATGTCTGATTTAAGAAAAATATCTGTTTGTTTGTAAGTCTCTCTCTCTCTCCCCTCTCTCTCCCCCTCCCTCTCTCTCTCTCTCTCCCCTCTCCCTCCCCTCTCTCTCTCTCTCTCTCTCTCTCTCTCTCTCTCTCTATGTGTGTGTGTGTGTGTGTGTGTTTGACCACGATAGCAGCGAAACGGTGAAAGATATCAATGTCAAACTTTGTATTTTGGAATTTAATTTTGCTCGGGAGATCTGAGTAGATTTTCATTCAAATCGGTAGACCGAAAGTAGTAGTTTACTTAAGAGAAAAAATTAGATTATACAAATATCACATCAGCTACTAAATTTAGACAAATTTATAAAGAAAACAAATCTTCTCAAACGTGAATTTGAGAAAGATTTTATAAAAGCGTTTTTCGAAATTTCTACCCGAAGTACGTCGTTTACTATTACCTAAAAATAGCTATTTGCAAATATCGTGCAAGTTATGCCTTTTAAACACATGTATTGTAAGTATGAAAGTACTTACAGATTTTTTTGTGCATTATATACAGATTTATCAGTGCAAAAGTATTTAGAGCTCTATTTGGAACATTTTGTGATGACTTCACGTTGGAAATACCATATTGCAAAGAAACCCTTAAATTCTTGACTGTTATTCCTACTACTTTTAATAAGGAAAATTAACAAAAACGAATCGTTTTAGCTGGCTAGCTCATATTTTTATTCCAGGACGATCCAAGTGAAGAGTATACAAAAAAATCTTTAGGCATTGATTGGTACAATTAAATAAAACAAAGTTATTCTAATTTAAACAAAATTTGCATTAGAAACCAAGATTTTGCATATATTAAGACAAATACCAATACGCCGTAAGCCATTACGTTTCAAGGTTCTCTTTTCGACTTCTTTCTTTGAAGTCCCTTGGTCGATTTGCCTACATTGCGGCTTTTGGTCGACTTCTTCACTTGAAGTCTCGTTGTGAACTTCTTCTTCCATCGGGCTCTGCTCTCTCAGGACCCACATGCAAAAATCTCTCTTCACCCTTCACACTATATTGGTTATAGTTCCACACGCCCATACGCACGTACCAGACGGTGACACACACAACGTCTGCGATAACACAAACACTTGGTGCCATAAATCTTATAAACATTTCTTATCTAAATAGTAGTAACTTATACATAGATATACATTTAGAATAAACAGTTTAAATAAATCTCTCGTAGATTTCTAATACATACAAGTTTGGCCTACGACTATCTTGCATGCGGCTTTCCGTATGTAACACGAAAAGAGTTGTCAAACCGTACCTACCTAACAGATATACATACGCGAACCGACAAGTAGACCTTCAGCGAAACCATATTAAATTCAATCATAAAAATAATAAATCTGAAGGAATTCTTATATTAACTTAAGATACTTTTTTTAAGAATATTACGAATGGGAATAGTACCTAGAAATGAAGATAACAACAACGTCAACTGAAGACCTAGACACAATTCCAGTTGAAGCCATCTAGCAATGCTATGAAAACTGTAGATAAAACCTCTGCAAACGCGCAATACTTTGAAAAAAATAACATACATATATAAAAATAAAATAGAAGTCTATCAAAAAAATCAGTCTCGTTATGTTTCAGTCATGCCTGGTATATTTACATTAAAGACTTAACCGAACGACACTCTCAGTTCGTAGTTACCGGGTTCAATTGCAGTTCCATCCACCAGTAAACCTACGACGTTCTCTCTTTGGAGCCAGCTCGAAAATCCTATTGAAATTAATGTATTTGCGTTACATAAAATTATATGAATATTGATATTTTGGAGTTACTCTGTTAAATATTTAAGGAAACCTTTGCATAAGCTCTTTAAAATAGTTGTGATTTTACATATTTCAATATTTTTAAATTATAATTGATATTTATAAATTATTTCATTGTAGGTAATTATTTTCGATAAACAAAAATATTCAGTATTATAGATAAGAGCCACACCGCTTGTAACAGTAGTATAGTTTAAGTGCTCACATATATTTTAAACAATATAAAATTTAAATATGAAACCATTCACGATTGAAGGAATTATTTTAAACCTTAAAATTACATACTTTTTAGTATAGTTTGTGTTTTTAATGTATAAGTAATTGTAGAAAAATTTTACAAACAGAATGTACAAAATAGTCAATATGTAGAACACTACCTTATGAATAACTATATCTCACATGCGTCCATAAGATATATTTCTGGCATGCTTAACATCTTTTGTTCATTTGTGTTAAATGAAAACAGAGTCTTTTTAAATGAGATTAACTAGAACTATACCTAATAAGTATTATTAGGTGTTAATTTAATTAAAACGTTTTCATTTTTTTCCATTGCCTTCTATTTGAAAAGAAAGTGTGCATATCATTATACCTCATAGTATTATGGAGAACGGTAAAATTTTTCACGTAAGGTGAATCGATTTCACTCGAATTGAGGCATAAAAAATGCCGACTATAATTGAATTTTCATAGTGGATTTGTCGAAATACGTCATAAAATTTTTATGTCTGCGCACTCGCAAATAACTTGCATAATTCTTCTATGCCAAAAAAGGAAATTGGAAATAACACCACAAATTTTCTATACTTTGCGCTTATTGATTACACTTACTGGTATTAAAAACATAATCCGCAACATCTGGAATTGAAATTAGATTAGAACTAATTGGCAAAATACAAATTTGTTGCTTCATTGCCGTTAATGAATAAGAAATTTTTGTAGAGAAATGTCGCACAATTAACAGTCAAATATCGAATGATGCCCTGCAAAATATATGTGTAATTATTAATATACAGAGTAAGTCAATGATCTGACAAAGTAAGTTTGCTCTCGAATACTTAATATAATTAAAAATTTCCTTACTGTAGTTGATAGGGTTGTCATTGCTTCACAACTTAAAAATATATACGCTTATACAGCATGATCCATAAATCATTAGCACGAAGACGATGTATTTATTTTAAATTGAGCTTACTATATATAAGTTAAAATTTGGATTTCGCATTAAAATAGAAATATTTTTTATTAAGAGCAATTATCGTTAAAGTCAACAAGTTATTTATGATTAAAGTTGAAAAGCTGTCTTTTTAATTGCCTATAAATCAAGAGTGCCATGAAAGAACACAAAATAATTTACTATGGCATATACACAATGTCTGTCAAGCGATACTTATATACAGAATTTGTTCTAATTTATACTTAGTGTTCGCGAAGGTATTGCATAATGCAGAAACCGTAATCACAAAAACCTATTTATTGTAAATAGAACTCTCTCTCTCAATATTTTTTATGAATCATATTAAGCCCTTCAAAAGCCACTTTTTTTTAAGTACGCCCTATACCTATCTTTGATATTTTAAATTTATTTTAAAATCTTATCTACGACAAAGTAAAAATCACGCTTGAACTGGAAAAAACGTAATAGCCACGAAATCACATTACTAACGGATCTTTCATTCCTGTTGGAAGAATTATTGTGTTATTTTGTTTTCGTTTTGCCATTGTATGTATGCATATTTTCGCTAAATTGTTCTCATAATTTATTTATACGCGCTTGCAAACTATTTTTAATTTAATTCTAAATTCTCACCATCTCGACATCTGTTGTCAGCGAGCACTTGTTATCGGCTTGCAGTTGCCTACTTGCCGGCTACTGATAATTAAGTTTTGGTTGAATGCTACTTTTACTTATTGTGGTTTAATATTTCTCTGATATTAATCCTCTTCTTGCCACTGTGTCTAGTAATTTTTCAGTAACAATTATCGTCTGTTTCACTTGTAAATTATTTAATATTAGTTAAGTTCTGGTTATTCGATCGTATCGCCATCTCTGCGTGTAGAGCAGTCTGTGTTTTATAAGTTGCATCGGCGTATTTTAGTTAAGCGTGATGTCGCTTCCGTCAATTTAATGTCATATTTCGCAATTGTTACTATCTATCTTTAAATTTCTAAGGCATCATGGCACTTTTATTGTATCGTCTACTGAGATATGAAGCAAAGTGAGAATTGTATGTAGTATTCTTTGCATAAATTTTATTGAAGTGATTTGCCGTTTAAAATTGTATCTTTCACTAAGTAAGAGTGGATTTTCTTCGTAGAGAATACAAATTTTATCGTGATTATTGTCAACATACGAAGGATTGCTTTTTGCGGACAATATTAATCAGCTGCTTCTCGAACGACGTAGAGCATTGCATATAATTGCCTGCCATGTGCAATATAAGCAATGGCTGCCGCCGGCCATTTTCACAATTCCAAGTTGTTGGTCTAAGATATTGGTGAAATTTTGGAAAATGATATTTTTCTTCAGCTATTCCGTGGGCTGACAGATCAACCTTCCATCACGGAGTTCGTTTCGAGGGGGATTATTCCCAGTATTTTCCATTACTGTGGACACTATACTTCGACGAGTTGAGTTAACTTCTTTATGTTTATGTTTTTATTCCTTTGGGAGCCCATAAACCGACTGGCAAGTGGCAGATCCCCCATCCATTTTTGACAACGGTACCTAGGAAAGCGAGGATAAGGCACATTTGAAGGCGTAGCACCAATCTCACCGAAACTTTCGCGAATTATAAATATTTCAGAGTTACAGTTATTTTAGTTTAGATAAACGGACAGATACGGTACCGCACTCATAAATATATTTTAGTTTTCGACGACGCCACTTTACTGCACCTTCTGCCTTGACAATTTGTGTCGACTTTTACATTTAACGGAAGAAGGGGTAGCAGTTTACGAAGAAGAACCAACAACAAGAGAGAATACGAAATCAAGAATAAGAACTGCTCGCCACGAAATATCTGCCGACACTCTTCAACGGATCGTACATCAGCTTTTACAAAGAATTGCTCTATGTACGGAGGTGGAAAGCCGTATCTTTGAACATTTAATATAATTTTGTTAGATTTAGCAATTTATTACTTTAAATTACTTTAAATATATTATCTTCACACAACTGTTATATGTCTACAATTTTCTTTATTACTTTAAACAGAATATTATTCTAAAGAGTGATTAAATATTTCTGACAGTCTTCAACGGGTCGAACAACAGCTTTTACAGAGAATTGCTTTAAGTACGGAGTTGGAAGGCCGTGTCTTTGAACCGTTAATATATTTTGTTACATCTAGTAATTTATTACTTTAAATCACTTTAAATATATTATTTTCACATAACTGTTATATGTATTTACTACTTTCTTCACTACTTTAAGCAGAATGATGCTAAAGGGTGATTAAATACTTCCTTGACTATTATAGAGATGTGATGTAAATTACAATTAACAAAATGCCTCAAGCATACTAAATATAATTGAGAAAAAGAAATACATTTTGTTCCGGGTTAAAATACCTAAATAAAATATTTCAGAACAAGGCACAAGAAATAACAATAACGACAATAGTAATAAGTAATATTATCAGAAGTCAATAAAATGAAAATTGCTTTATGCTTTTACAAGTTTGACAGAGTTTCAACATTTTTGCATCAATATTTTTTAACAGCGACTATATTTTCCATGGTTCGGTGATTTTTACTTCATCATGGATAAAATTTTAAAATAAATTTAAATATCTTCTAAAATATCAAAGATAGAAATAGGACTGATTTGAAAAAAGATAGTTTTTGAACGGTTTAATATGAATTGGTATGATGGGCCAAGGTCCCACAGAGTCTTTATTTTGATTACGGGGACCGGTTTCGTGAGTTTAAATACTACACTCACATCCCCAGGCCAAGCTTAAACAAGAAAGTAAGCTCGTGACACCAAGGTACAAATTACAAAATAGGTGATAAAATGAATTATAAGGTCACTTTGCGTTTGACCGTTTGTTTGTGAGTGTTGTCCAATATACAAGTTTTTAATGTGTTGTAAGTCGTATTTTAAATATAACAGACTTGTATGTAAATTATAGATTATTATATCATTGACACACAGGAATAATTTTGATTTATTCCTCTTTATTTTTTGAATAAAAATTTTATTACCAGTACTGTCTGTTGATTTTTACACGGATGTGGTTGCTGGTGCAAGGAAGGTAGTCTTGTGTTTTGGGATTGTAAATGTTGGATTAATCTCCTTCATTTGATACTGATATGTTTTCACTGTACTTTTGACTATTGGAATTTTTTCACAATTTGTTTTAAAAAAACAAAAATTTTTTCATTATATGACTTGTACAATTTGTTATATTAATTAGTTAATTTGTTAAACACATTTTCAAACACATTTTATCACCTCTTTTGTAATTTGTACCTTGGTGTCACGAGCTTACTTTCTTGTTTAAGCTTGGCCTGAGGATGTGATGTAGTATTTAAACTCACGAAACCGGTCGCCGTAATCAAAATAAAGAATCTGTGGGATCTTGGACCTTGTTTCAATTTCATGTCTTGGCTTAAGATGATTCTGTAAAAAAATATTCGGCGTTCCATTTCAAATAAATAAGTGCTTGTTTTGTTCCTTGACGTGTCCTGTACTTACGTACGCTGATGACCTCAAAATCTATCATCGCATAAAATCTGTTTGTGACGTTTCTAGCCTTCAACAAAACTTATAGACTTTGTCAAACTGGTGCTCCAGGTACAAATTGCATTCGAATATAAGTAAATGTTGTTTATGTCCTTTACACGTAAGTAGACCATTATAATTCTACTTGCTTCATAGTTGGTGTCATGTTAGAGTCCGAGATCTTGGAGTTCTTTTCAATAGCAGATTAAGATTTTTCAACCATATAAATCATATTAGCGCCTCACAATCTCTAGATTCTATTATGCGTTGGTGTAGGTTCGTAAATAACCCACTAGTCTTGAAAACGTTGTATTTAAGTTTTGTGGTCAGAGATATGGTGTAGGCTTCACAGCTTTGGTCTCCGCAGTATATTTACTTACAAAGCTCCACTAAATAATTTAAGTACCGATTTCTGAAACATCCCTCCATCAAGATTACCGGAACGTATCATTTGCGAGGTGTTAACTACGTGTTGCTATTGGAGACGTATGACCTTCAGTCTTTTAAATACGAACGCCATACTTATGGAACGCAGTTTATAAAAAAAGCTATCTAACGGATCGATTGACTGCCCAGATCTCCTTTTCTCTCTGAACTTTCGCACTTCCAGACTATACGCTCGTTTCTCTTCCATACTCCTGATTCCTTTTTCGAAAACAAATTTATTACATTGATCTGCGCTTATTATTTTTATAGTATAATATTACACTTTTGTCAGAACAATCATTTGTCGCAAGTTATATAAAATTATACTAAAGGACGTGTATACTTATATATACAAGTTTAGCGAACAGAATTTTTGTTAGAATATTATGGGTCCTGTTATGCAAATTTAAACATCAAAATTGTTTTCAATGCAACAATCGCGGTAATTTGCTATATTACCACCCGATTACACTATCTTATACAAGAGATTATATCGAAGATCTGTCGCAAATAAGTGAAATTCAAACATATTTTGTACAGAAAGTTTTCTAAGGCTAAGAGATTTTTGTATATTTTGTTTCTTCGTCATTTTGTATTTGAAACGATTTTATATTGGAAACAGATGAACGAGTAAATCCAGACAGATACTAGTCACGAGATAAGCCTCAAACATTTCGAAAAGTCAAGATTAATAAAAACAAGTTTGTAATTATTTAGCCAGTCTCTCGGTGTAGTTCTGACTGGTTAGAGTTGCTTGAAGTAAATCGTTGACGTTCAAAGAAACAAAAACAAAGATCCACTCCTTTCGTCGAACGGCGAATACGAATGGAGAAGAACGACTATTGTTTCAAGACGTGACGCGCCAATTAATCACTTAGTGTGTATGGTTCTCTGTTTGCACAAGCGTCGATGTTCGGTTTAAGTTCCTTCGCTAGTTACTTCAATAATGGAAGTGAACTAGTGACGTGAATATATTTGTATTGTGAAGAAAAACACATGTACACTTTTTTATATGTTCCTTCTTTTTTCTAATTACTATTTTGATAAAACTAGAAACTAAATATGGCCCTTAAGTTTCTTAGTACGCGTATAGAAGGCGCACTCATAAAGTTTAACAGAAAAAAATAGTGCAGATTTCTAAGCATTCGAATATGCATTTTTGCACTCAGATTATGACACTATTTGTTATTAAAAATATCGAATATGGAGATTCTAATTGCTAAAATATACAATGTCTGTTTTAAAGATTGCACTAAAACCGAAACAAATGTTATATTTTTGAGAAAACTATTATGGGGAAGAATTATACGTTTTAGGTAAAAAATATATGGATTTATTGAAATTTTAAGAAAATAATAGATTTTGTATTCTGTTTTGTGCAATATAAACAAAATTAGATAGATATATTCACTAAATTTAACGCAGGTACCAAAGATAGTTTAAAATTAAAGCTATTATTTTCAGGAGAAAACCCAAGTTAATTTAGTACAATGTGCCAAAATGATACTTACACTTACATAATTAATTGTATATACATCACGAAAGAACGAAACACATTAAAAACTTGTTGTCAGAAAGAAAAATGGGAACACGTACATTTCAAAATTTTTATATAAATAAATAATTTGAATATACATTTTAATTTAAAATCTGACAGAGTATGAAGTCAAATATCGTATGTAGTTGGGAGTCTTAAAATAAAATATATATGTCTTCAGAAATTCTATTGTTATTATTTGAGTGAAAAAGAAAAAGATAAAAAAATCATTCCACTGATATTTTTCTATGAGAAAAACAGAAACGTATGACACGGCTCTAAAATAACATGAAACAGGTCCGGACCCCACGTAACTTATAGATATATCACCAAGAAAAATTCTTATGTCATCCTAGTTTTAATTCTTGTGTAATCTGGGGAATTAGAGCAGAAAATATATTGCTGAAATTGCTGCAATCATTTCTGTTATTAATATTTGGTTTTATTGTCTTAATTACCAGGGTTTATAGGAATAATCTTTTGACTAAGTTGCTTTCTTTGAATATCACCTGTATATTGTCAAATATTATATCGTGATTAGTGCTATTCAAATGCGCAGCCAAACTGCACCTTTCAAGATGTCTCTTGATGCATGCAATGTGTTTCTTTCCTTTAGGCGCTGTTTATTTAATCTGCCCTATATAGTACTGGTTATAGGCACATTTTAGTAAATATACCACATTACATACATATATCCAAATGTATCATTCATGAGTCAGCGACCATTTATTGATTTATTACCATTATTCAATACTTCACATGGTAAAATAGAAGTCATAATCGTTTCGACAACTATATATTGTCTTCCTCAGTTTGTACATACACATCATATTAAAATTCATTTTAGTTTGTTTTATTACACACATATATGTCATTATGTTGTACACAAAAAGAACTTCATTATTGTTTATTTTATATTAACAGACTGTATACTATGTATCTTTATGATTGCATTGCTCAAAAAATCATAAAGATCATAGTATACAGTCTGTTAATATAAAATAAACAACAAGTAAGTTCCTTTTGTGCACAATTTAGAAACATAATGACATAATGCATGTGTATGTATTAAAACAAACTAAAATGAATTTTAATATATTGTGTATGTACAAACTGAAGAAGACAATATACAGTTGTCGAAACGTTTTTAAATACGACTTTTATTTTATAAATCAATAAATGGTCGCTAAGCCAAGAATGATACATTTCGATTTTTATGTTTAAAAAAACGACCAAGAACAAATAAATGTATTTATATATATATATAAATAAATATTCCGAAGTGGATGGAATCATAAATTTTTTAGATATGACTTTAATTCGGCAAAATAATATAATAAAAACAAAGTTTTATCAGAAACCCACAGCAGTAGGCAGATATGTGAATTTCAATTCCTGCCAACCTTTTGCACATAAGAGAAATATTATTGTTGCTCTTGTGGATAGGGGTATTAAACTTACATGACTGAATTTAGGCGTGATATTTTATTAAAAATAAAAACTATTTTACAAAAAAACAACTACCCAACTAATTTCATACAAAAAATTATAAAGCATAGAGTTAATAAAATGTATAACCAAGAGCAATATGTCGCAAAAAACTCAATACAACCCAAAGATATAAAGTATGTTAGTATTCCATATATAAGTATGTGGGTTATCAGAAAACATGACAAAATGTTTGGCACCATTTAATATTAAATTGGCACATAGGAATAAAAATAATTTAAAACATTTATTCACAAAGATTAAAAACGAGGTACCAACTAAACAAAAGACCCATATTGTATATGGGTCTTGTTCTGACTGAAAAACTATATATAGGGCAAGCTAAACAGCATTTGTCAGAGAGAATTAAGGGACATAAATGTGCCCAAAGTATGACTTCTTTAAAAAAACACAGTAACACCATATGACATAAATTTCACTTTCAATGTTTTAGAAATAATTCAGATAAAAAGCCATAATAAAGCGGTAAATGATCGAACCGATATTAACGGATTGTCTGAAATATATTTTAATATTTTATAATTGTGATATGTACAAAGTAACAATATTTTGTTTATAAGAGGTAGTCTGTTTGTCAATCAATTGTGTTTTTATATGGGCAAAGAATTTGTTATTGCATGTTTTTTAGTTGTTTGTGTGAGTGTTTTGCTTATAGTGTGTATCCAGGCGTTTTATATACATTCATACATTTCAAAAATTGACGTTATATTTAACATCTCAAGTAAATATACTTACAGCATGAAAATAATAAAAATGTTAGAATATATACAAAAGGTGTATAGTAAATGACAAATGATGTAAATATAAAAAAAAGTCTGTCATTTTTGGTAAATATAATATTAAGAGCTTGCGTGTGATCATCAAATTCATACAGCACATCAAATGTAAATAACTAACATATAAATAATTTCTTCTTCTTGTTGTTATTAGGTTCAATAAATAACCTTGATAAGGGCAAGGATAATTGCCGAAACGTTGGTGTAAATAAAGAAAATTGTGTTATTTATTTACTATTCCCTTATAGCCGCTAATCCCGGGAAGGATAGGTAGTAAGTGTGTGTTGTCACCTTATATATATCGCAGTAACCTCCGTTTTTGGAGGTAGCAACGTTTTGCGTTTCTTTTTACTTTATCATGATATAGATGACCTCAGAACCCTGAAATTAAAATTTTGCTTAGGAGGTAAGAAAGTTACCCTGTGCTCATAAGCGACGCTTTTCGTTCAGATGTAGATCACAGCGCAATGAAAATTTATGAAAGAGTCTAATGCAATAATAACAATGGTCGTAATAAGTTATTCCTTCATATCCCCGTCAGGTTTACATACATCTTTAAATGATGTGCATGTGCTGAGACAGACCACTACTATCAAGTAAAAAAAAAAACTGATTCACCGATTCAAGGTTCATAACAGGCGTCAAAATTTCACCAAAATTCATTCTCATCGAGAGTTATGTTTAAAAATATTAAACATTTGCAGAAATATTGACGTTGATACCTATAAAAAAGTGCGGGTATAAACGTTGAATAAGATGTTTTTTGCCAAAAAGTTCAAGGAACTAATATAGAGCATCTAATGAAATTAAAAAAAAATATATGTAAAACATTATGTAAATTTTTTATAGTTAACAGAATTTTGTGAAGCTTTGCCATTATACTCGAGCAAGTGAACCATTCAAAATAAGGTATCACTCGATCCCCTATTCCATTTAAAGTTTAGACACTATATAATAATAATAATAATAATAATGGACTTTATTAGGGCGGAGTCCAGCATGTGCTGTTCAACTCAACCACTCCATATGAAGTAGAATACAATAACATTACAACCGTTAACATAAAACTACCCTATTATATAAATCAACACATCCGCAAAAAGAATATAATATTTGCTACACGTGAGATAAATATACAAGATACGTAAGATATGTAAGATATGTAATACATGCAAGATATGTAAGATCACTGCTTACCAAGTAGCATCTCCTTCAGTAAATATCTGAAGGGGCCTCCACCCCTATCCCTTAAACTTTGAGATAGTGAATTATAATGTTTTGATGCCATGTAAGGAAATGATCGCTCACCGAGGGCGGTGCGATGACGCGGGACCGATAAATGGTCCCTATACCTAAGATGTCGCTCGCGTATCATGTTCCGCTTGACTAATAAATCGGTAATATACTTAGGAACATTCGCTGCTACTGCATCATGAACAAGTGCACACAGATGAAGCAGTCTACGGTTGTACATATTCAGCCAACCAAGTTCATTTATGTAAGGAGATACATGCTCCCTTCTATTTAAGTTATAGATGAATCTAATGCATGAGTTTTGCACTCTTTGTATCTTCATAATATAGTTGTAGTCCAAACAGGGACCGTAGACTACGTCGCAGTAATTGAAATGTGACAGGACCAATGAATCGCACAACAAAAGCTTGAGATCAAAAGTGATAATTTTCTTATTTGCATAAAGGTGCCTCAGGGAAGCATAAGCCCTTTGCACTAATTTATTTACATGAGCTCTGAATCTCAGACTGTTGTCCATCAACAGCCCTAGATTATTGACAACACACTCCACCTGGAGTGCAGTATTTTCCACCTTTATATCTATGCCACCCACTGCACCATGTGTCTTTCTGGAGGAGAGTATTACTGATGATTTTAGCGCATTAATTTTAAGACCATGTGCTTTTGATATTTTCACTAAGCTTTCTATGTTTTTATTCATATAGCTTACGTATGTAGGTAACTGGTCAATATCACAGTTGCAGTATAACTGACTGTCATCTGCAAAAAGTGAGGAGTACAATACTTAAGGGCATGCATGAAGTCCGCTGTATACAATATAAAAAGTAGAGGTGAAATTACAGACCCTTGCGGAGTTCCATTAGTTACTACTACTTCCGCTCTTTGTGTGCGATCCCAAAGATAAGAACATAGCAACCTGCACGCGTTTTTATCAAACCCAAAGTAACTTAGTTTGGCAATTAGTAAGCTGTGATGTAACGTATCGAAAGCCTTGGAGTAATCGAGTAAAGTTAGGATACTGATTTTGTTATCGTCCAACGCAGTAATTACGTCGTTGGTCACCTTAAGGAGAGCAGTAGTCGTACTATGTCGTTTACGGAAACCGGACTGTAAATTTGGTAAAATATTCGTAGTGGAGAGGTACGCATGAATTTGTTCGGTCATAGCTTTTTCGATGATTTTGGAAAATATTGGCAGAATGCTTATCGGACGGAGTTGACCGAATTCCGTAGGATCATTTACTTTACACAAAGGAAAGATAACACCTGTTTTCCAGATATCTGGAAATTCATTGTAGTAAAAGCATTGATTAATTAGGTATCGCATATATTCCGTAATTTCAGGTAGGCAAAGTTTGAGCATAGTAATATTAATACCGTCCACACCAGTTGCGTTTGTTTTAATTTCTGACACATACCTAAGAACATCACAACTGTCAATGAAATGGAAGCTAAAATTATTGTTATTCTTAAATTTATTACTTTCATAGAAGCTTAAGGTGTCACGATCCGGACTTATCCCGGCGCTAAACGACCCAGCAAAATAGTTATTAATTTGGTCTACATCGCTCAGGTGGTCAGGAACATCGATTCGTTGCCGTTTACGTGTAATTGTTAAATCTTTCATTGTCTGCCACAAAAGCTTACTATTGTTCTGTCGGTTTACAAATTCTAAATAGGCTTTCTTTTCGTTGCGTACTGCCGCAGTTACAAAGTTTCTAATAGCCTTGTAATTTTCCCAATCCGCCTGAGATTTTGAACTTTTGAATTTACACAGCGCGGACCTCCGATTTTTAATTAGTTGTTTAATGGTTTCTGTCATCCATGGTGCTTTCGGTTTGGTGATGCGTATTGTTCTTACAGGCGCATGAAAATCAAAAGGTTGTAGGATGTTGTTATTTAGATAGTTTGCAATTAGGTTTACATCATGCATGTCGTACACCATATTCCATGATACATTCCTCAAATCAGATTTAAAATTTTCCTCATTAAAAAATCTAAAATCCCGATAAGTATAACTTTTGATATTTTCTCTTGGTTTCACAACACTCAAATCGCAGATGATAAGCATATGATCCGATACAGTATGCATATCAACCAAGCGAGTATTAGTGATCAGCGACACATCACTAACCATAATAACATCAATAAGAGTGCTGCTATAACCAATGACTCTTGTTGGTTGGTCCACTATTTGCGTTAGACCACAAGCATCACATAACGAGTAAAATTTCTGAACCTTAGCCTCATTTGCATTGAAAATATTAATGTTAGAATCACCCAAGCACACAACCTCATCCACTGTTGGAATGATCTCACAAATAATTGTTTCTAAGAGATCAATGGATGCCATTGCATCCGACTTAGGTGGTCTATAGATACATCCAACAGCGTATGTCCTATTTTGCAATTTCAAGCTTATAAAAATTGATTCAAGAGCATCGGTATTACTGGAATGAACAATGTGACATTTAATATGACCCCCTTCCGTCAATTCTTGAAACTAAGTAGAAATTTTACTTTAAAAATGTAGAGCATAATATTTCCTATTATTCATTCATTCATTTATCTCTATCCTCTTTTGCCGTTAGGCGTCGAGGCGTTCTGCCTTGCAGAATCTTCTCCATACTGTAGACATTTTTTTAGCATCTTTCCAGGTACTTCCCAGGTTCGCCAGCAGCTGCGCTATCTCCTGAGTCCATATTCTTCTTGGTCTACCTCTATTTCTCCTCTTGTTCCAGCCGGCCTTCCATATTTCTTTCACAGGGTTCGTTTTACCCATTGGTGTGAGGTGTCCAAACCAACTAATTTGTTTTTCTAGAATTTTTTCTATTACTGATGTTACACCTAGTTTTTCTCCTAACTTCTCATTTCTAATTCGATCCAGTCGGATAACACCAACTATTCTCCTTGAAATCCTCATTTTGGTCGCTATTGTTCTTGATTTCAGCCTCTTAGTCAATACCCATGACATGCTGCCGTAGCATAGTGTCGGAAGAAATATTGTTTTGTAAATCTTTGTCTTTGTTTCCTTGCTGACCTCTCTATTACTTAAAAATATGTACTTCAGTGCATGATATAAACAGTTTACAATATTCATTCTATCATTCATATCTGCCTCTATATCTCCTTTGTGGTTGATTATGGTTCCAAGATAATTTAGGTTTTCTGTCACCTTTATTTCATAACCATCTATTGTTATATTTGTTTCTTTTTCATCTTTGGAGACTGCCAATACTTTCGTTTTTCCTTTATTAATATTCATTCCAAAGTTCTCTAATGTTTCGTGCAATATATCTATATTTCTATGCAGAACATTTTTATTAGAAGCTGCAATTATCAAGTCGTCGGCATACAAGAATTCCTTGGCTACGAGAATTGGAAAACATAGAGAAGGGAAAGAGAGATCTGTACAAATAGAGGTTGCGACGACGGAATTGAGAAGAGATATACTGAAAAAGAAAAAACATTTAAAAGGACAAGGTATATGGATAATGGAAGACCTGTCTGAACAGGTGCGTCAGCAAAGAAGTGAATTAGCTAAAGTGTTGTAAGAAGAGGGAGAAAAAGGAAATAAAGCGTATTTAGCCTATAATAAACTTAAAACAAATGGAAGAGTTTTTAATGAAAAGAATGGGAAAAGAGATTTGAAACAGAAAGTAGGTCACCGGATAAAGAAGAAGATAATCAGAAAAGAGAAAAGATCCAGACAATAAGTAAGTTTTTCTATGGGTCAAAAAACTAAATAAAAAAAAATTATTATTAATGACCCGAAATTGAAACTGTTCCACTTTAGAACTAGATGTATATAATAAATACATAAAATAAAAATATTTGCTATACAAACATAGAAAAACTTCAAACGTAAAGCTGAGTTATTTGTGTTAAAAGTATTTCCATGATAATTTGGAATAAAATATAAAGTGACAGCTTTCAATATTTGAAAATATGAACTAATTATTCAAAGGCAAAAATATACGTCATGTTACAGGACCATCATAATTTAAAAATATCATATGATATTCAATACCAAGTAATAATCAATTTGGTGTAAATCATATTTCTTTTCGTTCGTCGTACACATGTATTTTAAAGTGATAATACTAGTGAATTTTGATATAAATGATTACAGTTAATTAATTGTCTCAAACATTCCGTTTATACATTGTATATTGTCGAGATAACATCGAATTCTGTCAGGTGATGAAATCTCCGGACTGAGCTATCAAGTACAAATTATATCATTCATCCCTTCTTAATTAAAGATTTGTCGTAACTTAGGTGTCGCCTCTACAAACTTCATCTTTAATTAGTTCAAGGAATTTGACGCGAAATCGGATTATTCGTTTGTTATTTACTGAGTTTGTAAAGAAATTTTTCTTAAAATGTATCAAGTAAGATTAATTTATTAAGGGAATTGTGTTATTTTCCGTGTTTGGGTAATATAAGCCAAATTATTGAAGATAAAAGAGCGATAATGTCTTTAACAAAAACGTTTTGCTCTTATCGGAGCACATTTTTAAGTCGATATATTTATTATTAAGGGTCCTATACAGTGGATCGGAAATGTAATATTCGTTGCATAGCACATAATTTAATAAGCCAAGGATGTCCGGGTACTTATTACACATAGGGAATATATAATAAATATTTGAAATAATTACTCAATATCTAAGCGAATAAAAATTCATTTATTTCCAAATATTTATACATTTGTAACCGCGGAAAAGATTTTTACTAGAATAACAGTTTATTGTAATGTGGGTTGCCTAATTTTAATTTATTTTATATTAATTTAAATCAAAGTAAAGAATAGTTAAACGAAAAATAATTGCAGGACGGCTTAGATTTTTATTCAATTTATAACGCGAACCCAAGCAAACAAACCTCCTCCGAAGGGTTTTTGAGAAAACTTGTTTTTAATATTTTGACATATTAATTAATTTTCTTTAATCCGATCATTTTTTTCTAAATTTGGTTCTTCAGCGGGGTAGATTACTAAATTCTTCATAAGTTGACGTTGAAAGGTTTTCTCCAAATTTCAAATCAACAAAAATATCTTGCATCTAAAATCTGCTACTTTTCCATTAAAAGAAAAGAAGGCATTTCTACAAACGAGCAGATAATTATGTGGGTTGCCAAATTTAGTGAGACTCTTTATAAACAGGTGTTGTCGCTCTGATTTTATTTCTTACACATATTCTTCCTCCATCCCGTCAAGTATCAATATGTTACAGAAATAAGACAAAAATATTATTTTTGGAGACCTAACCTAAGATTTGGAGATTGTATTTGTTGTCTAATCTGACATATCAACTCATAAACTTTAAAACATGAAAAATATCAATACAAATTAAACTGAACTAGCAAAATACTTCGCACTAATATATATGATCTCACTAAATTTTAAACTTTATAATAAATAGCAAAATTTTAAATATATATATATATATATACAGGGTGAGTCATCTAAGCGGGTAAGGCCGATTATGCCTTTATGAGTAAAGATATTTCGAAACGTTTTTTTCCTTGTGATAGCTGTTCATTAGGAGCACATTTTAAAAATATTTTGTATTATACAGTGCTCCATAACTTGGTGGCTAACCATAGTTATAGTTTTTTAAATGGAACACCCTATATATTATTGCATTTTTGAATTTGCCGTATAATTTTTGTTTTGAGGTTTTAATTAACATAGTACTGACAAAATTGTATCAAAAAGAGACAATAGCTCAGTAATAGTCACTTTTTAAGTATTAACGTCTTACATGTTTCTCATGTGAAATTTAATAATAAATTCAAAAATGAAATAATATACATTTGAAAAAATTGCCTTTTTTGCAAAAACTAACAAAAGCATATCAAAAAACGACAATAACTCTGTAATAGTCACTTTTACTGTATTAACATCTTACATGTTTCTGACAAGAAATTTAATAAACAATTCAAAAATGAACTGATATACAGGATGTTCCATTTAAAAAAAATGACTTTTATACAAAAACGTGTCATCTAATTTTAATCCAGTTTCCTGCACATGCAGTTAGTAACTGTAAAAAAATAAAACATGCTTCTATTAGGACCTCTTATTATAAACAATACTGCAAAAAAAATTGTTCATCTAATACGTCGTTTTCGAGAAATATAATTTTATACAAACATTGAATTTTTCAGAAAAATGGGAATAAGTCAAAAACTTTACACTTTACGCCTATACTATCTTATAACTTTTTGACTAAAAATTATACGGGAAATTCAAAAATGCAATAATATATAGGGTGTTTCGTTTAAAAAACTATAACTATGGTTAGCCACCAAGTTATGGAACACTCTTTGTAATACAAAATATTTTTAAAATGTGCCCCTAATGAACAGCTACCACAAGAAAAAAACCGCTTCGAAATATCTTTACTCGTAAAGGCACAATCGGCCTTACCCGCGTAGTTGACTCACCCTGTATATTAAATATTAAAGCATTTTAAGTTTGACAAATGTGACTATCTAATTCATTATTTTAAATACATTGATTCTACTTATCATATTTTCAACGTTGTAGTTTATTTAAATACTACTACTTTTTTGTTGGCACTTTTCAACTGTACGATGATGCATTGGTAATAATTACAGTATTTCAGTAATTACTATAACGTCTTTATTTATCCAACAGATACAAGTCTAATTACAAAACAAAAATTCACAATGTTGAAATATTCATAACAAACAAACTTCCAACCTCTTTAAAATTGTACTAAATCAGGTCTCAAAAGATCACATATTCAGCCATATTGTTAATATTAGTGACCAACTAACGGCTACCAAAGCTGCTGCTTCACTTCAGCCCGGCAGTTTTTCCATTAGAGTCTCTCTACACATCTACAAATATTAACATATAAACTTAATCAAACAATGCAAAAAATTATAGCTATTTACCAAGAATTTTCCTTATACTACATTTCGGATAATCAATTCTCATTTTCCGAAGTACCTTGGGAATTACTTACCTCCTAGCACAGACTATTCTGGTAAGAACTAAATGACCCACAACAGCCACGTTTTTTCCGCGGAAAAAACTAGATATAATTTCTATTGGTACTTGCCGTAGCTTCAAAAATATATTATAGAAAATATGTAGCACGCATTAAATGTGTAAAGACAACATCTTTGATTTTATTTTATTTGTTTCATGCTTTTATATATGCCTTTCTTTGTTTTCATGCATTATTATATTTTTGGAATGTATGTTTTATTTAGTTCCTCATACAGGTTTTCGAACTCTTCCATATCTCAAAAAAATATATATATTCCTATTCCAAATAACACAATATACTACAAGCAAATAAATGTTTAATTTAAATTCAAAAAAAAATTATCAAGTGTCTATACTTATATAAAAGAAAATAAAATTTAAATAAATCCTTTCACAAAAATTTTTAAATTAAATTAATAGAATTACTAAGAATGTTTCACCATAACGCTTGGTATGAAACCACCACGTGTAAGAATAAAACATCTTAGTTAAAAATAAAATGAATCTTTTTAAAATATCATTTCTGAATATAAAGTTAATTCATGAAAATATTTCTAAGTATAAACACCCTGTGTTTAAGAGGAAGAAGAGGTTTCCACCTACTTCTAATTTTTTTCTTTTAGAGAGCGGTTTTCACTAGCCATCTAGCTTAAAATCTGCATGTCTTCGCTTATATGCATATTTTCTTAACCAAAACGTACGGTTATCCTCGGCACGATACCGATTCCACCTCTTCAATTGCATTTCTATAGTGCTGCACCTATCGGTAAAGTGATGTATTATTTATTTAAAAATTTAAATAAACATCCATCTCGATGTCGACTTGTTTACGTTTGTGATTGTTAATAGTATCTCGCGGGGAATATTGTTTCGCCGGGCGTATTCATTGAACGTATTCGGTCATAATATTTTCTTGCGCTGAAGGTTGCGGGAAACACTTTCTTGGTATATCAAGCCTCTTGAATAAAATTACAATAACATTTTTGTATTATTTTACTTAAATTAATTTATATTTGCTAAAATACTAACTTAATAAATATTTATGTGCACTGATCATGATAAAATAAATAAAATAGTAATTAACTAAATTAAATCTAGAAGTGATCTTGATTATGATTATTTACAATTTCCCACCAAACTCAAGATCACTGCAATATGTAAGACGAAGATTAGTCTCACATCGAAAAAATATATAAAAGTATATTTCATTGACTATAAAAAAACACAAATGAAAATCGTCTTTTTAACGATATATGCTTCGCATACAAATTTTCGAACCCATAACTACAAATTTTAGTATAGGGCAGAAGCATATCTAAAATAAATTAATGTCTGGATGTCTGGCCAACGTACAGTAATGGTGTCTTTAGTATTCCAAGTACCAGAAATGCACGTTCAGTGAATTAGGAATAGATTAATTAATTAAGAAGTCCACTGCAATGCTGGACACGTCTGGTCACTTTAGAATCCGTTCACGCTACCTATCGTCAACCTCTTAATCTTTCTCGGGAGTTTCGGGGTTCTTCGACAACGAAAACTGAACAAATTTAATTATTGTTCAATGACTGAAGTACCGAATCGGGTAAACTATATTTTGCTGAATGAATCATTGTTCTAGCTCGTTAAGGTAGCACATTAATTTAACAATAATATTGTCAGCGAAATATTGTTATACAACTTTGAAAATATTATTTATTTGTAATGAAAATATATCATATTTAATCATTACATTTATGTGAAGAATAGTTATTTTAGATATTTGTAAATTAGTTTTTTGATTATTGACTTTATTATTCAATTTTACGCAATAGTATTCATATCTTATAATTTAATTACTGTAGCATAAATCGTAATATATAATATATATAAACTTTTTAGAATTCATTCCTTCCTAATGCCCAATATTAGCTAAAATATTTTAAGTTGTAACTAAGTTGATTTGCTTCCTTATTGTCTTTAATATATTTAGATAATTTATTCTTATTTCTAAATGCTACTTTTATGTTGTTAATCTTTAAAAACTCTGAAATCTGTTCAATAGGGTACTTACATATTGCCAAAAACCCAATAAATATAGTATAGATTAATTAAATTAGTATAGATTAAGTTAAACATGTTTGAGTTTTCGCAGCAGCCGTAAGAAGGGCATTTGTAGTATATAAATAGGTAGTAAAAGGGGGTTATAGAAGTATAAATTATTAACCAAAATAACAGTAATTAAAATGTTCTCTACAAAAGAAGTGACTGAGGTGTGAGCCCGCTGCTAAATGAAAGCAAAGTAGTGAAGCTGATGATGAAGACGAGATGACAGACATTGGTATTGAAGTGTATGATATTAAAGATATACCACCAAGTCAGTATGAATTCGAAGAAAAGATGAATGAAGATCCAGAGTTGCAATTAGTGATTGATAAAGTGATTCTATACGCGTAAAATTTTGTGAATGAATTAATAGTCTCTTAACTTAAACTCTCAACGCTCAAGACCTTGTATTTCACTCTGGTATGCTCTAAAATGGAGTATGCTATAATTGTATGTAATTTAAAACCCATAAACGTTCATTGGAGAAAGTTCAGAGACAATTCTTAAAGTACTTACGGTATTTTCCGCATGACATCTTACTGAAGGAATTTTCAGTTACCTTTCATGAGGTCTCACCTTTTTGTAAAAATTACTCCATAATCGGATTGACGCTAGTCTGCTCGTCAATCTTCACGTGATTCCAATATATTTTATATCAACCAAGCCAGAAGTGACCTGTTATATCGCTCACTGATTTCATTTATACACTGCTCCAATAAATTAACGCACCACTTATTATAATTAAAAAAATATAGATTATTTTATTTCCGATTTTTAATAGTTGGTATTATTTGTAAGCAACATCATTTCTAACCTTAACTTATTTGACATTTGTTGTCATATTTTCAGGACTTAAGTTAAAAGTGCACACTTAACTGAAGTAAGGAATTTTGGGACATTTAAATTTTGATTTAACTGTTGTATTAAAAGTGTTTCCCTTGAAACAATTTATTCGTTTATTTCTTTTACTGGTGTGGTATTATGCAACGAGAAACACGAAACTTAACAAGGGAAGAATGCGCTCAAGCAGTGATTTTACAGGAAGAAGGTTACAGTTACCGCAGAATTGGAGAAAGGTATGGTGTGTCGCATACAACGATATCACGGATAATTGGACGATATAGGGAGACTGGTAATCATTCTCGAAGACGTGGCCAAGGAAGACATCGTGCAACAACGCGTGTACATGACCGTTTTGTAAGACTTTGTGCATTAAGGCAACTGTTTGTTACATGTAGAATGCTGCAGGCTCAGCTCCGGGAGGTACATGGTTTGGAAATTTGCACGGAAACAGTTCGCAAACGTCTTCGGGAAGATGATTTATTATGTCGTATTCCGGCGCGTTGTCCGATGTTGACTGTACATCACCGTAGAGATCGTCTAAATTTTGCCAGAAATCACGTCAACTGGTTGGAGGACAATTGGACCCGAATTTTGTTTACAGACGAATCCAGGTTTTGTCTGCACAACTGCGACAGACGTATTCGTGTATACCGACGTCCAAATGAACGCTATGCGCAATGCAATATTACAAATACCACGTTATTTGGTGGCGGATCTCTAATGGTTTGGGGGGGGGGGGTATATCTTTGACAGGTCGCACGGACTTGGTGGTATTAAATAACATAACTTTAAACGCTGATCGCTACATAACAGACATTTTGGAAGATCATGTTGTGCCATTTGCACCTTACGTCGGCCCAAATTTCATGCTAATGCATAATAATGCTCGAGTGCATACTGCTCGGATAGTCAGAAATTATCTTCAAAAGGTCGGAATCAATACAATCGAATGGCCAGCAAGAAGTGCGGATCATAACCCTATCGAGCACATCTGGGACATGCTTTCTAGACGGCTGCGAAACTTTCCACACCCAGCCAATAACCTGGAGGAAGTAGGAAGGCGGCTTGTGGAAATATGGGACGGATTGGATCAAAACGATATAAGGTCGCTTATTTTGAGCATGAATCGTCGCTGTCAGGCTGTTATTCGAAACAGAGGCGGAAATACTCAATATTAAATGTAACTAAATGTTTTTAAAAAAAAACAAAACTAATACTTACAGTTTATGTAATTAAATTTCAATTTCCTTATTTATTTTTTAAGAATTTTTTATGTTGTGTTCACTTTTTTCTACTAATCAAATGACAAGAAATAAAAAATATATATATTTACTCATTGTAGAATTTTTTTCAAAAATATAGCATGGTGCGTTAATTTATTGGAGCAGTGTATGATCACTGTATAGCGAAATTAACTCAGAATGTGATATTTTTTATTGTTCCCTCAAGCACCTTTTACGGCTAAATTTAGAATAATCCTTTGAGTTGTTTAGCTGCTAATGTATTACTTTATTTTTTCTTAGATGGTGCTCCTGCGTTTTATTCTTATATTAGTTGTGCATTTATATTATGTTCTCATGTTATTGTATTATATTGTACTGTTATTTGAGTACTATTATGTATTAGGTATTATGTATTATATTAAATTGCCTTATTATTGGGTTAAACTGTTGGGTAATAAACATTTATTTAATAGTTGAATTTCCAGCTGAAGAAAGGATTCATACTACTGTAAAAGAAATGCTGTTGTTATCATAAAGCACATATTTTTAGCAGTTGGTCTAGAAGTGAAATTGTATTTTAAACCGGTCGCGGTGGTGAAAATTGTCGCAGAGATCTGTCATGAGAAAAGAAGAACTTTTTTAAGTTTGAATTACAATTACACAGATTTAGGAAAGGATAAAAGCGCATACTTTACTTAAAGTAAGAAATAGGCAAACAGTGATGTTGAAAGATGGCACCATAAACAGGCTAAAACATCTAACTGCTGACAAGTTACACGCAGAAGACAGTACGGGATATGCTCGTGAATAAAATAAACAATTTTAAAATTTGTTATATACAAAGTTTTTGAAAGAAAGTTTGCTTTCAAATATGTATGTAGACTCAGACTTTATTTTAATTTTGTATTTCTTAGATATCAAGGTTAATTTGGTTAACAATTTTTTTTTGATTTCTTCATAAGCTATTTGGCAGCCTTCGTCAACTACAAATTTAATAAAAGAAAGATATTAATAAAATAATATGAAACAATTATAAAATTAAACAGTACACAATAATTTTATTACAGGATAATAGATTTAAATTATCTCACCGAAGACAATAAACTGGTTTGAGAGACTAAGTAAACAATATCAAGAAGATGCTCAGAATATTTTTGCAGTAAGGTCTGGAGAGATGGAAATAAGAAACATGCCTGTCATCTGTTATGTTTTTCAAATCTTGCCTATGTATAGTAACAAGAAAAGAATACGTATAAGATCATCAGATGGAAAAATAATATATATCACAAACAATGTGTAAAACAATATTAAAAATTATGAATACAAAGCTGGTTTACATTAAATAAAAGTAAGATAAACAAGCAAACAAAATTTTAAAATATATATGTATATGTAGTTTAAAATATGGGAAACACCAACCTAAATTCATTACCAAAATAATAATACGTTAATAAGCACATTTAAAAAATTATGTTGAATTATTAATGAAACAAGGACAACTGTACATTGAATAGCCAGCAAGATGTCAAAAACAATCGTAGAAGAAAAAACCCCAGGGTGATAACATAAATATAAGACATGATGACCAAAAGAAATGAAGAAACGCTGTTATCATCGACTGTCGCTATATAAAAAAGAGGTACTTACGAAGGAAAATCGAGAGAGCTCTTCGGCAGATCGACACGCTTTAAAATTCAAATAAAATCTCGAGATTATCCATATCTAATCCATTCTTCCTTTGTTTTAAATTGTTGTTCTATAATTAATATTTTTATATATGACAGATTTGAATAATAATATAAAGAAGGGCAGTATGAGCAAGGAAGCTATTTATTCGAATAAGGAATAAAATTTATTGTAATATAAAAGTACTGAAATAATACAGGCTGTTTATAAAAAAAAATGTCAAGACGGTTATAATTAGGAAATGGGCATACATATTGCCGTGACCCCTATATTGGTTAGGCATTATAAAATAACTAGATAATTATGTAATAGAATAAGTAAATAATTTTTAGTAGTAAGTATAACTATGGCAAAATGTATCATGAGTTGCATAACCGCAACGGCGTAACATTATGATGATAGGTATATGATAATTGAAATTGCAACAAAATTTATTTGAAAGGTATAAAAATAAACGCAAAAATAAAATTCATGTATTCTATATTTATAGAAACGAGGAGCACAAGATGCAATTTCAGTATACAAAGGCCGAACCAAATTTTATGCATTGTGTAAGAGTGGCATTATATATATTGAGTAGTAAACCACTATTCAAACTTAATAATGTGTTAAAAATAAATAACAGAGAGAGAGAGAGTAATGATGAAGGATGGAATAGTCAAAAGAGTTAGTCATTTGAATGCCGTAAAGTTGTATGAAAAGGATGAAATTAGACATTCGTGACATGAAAACATCTTTCATCATGAGTAGACGTAAGAAATAAAATAAGTTTATAAAGATTGTTATTTGTTAGACATTCTATGGTTACACTTAACAATACGATAAATACCTGACACTTATATCTAAGCATAATTTTAAAAAGGAATATGTAAAAAAGTATATTTTTTATTCGACACGATGTAATAAAGCAAAAAACTTCAGTAATAGCAGGTTAAATCCAGTTTAATCCAGGAAAATTCCAGAAATAACAGGTTAAAATTGGTTTAATCTGAATAAATCTGCAAAGAAAAAACAATGTTTAATGTTGTTAACAGCTGCATACAAATTAACCTACACGAAGACGAGAGAAGGTAGTTTGAAGACAGGAATAGAGCTGTCAAGGTCCAGGTTCCTGACAAAGTAATTATAAAAGGAAGTATTCCAGTCGTATGCAATATCTTTCCTATTATTTCTAAAGGAGATGTCTGCAAAAGAAAAATATGGACAACAATGGAAGAAGGAAGTATTTAAAACAATGATGAAAAAGGCAACAAATTCATCTACAAATACAATGAGGGATGGCGTTAATAGAGACAGACAAGAAATCGCGAATGTGCATAGACATTAACAATAATAAACAATTTGAGTGCGTGTATTTTTGTGCAATTTCTAAATGTCAAAACAATATGGGTACAGGTCAGCCTAGGGAAAAACGTGAAGGAACTAAATATGAGCAGGACAATGCCAACATAGACATTAGTGCGTGAATTGTGGCGTTGCAGAGGAAGAATGGTTTTTTCCGATCACCGAGAACTAATAAAAGGCCGGGAACGACGGAAAAAGGAGAGAAGTCGCTGATCTTCGGGCGAAGTTGCTGATCTTTTAGAAGAAGCGGTCGATTTTTGATTTTGTTCGAATTTAAAAATTCTGTTTGATGATTGCAGGCGTACAGATACACTGCATAGAAATCATTTGTAGTAAATGTATTGAGTTATTTTTTATTTTCAATAAGTACTTTATCATATCATAATTAATTTATTGTCATTTAGTTTAATTTCATTTATTTTTTTATCATTAATATGGTAGATCAATATCAAGAGGAATATGATGAAATGTATGAACATTATAAGTTTTTCTTAAAATAAATTATTCTAAAGATGCTATGTGAAAATATTCATTTTTAGCAAAGCGTTAAAACTTATTAATATTTTGAATAAGAATATTATCTTCTTTGCTATAAGTAGATTAATGTAACAAATCATGGGAGTATTGTTAATGATGTAAAAGGGCATTAATGGCACAACGTGGGAATGTTTGCTAGAGATGTTAGCTGTACATTATTAACAAGTTATTAAATAAAATGTTAATAGGGATTTCAAACATATTTAGATACGTAAAGGTAGGAACATTTTTGATGGACAATAGCGAATTTGTGGTATGTAGAACGTGTAAATATTTGCATATGATGATTGGTGACAGTCTTATCAAGGTGTTTTCTGCTCAGCGAGATTTTGTATCTTCAGAGGCATTTCGTCAGAATGAATGTCTTTGTTGAACCGAAATTCAGCGACGTATAAGAAAATTTTTATTTCTTTGAAACTGCACAATGTTAAAATTTGAATATAGCAAAGAGTGATATTTATTTTGAATCTATATGATATATATAAAGTAAGGTGTTTTGCGTATTTATAATGCAATGTGTTTTCGTATTTATAAAGTACACGTTTTTTTTTGCTTGTAATTGGAAAGTAAAAAGGACAATTTCTTTTTACAGCCACATGTGGCAAAAGAATTACTTCACCAATATTGTTATAAGATATTAAATTGAATATAAATATTTTATGAGATTTAGTTTTTTATTAGTAACCTTATCCTATTTAATTTTTAAATAAGAAATGTTGTTGGAAAATAAAAGAAAGATCACTGCTAGAACCTACAAGAATAATACGAATGTTAATAGGGATTGAATTTATAAATTTAATAAAGAATTTTTTTTTTACATGTCAACGCAATCTCTGCATTCGTTGTATATTATGCTGCTTTGTATTATCGTAGTTTGATTAAGTTATGCTGGTACAAGATTACCATATTTTAATTTGAAAGCAAAGCTATAGCAATATGAAATACAGATTTAAAATATTATTATTATTATTTTAAAAATTTTATCATACACGCAAGTTATTTATAATTTTTTTAATTTATTTTGTATCTTTTGTTGTTTATAATTTATTCACGTTAACAGACGAGGTGGGGCGTATTAACGTTACAATAATGTTGCCAAATTTCACTTATTTTTATATTTATCAAACAGCTTTATTTTTACATTAGGTGTCAAATGTCCATCTTACTAATCTGAAGGTTAATTTACGGTTTTGGCGCTATTTGACTAACAATCAAGGACAGAGACTAGAGTCACCAAAACACGTATGCCATGTGTATCATGTCAAATGTGAGAATGTTTAGGTGATATTGATGTCCCACATATTCAACAATGCAACTAATTGTTTATTAATTTATTTATTTGAAACATTATTTATAGTAAAATAAAAATTGTTCATTAACCTATTCATTTGAAATATTGGTGATAGTAAGAGACTATTCAGCATTACTTACGACGTGCAGATATCCGGGTAATGTGTTAGTGCAAACGTAGTCATCGATATTTTTGATAAATAATGCTGTATATTTAAAATTTTAAAGAATCTTGAGTGTGTGAAATGGTTGATCTTTGTCACAAATGTGAGAATGTTTAGACATGATTAGCATTGAACGCTTTCAAGAGTTATCTTTTAGTAGAATTGTTGTTATCCGTATTTTATTATGAGATCGACTTGTGAAAAAACTTTTTTAAATAATTTGTTATAGAGAATGTTATCAATCATTTCTAGTTTATATTTGTTATTTATTGCAATTTGTTTTCTTATGTTTGTTTTTCGAAATTAACTTTTGAGAGTGGTATATTTATAAGTCTATGTATCACACTATTATATGTTGCTAATTTGTATTGTACAAGATGTGTTGAATTGTTATGTATAGTTGTGTCTGTGTGTGAGTGCTACCTATACAGGGTCGGGCAAAAAGAGCGGAACACCGAATTTATGGCTTAACTAGCACTTTTTCGAAAATTTAACCTAAATTAAAGTTTTTGTATACTTTATGTATTATTTATTGGTGTTTGCAGATTTTCCGTTTTTGTCACATTTTTGAAGATATGATGTCACCGGATAGTATTTTAAATGAATCACCCTGTATTTATATTTTTTTTGAGTAGATATTTTTTTCCTGAATTCACTAATACCAGGTTTAGTGGGTCTCTGACTTATGGTTTCATAAGAAAAAAATAAAATGTAATGGCACCTAAATATTTATTTAATAAAAAACGAACGACAATAACTAAAGATTCTATTCATTAACGTCCATTAACTTTAACAAATGATTATGAAATTCATTTCTCGCTTAAAGGTGACATGAACTTTTAATGCAGCATTAACTTTTTTTAGAATCTTTAGTTATTGTCGTTCGTTTTTTATTAAATAAATATTTAGGTGCCATTACATTTTATTTTTTTCTTATGAAACCATAAGTCAGAGACTCACAAACCTGGTATTAGTGAATTCAGGAAAAAAATATCTACTCAAAAAAAAATATAAATACAGGGTGATTCATTTAAAATACTATCCGGTGACATCGTATCTCCAAAAATGTGACAAAAACGGAAAATCTGCAAACACCAATAAATAATACATAAAGTATACAAAAACTTTAATTTGGGTTAAATTTTCGAAAAAGTGCTAGTTAAGCCATAAATTCGGTGTTCCGCTCTTTTTGCCCGACCCTGTATATAGAAAAGTCAAGCCTATTGTTAAATTTACTAATAGATACATCATTTTCTTTTTATAAATGTACTTCTAATATTTTATACATATCTCAAGAAGTCACCGTGCTTGTGAAGCAATTGCTATATTTCTATTTTAGATATTAAATACATAGTGAAAATTCAACTGGTTGTTCTTTAGTAATTAATACTATAGATCTTCATCAAGTAAAGGGCGAATCAGTCCAATATTTAAAATTTATTCACTTATTTAAGTGGAACTATATATATTTTAAAACGTTTTCAATAAATGGTTTCCCTAATATTTCTTAGCATTTCTATTTTTCTTGGATAGCACTGCAAAGATTTTGGTGAGTTAATAGGGTGTGTATAAGTACCTTTCGATTATTGTATTTGCATACCTTCAACATATTTATAGAACTAGTAATACATATTCAATTTTACATTATTAGTTGCTTGGTAGTACAAGTGTTTTGAGCAAGTGTGAGAATATGATTGAAAATGGAGTAAAAGCAACTAACCGCAAAGCGCACAAGAAAGTTCGTATCGAAAATCTTGTGTATCTCGCTTAAATAACGTGTTTACAAAGTGTTAAGTACTGCCAAACTAACGCTTCTATAATGATCATATATATGGCGCGAACATAATATATTTTAACATAATAGATTTGTGTCCTATATGGGCAAGCCTTCAGAAGTCGACTTTTAATTCAGTGTTAACGAAAGAAATGAAAAACTCAGATATAGAAATCAAAACAAAAGATTTCTTTATGTGTGATTAATTCTTAAATTTTTTCCTAACTAAAATTTTTTAAAGTTCATATTATCTGTTGCATGTTCGTTAATTATCGTAAAAGGTTTTAAATTTTAGTCAAAGAAAGTCGAATTTAGGTTTATAAATGTCACATACAGCTGGCCTATTTTCGCTATATGGTATTATAGTCTTTGGAAGTTCATTCCTGGTACTTTTTAATGTTCGTAAGTTTCTTCCTATTCTCCGCGATCAGTTGGGAATTTAATGTAATTACCTTTTAATATGATTCTTCCCGGTTCGTCGAATCGACTTTTCCTGTCTGTGAAAATGAGGAAATTGACGGAAAAGTCGGCAAAATGCTTCTAAGGCGATGAGAAAACGATAGCGTGGAAAGAAAAAGAACGGCGACTCCGAAATATAAACGCTCGCGAAGGGTGGAGTTTAATGAAGTTATAATTTTTCTTTTATTGATATTGGACGTCTGAAATTTTTTTCCGGTGCGTTTATGAGGGTCCTGCCCTGACGATAAAAAAAAGCGCAAAGTGCTACTTTACATAAAATTTCAGTTAAAAAAATCGTGTGTCCGAATCTTAAAAAAGGAAGACTTTCTCGTTCAATATATTGACGACTATTTTATGACCTAGTGAAGTTTTATTAGTTTGCGTAGACGTTTTCTTCAATGACACTAAATAAAGTTATCATAGAAGAGTTCAATACATTTCAAAGTTTTTTTAAAATTAGTAATATTACATTGAAATTGTCTGTTTGAAAGTTGAACATTGGATGCAAATTTTACAATTCCAAATTTTAACTAAAACGCCCACCATAGAAAAGTAAAATCTGCTGCATGTATAAATTAATAACACGTAATGTTAACTAACTTCAAAATACTTTCCATTTATATAGATGTGCACAAACATATCTTTATTTGGAAGAAGCAATACAGAAAATGCTCACGGTCTTTAGTATGGGCATTAAAAACTACCTGGACTAAGTTTTATGTCATTGTTTTTAAGGAAATCATTTATTTTGCCTCATTAGTTGTTACGCTTTTTCACAGAAAGGCACCACTCATACACTGAGTTATCGCAGTAGTAGTAGCACTATCTCCTAATACCTATGTAATCAACATAATGGCCCATCTTGTACCACATCGGTAGGTATGGATTTCTTTGATACTCAACAAATTAAAATGTGTAATGTCTGCTACTGTTTCGCCTGCCGTCGCGTGCTTGCGACATGCATTTTGAACTATCAATCTCGTTATTCTTGAGGGGGACTACTAGGTCCGCGTCCTAAAAGTACGCCACCCTCTATACACTCGGCTGGCAAGATTCAAACAAGCGTACGAATAATACTCTTTACTACGTCAATATCCTCGTCGTCCTTCAATTTATCAATAAGAGTTGTCGTGTTTGTTGTGTAAAGTAATTAACTGAACTAGACAGTGTTTGATATAAAAAGAAGGATGAGTGTACGTATGTCAAAACACATCGGGTTCGGTGAGTAGGATTTTTACGGTAGGTTCACTAGCTTAAGTTATATTGTCGGTGTATCGCTATTTTCTTACACCTTTTGCAACCACAACCGATACGAACTTGTAAATAAGTTAGTACATGTAGATCGTTGACCTTTGGTGTTGCCCAGTTAGTTGGGAAAGAAGAATTTCTGTTGTCGATTTAATTTACTTTTATATAATTGCAGTAATATACTGGTGCCCCTCTGTAATTATGTTTCAAAATTTAGTTTGATTTACTTTCAAACAATCATTTCTTAACTTTAAGTTCTTTTGTTACATTATCCTCATAAATTACTATGCCCATAATTTCTGTGTAAGATATACGAGGGCGACCTGAAATGTTTCCGGAATCGACAAGAAAAACACGGTATTCGTGTGTTTTTTTTATTTTTATTTTTCGATGTAGTCTCCTCGAAGATCAATACACTTTTTCAAACGGTGCTCCAGTCTCTTCAAGTCGTCGGAAAAGTAGGATGTTTCGAGGTCTGCAAAATAGCCATCTGTAGGGGCGATGACCTCCTCATTTGAGTAAAATCTCTTTTCTAGCGATTTTTTCAGGTTTGGGAATAGGAAAAAGTCGCTGAGGGCTAGGTCCGGTGAATATGGAGGATGAGAAACTAATTCGTAACGCAACTCATTCAACTTGGATAAGACGATGCGGGATGAATGAGCCGGTGCATTGTCGTGGTGAAAAAGCACTTTTTTCCGCAAACGAGGCCGTTTCTCCTTCAATACTGCATCGAATCATGTCAATAAATCGCTGTAGTATTGTCCCACGATCGTCTTTCCCTTCTACAGATAGTCGATGAGGATTAAACCTTGGGAATCCCAAAAAATGGTCGCTATGACCTTTCCGGCCGATGATGGAACGGTCCTTGCTTTCTTCGGAGCTGATTCGTCCGGAAAAGTCCACTGTTTCAATTATTCCTTGTTCTTCGGTATGTAGTGGTGGATCCAAGTCTCATCCACGGTTACGAAACGCATGAAGAAATCTCTTGGATTGCGTTGAATCCTGGCCAGACACTCTTCCGAAACACTCACCCGATTTCGTTTTTTCTCTGGTGTGAGCAAACGCGGTACCCATTGCGCCGAAAGCTTTGTTATTCCCAAAATTTCGTGTAGGATATGGCCAACGCCTTTTTCTGAGATGACTGTTGTCTCTGCTATCACTTTCAACTTCAATTAGCGATCGGCTAACACGACATCATGAATCGTGTCGACCATTTCATCGTTGGTAGCTGTTTTTGGGCGTCCACTTATGCTTGTGCGGCCACGTTTGAACTCACTCACTCAGAAGCTAATAGTCGAAAATGACTGAGTAGATTCGCCATGAATCTCTAGCAAAATATTTCGAATTTCCGTGACCGTTTTCCCAGCCATCCAGAAGTGTTTTATCATCGCACGAAATTCCATTTTATCTATTTTTGCGAAACCGTCTGACTTGCTACACAAAACACACTCTTAAATAACAACTATTGACAGTAGACATGAAATTTTGACAGTTGCTATGAAAACGATTGCCCTTGCCGACAAATGAATCCACTTCAACCTTCGTGCGCACCCTGTTGCCGATTCCGGAAACATTTCAGGTCGCCCTCGTATATTAAGATTAAGATTTGTTGCTGTTTCAATTCAACTAGTTTATATTTACTTACTTTCTTTTGATATTACATCACCTCACATTTATTTGAATATAAACCTTGTTATTGTTTTTAATAATAGCTTGTGGGTGAGCACCCTTGAACCTTTCTACCTTCACGAAGCTCGTCAATTGTTTTAATGAGAGGTGGCACCATTAACAATTGTCGTCTTAGGGAATATGTCGCCCCACTCCCTTTTTCGCAGTGGGAATAGCGGCGTGCTATCCTGTCTTACTGGCTTTAAAGAGAATTTCGACCAACAGTTAAGTAAAGATACAGTATATAAAGATCATGCTAAAAAGATTTGGTTTTAAAAGAAAATTGTTTTGTGAAGCGACATACTTGCAACTGCTTACGGTAATGGGGCAGCATTGGATGGAAAACTGAGCCCAAGGATTTATTTGTAATAAGGGTTAGTTAATATTTAAAATTATATAATTAGGGTTAACTAATTATTGTACATATTATTGTGTGGTAGCCCTGAATATGTTACCTTCGTTTGCAGAAAGCTTTTCTTTTAATATTAACAAAAAATATATATCTATATGGGCAACTATTTGGAGAACAAAAATCCACAATTGGAATCTTTCACGTTACACGCCCATTTAAACGAGTAACTGAAGCCAAGGTTGAAACCCTTCTACTGTCAAAGTTTCGTCCATTATCATAAGGGACGTCCTAAAGGCTTCGCCTTTTGCAGCGATAACCAAAGGAAGACGCGAATTCAACCCAGAAACCAAAGAGGTATCAACAACAACCGTGGAAGTCAACAACTTAAATGAAAAATATCCCAGGTTAAAGCAGAAAAGAATTCTTTCTTACCAAGACCACGTGACGCATCTTTCTACAATCTAACTATCATTTAGATGAAATTCAGTCCTCAATTCTAACTAATCCTAAAAACGTTTTTAAATTCTTACAAACCAAGAAGGGCAGTTCCAGGATTCCCAATGGCCTGTCTTTTCTCGATGTTTTTCATGAATCAGGGACGACATCGTGGATGCTTTTGCTGAAAAATTTCGTACTTCCTACCATAATAGTACACCTTTTCATGACAACGTACCCAGTTCTTCAGTGAATCATTTACCTGTTGTTCTTCCATTAGTTTCTGAATCAGAACTAATGAATATTATGTCCAAGTTTCCGCAGAATTGTGATTCTGGGGATGACTTAATTCCTAATTTTCTCATTCATGATGCCAGACACATTTTGGCGATACCTTTGTCTATTATTATTAATTTATCAATTCGTTTATCTGTTTTTCCTTCCTCTTGGAAGCGTGCACGAATTTGACCAGTGCACAAAAAAGGTGACAAAACGCTTGTTAACAATTATAGACCGATATCTATTTTATCTAACCTTGCTAAGATTTATGAATCCTTTCTTTACTCATGTATATATCACGGTACTAAATCATACATCTCACCTGGCCAACATGGCTTTGTCCGTGGACGATCGACAGTTACAAGCCTTATCACCATTTGTCAATATATAAGTTGCGAACTTGATGCGCAGGGTCAGGTGGATGTTCTATTTACCGATCTTAGCAAGGCATTTGACACCTTGGATCATGGTATTTTACTCACCAAATTGTCTGTTTATGGTTTTAGTTCCTCATTGCTTAAACTTTTGGAATCGCACTTACTCAATCGAAGTACATATGTTTATTACAATGGTTTCAAGTCCTTCGAATTTGTTCCACAGTCTGGCGTCCCTCAGGGCTCCAATATGGGACCTTTATTATTCATTCTTTTTATCAATGATTTGTTCACGTCTTTGTCATGTCCTACACTTGCTTATGCAGATGATATCAAAATTTATCAATCCGTCAAAACCTGGAACGATGTATTACTTCTGCAGGAGAATTTGAATATGATCAGTGAATGGTGCATTTGTAATGGACTAATTCTGAATGTTAACAAGTGTTGCCACATGACTGTTACTAGGAAGCGTAGAATTATTCCATCCACTTATGTGGTTGACGATCACAATCTTTCTAAGGTCAATGAATTTAAAGACCTTGGTGTGATTTTTGACAGCCGTCTAACCTTTGTCCCACATATTTCAAATTTATGTCTTGCTACCTCTAAAACCTTAGCTGCAAGCATTTCAGCAATATCAGTCTACTGAAAACTTTATTCTTCAGCTTTGTTGCTAACAAACTGGAGTATGCTTCCCCAGTCTGCGCACCGCATTACATTTACCTTCAATTAATGGTTGAGAAGATTCAGAGAAGATTCCTGAAGTTTTTGTCATACAAAATTGACGGCTCTTATCCTGCACGCAAGATGGATTACGCTACGCTTTTGGCACGACATGGAATGCAGTCCTTGACTTCGCGTCGTGAAAGACATGGTGCGCGTTTTATTTGGAAGCTGCTGCATGGTCTCATTGATAGTTCTTACATTCTTTCCTCCATAAATTTCCTTGTTCCGCGTATTTCTTCCCGATCTTCCCCTACTTTCTCCCTCCCTATTTCTAGAACCAACTTACTATCATTTTCTCCTGTAACAACTATATGTCGCACAGCGGAGCTTATTTATGGTGACATTTTATTTTAATAGAATCTACTTATGTTAACATCTTATTTTGTAATAATTTTTAATTTCTGAAATGTATGTATAGAATTTTTATACTTTATTGTTTGTCCTGTTATTGGATTATCCGTTGGGCAATAAATTATTATTATTATTATTATTATTATCACATTGACAATATTACACAAAATAGATTTAGAACTGGTCATTATTTAGTTGAGCGGACAAAACTTTCATTAAATCATAATATAATTACATATAGCTGCTGCTAATATATTTTTTGTAAACTTTGAGAATGAAAAGCATCAAAATCACCGGACCTAATATATAAGATAACAATAAAATTATCTTGAAAAGATTATTATTTTCTAAACAAAGATTATTTCAACAATTCTTCTCGACAAAGAACATATGTCTTTTTGAAAAATTGTGACAAGTATAATCAAATTAGCATAGGCATTTCTCATACTGTACTACATTGAATCACCTTCAAGAAGAGCTGAAACAAAAAAGGAAAATATTGGATTAAAAAAATACTAATTCACCGACTCTACGATCTATCCCATAAATCGAGGATAATAGTGGTAGAGTTGTTGTCTAAAATGCTTATTATGCAGCCTTTGAAAGAACTGCATTTCCCACTAAATGAAGAAAAGATGGGAACTCGCTGAACCAGTAGTTTCCAAAGAAGATAATTAAAGTAATTATTTTAGTATTACTCTGAAGTAACGAATAATTTTTGTACTTGATTATACGCCAATGGATGTCGCCTACATACACGTACTTAAAACTTTTACACAATGAACGTAAATTTAAAAGTCCGCAATAGTTGTACATTTTGTTAACTGTATATCTAAACAGAGCGATAAATTTTTCCCGAAAAGAAATAGTTGCCAAGCAGTCACAGATTTATCGTAGCAATTGCAAACCGAGATTAAATTTTTATTTTATACAATCAGTACGGGGCAACACAAAAAAACACCACTACACCGCTACAGAAAAACGTAACAAGTAACATAAAGAAGAAAAAATAAAAGACGAGTGAGTAAATGAAAGAAAGGAGTTTAACAAGGGCGCTTAACAATGTTGGCATAAACCGTAAAGCAAACATGTAGTAATAAGTTGTCCGACACTCAACGCCCATGGCTCTTAGTGTATATTTATTTAGCGAGATTCACTGTTTTTTTTTGTGTATTTGTTTATGAAAATAACACAAAAATACAGTAGGATTTACTTTTAATACCCTACAATTCGTTTGCTTTTATTATTATATAACACTCAGAAATAAAATGCAAAAAGAAAAACTTCTTAGCACAAAAGAATATAAAAAATGTGTATACGTATTTATTTATATACCTTAGCCAAAAATACTACATTTAACACTCCTTTTTTGGTTTTCTATAGATTTCTACTGAATATGGCAAATTATGTGGCCGAAATACGTAGATAGATTTTTTATATTTTTTTTGTGGTTAGGGATTTTTCCGTTTATATTTTATTTCAGATTTTTAGCCACCCATATTACATTCACCTGAACAATATTAGTAAAACCAATTATGTGTAACTCCTAATCTATCATTTCAAATTGGCAAATATACAATAACTTCAGTTCATCATCAGTTTGTTGTATTGAGGCGCTACCAATGTATAAAGCTATTTTATATATGTCTCGCTTTACGCAAAGATACGTCATCATTAAACTTTACAAAATTTAATGATGACCTATCTTTCTCCAGATACTGACAAAATAAATTAATAATAATGAAATGTGGGCATCACACGAGTCTTTTTTTTTTACAAAAATTATTCCAAATCCTGCTCTAAATACTTTGACACTCCTAATAAGTCTGTATAGAATGCATAATTTGCGATATATTTGCAAAAACTGCTATAGCTCAGATCAAAAGAGTTACCTCTGGTCCAAATTTTGAATTTGTTTCAAAACAAAAATTATTCAAAATCAATCTCTAATACTTTTATATCTGTATAGAAAGCATGACAAGCGAAATATTAGCAAAAAATTCTATATATCGATAAGAGAAAATGGCTTACTTATGAGTACAATTGTATTCTTTAGACAAGTAGATGACAAAATATTCATAAAACTTAATTTTTTTTCTGAAAATCTAATCATATCTCGAGAAGAGATTATACTCGTAAACATAAAGTTTTGTATTGCTAGTTTTAGTTATTTGGCCGATATAGTGGTCACTGACACACGCACAGAAAAACATATAGACTCACAGGGAAAGATGGAAAACCACTTTTTTGGTACCAAGGGTCTACTACTGCTAAAATCAGAAGGCCGAAAATTTTGATAATCACAATAGTTGGTTATACTATCTTTTTACTTATTTCGACATTTCTATATTTTTAAATATCTGTAATAAATGGCGTTTCACACTGTATATTAAGCTTTAACTTGGTTGCCTAAAAAAGTTTGCTTTTTTTGTAACAAACAATAGACATCCTTGTGTCGTAATATATAGGGCGTGTAGATTCAAAACCGAACTTGTAACATTTTTTGTGAAATGCAACTAACGTGTACGTGTAGTTGTTTGCAAGTTCCCTTGCGGTTTCTCTGCGGTTTGAAAATCGTAGCGATGTTGTAGCAAAGTCGGACGTGCCCGTAAGAACCAATCAGATGGCCGCAGCACATAAAAAAGCAGTAATCACTTGCAGTTTATTATAAGTTTTTTAATACATATATTATTTGAGTGATGGTAAATAACGTATCTTTTGTGAAAGAAGTGGCATGTGGCACCGGAAAGAAAAAGGGTACAAAAACACAAGTGGAAGAGATATGTTGCTAAAGATAGAAGGCAGCGGCATGAATTCACTTTACTCTTCTTTATAACCTCACTATTGTAGTATTTGTTATATATAATAAAAGCCCACAGTCCCCCTTTACGCACTCCCGGTGTTAACACGAGATAAAATACAGGCAAAAGTAGCGATTTGAGGAGCGAATGATCTGAAAACCTTGTCTATCTACGATGGAAATGGAAGTGCCACGCTACGGGGACGCCTGTCTCATGTGCCCTAGGCTATTTTTCATGCGTCCGATGAGAGAGCTAAGGTCTGAAAGGAGTTTTTGAAAATTTGCTGACATGTAGTAAAGCACACTTTATCGACGCTTTCTCCCATAAGGAAGACCTGTATAGTAATTAATTTAGCTGGGTTTTCTGTATTCAATTTGGCGGTGGGTCGACACAGCTGACAATGACACCCCAAAGTCCAGGTAAGGTTGAGTAAAATTTAGATGGAGACGTCAAAATTGACTAAAAAAATCCATCCGACCTTTGATTTACGTTGGCAGTCGCACGAAAATTCAATTGCAGGTTATGAACATTCAAAGCCGTCGGTTAAATTTAGTTTGGTATGATATTTGCCAGAAAACGTCAGAATTAGATATAATAGAGTGAGTCGTGTGGGAGGCTATACTTTTTCCTCAAGCAAAGATCAAATTTTGACATGCGATATTGATGTAATCACATTGAGATGAAAGACCGACAGCACGAGTTCTATCGTAAATTAAGGGGGAAAGAATTGAAACCACAAAGTCAGTAAGAACATATGAATATACAGGGTTATGATAAAGTAACGCACAAAATTCATAAAACGTACGATGTTCATTTTTGAAAAAAATGCAAAAACACGTCAAACAGTTTATTTTATTCCGCGTCTTTTAACATAAGTCAAAAAAATAAAACGTCAAATTTGTCAAAGTTGTGACGCCATCAATATTTTTTTTAAATATGAAGCTTGGTTTTTTTTTTACTTTATTTGATAAAGCTTTTTTTTCTGCATTATAAAGAAATAATTGAAGTAGGGGTCACATAAGAAAAAACCAGACAATTTAGAAGACTTAATGGCACGAATTAGACATGAAATGACTCGTATAACTCCGCAGATCACCGAAGACTCTGTAAATCAGGTCTACCATCGTCTTGGCCTATGTCAGATAGTGAACGGGACACAGTTTGAACAATTCCTGTAAGAAATCGTTTGGGTTTAATGGACTGTTTAGTTAATTTACATGTTATTACTATAATAAAGTTTATTTTGTTTTTTATTAATTCTCTCAGTTTTTTCATATGTGACCCCTACTTCAATTATTTCTTTATAATGCAGAAAAACAAGCTTTATCAAATAAAGTAAAAAAAAAACCAAGCTTCATATTTAAAAAAAAAATTGATGACGTCATAACTTTGACAAATTTGACGTTTTATTTTTTTTGACTTATGTTAAAAGACGCGGAATAAAATAAACTGTTTGACGTGTTTTTGCATTTTTTTCAAAAATGAACATTGTACGTTTTATGAATTTTGTGCGTTACTTTATCATAACCCTGTATATAGTGTAACATTGAGGAATTACAATCTTAAACGTTTGCAGGTTTCGTTCGTTAAATGCTGAAAATATTCAAATAGGTTGAGACAATCAAATGCAGGAGCACTAAAGAATATATTAATGGCATCGATCACGATCATTTATTCGAAGAAGGGTAAACTCAAACCCAGGAAATGATGCAAAAGAGATCCGTCTTTTAAATTTTTCGATATGCAATCTTCATGTTGGTATGTAATTAAGCTTAAGTATAAGAATATCCACTAAAGTAACAGAAAACTTTAACATTGACCGACAAAAATCCATCTGATGTTTGATTTCCGATGAAACTTCGATTTCTCTTATGAACCGTCAACATAATCAATAGGTGATGACACTTGCTGGCAAACGTCAAAATTCACTGAAATAATAGTGTCGGTCGTACAATACGACGCGTTATATGTTTCATAAATGCTCTGATCTAACAGAAGTAAATATTGAAAACACGAAAACATATCGAGAAAGAATAGTCAGTATCGTCGACCAATTTACAAGCTTAAACGTCAGAAAGCCGACAAAGGTTGGACAGTTTAAAAAAAACTCCTGTCAAACATTTATATGGTCCCGAATAAGCTGTCATAATATGGACACATAATGACAAACAATTGAAAAAAGCCAGGTTCAAATGTGATACTTTACTGAAATGAGATATACAGGCTTAGTAAAAAGTCCCGGAACGGTCGAATAACTTTGTTATTTGAAAATTATGATTTCTGAAATTTGGTATGGGGGTATAGTTAATATAAATGCATTTTATGCAATACAGTTAATATTTTTTTCACTTCCGGTTTAATCGGCAATACGTCCAACTTTATTTTTTTAAATGGAACGCCCAGATTTTTTTAACACTTTTGAATGCAAAATAAAAAACTACGTTCAGGAAGTATTAAGATGTTTATTTTTATTCACAAGAAAACAGTTAAAAAATTAAAAAAGTGTCCTAATACAGAAAAATCAAGATACCTGTCTATTCAGGTTGCGATTACAATAATTGTTCAAAATGCTCTCCATTTACAATTTGACGAAAATGTAAACGGTCAGTAAAACTTCTTATTGAATTTTGTATTTGTTCTGGAGTGATGCGATTGGCTTCTTGAACTATTCTCTCTTCCAATTGTTCAAGATTATGGGGACGATTTTTGTACACTTGACATTTCAAGTGACCCCAAAAGAAAAAATCTAATGGCGAGAGATCTAACGAACGTGCTGGCCATTCGATTGCTCCTCTACGTCCGATCCAACGTCCCGGAAAAATTGCATTCAAATAATCGCGGACATTATGGGCAAAATGGGGGGGAGCTCCATCTAGTTGAAACCAAAAATGTGCATCAGGGTGATCACCTATGTTTGCATTTGGAAAGAGGGCCGCAAGAGCTGGAACAACCTCATTTCGCAATAAATTTAAGTAGACGTTGCCAGTTAAATTTCCTCTTGTAAAAAATGGTCCTATGATGTTGTTGCCAACAAGACCAGCCCAGACATTCACCTTTTGAGGACGCTGTGTATGGACTTCTTCAATCCAATGCGGATTTTCAATTGACCAGTAGCGACAATTATGTCTATTCACAGTGCCGTTGAGACAAAACGTTGCCTCATCTAAAAAAATGATGTGATCTAAAACATTAGGCTGCTGCTCGATCAATTCCGTCATTGTTTCTCAAAATTGTAGTCTAAGATCTGGATCATCTTCAGTTAACTCATGGACGGGATACATTTTATAGGCTTTCATTCTTGCTGATTTAAGAATATTATGAGCAGATTTTTAAGAGATCTCATGAATTTGACCTAATTCTGTTGTGGACACGTGATGATTTTCTTCCACTGTAAGTAACACATTCAAACTAGTTTCTTCATCTGTTGCTGTTAATGGACGTCCCCTTCTAGGTAAATCCTTCACCTGACGAAAGACTTCAAACTTTTGAATTGTTCGGCATACCGTACCTTTACTAATGTGACGATCCGGATAAACAGTATTAAACAAAATACGAACCTCTTCAAAAGAACGTTGACGATCACCGTACCCACGCATCATTAATATCTCAATTCGTTCTGATTCAGTAAGTTTTACTGCCATTTTCAAATGTGTCAATGTCTAAAATAAGTAAATTTATAGCGATGCAAAAGTTAAAACGCTTTTAAAATTGTCAAATGTGACGGGAAAAAGAATGCAAACACTAAACAACAACTTTTTTCAAAGTTACCTTGATTTTTCTGTATTAGGACACTTTTTTAATTTTTTAACTGTTTTCTTGTGAATAAAAATAAACATCTTAATACTTCCTGAACGTAGTTTTTTATTTTGCATTCAAAAGTGTTAAAAAAATCTGGGCGTTCCATTTAAAAAAAAAAAGTTGGACGTATTGCCGATTAAACCGGAAGTGAAAAAAATATTAACTGTATTGCATAAAATGCATTTATATTAACTATACCCCCATACCAAATTTCAGAAATCATAATTTTCAAATAACAAAGTTATTCCACCGTTCCGGAACTTTTTACTAACGCTGTATATTATTGTTATTACTAATTATCACTGTTGTATCTTTCTATACATATTGCTGTGGTATTTTTCTGTATTTTAAAAATATAATTAAAAATAAAAAAATAATGAGAAACTGGATATAACCAGATTTCAATATTAAAAATTTTATATATGTAAAAACATTGATAGAACTGGATATAAGTGGTTATTACAGAATAAATGTGAATATAACCAGATACCAGTGGATGTGGTTAACACATTTTTATATATAAAAAAATTAAACAAATAAAATGCCAACAAAAGTAAAAATTTTAGCACAATTTATTTTTGACAAATAAATATAAGTATACATATTTGATACATTAGTTATAATTTAACATTTCATCAGATATAAAGGCATAAAATGATCCATTAACTTATATATATATTTTGTTTAAATTATTGCATGACAATAAATATCTAACAGATGGACATGCAATACAATACACATCAATGCAATGTGGGTTGCATACCCGTAAAAAGGAAACGTGAATGAAAGCATTAGCAATCCAAATAAGAATTGTATCGAATATTGTACAAAACAACGTTAAATAAATAAAAACTAACCTTAATAAGAAAACACAAAAGGATACAGCTTAAATAACAATTCAATTTCCGTTACAGGCAGGAAAATCCTGACATAGTTTTTAAATATAAAAAGGAAGAGCCTGACTACAAAGCCGCAGTGCACATAGCACTGCAAATACTCACAAGAAGGCAACAAATCCAGGTAAAGAAAAAGATGAATACTAAAAACAGAGAAAGGATTATGTTAAGGGATGGCTCCGTCACAAGAGTAAATCACTTACAAGCAATAAGATTGCACGAAGAGGGAAACACTAGGTTCCATAGGGGTGAAACGCAATGAATAGAAACCTGCATTTCAGCATATTGCCATAATAAGAAACGCTACTGCAAAAACAAAGATCTTTATACGTAAATAAATATATTCCACTTATTTCTCAATCACTATATAAAAATCAGTTGTATTTTCTTCCGTATGGGACATAGAAATGCACATAAAGATGTATGACTTATTTATTTTCTTATATACACCAACATACCCAGAATATAAATATTGTAGCCACTATCACTATTAAAAATAAAACGTTAGGTATCAGTATGCATTTATCACTGGTATATTCTGAATAAAACAATATCAATAGATACATATTTAAATGTACGATTGGTATATTCCTCTTCATATAAAATACTCTCCAAGGTTCCAAAGCTTTAAAAAAATAAAACAAACACAAAGTTAGAAAGCATAAAATAATAGATTAGAAAAGAACTTACACCAATAAAATTTGATTAAAGGTTAACGGATTTAGAAAATTCTCCGAACACAAAGAAATGGTTCAATGACCTCGAGGAAGAAGAGCCGAAATACCAAAAGGAAAAGGACCATCTAAACCAAGATAAAGGAATAAAGGTGATATGTAACGTGTATCCTATATTACCAATTCCTAAAAATAAGAAAAGAAATGTTAGAATCAAATTAATCAATGAGAAGAGAATATATATCAAAAACAACAAAGAAAGCAATGAATATATATATAAATACAACGCAAATTGGAGGTAACGTGAACACAATAAAAACACACCATAATTTAGAAATTAAAGCAGCTTAAAACACCTACCAATCAATAGAAATCAATCGATATTAATTAGATATGCAAATGCTAGTATGTAAATAACAACAAAAGCAAGATGGCGGACGCAAAATCATGTGATCACATGACATCGATAATTATCAAAACAAACACGGAGGGCGCAGTAGAAGAAAATTCAAATAGAATCCAAACATTTTAAAACAAAATAAGGCGTTTGTCAATTGTTGAGAGGTATAAAAGCACGTGCATTCGCAATTAAAAGGGGAGTTCATCTGAAGATCTTCAATACCTAAGAAGAATAGGGAGTTCATCTGAAGATCTTCAATACCTAAGAAGAATAGGGAGTTCATCAGCAGTCACCAGTACCTTAAACTTAGAATCAGTGCTCCAAGTGTCCTTCAGTTAAATAAAATCTAAAAAGGCATAAACGCTTTTAAGATTTAAACACGTAGTGAGACAAAACGTATAATACTTTTTCAAACAATAAGTGCGCGCTAAAGTATAGTAGAGCGCGGGAAATTATTACTACTCGATTTTATAAAACCCGCCATAATAACTTTTAAGAGAATGGAACACAAGAATTATCAAGAGGAATTCGAAAGGATATACAGTCAAGAAAAGTAAGTACAAGCACTCTTAATAAAGCTTCATCTTGCAATCTTATAGTCAATAAATAAAAGAATCCTCATGTGTGTTATATGAAATTACTGGATAACAATAGTTTTAAAATATTATTTGAACATTTAATAAATTCTTCTTTGGGTAAGTCTTGACTTGACGTGAAAATCTCAAGTTAGGGCGATTCAACGAAGTGTTGACAATTTTACCTGAACAACAATAATTTTAAGGACATTATTTAAACGTTTAATAAATTCTTCTTTGGGTAAGTCTTGACTTGACGTGAAAATCTCAGGTTAAGGCGATTCAACGAAGTATTAACAAATTTACCTGAATAACAATAATTTCAAAATATTATTTGAAATATCTAATAGGTTTTTCATTGTTTAGATCTCGATTTTGACGTGAAAATCTCAGGTCGAGATGATCCAATGGAGATACGTCGGCAAAGAGTAAAAAAAAATAATTTTAGTAATTTCTTTTTGAATTATAAGCACACATGAAGAGGTAATTTAGAAGACATACAATTTGAAGCAGTAAAAGACTTGCAAGGTGCTTGTACTATAACGGAGGAGATAATATACCTTAATGAAACAAAAGTATTATATTATATAGTTGTCAATATTTTTCCTTTCTATGTTTTGCAAAATCTTCATACTATAAATAAATATAAGTTGTGCTGACATTCATTATTTACTTATTTATACCCATCCCAAAGGAGGGCATGAGGAAAGTAAACATCACAATCACAGCTAGAACTCACAATAAGGAAAAGCTGTGACATATTTTTTTTTTAAAACAAAGAAATCTACCTTTAAGACCCTGAGATTATTAAAGAATATTAATTTATTAATTTGACTATTGGTTATCAACCATAGTACAGCATATCACAACAATATGTATTTGTTCTATGCCGAAGATACTAATATCTATTAATAAAATATCTCCCATCCTCTCTCTACTACTGGAAATTGTCGATAAAATTATAATGTACTATAAGCATAACAATAACGAATTTTTTATATTATAAGAAATAGTCCTTACTGCAAAGAAAATATTACACACAATTGCCACATTTACTTATGTCAACAATGTCATTCAAATTGACAATTAGGTCTCTCAATAGATTTTTGAAGTTTATAGGAAAGAATAAGCGTCAACTAACTTTTGACTCTATGGCAGTTTGTGAACAAGTTTAAATTGGCCGTATATACAATGTGCGTCAAAAGTTTAGAAAATCGGACATTATAAAGCTCTAAGCGGATGCAAAAGTGTCGAAAGCAAGCTAGAAGAGATTGAAAAATTCAGCTAGTTGTTTTATATATTCGCCAAAAGGTCAGATCATATATATCTTCTAATTAATTAAGTAAAGCTCTCCAATAAAATATTAGTAGAATAATTGAAATCTTAATTAGTTTAAAATAAATTGTTTAAGTACAATTATTATAGTGATAATTATTATCTACGTGACTACTTCCAAAAATGATTTTTGTAAATAAAATTAATTTTTACGTTACAGATGAATGTCCAACCAAGTATCCCACCTGTGGACATTCATCTATTAGTTTGAAGTGTGCCACATTTACAATGCACGACATCAACGAATTTCAGAAAAACTTTAACAAGGACTCAAATAAAATCAGGCAAGATCAATATATTCGCTGTTTCTGTGTAAACTATGAACCAAAGCGTAAACATCCCAGAGACGACAGTAAACCCAAGACGAAAACGATTGGTTACTATGTTCAAAAACGTAAGCGTAAGCAGGTTAGGGTTTGCAGAGCTGCTTCTCTTGGAATCTTAGGTTTAAGCAAACACCGTGTAAATGGCGTTTTAAGTCGCTTCTTATATAAAGGAGAGTTAATAGAAAAAAAGAGGAGGCGACAGAAAACTAAAATTGTTCGAACATAAATTGATAGCTGTTAAAATTTTTTATAAAACCATTAACAGCCGACGAAACCCACTATTGTCTAGGCAAATCGTTATGACAGTACCTCCCTGCTGAATTGAATAAAACACAACTCTACAAAATGTATGTGGAAAAAATCGAGGTTTATAAACATGTGAAATTTAGTTATTTTCATAATGTATTTTGGACGTGTTTTAACGTTGGTTTTGGGTCACCTAAAACAGGTGCATCTTCAAGCTGCATTGTATTGGTAGAACAAATAAAAATGGAAAACGATCCTGATAATAAATGAAAGCGCTACTAACTGAGAAAGCAGACAGCATACGTGCTAAGGCTTTCATAAAGAACTGTTAAAAGAGGAGACTGATGGATTACTGACATTTTCATACGATTGTGAAGAAATCTAGTATTGCCTAAAGTGCGCGTTTAGAGGGTATATTATAGTCATCAGCTATACTGCTATAATTTTACAGTTGTGAAAAGCTCCCCAAAATGTCGTTTAGACAGAAATAGTGTATTCGCATATTCATGGTTGGAATACGAGAGATAGAAGGGCTCTAATGAAATTGTTCGGCAGTTTATAACTGTCTTAAGAAAAATGAATCTACAATGACAGACACCAATACAATACGTTTGGTCTCAGATGGATGCCTATACCAAAATAAAAAGTGCACTCATTTAACAATGTGTCTTAAATGGCTACACGAAGCTCCTAAAAATATTAAGAAACTTTAAATTATATTTCCTGTAACAGGCCATTCATATATGCCACCTGATCGAATTTTCGGTGTTAGAGGAAAAAAAAGATTAAGAGATAGACCCCATTAGTTTCTACCGTAAGAATACCATAAGATTTTTGGAGAAGGGGCCACATTGTATGGAAAATACTATACTGTACAAAATTAAAAATCAGAAGCCGAAAGAACTATAAAAGGGCCAAGTTCTCTACATTTTAAAATTTCTCTTATAAAGCGACTTATCCTGAAACGTTTAGAGAAAAACTATATTTGTGTGTCGGGAGGAACTAACTATCACGAAACGTCAAATGTCTATACACAAAAAAAATTATCTGTCATAGCTCCCCCTGAACTACACGGAGGAGTCTTGAGAAGTTGAACGAAAAGGAAAAAAAAATTCGCAATCTTAAAAACCATTCATTTTAGAAAAAAAGTGGTTGAACCTAACAAAGCTTGCCTTTTACACAAACATTCTTTTTCGCGATTTCGCCAAGGATACTATACCATACTGGAAAGATGAGCATTAAAATGCCCAACCAGCGAATTTCTGGAGAAAGTGTCTTCTATATAATAACAATAGATAACATTTGGCAATGTAACATTTAATGAAAGATTAAAATTATTGTTCATTTTATAGTTGTTTTTTTCATTATCTCATCATGGTCATTTCAGTTACAAAAGTGTACAAGTCCACTGACTTGACTTTCAAAACCGCAAATGATATGACAATTTTGATATTTCATTATTGTGTAAAAGCACCGAGTTGTATTAAATCCCTCGTTTATAGATGGCCTTTATAAAGTGATTCACATGTTAAAATTTTTTTTCTTTCTTTAGGATTGCCCTTGGTAGTTTTTCACGTTTTTCTCAAAAAATCTTTGGAGTGACATGTCCAGTTTTGCTTCTACACACCTCATATATAAAGCTGTGATAACCTAAAAATTAATTTTATTTACAAAAATAGTTTTCGGAAGTAGTCATATAATAATTAGCGTTATAATAATTGTACTTAAGCAATTCATTTCAAACTAATTAATTTTTCAATGATTCTACTAATATTTTAGAGCTTTACTTAATTAATTAGAAGATCTAATTAATTAGAAAGATCCTCATATACCCTAATTCTCCTGATCTGATGTGAAGTAGCCGACTCTTCCTGACTAAAAAGAAACTCCTTCTTATACCATAGAGCGGTAGACGCTATTCCAATTTTAAGGTCTATTTACTTACATTCCATTTCCTTAGTTACACTATGAAAACAATTGTTTCGTCTATAGTCTTCTGTTTGTCCTCAGTTTTTATCACGAGTATCACTAAATTGCTGGTGTCAGTCCCACCCCACTTCCTTCACAGTTCTCTTCCTAAACGCCATCTTTTGCATTTCTGAACCATGGGTTTCTGTGTGTTCCTCTTTCCGCAACATCTGCAATATTTTACTATATTAAGTTAATAATTCACATTGACGTGCCTGCTCTTCAACGTCATGCATTTCGTCAAAGATGCTATATGTTTTCGTCGTTTCCCATTATCCCCTTGCTTGACTAATATCTGTATTATGATTGGATTATTGAATTATCCATTATATCCAATCTCTCGTTCGCTCTGGCTACCATCATTCTCATCCCACTGCATCTATTCCCAAATTTACTGCTTTAGTTTTTTCTTCTTTATGAGAAGCAGCGCGAGATAAACCCCTACTGAATTTACATTCTGTCACACATTCATTTTGTACTCTATTCAGTAATCAATTTTTTTGACCATTACTTTGTCCTGTTTCTAGCGGAATTTCGTATAACAGCCAAATCTGTTTTTTACTTCTCTTTAGTCCGATTTATATTTATTTGGATTTTCTCATAGTCGATTTATCTAGGTTTATTCCTTCGCAGTTTTGACTATTGTTTTCGTTTTTATGTTCATAGTTTTTCTTCACGTGTTTATTATCTGGACATGCGATGCTCCATTAAAGAATTTTAATATTGAAATAACTTCATTAATACTCCTGTGATTTCTATTTTTTCCATGCACCTCACGTTTTCTTTGATCTATGTTCACTTCGCTTGTGTCTTCTACAACAAGTATGCTCAAATATCTTCCTTGCACTCATTTTGTTGATTTATTTAGTTGTGACAGGGACAGTATTGGACCATCCATTTTCATGTTTGTATATTTTTCTTTATATTTATTAGTATCGGTTTTCCCAAAATCCTAGTACTTGAAACATTGGAGACCAATTTTCTTGATTCCGGTGTAAGCTTGTTAATTGCGTAGCTATTTATTGGTTCTACTTTGTCCGCCTTGTCCTTGCCTTAAGCTGTCCTTCTTTGCTTTGGGATACCTTCAGTATTCCAAATGCCATCAAGTTATCCTGATCTGCACAATTTTGTTCTCTATCAGCTCGTCTTCCACTTTGTCATCTATTATTTTAATCGTGCTTTCGTCTCTTCTTACTGTTCATTGACCCTTTGCATTCAACGAGTCTCTTTCATCAGTGATGTATTGACTGTACCTCTGCATCTAGTGTTTGTCACCTAGTAGCTTGTCCATCCTCTTGTTATAGCTACATACTTTTCCTGTTTACGGAACATTTTGTTTCCTTTTTCCTGTTAATGATTTCTATAATTACTTTACTTGCTTTTTTCTTTAGTATATAGATATGCCCCTAAGCATGATAATAATATGCTACCAATTTCTTCTTACTGGGTCTCTCTCTATAACTGTAGTCACTTCGTCTGCAGCTTGCCATGCCTTCAGTTGTCGTAACCATAGACTCTAGAATCTCGGTTTTAAGCGTATTATTTTGGTTTCAGTTGATCTTTTTCTATATCTAATCTTCTAATTGATTTTTTTTAATATTACAATCTACAGGTAAATATAGAGATACTACTACATTTATCTTCAGTTTCCACGAGTCGGGTAGCTTTTACATGCCAATATACCAGTGCACATTTATTTGTTTACAAAGCGTGTTACTCCAGTGATCGCTCGATATACCGGAGGCTCTTCTAGAGGCGTCCTTTATAAAAGTGAGTGGCAATGGGAATTTAATTATTTCTTTTTAGTGTAGTTGTATCGCCATTTTTTGGTTGTCAGTGCTATGCAGCGATATGACGTTATAGCAGTTTTTACAGTTTCATGGAGAAGTGTCGTTATTACAAATAGTACTTTTTATAATAGAAACTACCTAGGATGCGATAATCAAACAGAATTCGGCAACATACAGACATCACGCACAAGAAATAATTGCTGAAAAATCACAACTCCAAACAAATGTGAAAAGCTAATATTTATAAAGCTGAGATTGTTAAAATTGAATAAATAAAAGCAACAAAAAACTGCAGGATTTATTATTAAAGTTTAAAAGCCGATAAATTCGTATATATTTTTAATCTCTTATAGAATCAGGTGAGAATAAAAAAAAAGAGGTAGAGTGTTTTTTAAACTATTTGAAGTCGATTCAGCACGAGAACATCTCGAGAAGATGAAAGTTTTCTTCAAGGACTCTTCCAGATAAAACTAGCACTATGAAACATCTTTAATATTACTTTTTTAATACACAGGATAGTGCAGAAATTGACTTAAATGAAATATAGGGCGATAGTTATTAAGTAATTTTCAATTATCTTCCCACCAATAAAAATTATATGAAGTAGTCTTCATGCGCGACAAGGTACGATCTCCGGCTGAATAGGAAAAACATTTCAGGGAAACCTAACCTAAGATTCATCCATCGCGAAAAGCCATAAAGATAGAAAGAAGACAGCAGTCATAGTCAAAAGCAAGGTCATGGATGATAAAAAGTAGGACGTATTGGAGAAACAATTTTTCTGTTTTTTTTATCAGAATATGTATGGTATTTTTTATCATATTTATTCTTTCCGACTAGATGTTCCAATTTTCCTAACTCATTGTAAAGATCTTCGGTTTCTTGTACGGTCTCTCGGTCAATTTTATCAATCAGATAGTTAGGCAGACCCGATGCTATAAGATCTATGAGCGTCCCAGTATCGATCGACTTCCTGACTTCTAATAATAATTTTTCATTTTTTAGTGCATACTCGAGCAGTGAATCCGTTTGAGACTTAAAGGCAAGAGCATATCTGATGGGGGACCAACCTTTGTTTGCAAATGTATCACTGAAATTTTTCTCCCATTTATTCCACTCTGATTCAACTGTAATTTTCATTAACATACAACTGTACCAATCTATACTGGAATATTGCAAAAAAAATTTTAATATCTCAATTTTCTTTTTGTCTTCGTTGATATGGAAACGTTCGCATTCTTTGTTAAACTCCTTGATCCATTGATGAGCATTTGCATTTCTACCAGTGAATTTCTCAATCATAAAATCCTTTGAAATTTTCCCTAAATTCTGAGTTTCAGATTTACATTGTTTTTCCTCGAGTAATTTCTCTAATAGTTTTTCCAAGTTTTGATTTGAGCCACTTGGTAAAGATTTACAATCATTTGTATTTTCCATAATTTCTTCCAGATATAAATCATTAAATTGTAAATTTTGTTCTTCATCCAAATATATCTTTGATATCTCATCTGTTAGAGTTAACCATATTTTCCTTGTCTGGTATCTTTTATTTAATGTTTTTTTTTAACTTGCTATAGTTTGAAGTAGATGTAATTACTTGGTATAGACTTGCAGGTTGATATTCAGCCGGTATACCAAAAATCTGTCCATTAGATGTGCCTATTGAGGTTATACAAATAATGTTTGATTTTTCATCTGCCGAAGTTTTCACAGCAAAATCAAACCTCAACTTCTCCATATTTCTTGACATGTTTTCAGTTAAATGTTGTTTTATAATACTATTTAAACTCTAGTGAGTAAAATAAGACCAATGCGTTTTTCTGTAACAACAAAATTTATTAATCTAAGAAAAATTGTTCATAAAAAGCTTTTCCACTTATGTTGTACTTAAAAATTTAATCCACTCACCTGTAACAACAAAAAAACAACATTTAAAGTCTATTACAGGTTTAGATTTCTTTTAATAGTATTATATTTAGTTTTTAAAATCTCTCTGTCAAACATGACATTTCTGAAATTCTATGGTTACTATAAATTAATTAAGAAAAGCTATAATACTATCATAATGATTTTCTTCACATAAATATTGTTACTGTATATGTTGTCAATTTGGTTGTTGCCTCCAATAAATTATAGATTTTCTGTCAGATGCTGCAAATGGTAGCAAGCTTTCCAATTTATTATTTTATTATTAGTGTACTATATTTACCAATGAAAATCTACGCCAAGATAATGCATTCCTTTAATATAATGGAAACTATTAATTCAATATTTTTATATAATCATACATATTTCGCAAATAATTGACTGCAGTGTGCTCGTTGTGTGAATATTTTTATTAGTTTTTATCTGTACTTTCAGTACTTAATCCACTGGATTACTAGATCCCCAGAAAGAGATGCATATAGTAATGCAGCGGTATATGTTAATACATAAATGAACTCTACGTTAATAAATGTGTAGCAAGGTCACAGAATGTGCAACTAACAGCAATTGCTGATATAGCATCATAGTTGACAGAAAAGGTAAGATCTTGTTATTTACATCATCGAATAAACAAATACAACACGTGATAAAAAACTATTTTCAAATGTACTTGTTTAATACTACCACGTACCGCTATGACTAAAGATATCACGTTTAACAATATGTAAGTGTTTAACTTGTTCACGACCTAGCCTCCGACAATTATCAAGCATCATTACGGCCAATAGAAACATTATGCAGTCCCTTACATGGCGATCCTGCCTACCGAGCTATAGAAATTTTTGGCAGTTTCAGTGGCACCGATCCAAAGAGACTTGAATACATTTTATGAGCAACCTCTTTTAATACTGCACTTCTAATAAGTAATAATTTTAAAATAATACCTTTAGTAAATTACTTAGTGTTCTCATTAGATATTACATTAAGTACAACTACAAATAGTTATATGAAAGGAAGAATAAAATTACTGCGAAAATAACGTAAAAGCGTTTGTTAAATTTGATAGATATAATCCTTTTTTGAATATGAAACGCTACACAAGAACCGTTGTTATATACTTGAAGTAACTCATTTTAACTAAAATTAACAAGGCCTGAAATATATCTAGCATACAATTTAACGAAATATATATTTTTCTAAAATAACTATCCCAATGCTATAAATAATTCAAGAAATCCAGGATGTAAGTAATTTTATATAATTTAGTTAAAGAAGTTGAAAATATCAGTAGAGTACTACAGCAAGAAGCGGTAAATCTAGTAAATAGAAAAAGAGATGAGAAAACTTACACGAATGTCAAGATACTGAAATGCAACGAACTTTCGAAAGAGTCTCGCGAGATTTTCTCTATCGCTGACTCCAAAGCGAAATTGACTAGGTGACTAGCTTCCAAGTAAATACACTCACATTCGGAAGGCAGCACAAAAACCGTCGTTCCGTCTACACGCTTTTGAGGTACACTTTCCAAAAGCGATGCGTACCCTAGAGCAATGTTCCTTTCCTCTGGGCGCCGCTGATTGAGACCACACATCCGCCAGCCGACCTATAAAGAAAAAAAATATTTGAGTTGCCGAAAGTAAATTTCAAAGAAAGCCAAAAAATATATTTGAGTACGTGTACCGCACTCATCTTTATAGCTGTAAATACTTGCATATATACGAACGAATATGCGTATGTGAACATATCAAGGTGTACTTCAAAGCGGATCAATAATTTTCTTTTTATAGTATATCTCCAATTTCACGAACGCGCTTGCCTACTTAAACCATTCGTTTGATCTTTTTGTTACCGTTTGAAACAAAAGAACATTTGACTTTTGCTTACCAGTAAACTTTTATTAAAATGTTACTTATTGATATGTTTATAGTAAAAAAATATATAAAATTAACAAAAATATATTTGAATGTAAAACGGCAAATGCACCTTGCAAATTTATGTATTACAATTAATTGTCCAATTATACTATGAGAATTATTAAAATGAAAAATGATGCGCTCGTTCGATAAAGTAGCGTTTATACAGAATCGACGACGATTGTTTATATTGACTTAAACAATGAATTTGTCAAATTGAGATTAATTCCAGTAGTTACTTCAAAATATTACAAAAAGCTAGAATTAGATTAAAAAAAATAAGTAGTAGAGATTATTCAGTAGTTCATTCTATCTAGTCTATGCCCTACAGTTCACCTATAACGCTGTCAAATCGACATGCGTGAAACCCGCCTAATTAGCTGCCGTTAATTAGCAGGTCAATAGTGACAGCCATCATAACGGGAATTGTGCATGTCAGTTTGATAGATTTCTTGCGCACGGGATAATGATGAGGTAATCATAAAGTTCGCCAGAAATCTCTCAAATTAACATGCGCAATTCCGGTTACAATAGCTGTCATTATTGACCTGCTAATTAACCTTCCGTATTCATTATCTATAACAAACAATTCAGCAAGCTATATTATTTAAAAGTACTTGTGTAGAACGAACCTCCGCCTTTTACAATATAATAATTTAATGCCCGATAATTTATAGAAACAGCTCACGATCAATCACGTTTGTTATCGTACAATACTTCAGATCACTCCCACATCTATTTCTATTAATAATTAAGGAGAATTTGTTTATTATATTTCAGAATATCTATGACTTTCGAAAGAATAAAATTTTAATTTGTAACTTTTGTAATACACATATGATTTGTAAATAAAATTCGTCATCGTTGATGTTTATTTCACAAAAAGGTACGCAGAATAAGGAATAGAGTGATATTGTTGCTTAACTTACCTAGAATGAAGTGCCTCCCACTAAACTACCCGAAAAAGCTTAATTTTATAGACAGCATAGGTAGTTGTAGATGAACAAGGCTTATAGTTACTAAATATATAGAAAACCTAGGGATCGATTTAAGTTAATTATAAGTATAATGAAAAACACGCTAACGAGCATTATTTTGACAAATTTATGACAGGTGCCAACCATCTTGATTCACTGATGATTTTTGTAATTAAAAAACCTAGAACTAACTTCACAGCTTTTCAAGGTGTATCTGAAAGATTATTTAGCGTCATGGGAACACATACGATAAGTGACATTTTAAAGATGGGAGCAGAAAATAATCCTTAAACGGCCTAAATTATAAAAGCGACAGCTGGTAAATATAATATTGTGCATTGTATTGACGCTATTACATGGATTGAATCATTTGTATCACTGCAAAAAAAAATATTTTAAATTATAATATGCTCAACTAGTACCTATACTACATATTATGAAGTTTGCAATTGCAAAATAAATTGACATACATTATAATTCATCTGTTCAAAAACTGATTAAAATTAGTATACAGGAGTTATTGCATTTTTGACTGACTCCAGAATTTGCAACTTATAATTTTTTTTTCATGCTCAATTTGGTTTTGGTTCTTTTAATTTTATTTGGTGTCACATTGTCTTGATTAAATACCAGTTTCTCAACAACATAAAATAACAGTAAGTTATCCCTTAGACACCTAATTATAGATTTATTGGGGAAAATATAAAACGTCCATGAACGCCTAATAATTTAAAACTAGTTCAAAATTTAAAAAATCACTCCTAGTAATCCACGTTAGGTCGAATGTAAATTTTACGAGAATGAATGTAAGTATTATCATTTAAAATAATGTTAATTATATTAATGGAAACATCACATCGCATAAAATTTTACATCTGTCAAACATTTTAAGTTCCTGTTCGTTAACTTTGAACTTTCTATTCTCAATTTTTATTATATCCGCTATTTTCGTTGAATGCGTAATAAAATCGACGCATAAAAATTCACCCTTATTAAAAACGTAAATGTTATCGATGAATCCATAAAAGAGCAAAAAATAGATTTCAAAGTAGAATCGATCTCTTGGAATTTTATAGCCACGTTATTATCAGCATATAACTCCAGTTCAAAACGCTATTTAAAATCGACGCGTAAGGCGCAAGCGATTGAAATTCAATATTGAAAATGACAAAGAGAATACACGTATAGATTTGGAAGCAGCATTTTCATGCAGACGGTACATTGACGTCGATCCTATGGTGTTTTGCAATATAGTATTGTAAAGTATAAAATCGATACATGGGTTACAATATCCATCACAAAAGTGCTGGTGTAATTAATTTCGGAATAATAACAGCGAAGAGCACATTTTCCGGAAAATTTTGTTGAATAGTAATAATACATTATGATATATTTATGGCAATGTGTATATAAAAAGTGCATATCACACATAATTTTCGATTATAAATTTGATTTGCTTTTATATGAGATGCTAATAAAGCATTATTTGTTTTACATGTAACTGAAATGTATGCGATATTATGTACTTTAATCTTGCCGAAATTCAAATTTATTACAATTTCAGTTTATACCGTATTATTTACTTCGTTTTACGCTATCAAGAAGTGTATCGTTAGTTATTATTTCTTAAAATTATATTTAAAAAATAATAATAACAATATATTTATTGTCATAAAGTATACAAACATAAAATAAAAATATATAAACATCAAAAAATCAATCAATAAAATTACAAACATTAATTTAAGAATTCATTTAAACTATAAAAGTAGTTTTCATGTAAACATTTTTTAGGTTTAATTTACACTTGAAAATCGAGGATGGTTCAGCGTTTTTTGAACAACATGGAAGCCTGTTGTAGAACATAATAGCTCTGTATCGAGGGCTCTCCTCATAATGAAGTCCGATGAAGGGATACTTGCAGGTCATTTCTTTAAACCAAATCACAACATATACAAAGAGAACAACGGCAACACACGTAATTTTCAAAAAAAATGGCGACAAGATATCGCAGATGACACACCCATAACGCACTTACTATGATTATATCTCTCGTAAATTCACTAAAAGACTTATACGTATACGAAAAAATAAATAATAATAGTTGTACAGGATGTAACAAAATAAGTGTAAAACATTTCAAGGGGTGATTCCCTAGCGAAAAAGAGATAGGGTCTTTCATATAAAAAAACTTCAATGGAGCATCCCTTGTTAAGATACAGCCCCATAAAGGGGGTACATAAAATTTGTTTTACAATTTTTCTCACAAACACTAAAAATGTAATTTATTTCCAATGTAACTTTTTGTCTCATTATTTGTTTACCATTTAAAAATCTATTTCCAATACCTTGTTTCATTCGAAACAAAAAATGTCTCTTGAATTGTTTGCCCAAAAGTAATCAGTTCGCAGCAAAAAATTATTTTACGAACAACTACAGAGATACATCGTCATAAATGCGAACTGGATTAGTATTGTTATTTTGTAGTTACTACCTGCATCAAAATACACAAAGGAACTTCCTCCAGCAGTACTGCATGCAGACGGTACTCTTAAAAATTGAGTGTATGCCTCACCATTTAATCGAGGAGGTAGAAAATGAGGGCCAATTAAATAATCCCCATTAACTCCGAGCCACAAGTTAAAAGAAAAGTGTTCTTGATGGTTAGCTTGTACAATAGCGTGAGGGTTTTCATCAGCCCATATGTGGTTATTATGAAAATTAATTATCTTGTCCCGAGAAAAAGTACATTCGTCTGTGAATTCGATCGTCTTCAGAAAGTCAGGATTTCTTCTAATCATTTCCAGCATCCAATTGGAAAATTCAAGACAGTTCGGAAAATCTCGCTGTAACAGTGCCTGTACTCGTTGCAGATGGTAAGGGTATAAGAGTTGTTCCTTTAAAATTCGAAATACCGTCATATGATCAGCATTTAACTCGAAAGCAATCTTTCTAGTACTGCTAGTAGGTTGTTCTTCAACCAAATTAAGTACTGCTTCTTCAAGATGTGTTGTTCTAACTTCTCGATGGCGACCACAATCCTGCGTTCTTTTGTCGAATGAACCATATTCTCGTAATCGTTGATGAAGTCGGGCAAATATTCTATGCGAAGGAAGCTGCCGTTGAGGATACATTTCAGCATATCTTCTAGAAGCTTCTAACCCATTCCCCTGCGACAGACCGTAAACGTAATGCATATCAGCCATTTCCTCATTTGTGTATGCCATTTTAATAACAAGTGAATTATTAAACTAACAAATTACGAACAAAACAACGACACACAATTAAGTATTAATTCAATTTCAAAAATTTACAAACTGACAGCGTGATACCACTACTAGCGGCCTACTAAATAAATTAGTTTTACATTTTCGTTTTATGACGATGTATCTCTGTAGTTGTACGTAAAATAATTTTTTGCTGCGAACTGATTACTTTTGGGCAAAAAATTCAAGAGACATTTTTTGTTTCGAATGAAACAAGCTATTGGGAATAAATTTTTAAATGGTAAACAAATAATCAGACAAAAAGTTACATTGGAAATAAATTACATTTTTAGTGTTTGTGAAAAAAATTGTAAAACAAATTTTATGTACCCCCTCCCTTTATGGTTTTTTTTTATATGAAAGACCCTATCTCTTTTTCGCTAAGGAATCACCCCCTGAAATGTTTTACACTTATTTTGTTAAATGGTAAACAAATAATCAGACAAAAAGTTACATTGGAAATAAATTACATTTTTAGTGTTTGTGAGAAAAATTGTAAAACAAATTTTATGTACCCCCTTTATGGGGCTGTATCTTAACAAGGGATGCTCCATTGAAGTTTTTTTATATGAAAGACCCTATCTCTTTTTCGCTAAGGAATCACCCCCTGAAATATTTTACACTTATTTTGTTACACCCTGTAGATAGGTGGTCATAAAAGTAAATAAAGCAGATATGAATACCTACATAAATGTCACTTGTATACTTTATTAAATAGAGTGCATTGTTGAGTTAGATATTTATCTATGGGAGCGTAGTCATACGCGGTTTAGTTCATTCGAATCACTATTCTGAATTTTTGGGGAAGGGCGCATTGTAGTTACATGTATGAATGACAAATACGAGATTATCGACAAGAGAAATACATTCGCCTAAATCAGTATATTATGCTGTTTGTATATTTTTCTTTGTGCCTCTTTAGGTAGCTCATGTATATAGATAAATATTTGGGACAGAGTTGCGAAGTTCTCATTTTTCCATTTCAACTTCAAAGGATTTTCACAGATGTACAAAAATAAAAACATACAGTCAGCATGCAATGAAGAAGTGGCAAAGATAAAATTTTGTAATATAATTTAATTCCGAAATTAATATTCGCAAACATAACAAATTATAGTGTGCGACAGAGAAATCGGGTGTTCTTTAATTAAAAAATAAAAATAAAAAGAATAGAAAGATTTAATACTCTAAAATAAAGATAATAAGTTACCTATTACATTAATAAAAAAAAACTAGTTTTTTAAAGATAACATCAGACAAATGGTGTCCATTCCGTCTCACACATTCTGGCAGTCGCGCCGTCAAGTTTCTAGAAGGAATGAGACATGATGGGTACGTGACTTAAAGTATGGTATGTGCATATGTCCTAAGTATACCAAAAATACATTAACACGAGATGGTCACGTGTACAATGCGTGTTTTCGAGTCAAAAATACTATTTGTTGTCGCATTTTGTATGTAAAGTTGACTTGAAGCGGTCTCGAAACATGTTCTCTGGCTTTTTCAGAAGCTTGAAGGCTGCCCGATCCGCTTGCTTGTTTTTTGTGCAATTCTACCGCTAATTATCTGTGCTTTATACCTGATGATTAGTAATCCATTTTAACTTAATTAGTATAATTTATGTGTTTTTTAAATTTACATCTTTTTCACTAAGCACTGTCTAATTTCTTAATCTTATTTAAACTTACTTACCAAACACGACAATCTGTCATTATCCGTGAGAAAGACGCGTGGAAGGGGGATGTAGTGTCAACACAGTAACAGCCTCACAGACTCAAGACGAATTGTGAATTAGGAGTTACATACTCGTGCGGCACGAAACTATTCTATAGAGAGAGATAGTAGTTCATGTACTGTTGAGGTAAACACACGTAACTTATTGCGGTCTCGGCTGTCGGTAGTTTTAAATATTATGTGAACATATCGTGTCTACATGACGGAATAAGATTTATTTTATTTCAAAATGAGTGGAAAGAGGTGTTATACCTGTAAAAACGATTTAAAAAGAATAGACAAATACGTAAGTTGTTTTGTGTGTGGAAAAGATTGTCAACAGAAGAAAATCTGAAATCAATATTTGATACAAGGAGTATAAAATACTTGTGTACAGAGTGTGAAAATAATAAAATGCAAGTTTAATGGATGAATTAAACAAAAAGCATGCTTTAATATGATATCAGAACAGAGTGATGTTATTCATTAGATGGATATAATGATACAGAGTTTGGTAAAATGAGGAAATATTTCTAGAAGCAAATTATATAGTGATACGGTAAAAAATAAAAAGGTAGTAGTGGTGATTAAACCTAAGAATGATAAGTAACAATGCGAACAAACACTAAAAGATATCAAAACGAAAATAAATCCCAGTAAATTGTCAGTAGCTGTGAATACGGTTAAGAATATAAGTAATGGAGAAATTGTTATAAACTGCAAAACAGTAGTTCTAGAGAAAAATTAAAGGACTCAATAACAAATTAATTGGGAAGTAAATATGATGTAATACTACCTGTATTAAAAAACCCCAAATTGATCATAGTTGTTATTGAAGCAAAAACCTTGGACCAAGCAGAAATGATATATTACAGAGTATTATTGATCAGAATGAACTGGAATTGACCAATGTAAATGCTGTGGAAAGTATAAATATCAAAAGAAAATTCTCCGTTAAGAATAAGAAAAACTATGACAATATAGTTTTACAAGTTGAAGCACACATATGTATATAAAAGAATATTAAGCAAAGAAAAAATTAACATAGGATGGAGAAAATGTAATCTATATAAATATGATAACGTGTTAAGGTATTACAAATGTAGAGGATACCATATGATTATATGGCAAAGGATTGTAAAAATTAGACAAGATGTACTAAATGTGCTGGTACTCATACAACAAGAGAATGTAATGTGAATGAAAATAAGTGTATAAACTGTATAAACACTAACCAGAGATTAAAGATGAATTTAGATGTTAGTCATTCAGCAACAGATAGAGAGTGTCCTTGTTACAAAAGGATAATATAGAAATTGCGTTCTAAAATTAATTATCAATAGCAACTAATAAATGTCGATAGTGGTGAAAAAGGTAGAATTTCTAAGGAGATTTTGGTATTTAACTGTCAGGGTTTTTTGCATAATAAAGACTCTATATTGCATCTATATGATATGTGGAAACCGAGTATATTGGGTCTTGTAGAGACCCATGTTGATGATAAAATTACTGATGGTGAAATTTCAATTAAATGATATAAATGTAATAAAGGCACTCACAGAAAATAGAAGAACTGATGGAGTTTCACTTTATATAAAAGGTAATATAAATTATAAAATACATAACATCCACATTGACAAATATATTTGGATGGTAAGTGCGGAAATTGTAATAGGTAGTCAAAGAATACTATTGTCAGTTATATATCACCCTCCACAAAATATGGATAACCTACTTTTGGAATATATTAAAACCTATATTGATAACATAATCAACTTCAATGGGAATATTGGATCTTAACAACTAGAGACCTTTAGTTTTGTAGCACTGTGATGTGTAGGTTTTTTATTCTGCAGGTGTTTTCCTACATCCTAGACCAAATGACCCTTCTAAATATATTTCTACTTTTGTAATATAATTTATATATGTTTCTTTTCTTGTACCTTGCATGTAGTTTCATACGAATATGTATATGATACTATTTTAATGATGGGTGATATAAATATAGATTATACAAGAAACACTTATTACAGTAACACTGAAAACTTTAATACATATAAATAGCTTACAAGAAGTGGCAACTGAATATACAAGAATAACAAATAGCAAAATACTCATTGATTACATTATTACTAACGAAAGAACATTACAACATGAGGTTCTTCATACACCAAAAATAAGTGATCATTCGATGTTAAAAGTTATACTACAGACAAAAAGTGATGTGACAAAAAAGAAAAAGAAAGTTATAAGGAGTTTTAAAAATCATAACATTGATGAAACTGTATAAACACATTTACGAAAAAAGTTGAAATAATGGAAATGATGTCAACATTATGGTAGATCAGTGGACTGAAACTACAAATCAAGTTATTGAAGAAATGTGTCCAGAATATGAATTTATTTTACCTGAAAAGTATCTAAGGAATGAGTGGATGAATTATGCAATACTAGCACAAATAAATATTAGAGACGATAAATATAAGGCAGCAGTATTTACGAAACGTGAGGAAGATTGGAATGAATACAAATTAATTAGAAATAAACTAGTTCAAATGATTTGAGAACGGAAAGAAGAGTATTTGAAAACAGCACTTCATGAAAACAGAAACAACTCAAAAGAACTACGGAAAAATCTTAAAATATTATTGCCAACAAGTAAAGAAACAAATAGTACAACCAGTATTATTGATAATGAAGAAATAGAGAATGATAGGGTAATTGTTGAAAAAACTTATGAGTACTCTGTAACAAGCATAGATACAGTAGTTGATAGGCTACAAAGACAAAATATTGACAATGAAGATGAAGTTTTGCGTGATATACCGCAGCATTCGTAATTTAGTAAATTTGAAAATGTAACTATGAAAGAAATTAAAGATGTAATTAAATCTCTAAAAGGTACAGCAGATGTTGCTGGTGATGGTATAACAAGCAGAGTTTTAAAGGACATTTGTTTGGTGTCAGCAAATAGAATACTGGACATAATAAATACATCAATGCAGGCAGGGGTATTTCCTAAATATTAGAAAATATCATATATAGTACTTGTCCCAAAAGTAAATGGGACGAAATTGTGTGAAGAATACAGACCTATAAATACAGTGCCATCATATGAAAAAGTGTTAAAATGTGCGTTAAAAACAAATTGATAATTATTGTGATGCAAATAGTATAATATCATAGAACCAGTCAGGTTTCAAGAAATCACACTCTTGTGAAACAATTTAGGTCAACATCTGTGATAATTGGTCGAGGGAAATGGACAGTGTCAAAATGGTGCTGACTGTGTTTTTGGATTTCAGAAGAGCTTTTGGAACCATCTCCGACAATTACTATTGACGAAATTGGAAGTCATCGGCTTCAAACGCATAGTTCTGGAATGGTGTCATTCATACATAACTGACAGATACTGAAGAGTTAAATTTAATGGGACAACATCAGGTGTGCGCTCTACCAAAATTTGAACAAGGAACAATATTAGGACCGTTACTTTTTAATTTGTATGTGAATGACATTATGCTTAGAACCAAAACCAGCAAATTACATTTGTTTGCTGATGACTCAATGTTGTATGTTAGTGGAAATGATTTAAATGACATGAAGGATAAAATAAATGAAGACTTTCCTTTATTATATAAATGGTTGTGTGCCAAAAGTATAAGTATTAATATAAGTATATCTAAATTTATAATCATTGGCAGTGCATATAAATTAAACACAATTAATTATGATAATATTAATATAAAAATAGATAATAATTATTTAGAAAGAGTAGATAGTATAAAATATTTAGGGATAATTAGAGATCAGCATTTAAATTTTAAAGAAAATACAAAGCATATTCTAACTAAAATGTCTGAAAAAGTAAGTTATTTAACAAGAATAGGTCAAAATATGTCAACATATATTAAGATGACTCTATATAAATCGCTAAATTCGGTACAGATGGAATACTGCACAACACTTCTATTTAAGTTAACTAATTACGAAACTCAGCAAATGTAAAAAATGCAAAATAGGGCGATGAGAGCAATTTTAAAGTGTAACAAATATAAACCAGTTTCATTAACGCTTAGTACATTGAAATTAATGAATGTCCGACAAAGAATAATATACAAAACATTTTTATTCATTTTCAGCAGTAAACAAGGTGGTACGCCATCGTATATTAGTCAGAAATTGATTTATGTACATGAAACGCATAAATATAATAGAAGGATCATCAATGATTTTCCTATAGAAAAAGTAAATAGATCATCAACGGCTAATAATGTATTTGTTAATGGTCTAAAATGTTTAACAGCCTGCCATATGACATAAAACAATGTGATAATACAAATAGGTTTAAGAGACAACTGTCACTGTATATTTTAGAGAAATGGATATAAATAATCTAAGTGAATGTAAATAGCGTATTGCTAATAAAGATATATTATTATTATATTATAATAGCGTAGTTGATGTTTTAAAGCGTACGGCATAAGGGCCGCGACGTAATTAAGAATAAGGGTCATCACAAAAATAACGCCTTGACGTAGAGACTTGAAGGGCTGTTACACGTTGTCGATCGCGGCATTTTCCTGCGAATTGAATTCTTCTATAGTGTACGAGCCTGGCTAAGGTGCACTTTTCCCTCTAAGTGTCTCCAATGAAAAGAGTCACTAATGTTGACGTTTCCCTAGACCTCAACAGTTGTGAGGCGGCCAAGCAATATATTCAAAACGAACACTAGCATGTTGGTGAATCGTTCGACATCCCACTTCCATTATCGTAGCTACTGTGTAAAATTGTGTTCTTTCCTATGAAAACTACACATGCCATGTTGATTTCTTTACGGCGAAGTTCTGGTCGCAAGAAATCATTCGTAACGCTCGGATTTTGTTGTAACCCTTTGCCTCACCATTTCATAAAAATAGTCTCGGGTAACACTTTTTCGCACACTCCACGCCCAAAAGGTCACATTAGGATGAGTGAAGTATTCGATCATTGATCTCTCGTAGAACACAGGCCAGTATCGATAATTTCGCCAATTAACCATACTGTTCAGGTAAGTCATTCATTATTACTACTGGGCTCTTTCAAACAGTCTCTAAGCAAACTTTAATCTCTGATAGGTGCTTAGAATTCTTGTACTATCGCCATCTTATATGGATGAAATATCAAACCTTATGTAAAATGCGAAAAGAGCGCCGTGGAGTAACTCACTCGTCCACGTTTTCTGGAGTCTACATTACATGCCATGAGGTTTTCGTTTCAACTCACAAAACCAATTTCACGAAATTTCTGGACTTACTTTAAGATCATATCTCGCTTTGGAATACTTCCACGGCGATCAATGTTGAAGTTCCGACGAAAAAGCTTTTGCACATGTATCACAGAATCGTTATTTATATATTCTATGCTCCAATACAACTGAAACGGCACCGTCTAGGACATTTAGGAGCGACCACTTGGACGCAGCAATTTGGGCATGGCCGTTTAACGCGAGGACATGTGAGCACTAAAAGAATTGGGCGCGTGCAATTTTTACCCGAGACTCTTGGGCACCAAGAAATTAAACACAAATAAATAATAGGATCACTGTTTTAATTTCTAAATATATACAGGGTGTCCCACCGGGAACCAAATCGATCTATATATGGAAAACCACACATAGGAAAATTTTTAAAATTTGGGGGCATGCGAAAGTCGATGGGGGCAACTCGGCTAAAATATTTTCAAGATGGCGGCACTTCCGGTTATACAGGAAGTAGATGTCAACTTTCTTATTTCAAATGGAACACCCTGTGTATTATTGCATTTTTGGAATCTACACAAGATTCTAGGCTAATTTTATGTATCACGTCCTATACCTAAGTCTAACTGTTTTTGACTTATTTAATTTTTTACGTGAAAAATGACGTTTGCAGCATCTAAAATAATTAATATTTTTTCCCATAAGGAAGCCCTTATTATTCAATTTGGACTAGAGTCCTTGTTGAGAAAGACCTACTGAAATAGTTTTTTTATAATATTTTGAAAACTTTTAGTACAGGGTGTTTAAAAAATATGATTAAAAATGAAATTGAAAAAAATACCAAAAATCAATTTTTTCAAATGGAAACCCCCAATTTTTATAATTTTATTTAATTTAGCATTAAAAAATAGTGTAAGTTTGTGTAAGGTTATCTATGCAAAAAATTTTTAGTTTTCGAAATATTGCCAATTTAATATTTCTATTCGGAAATTTTGCTGCGTGAATTTTAAATTCAGTTTCTCTTAGTTGGCTTTGGCGGCATTGACAATCAAATGCTAAAGAAATGTATGACGCTGTCATTATTTGAGAAGTATTATTAATTATTATGCCAGGGCGCTTAAATTACACAAACGAAGATTATTTAAACCTAATTATTATTTATGGAGAATGTAACAAAGTTATATCAAGAACATGTGACACATTTTCTATTCGATATCCGCAAAAACAGAAGCCATCACAATGTACCGTTAAACAAATTATAGAAAATTTCAAGAACTTTGGATCCGTCAAAGCAATGGTGCAAAGAAATAAACCTCTCGTTAATAATGAAAATATCGAAATTGCTATTTTGGGATATTTCGTCGCTAATCCAACAATGTCTGTAAGACAAGCTGCATTGGAGTCAGGATTATCAAAATCAACAGTTCACAGAATATTATTATTGTTTAATTTAAAGAGAACAGCATAATTATTTTTTCAATAAATGTTCAAACTGACGTCCTTGAACTTCCAGACACTTTTGGCATTAAGCAACAGTTGTTCATGAGTCGCTTTCCTTATTGACTCGGGTGTTAAACTTGCAAATTCATGCCTCACGCGCTGCATACAATCTTCCATGGTTGTTATGGGAGTGTTATACACTCGATTTTTGATTGTACCCCAAATAAAAAAATCGAGCACTGCAAGATCTGGGGAGCGGGCTGGCCAAAGGAAAGGACCGTTGTTGGCTATCCATCGATCAACAAAAGCATTTTGCAAAAAATTGTCAATGAGGTAGCTGCCATGTGGAGGTGCGCCATCATGTTGGTAAAAGAGGTTTCTACGAACGGCGAGCGGCAAATTGTCCAAATAGTCGGTTTCTAAATTCTGTAAAATGTTCAAGTAGCCCTCACCTGTAAGTTAATAAGCACATTTTTACCTAGAAATATTCTAAAATTTCTAACTTACCATTTAAATTTTCTTGATAAAAGTGTAGTGCCACGACGCCATCGTTTCTTATCGCACAATAAACATTAAATTGCCAGGAATCTTGAAAATTCTGCTCTCTAAACACGTGTATATTCGAATCACTCCAATAATGGGAATTATGTCGATTAAATGCACCGTTTTTTGTAAATTTCGCTTCGTCTGTCCAAATGATATTGTCCAAAAAAAAATTGTTTCCTTGCGCCCAAGTAATAAACTCACAGAACGCCACTCGTCTTGGAAAATCAGTTTCTTTTAGATGGTGGACTATGGAAAATGCATATGGACGAAATTTATGTTTGCGTAATATTCTGTGAACTGTTGATTTTGATAATCCTGACTCCAATGCAGCTTGTCTTACAGACATTGTTGGATTAGCGACGAAATATCCCAAAATAGCAATTTCGATATTTTCATTATTAACGAGAGGTTTATTTCTTTGCACCATTGCTTTGACGGATCCAAAGTTCTTGAAATTTTCTATAATTTGTTTAACGGTACATTGTGATGGCTTCTGTTTTTGTGGATATCGAATAGAAAATGTGTCACATGTTCTTGATATAACTTTGTTACATTCTCCATAAATAATAATTAGGTTTAAATAATCTTCGTTTGTGTAATTTAAGCGCCCTGGCATAATAATTAATAATACTTCTCAAATAATGACAGCGTCATACATTTCTTTAGCATTTGATTGTCAATGCCGCCAAAGCCAACTAAGAGAAACTGAATTTAAAATTCACGCAGCAAAATTTCCGAATAGAAATATTAAATTGGCAATATTTCGAAAACTAAAAATTTTTTGCATAGATAACCTTACACAAACTTACACTATTTTTTAATGCTAAATTAAATAAAATTATAAAAATTGGGGGTTTCCATTTGAAAAAATTGATTTTTGGCATTTTTTTCAATTTCATTTTTAATCATATTTTTTAAACACCCTGTACTAAAAGTTTTCAAAATATTATAAAAAAACTATTTCAGTAGGTCTTTCTCAACAAGGACTCTAGTCCAAATTGAATAATAAGGGCTTCCTTATGGGAAAAAATATTAATTATTTTAGATGCTGCAAACGTCATTTTTCACGTAAAAAATTAAATAAGTCAAAAACAGTTAGACTTAGGTATAGGACGTGATACATAAAATTAGCCTAGAATCTTGTGTAGATTCCAAAAATGCAATAATACACAGGGTGTTCCATTTGAAATAAGAAAGTTGACATCTACTTCCTGTATAACCGGAAGTGCCGCCATCTTGAAAATATTTTAGCCGAGTTGCCCCCATCGACTTTCGCACGCCCCCGAATTTTAAAAATTTTCCTATGTGTGGTTTTCCATATATAGATCGATTTGGTTCCCGGTGGGACACCCTGTATATTACTTTTATTTTCGAAAGTAAAATATATAAAAATTATGTCTATTTACTTTTACAAAATTTTACCCATGTTAATAAAAAATTTCATTTTCTGTAGCATTAACAAGCCTATCTACCTAGAAGTAGAAAAAAACTTATATATTTTACTTTCTTATACGTAGTATAAGGAAGTATTGTGATGATGAAAATTTTCGACCTCGAGATTTTTGCATATGTCCACGTTTTGAGGTCCCCTGATACCAAGAAAGTGGATTTTAAAAAATTTCTGTGTGTCTCTGTGTGTATGTGTGTCTCTGTCTGTGTGTGTGTGACCACGATAGCGGTCAAACCGCTGTAGATATCAATTCCAAATTTTGTATTTACGAATATAATCTCCCTCTTGAGAATTGATTAGATTTTGAGCAAAATCGGCAGACCGGAAGTAGTAGTTTACTTCAGTGAAAAAATCGAATTTTCCAAATATTTCGTTTAAACAAATTTATAAAGAATTCAAATATACTAAAAATTAAATTTGAGAAAAATTGTATTAATAAAGTTTTTCGAAATTCCTACCGGAAGTAGGTCTTTTACTCTTATCGAAAATCAGTTTTTTGCGAATACCTCGCAAGTCATGCTTTCTAGGCAGGTACATTACGAGTATAAAAGTATTTAGAACGTACTTTTTAATATCTTTTGTATAACAAAAATTTCAAAATTCAGACCGGAAGTACCACTTTTACTCTTATCGAATAGCGATTTTTTGCAAATATGTCGTAAGTTATGCATTCTATATATATATATCAAGAATACAAAAGTATTTAGAACTATATTTGCAATATTTTTTCTATATATGAAATTTCAAAATTCGGACCGGAAGTAGCACTTTTACTCTTAGCGAGGAGCACTTTTTTGATATCTTGCGAAGTATGCATTCTATAGCGATTTATTAAGAGAATGAAAGTTCTTAGAATAGGATTTTGAATAAGTTTTGTATTAAAAAAATTCTTAAAATTGTACAGTTTGAAACGCTCATACGTATAAGAAAGTCGTGTGGTGGCCACACCTCATTTTTTTATGTAATTATTCCGTTGGGGTTAGGTCACAAAAAAGATTTCATACGAAAATGTTTCAACAAGCAAGTTAGCCTATTTTTTTTTAGTTTCTGATCTTTTGTGTGTAAATGCTGAGTACATTCTAATTAAAATTTGTAATTTATATTTACTTTACCTGAACTATTTGCTAAATGGTATTTCCGATGTTGACTCAATATTAACATAAATAATCTAATTACGTTTTTATATGTCATTTTTGGATCATTCATACAATATCCGAGACATTTGCTGTAACACATAAAATCTTACACACTCTCAGTATACATAAACATAATAATATGTATAAAATGATTATTGTAACAAAAACATGACTTTCAAGGTATTATACTTTGATATCTATGTATATATTTCTAATAAATTCGAAACTTGTCACTCATCAAGTATCTCCAATGAAGAGCACTTCATATCTGCGTGCTTCGAATTTAAATCCAACACATTCATTGAATATTGAAACTGTGTTCGCAATCAAACCGGTCAATTTCATACGCATACAGTCAAAAAGTGGCACATTCAATATATGAATTTAACATCACGTACCGTTCTGCCTTTATTGAACCCTCCATAGGTTCATACTTTGAGCAGCAAAATATGCTCTCTATGTGACGATTGCTTTTCAGATACAAAGAACGTTCTCGTTTGTAAATTTAGGTATATCCATATCCAGAAGGGAATAACAAATATCGTACTGTTAAAGAAAATAATACAATTATCAAAGCTTACACATTATGGATTTCCTAAAACGAAATATACGGATTATCTATGAAAATGATTGATTGTGACAAACTCCAAAATACGTTAAGCTTGTTTTTGGCATGCGTGCATATAGCTTCTGTTATTATCATAGTAGGGAGTAGTGGTCGAGTGATATATCATTTCAAACGAATTGAATACGCATTACAACGATGTCATCTACGGGTGCAGATGAACTTCCATTATACAGCATGGTTCCACCAAAGTGTATATTTTGTATGAACTTCATATACTTGGAAAATTAATGATAAGATAAAAACTTTTGTACTATACTCACATTAAATAGTGTTAAAATTAAATTTTAGTGTATATAGATAAGGATATTTTATCTAGGTGTATTAGAAACATTAATCTACTGCGTACCTTGGTGTAGTGAAATATTAAATTAAATTCTTTCCCGTTCGTTCTGCATTAAGAAAGAATAGAATTAAACATAACATTATTTACTTAACATACACATTCATATACACTGTGTATCAGCGAAATGTAATAAATTCGATAATAAATAAATGCGGGCGTGTTCGAAAAAGGCTCGGACACGTCGATTGGTACTTTTAGTTGTGCATTTTTTTCAAGAAAAACTTTTTATACATGGTGTGTCATGTAACAGTGGCCAATACCAACTTTTTTATTGTAAATGCGACACCCTGTATATTATTCAATTTATAGATTCTTCAGAAAATTATAGACACATTTCATGTACAATTTCAAGTGTTTTCAGATTTATTGCTAAAATGAACATTAAAGATAGAAAATTATTTGATTACATAAATTCGCTACAACAGACTCAAAAACTATCTGTTTATTGCTTGATAAAGTAAAAAAACTAAAAAGAAAACATTCCGTTCTACCGACAAGAAATAATTAAAAACTGTAAATACTTTTACTCACAATCGGTTAGTAATCTTTAGATTTGTACCCTTCGAAACAGTCGGGAAGCGACTTATTGCTTACCTACTTTACTTTCCCAGCTATAGCCGGAAAAGTGTTTTCCCAGCTAGCAAGTGTCAGTTCATTAGTCACAAATATGACATCATTGTCATTTTGGCATTAAAACAGGTTTTTAAGAATAAATTGGAATCAAACTCTGTATTTATTTAGTAAAGAAACAATAATAAACCTATTTAGAGTTCTAAATATTAATGGTTACATTAGAATTATCATTGTTGTTAACTGTTAAAGAAAGACCGTGTTGTTGCTTAAAATTATACTGTTCATTTTCAGAAATCGACGATCCTGATTGTTCTACATTTGACAACATATTAGCAATTTTTACTTGTCCATGTAATGAGTTCTCCACATATCCTTCAGCAACTGGATTTCCACTAATCTTTTCAACTGTAGAATGTCTCCACCTGTATTTGCCAGTAATATCGCTGAAATGCGTCTGAAACAATGTCCTGTAAACCCATTAACGCTTTCCAGTTTTAAGTAAGTTGCTATTTTTTTGGGAAAATTTCCGATAGAGTTATGCCCAAAAGGCTGTCGTGTAACTTTGCCATATCTCATTTGTAAAAAAAATCTTTCAGATTCAATGTTGTTGTGAAGGTCGTAGTATTGCTTTATTACTTTCATCCATTCCGGTTTTGTGATTACGAATGTACGGGAGGAGTTGGTTTTCGTTACAGGAATTACTATTATAATTCGGTTTTCTAAAATATCCAGATCACTTATTTTCATTTTTAAAAGTTCATCGCATCTACAGGCTCCAGAGATGCCAATAATTAAAGCAACCTAAAAGAAATATGTAATTTAACATAAATTTAATATGCACTGAAGAAATTAGAATGTTATCTTTTGAGGAAGATATTCTATCGGAGTGTTGTTGAGAAAATTATCAATGTCTGCTTTGGACAGAACGCTTGACTTTTTAGCTTTGTATCCCACATTCTGCCTTTTTATATATGCTCGCAATTTTGCATAATTACTGATATCAACATTTTGCCTAATATTAAGAACTGCTCGCAACATCGAATACTTTGACCATAATGTGGAAACTTTATTTTGTTTACTTAATTCAGCAAAATAAGCAAGGAGTACCGTTTCAGAGGTATGCTGCACACCCTTAATCACGCACCATTTACTATATGCTTTGTAAGTCTTCTCGTACCTCTCCCTGTTTTTTTCTGGAATCATGCCTTCGGTAGCTTTTTCTGCAGCTACTCGCAGTTCTGGTGGGGTGCATTCAAGTTCACTATCGGACATATTTCTTAGTATACTCGTATAAAGATTTTTTATTATTAAAAATGCCGTACTATATTTTGTAACTGGCAAAATAATTACCTAACTGTCAGATTCAACAAACTTATTACATTGCCTAGCAACGATTTTACAAGTATCTTCCTTAAAATAGTTTATCAAATTATCATAAAAATTAATACCGATACTCATGTATTATTATTATTATTATTATTTAAAATAAAACTTATATAGAATTACTAATAGTAGATTGTGAGTAAAATCGTATATATACCTCGGGAGAACTCATTCCAGCCTCGCGTCTGTAGCTTACCTCGGTGCTTTACACCTCGGTAAGCTACCTTGACGCTCGGCTGTAATAGAGCACTTCCCCGCTCGATATCTAATATACTATTATTTACTTTTGTTCAAAATGCCTGGCCTTAGCAAATTGTTGTCTGCCTGCATGACAGTTTACTTGTAAGTGTTATAGTCGTTTGAATTTCGTTAACTGCATATCAGAAAAATGGTTCATATAACAGAAATGCACAAAATAACAGTTCTACAGATGATTGGTTATGGAGATAACACATGCTCGCTTATTTCATGAAAAATTTCCAAATTAGGGACAATTAGTAAAATAGAAAAGCAGTTTCGCGAGCTTGGACATGTAAGGCAGATAAAAAAAGCAGCTGCCAATGCAATAAGTGATAATAAATTGAATGTTATACTTAAGTTTAGAAAAACCCACATACCTCTAGTCGACAAGCAGCCACAATATTCGATGTTAGCCATTCATCGGTTATCCGAACACTAAAAGAAAAGAAAATTCATCCCCATAAAATGAAGCTCATAGAAGACGATTTGATAGGAGAACGTATATTTGTGAACAAATGATGGCAGTGTTAGATAACAACTTGATCTAATTAGAACATGTTTTGTTTTCTGATGAGTGCACCTTTACACTTCACGAACTTAATCTTCTATTGGTCGAGAGAAAATCCTCACTGAATGAGGGAAGAACATACGCAATACCCTGTAGAGGTTAATGTTTGAGCAAGCATTGTTGGAGATCATATCATAGGTCCCTTATTCATTGATGGCAATTTGAATGGCGATAACTATTTTGCAATACCAAATATTTCCAAAATAATGTCGTGCCAACTTTGACAAACTTATATCCTGATCTAGCAAACCCACAAGTTCCAGCGAAATGATATGGTTTCATCAAAATGGAGCACCGCCCCATTACTAAATCAATATCCGGCAGTACCTCACCCGAATATTTCCAAATCAATGGAGAGGGAGGCGAGGATCGATTGAATGGCCTGCGCGATCCCCTGATCTGACGTCATTAGTCTTCTTCTTATGAGGATATGCATTCTATACAAAACTAAACCCCTCGACATAGCTGACTTAAGAAGACTAATAACGCTTGCGAGTAGATCGGTCACGCCTGAGATGTTTAGTAACGTTAGAAGAAATTTCTATTCAAGATTGGGATGTTGCCAAGACGTTCGCGGCAAGCATATTGAGCATCTCCTACAATGACATTAATGGTTTTTTTGTTGTTTTTTTTTACATTATCAAAAAATAAATAGATTACTTCTTAGTTTTTGAGTGTGTTGTAACGAATTTCTGTAATCAAATAAGTTTCTTTCTTTAATCTTAATTTTTGCAATAAATCTAAAAACTCTTAATATATCCGAAACAGTTGAAGATAGGTATAGGAAACTGTACATAAAATATGTCTATAATTTTCTGAAAAATCCAAAAATTGAATAATATACATATAAATAAGAAAGATGGTATTAGCCACTGTTACATGAAACACCATGTATAAAAAGTTTCTATTGAACACAAACGCACAACTAAAAACACCAATCGACGTGTCCGAGCGTATTTTCAAACACGCCCCCATTGATTTATTTTCAAATTTTTCCATTTGGCTGATACATAGTCTATACATTACAATAAAAATCATATGCATAAACCTAAGTATAGAAATAACTAGAACAGAATCCTTGAAGTATAAATAAATAGACTCATGTACAATATAAAACAATTAAAATATAAACAACATTTTAGAATTTAATAGTTTTAGTGATTTAAAAATCCTTGCATCGAGTAGAAAGGCTTTTCTAATAAAAAATAATCCTAATTATGATGTTGATGTTCCGCATAATATCGACACTGATTTTTCTTAGTTTATTATAGATTTTTGGACGCCGGTAGTCCACATATTTCGGGGTCGTTGCCAATCGACGACTTCATTTTTTAAGGACTCCTTATTTTGCGTTGTGTAGAAGTGTGTGCCACCATTTTTTGGATATTTATTGATGTCGTAAATGTATTTCGATATAGCTAACATATACTTAGACGGGGATGGTAGATATTCTTTCTTTTATAAATGACATTGTACAAGTTTCATTCTTCTTTATATCACACAACGCCTTTATTGTCCTCTTCTGCAGGAGGAATATTAGCGCACTATCACGGGACATTTCCAAAACCCATATCCCTTAACTGACTACACTACGAAAATTATCGAAGTATGTCATTCGCGCAGCTTTGTGATTGGCGATGGATTTTATTCTACTTATGATATATATTGCGGCAGTCAGCCTTTCCGCAGTGAGGAGTAATGTGAGACGCAAAAACTTATCGCCTCCGTGTAACCGTCTTTGCTTGCTGTCAATTGTATTTGTTGTGATTTTGTTTTGTTCATATGTAAATCATTTCCAGAGAACCATTTCTCTGTTTCACCCAGTACTTTTTCGGATTTATGTTCTCTCGTGTTTTTCACCAGTATCGACGTATCATCCGCATACAAGCAAATGCCGTCTACCGAAATAGATGTGTCTAAACGATTCATATCCACAATGAACAGCAACGATCCAATAATCGATCCTTGTGGTATGCCTTCATTGACATGCACCAAATCGTACTTCCATCCTACAAATTCCACGTATTGACATCTGTTTCTTAAATATGAAGCTAAACGATTTTCACCAGTTCCTCTAACACCATAATGGTTCAGCTTCCACAATATGTCGTGGTTGACTGTGTTGAAGGCACGTGTCAAGTCGCAACACATTAGTTCTGGATGTTCCTCAGTGTCTAATGCATCCAGCACATACTTAAATATGCTAGTAATACCAATGCTTGTTGATCTATTTTTTTTTGTATCCGTGTTGAGCATTGGACAGAAGTTTACTTTCTTCAAGATAATTGACCAACCTGGTTGAAAGACATACTCGAAAATTGTCGAAATTGCAGTCAAAATTGACAACAGTCGGTAGTTTTTTCCATCATTCACATCAACCATCTTATATACAGGAATTACCTAGCAATTTTTAATTCATTCGGAAAACTTCCATCCAATAAGTAGATGTTGAGTAGATATTTTACCGGAGAACTATGCTGTCAAATACTGCCTTCAGCAGTGTCGTCGATACGATATAATTTATGTGTACACAGATGACGTACTATCAAAATATGTCCATGTCTAAGTATATATAACAACAAGTAATTGTTATAAATCAATTATCTTTATTGTATTTTTTAAATATTAGCGCTTTGCAATTTACTACGTTATTATATCTGTTGTAAACCGTGATACTCCAGGAATAAAATTGATTTAAAAAAATATTTATTTTGGAGGAGCAACTGTAGGGCATTTTAATAACAAACATAAATAATGTTTATACCTATCACAATTTTCCATCACGCTAAAATGAATGCTTGACTGCGCGTTCTGAAATTTATCATTTCCACCACTTTTCAGTTGATTTTGTAAAATTTACATACCGGTTCAGAAATTAAGGTTTAATTTTTAGGGGTGATGGAAACAAAATTGAATTTATATTATTCTGTCATTTCTCTCGTCATGGCTTTCTCTACACAAGCTTTTAAATCAACATTCCAACTACTAATGTTTTATTAAAACGCAACTCAACTAGTTTCTATTGGGGAAATTATAAACCAGATGTTATTTAGAATTTATATTCTTATATTTAATGTTATAGTAAGAAGTCTGATATTTGGCTAACAGGACACATGGTACGTAATGTAGTATCAAAATATGAGACTATAAACAAATTTCCCTTGTATTTCTGAGTCACCTCAAGGTCTGCGTGTACGTTTCTCCACAACATTATATGTGCACCCAAATTTTATAGGTCGCAAAAGTTTTTAATTTTTTCTTATTATTATTTGACTTATTGAGTAGACTATTATTTATTTGTTAAATAAAACAGGTCTTTCTACTTTTGCATTAGAATTCCTACCATTAAGTTATATTAAATTAAAGTGTGTACTAAATGTAGTATCAAAATATGAGACTATAAACAAATTTCCCTTGTATTTCTGAGTCACCTCAAGGTCTGCGTGTACGTTTCTCCACAACATTATATGTGCACCCAAATTTTATAGGTCGCAAAAGTTTTTAATTTTTTCTTATTATTATTTGACTTATTGAGTAGACTATTATTTATTTGTTAAATAAAACAGGTCTTTCTACTTTTGCATTAGAATTCCTACCATTAAGTTATATTAAATTGCTTACTTTTACAAATTCTTATTTATTACCAAGGTAGAAGAAAATATTTTAGAATAGAATTCCGGGTTTGAATCTAGCAAGTTTTTCTATATGTGCATTCGGGTATTTTACATAACCTTTTTGCTATTGAGGAAATAAAATCAGCGGCTTGCTCCTCTAGCTGTGGGGCGATAAAATAACATAACCATGGAACACTTACACACATGCAAAATTACGTATTAGATGGCGCCAATCTCTTTGATGTAGTAACATTAAAAAAGAAAGATAAAGACAATTTTGTAGATCTTTTAAGGAATAATTAATATTACTTGCATGCTTGAAATGGATGCACAATCTGCCCTTGGATTAGGCATTACAACAACGAACGCACATACATGTGCTTCTGTCTACTATGACGTTATCAGCATGCGACTTGCATGTATCCATTTCATGCATATTTGTCTGCATTTTTAATTCTTATATGTATGTGTATGATTTCCGTTATCTACTGAGATTTTCCAAGTACTGATTAATAATTTTGATATTGGTACGCCACCTGTTGGCGAGACGAAATACGGGGGTTTGGAGCTTCGTTGAGCATTGCAGCAAGCACGTCACCCACTGGTAAAGTCTTAGTAGACTAAAATACGAGTCTGTGTGTTGGTTGCTATAATGCCGACTCTAAGGCACCGATTTCATGCACGTATGTATAAATTTTTAATTCGTATCTAGTGGAGATTTTCCAAGTACCCATTATTCTTTTTAATTAATATCGTAGTTGATATAAATCTGCATTGAATAGCGTCCTTAGTGCTCAATTAAATTCATTGTGTGTTTGTATCTATCCGACACGAATTAATTTTTTTATTTAACAGTTTAGGATTCATTATACATTTAAAAAAATTATAGAAAAACCTCACATCTATCTGTTTTCTTTTGTATTGTATTTTCTCATATTCACATAACGAGGAAGTTGTGGATTGATGTAATATTGTTCAATAGGTTGTCGAAGTCGAAGGTAATGTACACAAAATGTATACACATTGCTAAAGGTAGATTAACTTATAAGGTGTTGCCAGTAATCAAACAAAAAAAAAAGCAAAAAAGCAGGAAACAAAAACAGAAATGAGAAATTCAATCGACCCCATTAAATTGTCTGTAAGTGTGCAAACAATTAAAAATATAAGCAAAGGTGATATTTTAGTTAATTGCGGGGATCATACGTCCAAAGAAAAGTTAAAAACTCAAATGACCAGAGAATTGGGAAATAAATATGAGGTGTTAGATCCTAAATTGAGAGATCCACAAATTATTATAGCAGGCGTAGAAAAAGAATACATGGATATGGAGTCGGACGATATTATGAACGCAATTGTTAGTCAGAATGACTTAGAAATAATAGACAGTGGATATACGAGAAAAATTAAAGATGAATAGGAAGTATTGTAGTAAACGGAAAAGGAATTATGGTAACATAATAATTGATGTTAAATCTTATGCATTTGAAAAAATACTAAATAGGGGAAAAATTAATGTTGGGTGAAAAAATGCGATGTTTATGAATACATAATTATATTAAGATGTTATAAATGTGCAGGATACAATCATTTTTCTAAGGATTGCACAGTAAATAAAGCATGCGGCAAATGTGCGGGAGAACACTGCACAACTGAATGTGATAATGATGAAAAATGTGTGAATTGCATTAGAGTAGTCAAAAAATTAAAAATTGATTTAAATGTGAATCATACAGCATTTGAGAGAAACTGTCCAAGCTATCAACGGATCCTGGAAGCACAAAGGTCCAAGATTAAGTATCTATAACAACCACAGAAGAAATGTCACAATATTAATATTGTAATTTTCAATTGTCAGGGATTCTTAAATAATAAAGAAGAAATATTACAATTATGCGATGCCTGGAAACCATTAATTTTAGGACTGGTTGAAACACATGTTGATGATGAAGTAACAAATAAGGAAATTAATATTGAGGAATACGAGATGGTAAGAGCAGTAACAAATAATAGAAGAACTGGAGTCCTTTTGTATTTGAAAAATCACTTACGGTACGAGGTAAAATCTGTTTATAGTGAAACATATGGAGTGAATGTACATATAAATAAGCAAAACTATTTAATCACTGTCATTTATCACCCTCCAAACATGTCTGATGGATTATTTTTGGAATTCTTAAATGAGTATATAAATGATATAATTGCTTACGAGGGTAATATAATACTAACAGGTGACTTTAATATAAATTACAGAAGTGACACATTCTACAGCCAAAAAATTAAAAATCTATTTAATAAAAAATCATTGACTCAAATTGTTACCAAAGATACTAGAATAACGCAAAACAGTTCAACATTAATTGATTATATTGTAACAAATAAGAAGACATTGGAACATAAGGTACATTTAACACCAAAAATAAGTGATCACAAAATATAACAAGTTACCTTTAGAAATTAAGAATTGCGTATTTGTAAATACATTTAAAAGTAGGTTATTTAGTCATGTAAGAAACATATACTAACATTGATTGCATCGTTGGCGTTTTTATTGATATGTATATGACATTATATATGTAATATTAATTTTAAGTTCTAGTTTAAGTATTTCTAAATATATTTAAAAGTAGGTTATATAATTAGATAGCAGAAATTTCATACTACTGCATGCACATGTTTGAATTTAGTCGATTATTGCAGTATTGCATTAACCGATGAATGCTGACAATTAATATGTAATATAGTTTCGCACGTCTATTTTTAAGTTCTATTTGTATATGTAAATAAGAATATGTAAAAATTTAAAGCAAAATGCTAATAAACGTATATTATTATTATTATTAAAATGTACTTCAAATTGAGCTATTAACACATGCTTGAGAACCGGGATTTGCGAGAATCTGTAAAGAGTATTCAGTAACATTTAACACATACCTTGCTTGTTTAGAAAGGTAAATTATAGTTTTGAATAATCAATATAAACATATTGAAAATTTCTCTCTCTAAGATAAATATTAAACCACTTGGAAATATTTCCCTAATATCAAATAGTCACCATGATCGAATCCTTTGAGAGATCTAGAAACAAACTGAGTATTCGTCTGCTGCATCGATACTCTTACGAAATCCAATTGTTATTAAAAATATCATATTACCAAACAAATAGTAAATTTATTCGCTGTCGCTTTCTCAAATATTTTTCAAAAATAACTTATCCCCTCTCACATACTAAACTAATATGGAGCGACTTCATTTAGATAATTTTAAAAGCATCAAGATATTTTTCGCTTACCACCCCAATTGTTTATGAAGAATGTCAACGGTACTGCCAATTCGTGTATACACTGTTTCAGAGTATGTTCAGTATTACCATCATGCCCCGACGAGCAAGCAGTTTTCATACCGCGCTCAATATTTACTACCTCGACCTCATCCACCGATTGAAAAAATATAAATTATTAATCATTGTATTTATTTTTTCATTATACCCTTCAAGCTAATTTTGGTAAAGTGCAAGATTACTAACTACCTCACTACCATCATAGTTTCTAGATCACTAGTAATTTAATATACATTGGTGGAGGAGCCGGAAAAGAATTATATATTTTTGATTAAATAGGTCGTATTTGTCTTGTTCTTAGAATTTTTATAATAGACTTCAAACTAGCTTTTGATATTACCGACTACAGTACAATATGCAACTTTATTCAACCATAATAAGTATTTGTGGTTAAATTACGACACATCCCTATTAGTTCACTTCTACGAAAATGTTAACTTTTTGTTTTCGCAAAATAAAAACTGAAATCAAAATAAAAAAAATATGTATCGAAAATAAAATGTATGCATTAACAAATTTACCTGAAGAAGATAGCATAATAATCATATATTTTTCACGAAAACAAGAATTACTTTTAATACAATATTGACAGTAAAATGTACAGGAGATATTCATAAGAACCTGTGTATTTGAGATTCTTTTAATAATTCATGTAACATGACGTGTCAACTACTTTATCAGTAGAATAAAGTTCAGAGGCAAGACGAAGAGTGTTTAAAAATTAGTAATAGACATGCAGAATTTGATGCATGGTACAACATGAATGAACTTAACTCTAAAAGTATATTATGTGTCTTAATAACCAATGAGACTAACATATGAGAAAATACTTGGCTGGTATTTACATCAGTAATTTATGATAGGAAATAAGTTACACTAAGTCAAACTCTAAATTGATGAGAAAAACTTGAAAATTAGTATTATTTGCTTTTTTTAATAGTAATAAATAATTTAAGGTCCAATACTTGCCCCATTTAATTAGTCAAATAGATCAAAGCCCGCTAACCATTTTATTCAAGGTGACTTATTATAAAACATTTAGCATTGGTGTGAGTAAAACCGGTTGATATATTAAACGATTTCAAAGATAGAAATACACGTCATTTTTCACGGTTTCTTTATGGAATGGTTAAGGCTGATTTAGAAAGCATAAAAAACATAACGTATCTACTCTTATTCAAAGTTAAATAAACTATTTACGAAACGTCCTTATTCTCAAAATTATTACAACTTCCAGAATCTTTTACCGTAACATGTTGCGTATAGTCATCATGTTTTAAAATAAAATATTCCGGTTCCTCACGTTTAAGTCCGTTAAATTCTTTCTTGAAAAATTTAGATATTATTACTGTACTTTTAATAGAGACACCCAATGTTTATAAATGTATTCTAGAGCGATATTTCACCTGCTGTAGAATTCCCAGAAAATTATCCTGCACAAAAAATTTAAGCATCCCTAGTGTGAATATTATTCCCACTCTTAAAGAGACATATATTACTGCATCGCCCCCTAGCGGCGTGTAAATACATTACGACTTGAAAAATGTAAACAAACAAATGCATCTTCAAATCGATGAGATTGTGTCAATTTTATACTCGTATACGAAATTTAAAGAAAAGTCAGTAAATAAGTATGAGAAAGTGTGAATTACTGCTATATCTTCATTCAACAAGGTAAGTACAATAATATTCTAACAATTATCACATCATTTACAGTATAAATCTTGAATGCATCATTGCCATTCATAAATAAGGTTATGAATTTCCTTATTACTGTTCTTATGAAATTTTTAACCACTTCTGCATGTTGCTCGGATACTTAATTCTAATTTTCCTTGTCTTCTTTTTCATAGGAAATACAGGAAACACGTTCGTGATTGTAGAAATGTGTTTTCTAATGAAGAATGGGTTCATACATGATGCGTACAGCCTCCGATGTAGAAATATTATCTACCTCGGCCCCATCATCGAATGATCTCATGCACCTCATCTTTTTACGCTAAAGTTACAGATGAACAATGAGTTATCAAATATTTACTTGCTATACAGGGTTCATTCAAATATTAATTTTAGAAATATAAATTATAATGACATTGTTACATTGTTTTACTTAAACTAATATAAATTTACTGAATCCTAACCTATAATTTTACAATAAATATTTATATACAATGTGAATTGTTTAATTTTAAACGAAAACTATTATAAAAGAAATAAAACAAAATTAAATTAACTTAAATCCAGTTGTGGTCTTGAGAATATTTATATACAGCTTATTTTCCACCTCAAGAAGCTTTAAAGAAGTACGTTAATAAAACGAAAAAAAAAAACGTTGCAAATGTAATTGACTTTTTTTCGTGTTATCCTAATACCGAAAACAGTATACTATTGATATAGATATGAAACATTGCGAAGATTAATAAATGTATTTGCGCATCCAGCAATGAAAATGTTACTGGATATATCACAATTTCTAATATAATTTGTATTTTATATTTTACAAAAGTGATAAAACCTTAAAACGAACGAAGTACGAATTCAATTACATCAAAATTGAACGGCTTCCCACTGAACTTGAAACCCATAATCTCATTAACTTTATCCGTCACTGTGAATAGTTATTCGTCTCTTTTTCGCTGTAGACTACCACTAGTTTCGGATGGATTGACGTAATGATCTTTTGGTCTCTCAACCAACTTCTTTTTTAACTTGGACCCTGGAAGAAAATCAATCGTTACTATTCCTCACCGACAACAACCGCTTTTATATCAGAAGAGGAGGACGCACACGAGATGATCTTCAAACCGAACCGGTCAGAACATTTTTATTAAGGAATCTTTGTCCGAGAGCAGGCGTTTTGTCATTCCCTTTCTTTTTCTTTCAGATTCATGGAGTATAAAAACTGAAAAAGGACGATGTGCACTTGAGTGAAACAATACACGCATGTCGAACCCGGGAGTGCCGGCCGGATTTGATCTTTAGCCTGTCAAATTAAGGAAAAAGTTAACTTCCATGTATTTGTGTGTATGTATGTGTGCCCGGATAGGCGTGTATTTTTATACAAAAAAGAAAAAATAAGCCGATCCCAGAAAGCGAAATTCAAGCAGAATACGACTGTCGCCTAAACTTTTTGTATCACGATATTTTTACTCTTTATCTGCCTTTTAACTGAATGCTTAACGGTTTATCTCTTTTTCGTTTATTCCTTGCGCTGTCGTCACTTGAAATTCCATTATTTGTAACGATACATAAAAGAAATGTTTGTTATTCTAAATATAATCAAAATATGTTTTTTTCTTTAGGCGCAACTTCTAAATATATTAGTAGAATACATTAAGTTAGGGAAAATATTGTTGGTAGAATGAAAATTCTTTTGAAAATATATATAATTCGTATTACGTTTCAGGCCTGCTAAAGATTGTACAAGATACTTTTAGAATTCTTTACTAAGTCTGATTTATATTTCACAAAATATTTTGTTAATGTACTTTGCGAAGACCACTGACATCGAGATTTACGTCTGTTTAACAGACGATTTTAAATATCTTGTGAACTTCTTTAATAAATATTACTGGAAAATTTTTTACACGACAGAATATAAATATGAAAGACAAAAGTTAGCAAGGTACATTCAGCAAAAACAGTATCTTAAAGATATGGAATGGTAATTAGTGTGTGTTACGTACGAATACGGATTTTGTTAGAAAACCTCACCAATGGCAGATATTTTGAAAATCTACTTTTGGATTTGCAGATTTATTATTATTATCTATAAGACTGCTATTCAATATATAATTAAGTGATTACCTACTGTTGTAATACAATACCTTGAATGTATATAAATGAACATAGATTTAAAAACTTATAATTCAATTTAATCTATCAAAATATTGACAAATACTAGGTTGATAATATTGAATGAATCAGTATAGTAATCAAATGTGTTTTAAAATTGCAAATTAAATTGAAAATTTTATTACTTCAATTATAAGTAAAGGGCGGATGTTCAGGCAAAGAAAAACCGCAAAAAAGGCATGATTATATAGAGAGAAAGGCTAATAATTTTTTTTTAAAAAAAAGTCATATAAAATTTAAAAAAAGTCAAGTATAATTTGCAGAAAGGGAACTTTATTTACATAGTTATTTACACAAATTTGTAAGTAAAAACACTACCCATCACAAACGTTTGCTTCTCAAGCTATAATTAAATATTTTTCAACATTTTCTGATAACAAACTTTGTCGTTTATTTGATACAATATCTTTGTATAAATAAACGTGATCTTTCGACCTCACATGAAGTAACAGGAGCATATTTTAAAGCTGCAGTCTGTGACATGTTCAGCTCCAGCTCCAATGCTTCTGCCATCCCTTTGTGTATTTTTACCGCTTGCATAATTTTTCCCAACTCAGAATTTTTATTAATTACTGCTTTGAATTTTGAATTAACTTTTTTCCCCATACGACCAGTAACGCTTTCTATGGAGGCCTTCGCACTGTTGAAAATTCTTGGTTGATCAACTAAACTAAGACCACGGTTTGTTTGACTCCAAATAGTATTACTTGTCCATCATTGTTGATGATTTGGTCAAAGATGTTTTGTAACTCTCTATAGAACTTATCTGCCTCTCTTGATTTGGACATGTCCGTGGCTTATACGCTTATAAGGTGCAGTAGGCCCCCGGGGAAGGTGAGTGTGACCTTCAGTATTCTATCGCTGACGTATTCAATATTTTCTATTATATCAACGTATCTTTCATGTAAGAGAGGGCTCGTTTTTATTTCGAATTTACACTGTAGATTAAAACATAGCTTTCATACTTTGAAAAATATAACATTTGGACCTGATAGGTGGCGCTGTGATCGAGTTCGCACCATCTACCAGAAGTGGAGAGCACCGACTTCCTGCGAGCTAGTAATAAATAAAGCAAGAGTATTAATTTGAAGTATTATTTTGCAGATGGTAAATGAAAGATAGGTGGAGTACTTTGATGGGCTGCTGAACTATCAGTGACAATACTGCTTTACAAAGACAGAAACAATAAAGTGAGCGTTAATGAAATGAAATCAAGCTTTCAGCAAAACAATCAAGAAAATCAACAGTAGTGCAGGCCCCGAAGTCATACAAGACACCGTAATCAAAATATGGAGGAGAACTGCTAAGGTATATTAAACAGTACGTTAAACATAAAAATGAGGTGTGGCCACCACACGACTTTCTTATACGTACGTGCAAATTTTACAAAATTATTTTAAATTGTTTTAAATACTTTTATCTTCATAGAAAAATAAACCTGTGAGTAAGTGTGTTCCTTCAAGTCCAAATTTTAAGAATTTTTTTGTACAAAAATTATTCAGAATCCTATTCTAAGTACTTCTATTCTCTTAATAAGCCTTATAGAATGCATACTAGATATTCCAAAAAAAAAAAGTGCTACTACTTGCTATGAATAAAACTGTTACTTCCGGGCCGAATTTTCAAATTTCATTTATATAAAAAATATTCCAAATCATGCCCTAAATACTTTTGTATTCTTGATAAATATATATAGAATTCATAATTTACGACATATTTGCAAAAAATCGCTATTCGATAAGAGTAAAAGTGTTACTTCTGGTCCGAATTTTGAAACTATTTTATACAAAAGATATTAACTATCAAACTTTAAATACTTTTATACTCCTAATGTACCTGCCTAGAAAGCATGAATTGCGAGATATTCGCAAAAAACTATTTTTTGATTAGAGTAAAAGATCTACTTCCGGAAAGAATTTCGAAAATTTCTTAATAAAATTCTCATCAAATTTAATTTTTAGTATTCTTTAAACTTAGTAGTTGACAAAATATTTGCAAAACTCGATTTTTTCACTGAAGTAAACTACTACTTCCGATCTACCGATTTTGCTAAAAATCTCATCAGATCTCAAGACGGAGGTTATACTCGTCTATATGATTTGAAATTTTGAGTTGACAGCGACAGACGTTTGACCGTTATCGTAATTACACACACACACACTGGTAGAGAGAGGGGGAGAGAGGGGAAGAGAGAGACTTAAAATCACTTTTTTGGTATAAGGGGACTTCACAACGTGGACATCTGCAAAAATCTCGATGTCGAAAATTTTCTTCATCACAATACTTCCTTGTACTACATATAAGAAACAACAAAACAAACGTGAAGATTATCAAGAAGAACTATTAGTAGTTGTTCTTCTTACAACATGTTGAAAAACAGAAAATTTCGAAAGAAGATCTGTGCTCGAACAGGTATTATCAGTACGCGCAGTTCAGGCTGCAGGATACGAGCGGGAGCTTGAAACTCATGTGATTTTCCTAGGTTTCAAAAAAGCGTATAATAGAGTAAGGAACGCAATCGCAATACCGACATTAGAGAAGGTGGAAAATAGTAATAAAATAGAACTTACTAAAAACTGCTGAATTCTCGAGTGATCTGAGAGAAGGCCAACCACTCTGGAAGTAAACCAAATGAAAATCAAGCAAATAAATAAAGGTTTATTGCCCAACAGTTTAACCTAATAATAAGGCAATTTAATACAATACATAATACATAATAGTACTTAAATAAAAGAACAGTACAATATAATACAATAACATGATAACATAATATATATACACAATTAATATAAGGATAAGACGCAGGAGTGTCATGTAAGAAAAAATAAAGTTATAGATCGGCAGCTAAAAAACTCAAAGGATTATTCTAAATTTACCCGTAAAAGTTGCTTAAGTGAACAATGAAAAATATCGCACTCTGAGCTAATTTCATTATACAGTGAACATGTAAATGAAATAGGTGAGAGAGATAACAGGTTACTTCCGGCCTGGTTGATATAAATGTATCGGAGTCATGTGATGATTGACGAGGTACATGATAGTTAAGTTTTGAAAAAGCAGACTAGCATCAATCTAATTGTGTAGTAATTTATACAAAAGGGTGAGGCCTATGTTGTTACGACGAGTCTCAAGTGAGATAACTGAAAATGCCTTCAGTAAGATGTCATGTGGAAACCCTCTATATGGATAGACGTCATGGTCTTTATACCACAAGTGCTTTAAGAATCGCCTCTGAACATTCTCCAATGAATGTTCGTGGGTTTCGTACTTCGGACTCCATACAAGTACAGCATACTCCATTTTAGAGCGTACCAGAGTGATATAAAAGGTCTTGAGCGTTGAGAGGCTAGTAAAAGATTTGGTATTGCGGAAGACAAAACCCAACATCCCAATAGCCGCAGCCACCACATCCTGAACTTGTTCATTGAATGTCAAAGAGGAGTCTAAATAAACACCCAAGGCACAGATGTCATCACATCTGGCAATACGTATGCAGTTGATAATGTAGTTAAAGTGTAGAGGTGATAGCTTCCGGGTGTAGGAAACGACTTTACATTTTGAAATGTTCAAGTCCAACCCATTAGTAGTGCACCAATTACTGACAGCAAGCAAGTTTGATTGAACCTCAAGTCACAACCTTTCAATGTATTTATAGATTTATATAACATGACGTCGTCGGCAAACATTAAGATATTGCAGTCTATTTGTCCCACAAGGTCATTGATGAATAATAAAAATAGGAGAGGCCCAAGATTGGAAAATTGGACAGGTGTCGGAAACAAAACCATTATAAGACACAAAAAACTGCCGTTGTTGCAGGTAGGATTTAAAGAAACTTACTAATGACGCCACTGAAACCCAATCTCTCCAGCTTATCCAATATTATTCCATGATCAATGCAACATAGAATAATGTTGAATAAGCTGGGGCAAATTACATGTAACCATGAAATTTTCAGCAAGGTATATCATTGGTAATCAAAATACATGAAAACATAAATTTAAAGAATTTGAAATATTTACTGTATATTTAAGTACAGTATCGGCTAGATAACTAGATAACGATGCAAAGGTTAATTGTAACATGAACAAATAGTGTAGCCATGTTAAGAAGCATATTTTTAAGCAACAAATTCTTGCCAGCAGTAAAACATAAAGCAAAGAAAATCAACACAGCTTTAGATAGGAGCAGCTTACTTTTTAGACTCATTTCCGATAGTCTTTCTAACATCCAATTCATGAATGTAAATGTAATTTCTAGTTGTTTGCGCTTGTTCAATATATATTTTTCCATGTCATTCTTCTAAATGAATATCAAGGTATCTCTAGCTTTATCAACTTGGGGTAATTGCAGTCAAGTGAGCGTTACTATAGGACAGATACCTCTTTTTATAGTAAAAGAGATATGGATTAAAAAGTTCTTGTAAATCCTCTGTACAAATTTACCACCACTGCCACTTTTGTGATATTTACCAATAAAAATATTCTATTTTAGGCAATGGAATGTGGAGCACAGTATTTTATATTGTACGGCTGCATTTATAATAAATAATTATTTGTAAAATTTATGTAAAAAAAACACTGCTCAAAAAAAATAAGGAAACACTTTTTTCAAAACCTGTAATTTTTTAAATAAGAGGTCAAGGAAAATCAAATTTGGTATACTTCAACGGCACATATTTAACTGAAGAAAGTTACAAAAACAATTTTACAACTCGTAGTTACTTCTAAGTTACACTTAAAAATGTAAATTAATAACTCATAACAATATGGTAACAACTGTCATAGTAGCGATGACAGTAGGGTTTTGTGTAGATTGGCGAATCACTTCCTCACACCTGCATGACATGCTTCGCACTAGTCTGCGAAGATATTCTTGGGGTATGCTTTCCCATTCCTCAATCAGGGCTTGCGTCAGTTCCTGTATGGTTAATGGTGGATTGGGGCTCTTGCGAACACGTCGGTCAAGCAAATCCCACACGTGTTCAATAGGTCAGGACTTAACGCCGGCCATTCCATAACCTGAATTCCACGTTCTTCTAAAAAAATTCTGGTGATGCAGGTGGTATGTGGCTTTGCATTGTCTAGCATTAGGATGAAATCAGGACCGACGCCATATGAAACAGGCACCACACGGTCGTCCAAGACATTGTCGATTGTTACAATTATTTTGCTGTATTTTATCTCTTAATTGATAATTTTAGTTTTATCGATTGAATACTTAAATTATCTTGGTTAAATAGATCATCCTTCTGACTCCTTCTGCCATCTAGGGAAGGATTTCATAAGAGTCCTACCGCCGTACGTTTTACATTATCTCATGTGTGTAATGTATATGTGTTGACGGGTAGATAGCGCACTTGTTTTATTTAGTGGTTTCGGCAGTTTTAATTAGTTTTGGGAGTTTTTTTTGGGTCAGAGTTATGTGACAATTTAATGATAATTATTTTCCACTTTTGTATTGTCATTTCAATCTACATTTATGTCGTATCTTAAAATATCAGGTTAGGTCGTTCTGTTATTAGTTCACATGTTCGTTGTTACGCTTAAGATCGGTGATTGACAAGTTAGAGCCTTTCTCTTTTGATCCTCGACTGTCTTAGAAGAAGCACTTAAAACATCACAAGAGCAGATGCATTTTCTTTAGTCACTACTTGAAAAATTAGTAGAATGTTGAATTATATCGTATGTAATCGCTAGCAAAAGGCGGATGTTATGGTATTTCTCAAGTGTTAATGTGAATATGGCGTTATGATTGTAATCTTGCCGAGGATATTGTTTTGTCGTGGCTTAAGAATTGTTTAACTGCTGTAAGTATAATTTTCACGTGTCTGACCGATCTTAATTGTGCTGTTTCTATATTCTATTATAGCTGCTAGTGCATGGCAAAAATCTCATTAGAGCACATTTCGTTGGGTAAAGTTTAAGAACCACGTGCCTGATATATTTTATAATTCCAAGGGGATAGAATGTGTACCTTGCGGTGAAGACATAATTTAAGGTGCAGATAGATGTAATGCTGTAGCCTTCCTACACTGTTCTCCCGAAGATGTCGTTAACCGAGGGTATCTGGAGCAGTTTCCCATTGTAACGAGTGTGATTTGTAGAAGGTATCGTGTATTGTAGCTGTGGATGTGGAATTTCAAAGGTACTGTGTCTGTGTTTGATTATCTGTTATTTGCCGTTCAGTTTTGGTAACATCAAGACAATTCCGAGTACTATCGAACTGTTAATTGTAACTTTCTCGGCTTAACTAATCGTTCAAGTCATCGTAATTTCATTATTTAACTGCATAGTAGCCTGAGTGCCTTATAATTTGAATTTATTCCATTAACGTAGTTTTATTAATAACAGTGACTCCAGTTGGGGGTTACTTTGTCAATTTTGGAGATGTTACGTAGCCTTTTTTTTTGGATTTAGAAATTTTGAACAAATTTTGGATGTGTATTGGCGTTGCAGCCTCACATCTGTATGGTGTAAATCTATTGCTTGTTATTTAATATAATTAGTCACCTTTCAAATTTATTATTGTGGAATCTTGTAAGGAATTATTGAATTTAATGTTGATCAGGTACTCTTATGTAAAGCACAGTTAACTAGCGCTAATATTTTTAGTATTAGATACCTTATAACCTAGAGTCTGCACTCTTCTGTCGAACAGATTGTCGGTTGCCTCTGTTATACAGAGTGTTTCATTTGGAGTGTTGATGTGTGCAATTTACGGTCAAACTGTTCGACTTTGGAAAGACTTTCGGCAAGTTGCCTCATAATTTTATGCTTTTGTAAGAATATTGTCAGGTAATTAATTTAACTTTAAGGTTGTCTCATGTGTTTCCTTTTTTTTAATTTCTTTAATTTTGTAATTATATGTCATTGGTAATTTGCAGTTGTGGATCACCTTGGGTGGCCATTTAAGACTTTTATTCATTCCTTCAGAAATTTAAATACTTGCAACTGGGTTGCGCTTATGTAATTCATATTTCAATGTTTTTTTTGTTTCCTTTTGAATATTTTATTGAACTCAATTTATAACGAGCTACGTACAACGTCTGACTTAGGATATTAGTTAGCAATAGCTGTTTTGTTCTGATTATTTGGGTCTTGAAACATTATGGGTGTTTACAATTTAGAATAAACTTGTTGTTGAATTTTGAATGAGTGTGTTGGTTTTACCTATCATTCTACCTGGGGTTCAAAAATAAACTAGTTCCGGGTTTATGGTGGTCAGCTTGGTGTATGGCATAGATACAATATCGGAACTGGCGCTCTATAACACCTTCGATTTACTTGAATTCGAACCATGCCCATTTCCTCGGCGAGCTAGAGGCGGTGCTGTACATCAGATTTTACAACAACCTTTGGGAAGTGTGAAGGTAAGACCATAATTGGGTTATAAGTTGGTGTATTTTATTTGAACAGGCGTTTCTCACAATTTTAAGTGGACTGTTAAATTGGCTTATAAGTTAGAAGGTTAGTTATCGTGGTGGCGCCATACTTACTACTTACTTGTACATTCGGGTTTTGAGTGGGCTATGGCCATTTAGAGCATATCGTTATATTTTATATACACGGGGTAGCACGATGTAATTTAGTATATTAGGAACCACAACAAGATAAGTTCTGTTGTCTACACCAATTCCAGCCCAAACCATCACAGATCCAAGACCAAAACTATCCAGTTCCTGTATAGTAGCGGTTGAATAGCGTTCACCATGACGTCGATATACACGTACTTGACCATCGCAACGAGTTAAACGAAATCTGAACTCATCTGTAAACAGTACAGGTGTCCAGTGACGAAGTGGCCAATCTCTGTGATCCAGAGCAAACCTCATTCGCGCTGCTTTGTGACGCTGCGTAAGGCATGGTGCGCGGACAGGTCTTCTTGGTTTCAAATTCGCTTGTTTTAATCTGTTTCTAACAATTTGATCAGAAATTTCTATTCCATGTGCTCGTCTTAGGTCGTTTAGGAGGTCTCTTGCTGTGGCAATACGCTTACGTAGAGAGAAAAAGACAAGACGTCAGTTTTGATTTTGAGTAGTTTTTCGATTTCGACCTTAGCCAGCTCTTCTGACATATTGGCCAGTCTCCCAAAACCGATTCCATAAACGCTGAATAACAGAAGAGGAAATTCCAAGGTCTCTGCTAACATGTCGGAGAAACTGCCGTACTGAATAAGGGCGACAGCACGAGCAACTTGCACATCACTAAGATGCCTCATTTTACTTCTAATCAACGAAGATTCACAACTAAATTCATCTGTGATTTTTAATAGGCTTTCATACATCAATTCAAATCATACTTGAAATTTTTTCCATTTTGTTTTGCGTTATTAATTTACATTTTAAAGTGCGCCTAGAACAATTATTTAAAAAGTTGCAGGTTTTGAAAAAAGTGTTCCCCTAATTTTTTTGAGCAGTGCATATATAAATATACTGCATTATTTTTTATTTGATGAAATGTTTAACGTGTGAGATCATTACGATCACTCTTTATAGAAAATAAACTAATATATGTCTTTGTTACATGTACATTCAAATGTACATATAAGAAAATATTCCTATTTTAATTCAAAGTAAGGATGTCTTTTATACTACACCTGTCAGATATTTTACTTTAAAATGCTATTAAACTCATAACTCGAGTAATTAGTTTCCTTTGCGTAAGTCCCTTGTGATAAAATCGGCTTTCTGACAGAAGGGATTAATTTTGAAGTAACTTCCGCAGGACATCCTTAAAAGTTTTATGCTTATAATACAATTTTTTGCTTTTTCTTTTTATTTGATACCCTTATATAAAAATAAAGTATTTGAAAGCACTAGCAAAAATTTATAATTAAATTTTGGAGTTCGTTTGCCTTCGCAATACATTATTTTAGTAGAACTTGAGAATCTTAGTATATACTTTCTAAACGTTCGTTTTACACGAGTATGTTTAAAAGGATTTTTTAAAGCAAACGCTGCTTCTCTTTGGAAATAATTCGTTTTTCGGTGTTTTTCATTCGCATTTCCAGGGCAATGTAATTTTCTTGGATATAATGCGCTAATTTTACATCCGGAATCTAGTTCGGAGGTAAGCCCATACGAATTATTTTCCAAAATAGAGTCACTTTTTGATGGCAGCAAGTGATTTTAATTTCATCAGATTAGTTTTTCTGATTTCTTCGACTTACTAACAGTCATGATGCTCCTCTTTACTCTGGATGTAGAAGCATTATTCTTTTTATTATTAATAATACTAATACTAAAGCTAATTACACTTGTTTAAAAGCGTGTGAAAATAATTAGTATAATTTGGTTTTTTAATTCAATTTGTTTCAGAAAATTTGCAGTAATCATTTTTTTAAGAATTATATGCATCATTTTTTTACAATACCTTTAATAGGTCTACATTCTGACAGTGATTGAAGATTCTAAAAATTACCTTATTTTGCTATTAGAATCGAATGTAGTGTGGCCTAACATAAAATAGAGAATATATTGAATTATTTTCTTGGATATTATTCTTACATAAATGTAGATCATAATTAGTTTCGCAAAATTATTTTTTTTTAAATGCAACAAATCTTAATTATTTGAAGTTCGCAGACAATATTGTAGTTTCTGTATTATCCTAACCATAATATTAACAAAGTTTAATAAATTCACTGTCTATTTGGTAATGTAATTATCTATTGAGTATTAATAGTTGAAAAAATTTAATCGATTATTTGTCAGTCTAAATGACCTTTTATTTTAAAACAGGTTAATAAACGTTCTTATATTGATATTAAAATATTGACTCTTGAGAAGAGCAGTGGAATTACTATGTCTTTGTCCATACTAGTTCAATAAATGTTGAATTATTTCCCATATACTTCACAATACACTGGTGCACACATTTTTTATAGAAATTTATACCTTGAAATATTGTAATGATACAAAAGCAAATTAAAAGTTAGTAATACACTTAAAGAAAATATATATACAGAAAATGTCATTTTTGCATAAATTACAGTGTGCTCTATATAAATATGTGATTAGTTATTCATGTGACATTGTACATTTTTTACTCATTAAATTAACTTTTGAAATAATATATTATACGCCCCTTTTTATGTATTTTTAAATATTTCCTACTATTTAAGGAATTATTGTATCATAGGTTTATATAAATATTTGTTAATAAATTTATAAAAATAAAATATGGCTGCACATTTTATTTTAAAATAAAAACAAATTTAGAAACTTCTGTTAATTGTATCCAGTGCCATTCAAAGCAAAATGTATTTCAATCTTCGTTAAAAGAAAGAAATACATTTTTATTAGTATTACAGAGATAATGTTCGCTCAAAATTCTTATGAATGTGTAAGGCACAAATTAAAAGAAGTGTAAATAAAACTATTGTTATATAAAAAAAAGACAAGAATTTGGATACAAGATTTTATTTTTGAGAAACATCCAAAAGAAAATTGAAATAATCACTGAAAAACAGTCGTAGATTTTCTCCAATTACTGTTGAATTAAATTGTTACGTCCTTATTTTGCACGTCTTCACATGGAATCTATAAACTATATAATTATTTATTACCTCCAAATAAACAGAAAAAGAACAGTAATCAGTTATAAAATAGTTTAACAAAATATTAATGAAAAGACATTTTAAACCGACAATATTCGATTCATATATTATTAAGTGCCATTGTCGATAATCGAACGCACAGACACCGGTGTTTCGACCTATGAGGTCTCATCAGTGTGCGTGGAGATTCTCGACAATAGCTTCAAGACTTAAATCGCTGCCTATGTCATTTTTGCATGTTAAATGTAGTGAGAGTATCACAGCGACATCTAACACCCAAAATATGACACGGAAAAAAGCGATGGCTTCTGACAGCATGTTCTGCTATACAGAGGCCTGTATGTTAATAGTGTATCTCGTGTAATAGAGCCATAGGTGGCGTCACCAATCAAAACGAAAATGAAAAGTGTGAACACATGGATGTTAAAACTAACATCAAGCAGTAAATAATTACTGTGTCTTACATTATTATTTACTGCTTGATGTTAGTTTTAACATCCATGTGTTCACACTTTTCATTTTCGTTTTGATTGGTGACGCCACCTATGGCTCTATTACACGAGATACACTATTAACATACAGGCCTCTGTATAGCAGAACATGCTGTCAGAAGCCATTGCTTTTTTCCGTGTCATCTTTTGGGTGTTAGATGTCGCTGTGATACTCTCACTACATTTAACATGCAAAAATGACATAGGCAGCGATTTAAGTCTTGAAGCTATTGTCGAGAATCTCCACGCACACTGATGAGACCTCATAGGTCGAAACACCGGTGTCTGTGCGTTCGATTATCGACAATGGCACTTAATGTATGTGTGTATCTCAAACACATGCATATATACATATACGTTTTACGTATAAAGGTATATATGTAAGACACAGTAATTATTTACTGCTTGATGTTAGTTTTAACATCCATGTGTTCACACTTTTCATTTTCGTTTTGATTGGTGACGCCACCTATGGCTCTATTACACGAGATACACTATTAACATACAGGCCTCTGTATAGCAGAACATGCTGTCAGAAGCCATCGCTTTTTTCCGTGTCATCTTTTGAGTGTTAGATGTCGCTGTGATACTCTCACTACATTTAACATGCAAAAATGACATAGGCAGCGATTTAAGTCTTGAAGCTATTGTCGAGAATCTCCACGCACACTGATGAGACCTCATAGGTCGAAACACCGGTGTCTGTGCGTTCGATTATCGACAATGGCACTTAATGTATGTGTGTATCTCAAACACATGCATATATACATATACGTTTTACGTATAAAGGTATATATGTAAGACACAGTAATTATTTACTGCTTGATGTTTGTTTTAACATTCATGTATTCACACTTTTCATTTTCGTTTTGATTGGTGACGCCACCTATGGCTCTATTACACGAGATACACTATTACCATACAGGCCTCTGTATAGCAGAAGATGCTGTCAGAAGCCATCGCTTTTTTCCGTGTCATCTTTTGGGTGTTAGATGTCGCTGTGATACTCTCACTACATTTAACATGCAAAAATGACATAGGCAGCGATTTAAGTCTTGAAGCTATTGTCGAGAATCTCCACGCACACTGATGAGACCTCATAGGTCGAAACACCGGTGTCTGTGCGTTCGATTATCGACAATGGCACTTAATGTATGTGTGTATCTCAAACACATGCATATATACATATACGTTTTACGTATAAAGGTATATATGTAAGACACAGTAATCATATATTATATTTAAATAATCATGTGCCAAACAGAAAATTATAACTAAAATTCAGTTTTAATTTAATTGCTTTGGGGAACAAATCTTTGATTTGGTTTTACAGTTTATCACATCCATATATAATACTGAGATTTCCAGGCTCTACCATTTCAGTTGTTACGGTTATATTTAATTCATCTAATCTGTTTATATATTTTTTAAAAGTGTAGCTCGACAAGTGTTTACTCTCTGCTTCATATTTTGAAAATGGATATTCCAAATATTTTACACCTAAACAATAAAATCCACCTCTTATATTTATAGGATGTAACTTCATTTCATGTAAAACATGTATACAATTTCGATCGCATTTATTTGATGTAAATAAATTGTATTTATTGTTTGTTTTTTACCCACGTTGTTTCTCAATAAAGTTCTATTATCATTTGTATTTTGGCATATGTTAAATTTAGTACATTAAAAGACTATTGAGTTTATATTACATATTTTTAATAAACGATAAAGGTGATTATCTAACATCTAATTATCAATTTTTACAATCGCGTCGACCGGGAAATACTCCTTGCTGGTCGAGCGATGCATGCGCCAAATGTCACTTTACAGGCGGTGAGTACAAAAAAAATACTTTATTCATTCAGAACACACCTTAATAAAAAAAACACATATTATTTACAAAAGTCATAAACATATTTTTGCCTGAGTACGCAGATTAACTTCATACACATAATACACCGAATCGATTCTTCACCAGAACGATCGTCAGAAAAAACTGTTGACAAAGATGCACGCTGCATCTTCTTCAGTAAATGTGGCTCACCACATTCATCTAAGGTGACTTCAACCTCATACGTTGAAGCTAATCGTTATTTTCTAATTATTTTCTGCTTCTTTTTTTCAGAAGCACGGATTAGTTTTTCTGATTTCTTCGACTTACTAACAGACATGATGCTCCTCTTTACTCTGGATGTAGAAGCATTATTCTTCTTATTATTAATAATAATAATATTTATTCTGTAATCGATTTACATAAGCAAATATCTGCATTGTCACATATGAAGTAAGGAAACATATTAAACTTGCACAAGGGTAAAATCCATTTGCAAAATGAATACCTTGGTCGCGAATAATGAATGTCCCCAAAACATTATACCGTAGCGGATAATCGATACAATTGACGCATGATAAAATGTGAGCAAAATGTCGGTCGAAACAAACTCTTTTAGCTTCCGCGCTGCGTACAACAGACTACTGAGTCTAGAACCCTTAATCACAGGCGACCGGCACAGACGATCCCTCCAGCCAAACCAGAGGAGACACATTACAAGAGCAAAAAGGCTCAAAATTCAACTTTAGCCCATTTCATCTGCACCATGCATCCATAACAGAAGCAAACGCACTACATCTCCACGACAGCTCCGATAGATTATTTGACGATACCGTAATAGATGTATCATCAGCCTACTGCATCTACATTTTTTTTAAGTTAAACTTGTTTCTAACTCATCTTTGTATGAGGAGCTATTGACGACAACAGCTTCACCAGCAATCGATCTTTTCTTTTTTGCTCTATTCTTACCCAACTTTGGAATACGTCGCAAGTCGGAGGGTAACAGGATTCTGTTACCTTTGCTTCGTCCACTGATAAGAAAATTTCTTCAGGTTTTGGAACTGGTAGGGCTTCGGTACCAATTCACATATAACGATATATAACGATTTAGCTGCAAATTCTTCCTCTCTAAAAACGTTATGATTGATTGTCAGGAAAAAGACCTGTTTTCAGGAAGCCATTTACTACCGTCCCCAAAGTTGTTGCTCTCATCTAAGCCTTCTTAACAAGTACTCCTATTTGATACAATATTACAACGATACTTGGATTTTGCTTCAACAAGCCTGTAATTTCCTGAACGTAAAATGTTTTGAATGGCGACATGAATGCAATATCCAAAGGCTGCATTTTGTTGATTGCAACTTGTTTTTTTCCCTTCATAGCGATCACCTTTTTGTGCTTATGTTGTACTATGGTTATACCTGTTTCGTCGTAATTAAAAAATACATGCCGGATTGTGGTTGAGGTTGACTTTCTCTATTAGATACTATTCATAAAGATCAAAAAATGATGCTACCTTATCTTTAGTAAATGATTTTACTCGGGCATAAGATATTCCTTGCGTTGGTCGAAAACATAGTTCTCGACTTCGTTTTAAGAAGCCTGCAAGCCATTTTGATCCTGCACATACCTCTCGAGAATTGAATGGACTTTTTATGTTATTTTTCTAACACAACTCAAAACTCAGCCTACAAAGGTCTTTTCTGGTTGCCCCAAAAAATGTTTCTCTAATTCTAAACAATGATTTAGCTTTTCTAATTATTCTGATAAGACTGCTTTTCTTCCAAGCCTTCCATTTACATGTCCTTCTGGTTCTTTATTAAATTTTATATAACTTTCTAAGGTAAACTGTGGGACTCCAACTGTTTCGGCGCTTTTTTGTAGCCCATACGCTTTTCTCTACAAGCTTTAATAGCTTCTATCTTGTTTTTGTTACTCCATTTTTTTCGTTGACCAAGCATCTGAATTAATAATTATTATTCTAATTATTAGTATCTTGAATTCAGATGAGTGAAAAAGAGTTAATGTAATATATTTTCTAATGTGGGGTACCCCATATAAATCAATTGATCATACCCCATATTAAGCAAATTATTATTTCGGAACAAACACTAGAAAAGTATAAAAAGATCTAAAATTGTAGCAATTTAAAACTACAGAGGAGTTATACAGAACCTTATGTTTGTGAGCAACCAAAATATACAAATAATCCTTACATTTTACATTCGTAAAAAACCAGCGAAAACTTTTAAAGTGGTAAATTCAAAATTTAAGGTTAGAATAAATTAATACAGCAGTTGCCTGTAATTTAAACACCTACCGATTACAACGTCAAATTCACAATAGATAGCGAAGTTGTATTGCTGGAAATATTTAGGTATTCCATACTGAGCACTATCCTCATATTAAACGACTTTCCTCTACATATTTGTAAAGTATTTTTTCTCCTGAATTCAAATATGATATTTTCCTTATCACACAATGTTTCCCAGAGACAGGCGGTTATAATTTGAAACATTTGAACACCTCCTACATTCTCAACTACACAATTTTCAAACATTCTGACCCACCTAAGAAAGTAAGAAATAACAATATTTTACCTAACATCTAAATCACAAATGTTCAACGTTGCAAATGGTCTGTAAGTTTTAAGTCAATTGAATTTTGTATGTTGTCAGACGCAGATCTTTCTATGAAATGCGACACGTGGTCGATTTTGAAAGATTCAGTGTTATGAACTACGTTGAATTGATTACTTTGGTGTTTCAAGTACACTTTCCCACACTGCAGTAACATTGGCATTTGATCGAGCACGAAGAGGACGTATTCGTGTTGTCTTTTTGATAACAGAACCCGTCTCTTCAAATTTCTTGATCAAGGGGCGAAATGGTAACCTTGTAGGCGCTTTTTGTGCAAATTTTCCTTGATGCAATCGTAAATGAACACCCATTTTCATAAAATAGTTACACACAAAGTATTCGTTGTTCAGCAGTTATACGCACCATGCTGATGTTGTATGATTTGTAGAGGACAAACGCTAAATATTGCCCCCCACCCCCCCCCCCATTTCAAGGAAAATTAAAACCGTTATTTCCAAATAAGACAGCCTTTAAAAAGATAAATTGGAGAGGCCTAGACTCAATTTGCGACTGTAGTGCTATGGAAGAAGTCTCCCCCTCCCCCATTATCTTTTAAACAAAGTGGAATAAAACGTTGAAACAAAAATAAACAAAACTATAAAAATAAAAACTTTATGACAATATCTCATTTAAAATTTCGACAGATGGCGCTGTAGGCTATCAACTTCAATATTTTAAATGGCAATAACCTCTCATTTGAAAGGTGTTTGGAAGATTTATTCAAGATTTATGGGTTTTTTTAATGTCCTTCATTTGCTAAAAAACGCCGAATGTCAAGGGTAACGAATAAGAAAAACTAATAAAATTAAAAAAAGCAAATAATCCTGAACACATCACTGTGATTTTAAATTAGATGTTCAAAATGAGCACCCTTGTCCTCTTGACAATAGAACAACCGATTGCTAAACAATTATGTAATTATCCTACCCGTGAAATGCAGCGTCTTTTTTTTAACAAATGAAGAAAATTTAAAAAATATATATAAATTCTGAATAGATCTTCCAAACGCCTTTCAAATAAGGGGTCACTCGACCCCCTTTGCCATATAAAATTTAAGCTTTAACCTACAGTGGCATCCGTTAATTTTTTAAAATAGACATGGTTATGTGTTTTAGTTAGTATTTTTATAGTGGTTTTGTTTCAACGTTTTATTCTACTTCATTTGAAAGATAACAGGGGGTGGGGGACTTTATGCAAGCACTGTATATTCATAAAATATTTAAATGTATTAAGCTTTCTAAATCTCGCTAATTTGACATGTACAAGATTGATCATTATTTTATTATATCAGTCATGGATTTTCCAAAAAAATAATATCCTTTGTCTAAATTACTCTGGGACAGCTAGACTTAAAATTTAGAAAAGAACACTTGATGTTATTTTAAAAAAAATGCTATATTGTCTAACAATAATAAAGACGTCATGTGGTAACGGGATGATTCAATGCCGAATTTTTATATTTTTTGTAATATTACAATTTTTGTTTGACTGTCGACTACCATTTCGCTAATTTCATCGTAATTGAATTCTGTCGTTTTTATGTGTAAAAATTTTCATATTTTCAGACCTCCCTAAGGCAATTTCTTTCCTCAGTATTCTGTAATATCGCATCTCAGACTCGTTTACTATGCCTGCAGCAACCGTTACGGTTGTGGTTTTATTAATCGACGATAAATGAATACATTAATTCCCCTTTTTGAAAATACCTTGCGGGATTTTGTGAAAAAATTATAAGTTTCAAGACAACAGTGGGGATGTAATGCTCTTGGTGGTTCTCTATAATTTCGAGAAAGTTTTTAAAAAAAAATTGTCTGCCCCAGTAACGAAGTCAGAATTACATGCTGAGTTAAGTTTTTTGATAAGTTTTGTTAAATACTTTCTCTAAAATCCAGAGTGAAATGGACATGTTCGAAAACACATTATAACAATTGTATCAAACCTATTTATATATATATATAAATTTAAATATTTGTTTTCTTGGGGTAGCGGCCTATTTTCTTAGTGGGTTTTTTCTTTTTTAAGAACGAATAATTAAAACAATACTTAACGTTTCGACATATCACATGTCTTTATCAAAATTTTTATTACATAAAATCATACAAACAGGACTGTAAGAGAAAAACACATATTTTAAAACTTAGATTTAAAATACTTGAAAAACATTCTTGAAACTCACCAAACACATATACATTCCTTTTTTTTAGTTTTTTTTTCCCCTTTTTTATTATTTTATTTTTAATGTAATTTTAACTTGCTGTTGTTGTTTCATATTCGTCTTTTTCTTTAATTATATTTATTAAATGCTAATTATTGAATTATTGGATGATAAATTTTTGATAATCCGTCAATTTCAAAATTATCAAAAATTTATCATCCAATAATTCAATAATTAGCATTTAATAAATATAATTAAAGAAAAAGACGAAAATGAAACAACAACAGCAAGTTAAAATTACATTAAAAATAAAATAATAGAAAAGGGGAAAAAAACTAAAAAAAAGGAATGTATAAAAATAAAGACACATACCTATTCAATATAGACAAAATGTGCTCACATACGAGTATATATTTATACTACACAATACAATTTTAAGAAACGTATTTTAATATAATTATACTATAGAGATGTATAATAAATTTAGTATACGTGATAAGTTTTTATAAGAAGACTGAATATACATAATGTACAAAGACAAAAAGTATACATATGTTAAATGTGTTTGGTGAGTTTCAAGAATGTTTTTCAAGTATTTTAAATCTAAGTTTTAAAATATGTGTTTTTCTCTTACAGTCCTGTTTGTATGATTTTATGTAATAAAAATTTTGATAAAGACATGTGATATGTCGAAACGTTAAGTATTGTTTTAATTATTCGTTCTTAAAAAAGAAAGAACCCACTAAGAAGATAGGCCGCTACTCCAAGAAAACAAATATTTAAATTTACATAATTACACGGCCAATAAACAAAAAAGGTTTTTCTTTTAATTAATAGGAAACCTTATAGGAAATATATATATATATATATATATATATATATATATATATAGATAGATATATATATAAAAAAATTATCACTTATGCCTTTACGACCACGAGTTACGAACATGTTTAAAATTCGGGCGTTGAATAAAGGAGGTTTTTTTTAAATCAAGACCATCACGGACCGTTTTCCCGAACATTAATCATCCCTACTTCTTATATATACGAGGTAGGCGACATGTCTCGGCCTGACAGGTTCATACAGGTTCAAACGTGTTCAAACTCCGTCACGTCATGAATGCACATACGCACCTCGCGTACTGGCTGGTTACTAAAACCTACTAGGCTTCGAACCGTCATATTTATAGAGTACACCTCGTACACTATAAATATGACGGTTTGAAGCCTAGTAGTTTTTAGTAACCAGCCAACCAACGTTACTAGCGCACGAAAATGTCTTAAGTTACGAAAATTGAGTACCGCGCGGACACTAAATTTTTAACAAAAGAAGGGCATACACCTTATCACATTAAAGAACGTTTAAACGGTGTTTACGGTGATTCATCTCCTTCGTATTCAACTGTGAAAAAGTGGGCAAAATGTTTCCGTTTGGGACAAGAAGCCCTGGAAGGTGCTGATTGGTCGGGTCGACCAATTGAAGTGATAACGCCTCAACAAATTTCAATTATTCAATATTTAGTGCTAGAAGATCGCCGTTTGAAAGTGGAGCAATTAACAGTGATTTTCAAAGCAAGTGTTCGCCTAATTCTCCATGACCATTCGGGTATGAATGAAATTAGTGCTAGATGGGTAGTGCGACTTCTTTCTGCTCTCCAACGTGAACGTCGAGTCGAATGTACGCAGTCGTTTTTACACATGTGTGGAGACGACCCAAAACCGATTTTGGAGTCCATTGTCACAGGGGATGAAACAATGGTTCTGTTTTATGATCCTCTATCGAAAAGGGAATCCATGGAATGGCGGCGACCTGATGAACCTCGTCCCAGAAAGGCGAAAGTCGTTCAATCAACGAAAAAGGTGATGGCCACAATGTTCTGAGATTGTGAGGGCATTTTGATAATTGACTTTAAAAAGCGCAATACAAGTGGGAACGGCACATATTATGCGTCTTCATTGCGTAAATTAAGGGACAGTATTCGTGCAAAACGTCGTGGAGGATTGACAATGCTCCCGTCCGCACTGCCCCTATTTCACAAGCTGCCATCCGCGAATGCGGCTTTCAAGAATTGGATCATCCACCGTATAGTCCGGATATGGCTCCTTGTGATATTTTCTTGTTTTTTAATTTAAAAAAAGACCTTTGGGGACGTAGTTTTGAGGACGACAGTGAGTTGCAAGCAGCTGTTATAGAACATTTTGACGGAAAAATTTCAGATTATTTTTACAAGGATATCGAATTATTAATTAATTGTTGTAATAAATGTATAGAAGTTAGGGGAGATTACGCTGAAAAATAAAAATTCTTATATTGTTCCAAGTTTCTTTTTTGTATATCAGGCAGAGAATTTATGGCGCCTACCTCGTATATAGAAAATATATTAAAATCCTTTGCCGAATATACAAATGTATTTAAAAAAAAGTAACTAGCTTTTTTGGCAGTAGCGGCAATATGATTAGCAAATAATAACAAGATGAGAGTTGGCTGTCATCTAAAAAAGTTACAGTGACAAATAGAGAATGTAAAATCAAAGATGTATACGTGAAAATGTAAACAAATAAGCATAGGACAGCCGGTATTACTTATTCAGTCCCTCCAAAAGGTTTAGATCTAACGTAAACATGCATGAATGCAATTATATAAATAATAAAGACACAACTATGTAATTAAAAATTACGAGTAGACCTGTTGATATTTTTCTTGTGAGTCAATTAGAAAGCCAAAAAGAAATTTTTGGCAAATGACGAATCTCATCACGGAATAATACAAACTATGTGTCTAATATAGAATTGTTTAAGTAAATCAAAATATGCAAGTGTTAATATGTGTTAGCAGCTACAGATGTATATGTTTCTACGTTGTCAGGTTTCGTCGGTGTAGCATAGCTAAAATGTTAATCCAAAATGTCCAAGTGTAAAACAACAGTGGTTAGCAGTGCACTTAATATTGTGTATTAAAACATATTAAAATTCTTTGACCAATATACAAATGCATTGAAAAAATGAACTAGCTTTCTAGACAGAAGAGGCAATATGATTAGCAAATAATATCAAAATGACAATTATTGTTGTTTTCAAATAATACTGTGACGAACGTATAAATGTACAAATGCATTATAAAGCAGTATCCAAAATGTCTGTGAGAAAGGTTGCATCTATATCCATATGATTTTGATCAATAGTGTATAATAATTTTTATATTTAATTTAATAGTGTTAAGTAATACGAATTTGTTGTGTTAAATAACTCATAAAGTAGACCAATGCAGTATTCTACTTTTTATATATGTATGTCAAGAGAGAATATAAATGATCGTAATAATATGATAAGTGTAGGTTGAAGCTTGCGGGTGTGGAGAAAATGTACTAAAAAGCGTGGAAATATAGAGGCGGCAGATGAAAGCCTGTCCAGATAAAAAGTTCCACATCGAGCCGGATGTTTATGCATAAAAATACTATTATATTTTCGCCAATGAAATAAACAAAGAGCTGACGGATATTCCTTGGAGATTCTTCTTTTCGCTGGAATTCCGGAAAATAAATTTCTTGTTTACCCCGAGAAAAACAAATGAGCAGGATCGATGGTATACGCGTGATTTAAGCGAAACGCGTTTCAAATTAACGTAGAAAAAAAATGTATCGGCGAACAATCTTCATTCGGCAATTCGCGTCAGTCGCTTATAAAAGTGCTTTCAGTTTTATTAAATAAATTCGTTTTCTATAAAATGATGAACGTGAATATTTTAAAAGAATACAAGTTTTATCTTACTAGAATATCTTTCCCATAATAAATATGCTCGGGATAACAATATTAAATATAATAATTACGATAATTACCGAAACGTTACAATAAAACGTAAATATAAATTTTTGAATTTGAAATTGGTTTCTAATTAAGCATACAATAAAAATGTAAGAAGTCTTCCTAATTGAAGAAAGATAGAAGATCGGCTACATTAATACATCAGAAACGAAAGACAAATATGTAGGGGAGGACACGATAAAACAGAAACAAATTAAGTATTAAAAAACTAAAAAGTGGTAAGAGTATAAGCACAAAAAGGATGACGAAAACGACAAATAAAGATTAGAATTTGGTACAAACAACAATAAATATACGCTGGAAAGGAAATAGCGAAAGAAAATAAGCAAAATAAGGAAATTATCGACGAAAAGCAGAAGGATATAATGTTGACTTTAAATCCCATAACCTGAAAGAAAAGAAAACGAATTGGCTTTAAATGTTGGTAAATCAAAATTGGATGTATTTGTGAAACAAAAATATAGAAAAAAGAATAGGATACAAAAACGAAAGAAATACAAACTGACGAGGGAATTACAAAGAATAAACCATGGAATGTGTCAAAACACAAAAAATTTCTTGATAATATACAGAGCTAAGCTGGAATCGACGATAAATAGATTACGATTAAACGAAAAATGATTGATGTACATGTACTAAATGAAGATATCGCAAGAAAGTTAAAGACATTTTCGGAAATGATCTGACGACGGCTACGGAACTCAGCAAAGGAACACTTATCGTAAGTTGATGCCAGAGTAGGAATTAATGATAAATTTCACATATTTCTGTGGTCTGGATCCTGTATACAATTTATAATTACTGTTAACCGAGAATAATTTAATCTTAAATTAATTAAGCATATAGATAAGATTAGTTTAAGTTAGAATAAGGATACCTGTAGATAAGAGTATAATAATGCTTACTGTGTTCCAAATTCCATCAGGTGGGCCGTTCTTTCGTTTTCCTTGGTTATAGAAACTTCCATATAAACTTAAATTTCGGCGTATACTCAAAAGTATTTCTTGCGTGTACCAAACATTATTGTTCTCAAATTAAAGCTTTTATTTTCTCACTTGTATGTAGTTTTTAATAACATACCGTAGTCGACAAGTTTTAATTTCTCTTTATACTTCTATCCCATGCAGAAGATGACCTTCTAATATGCAGCAATGCCTGCTTGCCAACAGTGGTTGGAGAACCGACGCAGTGTCGGGGATCCTCACATTTCATAGAAGCGTTTTCCGAGATTACTTGGCAGCCTAGCTATATGTTTATCTTTGCCTTATTTCGTCGTGCTCTTTTCCTCTTTCTACTTTCGTATCAGAAATTAATATTTGTCGACTACAGTATACTTGAGTGCTATAATGACAGTTTACTCATATTAGTCTTCAAGAGAAGATAAAATTCATAAATACAAAAATAAAAAAAATTCCAACTAGAAGGATATGTATTTAAATTGAAATAAAACAACAACAAATACAAATACACCAACAAAATTTATTTTATTTTGAAGTGTCATTAATGCTATTAACTTCTAAAAATACATACTGTAAATGACGCCTTTGCATGCAAGGATGAATTCAATGAACCCAATTTGAAAAGAAATTAATCAGTAAATTACATCTTGTCACAAATATTCAATTTTAATGTATTAATTGTTTCTAATTTACTCTCATAAACTTCAGACCTTAAATAGCTGTTAAATTACAACTTCTTAAAAGCAAAGAAAACCCCGTCATTTATTCACTGCAAGACGTTCACAACAATTACAGCTTGCTGGAACAACTGCTTGTCGTATTTTACGTAAATATTTGGGCTTAGATTTTTACAAAATTGTCCTGGCGCAATAATTAAAGCATTTGGAAGGTCATTTGCTGATTTTGCCAAGGAACAACTTGAAAATGGTGTTTTTTTTTAAATCATATTCTCAGATGAAGTGATTAAGCAAAATTATCGTTATTGGAGTTGAGATAATGCACGAGAAAACTAACTCTTATGGTTTGCACCGATTGATGTTTATACAACTAACATATACTTCCAACAAGACGATGTGGCATGGCCCTCTTTATTGCATCAAAAGTTTATTCAATTGATTATTTAGAGAAATATTAGCAAATTCACGACGTTTGCGATGCTCCAAAGGCTTTAGTTCTTGCGTCAAAACAAGTTTGTGAAGACATTTCAGACAGACGCAATTATTGCAAACATCTTGGAATTGTAAATTAGGGTTGCCATCGAAACTGGAACTGCAGCAATATACTAAACATTATGCAGAGAAAAATAACGCGGGCAAATATTAACAGTTCGACAAATGGCAAGTACACTAGGACGTTTATGATGATCATAAATTGGAAGTGCGCTTGTCCATAGATGTCGTTGAGATGTTCACATAGACATTTGGCATTCAAGTCGAAGTAATGCGGGTGGTCTAACTTCAAAGGCATTGTGACAACAACATGGTGCACTGAGGAGATCTGTGTAAGAGCGAAACACGTGTCTGTACGTTGTCGTCCGCAATGTCATCCACATACAAATTAATTCGTATATATTTATTTTGTGCATGGAGGAATATTATTAACGCAGCAAATACTGGCGAGAAACCTTTCATGCAGTAACAAACCGTTTTGAGAAATCAGATGATAGAGATAGTCAACTATTTCTTTGTACACGTGCTTTTAAATCGACTATAGGCTCATTGACCAAAGACCGCAAGTAGATGTATTTTCCTCTGCTTATTTTCTTCTTTAAGTATCTAATTATGATTATAGCATTATATCATTCACATAGAATATATAATATTGTAATATCTTACTAAACCTTCTTCTAAAACCTCATGTTTATATGACGTTTTATGCTTGGATTTTATCATTTCTGTGTCTAATTTTCCCGCACACATTTACTAAACACTCGTCACATCGTTTAATCTTAAATTAAACCATTTCGTACATCTATTCCTTATGTTTCAGACACGTCAAACTTTAATGACAATTTATTCTTACGTGATTGACTCTTTTTTAACCGATCACATGTCGATAAATGCGCATCGAGAAATTGAGGTCATAAATGAATTCCAAGTCGATTGCTTGCTCGGTTATGTATACAGCCCAATCGATTTCTACTAATTTCACGCCTTTCAGATACTCAAATAGTTAGCATTAAAGTCTACACCACACTTTTATTTGTAGGAGAACATACGGAATTGGCTTTAAAAGGGTTGACATGAACTTATTATAATTGAGGGTTGGTGAATCAGTCGAAGTAATTTTGAAATTAAAACGAGGATTATTAAATGCGGTGGATTAAAAAAGTTGGAACGAAGTAAAATCAAGCAAATTTAAAAATAAAAGGTATAACATTTTTCGTATTTTTTTTGTGGGTAGTTGACATTTAAATTCCTTTAGAGGGTAGCAGTTAAGTGAGTAATACTATATTATAAAAATAATGCATCAAATTAGAATGAAATATGAACATATTGCTATGATAGCATATATTTGTAGGTATAGTCATTTGTATATGCTGTGCTCTAAAATTTATTCTTTTTACACCAAAAACTTATAATTGGTTTTGTATTTAATTTATATTGTTGAAGCATGTACCTAATAACTATTGTGGGTTCTGGCAATGTATGTGGTTCCTTCTCCTTCACTGGTGGCCTTTCTCTTACTTATTACAGGGACGAGGTAATAGTTTTGTTTAAAGAAGAAAACGGAATGTCTATATAACATGATCATACACCTTTTTATTTAGTAATTTGTAAATTCAAATATTTTATACACCTTAATGCTCTAAACAAATACATAATTGAAAATCCTCATATCATTTATACCAAATGTTGGTTGTAATATATGTAAATCTTTTATTTATTTATTCATGATGCTAAACAAAAAAAAATATTTATCCTGTAAATAAATAAATGTAAACTTTTATTGTACATTGATAGTGATATTTATCGATGTAATTATTTTTATATTGGCTTCAATTAATTGCTTTAGACAACCATTTGCACGTGTTGTTTTCTAGCTTTTAATCTTTGCCTTGTAAAACTTTTAATTAATTATTAACATAACTTGAAAAAGATTAATGATGCCTAGACAAAGCCATGAAGAAAATGCTCATTCTCACGTAGCATCTCTTCAACTGCCCAACACCATTAGTCCTATTTTTGTTATAATTCCAAGTTTATGAATTTAAAAGAAAACCTTACAGGATAATATTTGCTTATCTATATTGTTCAACATTACATTGATTAATCATTTGCACGTAAAAAACAATATCTGTTTAACAATTTAGATAACTCCTTTTCAAAAAAAAACTTACTTGCTATCTTTAAACATTTCATCAAAATGTTCATTTTGAATGTCCATATTGAACGTTTCAAATGAATTTAAATATATTAATAAAAGAAAATTATTATGAATAAACGTGATAAAGAAATAATGAAAACTACTTACAATGTAACAATTATTTTTAAAGCGTCTTATTCTTTCGAAGTCGTAATAAGAAGTCTCTCTTGTCGGATCTTGTTTTCGAATTTATACCAGCAAAAAAACTCTACGTTGACTATTGCGCCCTCTAGTTCATATTTTAGGTTGGCATTGAAGTATACGTTTCAGTGAAATCGCTGCCCACATGTTGCCGTCTTGATACACACACACATACACATATTGTTCTGACAGTTCTTTATTTACCAAACGTCAACACAAATTGTTTTCCCATCCAAGAATCTTTTTCACAGCCTCGTACTGCCTTTCCGACGGTAGGTTTATTCTTGTTGTTAATACCATCCTTCTTTGTATTCATCAATGAACCTATTGCCTTGTTCATTGTTCAATACATATTTTCTTTCCCATTTATTTATGTTCTTCATTTTTCTTGTAGCTAGATTGCGACTTGGTAGGATCGGAAACACGTTGAAAAGAACGCATATTTTTCTTCCAACACTGCCTGCACCTGAAAGATACGTTTGTTTCTCCATCGCATCTGTCCATGGGTAATATGTCTATCTGCAATAAACTTTACACAAGTTTTATATTTTGTTATCTTTTGTAGGTCATGAAACTGTACACGTCAGTCTCTGAAGCATTGTGTTACAAACAAATCATAAACACATACACTTTTTATTTATGCTATCAGCTACCTTTTTATACCAAATGTTATTGCTGATCGGGTTTACTTTTTATATATTTTTATATCCTTTTCTAGTCTCTAGTTATAAGCTAAGATAATTTTTATCTTTTAATATATAATTTAGTTCTTAAACTCTTTCATAAAGTTTTATTGCTTTATGCATGTAAATCATAATTTATTTATTTATATTTATCTTTCTTACATATCGTCTTTGATCTTTTTCATGATATGTAAACCATACATCTTTTGTACCTTTTTACAAAAGAAATATATTACTTATATTTATTTTGTCTTTTATTTCATATTTATTTAATAAATTTTATTTTACATTTTCTCACTATTCACTTGAATAATAATGACTTTTAAATTATTTGCTTGTATATTGACCATGTGTATGCAACTTTATATACATTCATGTAATTTGTTGCATATTTAAACTCTTTCATATCCAAGTACGATTTTTGTCATTTTTATTTTATTTCAAAACTTAAACTAATTCTTAAAGCTATTCTTATTTTATACACTTGCGAGATATCACGGCAATATGTATTAAATTTAGTCTTTCATTTTATGTATAACGTTTCTCCAATTTTGTAAATAGCAGTCTGCACTTTTGATTTCTAATCAAGTATATACTATTTACATATATACATTTATATGCAAAACGTATATGCATATATATATATATATATGTGTTGGGATACACACACACACATCTAGTGTCATTGCCGACAATCAACGTACAGCTGACAGACTGAGAGCTGACCAGTGAAATGCCCCTTCCCACAAGATGCGCAGTGGATCCTTATAATATTACGATAAGAACGAGCAGTCTGGCAAAATTGTCAAGCGTTACACATATAGGTCAATTACCCAAACAGGCGATACACGTCATATGAAACGTAACTGTGATGTCATAACAGTGTTGACAAATAACGTTGCTTTGAGCAAGCTGTACTTTGAAAATAATCTGTGGTTAGGACTAGGTTGACATTTTAAAATATTAGCAAATACTATTAATATGTTTTAAATTATTCGACTATGTCTACAAAAAATATAAACAAATTCTAAATACATGTAAGTTTATTTATTTTAGACTACATTCACAAAAATAATATACACAAAATCTATATATTATTATACATATTAGTGATTAAAAAACTCGTAACATTGCGATAAGCATATGATAAAAAGAAAATAATATTAAGTTGAAATGCTAGTTTTCTTCATCTTTTAACACTGTCTTCTGAATCGGAATCATTTACATTAATTATAAAAGGTAATATATCTTGTCTCTCAAAAACTACTTCTCTATCCCACCATTTTTGAATTTCAGTTTCACAGTGGTTAACGCTATTTGCCCAAATGTCTGGGGTTACTTGTGTTAATGCCTCTTTCCACAGTTTTATGCATTCGTCCACTTTTCTACCATATTTTCCAATGTGATTGTTATAGTATGTTTTTGTTGTTCCCCACACTAGTTCTATGGGGTTAAATATACAATGGTAGGGTGGAAGTCGAAGAACTACGTGCCCATACTTCTCTGCTAAATCATCGGTTTCATATATAGTTAGTTGGTGGTTTATGCCTTTACGTAAAGATATAAATGAAATTATTGAATAAAATAATTAAATATATATGTTCTAACCGTTTAACTAAATCCAGTAATTGTATTTTTAAAGCAGCTCCATCATAGTCAATGTTATTATTGGTGAGCCATGTCTGAATTTCATTTTTAGTGGCAGATGATGTTGGACTTTTATTTTTAATAGTACTGTGGTAACTGGCATTATCCAGAACAATTATGGACGGCTCTTTTAAACTTATAAGAAGTTGGTGTTCAAACCAGTATAAAAAGTTGTCTCTGTTCATATCACCGTGATAATCTAAATACTGACTCTTTGTCGGAAATATTAGGTCTGCTCCAGGAATAAATCCATTAGAACTCCCTGCATGTAATACAATATATCTAAAACAAGATAATATAATAAATATAAATAAGATAAGAATATGTTATTCTTAGAAATATAATGTAGGTACCTTTTTCCACGTACTTTTGAAGCTTTTGTGGTTTCTATAGATTCATTTTGCCAAGATTTACGAATTGTTCCATCTTGGAAAACCCAGGTTTCATCAAGGAACACAAACTGGCGAACATTTTCATGTTTCATACGAACATATTGTTGCAAGAATGTAACACGTTTTAATACAATTTGTGGTAGTTCCATTAAAGCTCGTTTAGGATCATCCTTCTTGTAATTAAAACCAATATTGTGTAATACTGTCCGTAAAGATGACTTGCCGCCAGAAAAGAGTTCCTTTTCTTTAAGAGTAATATTCAGTGAATGAAGCGTGATAATGTTGTTCTGTAAAAAACTCAAATATTAATTTTATAAACGTAAATCCTTAAGAACTTACTGTTTCTATACATGTCATATACTGTATTTCTTATTGCACACTGAGTAAAGTTCTAGGCCATTTTCGCTTTGGGCTAGATGGTTTTGATGTAGATGATATTTTCTTTACAGTTGCAATGTGAATATTTAAAGCACTAGCTACTCTCTAAATGAAAAATATTATTATTAAAACGTTTATTGTATAAACTATAAATAACAGAAAATATTACCTCTCGAACTGCTGTTAGGGGTAGCAATGGCGCATTATTATCGCGTTCTTTTTCAAAATACCCGATTAAATAGAGAATTATTTCTTTCGCTTGCGTACCTAACGGTTTAGGCATGATTTAGTTGTGAAAACAACTGATTGTTAAAAATGAAATCGGCGTATAAATATAGTAAAAATGGAAGAAATACGTATGATAATGAAGTGACTGAAAAATGTAAACAACTATGACAGTATGACATTTGACAGAATAAAATGTTACCATTTTATATGTTGCAACGGCGTACAGTTCTGGTAACATAAAACGTTACCGGAAGCTAGAATAATATTAGGGTTAATAGGTATTATTGTACTTTAATGTTACTTGGACCGAAATTATTCTTTATGACGTGTATCGTCTGTTTGGGTAATCGACCCATATATGTATCTCTTTTCAGTATATTACAATTTCTTATCTGCATTTTTCTCTTCGTCGTTCTGAATACCTTCTCTGTTACACACTGACCTATAAGTCTGCGCGACTTATAAAGTCGAGGCTCCTCCCATCGGTCAGTACTCGGTTTGTGTACTGTACAGGCACCGTGTTTCGGCCTTTAAGGCCTCGTCAGTGTACGTGCGACTGCCGGTAATGTCTTTAAAACTGGTTTCGCTACTTATGTCGGTTTTGCGTGGAAAATGTTGCGATAACATCACAGGGACAGCTGCCACCCACGCCTTAAAGGACGAAACACGGTGTTTGTGCGTTGATCGTCGGTAATGACACTAGATGTGTGTGTGTGTATCCCAACACATGTATATTATATACATATACGTTTTACGTATAAATTTATATATGTAAATAGCATTTACTTCTTGATGTTAGTTCTAGCATCTAAGTATTTAACACTTTTCATTTTCACTAATAAAGTATTGTCAAATTGATATCGCTTATTTTTTCATAATAGCCACAAAATGTTTGATATTCTTTCTTATTTATGTCGGTAACCTTTCACATGAAAGTCAATAAAAAAATGGCATGTGGACACCACATGACTTTCTTATATGTACGTGCACTTGCGATTTTTTTATATAAAAATTGTTTCAAACTAAGTTTAAAATATTTTTATCTTCTTAATAAATCTGTACAGAATGCATAATTTGTCAATAAAAATAAAAGTAGAGAAGAAAAAGCATTAGCCATAGAAAAGGCAAGACATGATCCTGAAATTAAAGTAGCTATTACTATGAAATTTTTTTATACAAGAATTGTTCCAAATCGCAAAAAACTATATTTTGATAAGAGTTAAAGACCTACTTTTGGTAGGAATTTTTGTATAAAAAACATTTCAAAATTGTTTTTCAATTTTTTAGAAGATAGCTTAAATCTAGTACTTCACGAAATATTATCTACATTTTATTTTTTCAGTGAAGTAAACTACTACTTCCGGCTACCGATTTTACTGAAAATATAATCAGTTCTGATGAAGAAGATTATATTCGTAAATATGAAATTTTATGAGTTTAGCCATTTGGCCGCTATCATGAGTATAGGCACACACAGATAGCCAAGCAGACATTTTTCAGGAACCACTTTTTCGTTATCTTCGGGACTTCAGATCTGCGAAAATCTCAAGGTTCAAAATATTTAGAAATAAATTAAGCATATAGAAAATTAATGCCGTTACTTTGTGGTAATCCATTTTAACTGATAAAAATAACCCGAGCTGAAACTAGCCAAGGACAAGTGAAAATTAGTGGTAAAAACATATTAAAAAAAGTCTTTTATTCCTATCAGTTTATACATTATGTATACAAGATATAATATATCCACTATATTTTAAATCAATGAGTGTCAAATATGGAAGAGACTTTTGAGTCTGAACTGCCATTGTAGAAATGGTAGCATTATGTTTTCTTTTAATCTTGTTAATTCCGTGTTAAAATTTGAACAAGTGCAGTATCAGAAATTAAAGCACTGGAGTAATAATCTTTTGTAATGCAATACACTTAAATAGTCGAATATTATTCAAAAATCATTTGTATAGGTACTGCATATAAATTGCGATACTCTATTCACGTATCCATATTTTAAAATTTAGTACTTAATCAAACAATACTAAAGCTCCTTTGAACGTAAAATAAAGGAAATGTTAGTTAGTCCTTTTATTGGAAATTTTATAAATTAGAATAAATATAACCTCATTATATTTAAGTTTTATATCGCAATTGTCATAGGAGGAGTATTTAAAAAGCTATTAATTCAATTGAGAAATGTTAATTGCAGAAACAGCACAATATATATTATGTCAAGGTTTATTGTGTATGTAGTATAAAGTCTTAGTTAAGAATGTCAATTCTAAAAACCTATTGCAGTGTTCCGCAATCGGGGCCAGTTTTTTTTTTATTGTGAAGTGCCAAATTTCAGCCACGGCATATTGGTAAAAACATTCAATTATTCTTAGTCAATATATTCAAAAGTAATAAATTAAACTAATCTGTCATTATGACAAATCATGGCGTACAGACATCACTGATTAAAAAAAGCAAACTAAAAACAAATGACATATAGTAAAGTAAGCTACCATTATGCAGTTCAATATACCATATATTGACTCCTTTATTAGAGCCGTTCAGGGTCACTGAAACAGCTGTTTGTGACACATCAATAACAGAAATACGTATCAACAAGGAAGACAGATATTAAAGAGAGGATGTACAAGAAGGCAGAAAAAATTAAGAGAAAAATAAATCAATTAATATAGGTGATATAACTGATAGCAGCCTTGAAACAACTGTTACAGAAATAGCTACCTACACCTATGAGATATTGATTTTCGAAGAAAAACTAATGTGAAAAAGTAAAGATTGTGAATGAATGAATTAATTGTCAATGAAAATCCATAGAACATATCTCCATCTTTATATTGTAACCTTAATTTTAATAAAGATTGAAAATTATTTTGATAATTAAATTTGAAATTTATGTCTCTTTAAGTTTCAAATAAATTTTAGTTTACTTACATTCAAGAAGTTTGGTGTCAAAATGAAAATAATTTAGAAATTTATCAAAACGGTTTTACCGCTCAGGATATTCTTATCGAAAACTGCTGTCGTTTAGAGTTTAGTTCTGATAATACACGTAGTGCCTTCAGTAATAAGTTCATACATTTCAAAAATTACAGTTTCGTTAAAAATATTAATTTTTTTTGTTATAAGATATATAATAATAATTCGGGCAAATCTATTTGTAAGATGGGTAAATTTTGAGAGATTAAACATTAGCCCAATAAACCTACCATCTTAGCATCTACCCGAAGGCGTAAGGTGGGGGATCTTGAAAAGCTAACCCTGTGGGGAGAAAATATAGAGGTATCAAATGAGGTAGAGAGAGGACTAACACTAGACTCGAGGCTTACTCACACTCGACACCTGGAAAATATTACCAAGATGGCGAAAACATCATTAATGATAACTAGACGCTTGCACAGATATACAGTATGGTGGTAAAACCTTCCCTAGCATATGCCTCTCTTGTGTTGTCGCCATGGTTGCTTAGTTGTAAAGGCTACTTTACAACTAAGCAAGCTGCAAAGATTTGCCTGTTTGGGCAAAATAGGTTCAATGCAGACCAATCTAAGGAGGGAGGTCACCAAAGGTGTAGACTTTAGCTAACTACCGACAACATAAAAACAAGAAAATGGGTGTGCGTAAAACCACACGGCAGAAGTGAAAACTTCATCAAGGCGAGGTTAATAATACGAAATCCAACTTTTTTTTCGTTCTATATTACATTAGGGTCATCCTGCATCGACGAATTCAGTTGGTGAGATTTAGTGTGCTTCTTTTGACGATATTTCTTCACGCGCGTATTAGAAAATTCCCTTTTTTGTTTTAATTTGGCATCGATTTGATTTTCTTCATCCATCCTGTGTAACAGAAAAGAATTAAATGCTTATAAATTCGTATATAATGAGCAATTAAAGCAATGCTCTATTTTCAACGTTTCTGTTTTGCATTTGGTATACAAATTATAGTAAATGCGTGTGGACGTTATTTAACACCCGGAATATACTGATCAGTTTCCGAGTCATCCATATCATTTTAATAAACATGCTAAAACTTACCTGAGCGCGAAATATTATATTATATTATTATAGAGATAATGTCTCATACACACACACAAATTTTTAGTTACCAATTAGCGAACGCAACAGAGTTCGCGAAATACAATTTCCATTAATTGAAATTAAATACCTCTATATGATATATTTTTCTCGTTCCCTTAGTCGACTCGAGCCGACTTTACCCGAACGAGCCTTACATAACCGAGCGTGACGGCTCAGTCTTGTTCAGTGCCCACAATCAACGCAACGCGCCCAAAGAAGTTTACACTTCAAAAACGGCGGGACACACGACAATATCAGACCTTTTGAGAGGAGATGTTTTAGACATGAAAGCAAACCACACAGTAAAGCGATATAGCCTTAATAGACCATTCCATGTGCGCTCTCCAGAAAAAATCGAAGGAAAAATGGTATGCAGAATATTAAAAGCTGGTACACATATAATTCAAAAACTGCATCTGGCACTGGGACAGTAATCTACTATGTTAGTCAGAGTAAATACGCTCTTAAGAAATATGTCTCTGTGTTTCAGACAGAAGTGTATGCCATGCTCCAATGTGCTATACAAAACAATAGGAATGCCGCCGCTAGCCGACGGATTCTAATAATATTTGACAGACAAACGACACTGAGGGTAATATATAGCAGAGAAGTGTGATCAAGACTGGTCTGGAATGCCTGGAAGAACCAAAATCGCTGGCGGATCAGAATAAGGTAGAACTAATCTGGGTGCAAGAACAATTCCCGGGCAAATTACAGTACGGAATTTATTGGTTATTTATACAAAAAAAGGACTGAACAACTACTACATATGAGTAGGAATCGTTAAAATCTCGATAAGATGGGCCTGTATAATGGAGACCTTAACTGCAGACTCTACATAAGCAACCAGAAGCAGACAGGCATTTTTAGTAGACTGTGAGGCACAGGAGGCAACGCATTTTCGGACAACCGAACATAGATGAACATAGACCAAGAAATGCACAAGAGATCCAATAACAAACCTCTACAACCTTGTACAGAACACAAAATTACTTATTGACTGCAGTACAAAGTGGGAACATAAGTCGGAACGGTCTTGAGATAAAAATCTGTTTATACAGTGCCCGCGAAAAGTCTGCACCATATGGAAAAAAAATTTACTCTTTTAATTTTTAAAATTATTTTTTTGTAGTTTGTTTTTGCATAATTAGAAACCAAAAACTAACCTAAAATATTTAACATATCGCATTTGCTTCAATGCGTAAATGTCATTTAAAAATCACCAACGTCCAAACGTGCCATTATTTACAAAATGAAAAGTGTGAACACATGGATGTTAAAACTAACATCAAGCAGTAAATAATTACTGTGACTTACATATATATCTATACGTAAAACGTATATGCATATATGCATGTGTTTGAGATACACACATACATTAAGTGCTATTGTCGACAATCGAACGCACAGACACCGGTGTTTCGACCTATGAGGTCTCATCAGTGTGCGTGGTGATTCTCGACAATAGCTTCAAGACTTAAATCGCTCTTATGTCATTTTAGCGTGTTAAATGCAGTGAGAGTATCACAGCGACATCTAACACCCAAAAGATGACACAGAACAAAGCGATGGCTTCTGACGGCATGTTCTGCTATACAGAGGCCTGTATGTTAATAGTGTATCTCATGTAATAGAGCCTTAGGTGGCGTCACCGATCAAAACAAAATGAAAAGTGTGAACACATGGATGTTAAAACTAACATCAAGCAGTAAATAATTACTGTGACTTACATATATATCTATACGTAAAACGTATATGCATATATGCATGTGTTTGAGATACACACATACATTAAGTGCTATTGTCGACAATCGAACGCACAGACACCGGTGTTTCGACCTATGAGGTCTCATCAGTGTGCGTGGCTTAATGTATGTGTGTATCTCAAACACATGCATATATGCATATACGTTTTACGTATAGATATATATGTAAGTCACAGTAATTATTTACTGCTTGATGTTAGTTTTAACATCCATGTGTTCACACTTTTCATTTTGTTTTGATCGGTGACGCCACCTAAGGCTCTATTACATGAGATACACTATTAACATACAGGCCTCTGTATAGCAGAACATGCCGTCAGAAGCCATCGCTTTGTTCTGTGTCATCTTTTGGGTGTTAGATGTCGCTGTGATACTCTCACTGCATTTAACACGCTAAAATGACATAAGAGCGATTTAAGTCTTGAAGCTATTGTCGAGAATCACCACGCACACTGATGAGACCTCATAGGTCGAAACACCGGTGTCTGTGCGTTCGATTGTCGACAATAGCACTTAATGTATGTGTGTATCTCAAACACATGCATATATGCATATACGTTTTACGTATAGATATATATGTAAGTCACAGTAATTATTTACTGCTTGATGTTAGTTTTAACATCCATGTGTTCACACTTTTCATTTTGTTTTGATCGGTGACGCCACCTAAGGCTCTATTACATGAGATACACTATTAACATACAGGCCTCTGTATAGCAGAACATGTCGTCAGAAGCCATCGCTTTGTTCTGTGTCATCTTTTGGGTGTTAGATGTCGCTGTGATACTCTCACTGCATTTAACACGCTAAAATGACATAAGAGCGATTTAAGTCTTGAAGCTATTGTCGAGAATCACCACGCACACTGATGAGACCTCATAGGTCGAAACACCGGTGTCTGTGCGTTCGATTGTCGACAATAGCACTTAATGTATGTGTGTATCTCAAACACATGCATATATGCATATACGTTTTATGTATAGATATATATGTAAGTCACAGTAATTATTTACTGCTTGATGTTAGTTTTAACATCCATGTGTTCACACTTTTCATTTTGTTTTGATCGGTGACGCCACCTAAGGCTCTATTACATGAGATACACTATTAACATACAGGCCTCTGTATAGCAGAACATGCCGTCAGAAGCCATCGCTTTGTTCTGTGTCATCTTTTGGGTGTTAGATGTCGCTGTGATACTCTCACTGCATTTAACACGCTAAAATGACATAAGAGCGATTTAAGTCTTGAAGCTATTGTCGAGAATCACCACGCACACTGATGAGACCTCATAGGTCGAAACACCGGTGTCTGTGCGTTCGATTGTCGACAATAGCACTTAATGTATGTGTGTATCTCAAACACATGCATATATGCATATACGTTTTACGTATAGATATATATGTAAGTCACAGTAATTAGTGCCATTATTTGTCAAAATATAAGAAGATGCCATAAGAAAAAGTTGTTTGTACTTTCACGGACATCCTAAACTAAGCAGCTTACATAAGCTTACTTAAGCAGCTAACAAGCTTATTCTTAAACTTCGATAAATTCACAAGTAGGCCTAGAAAATAATTGCAAATTCTAGACATAAACAACTAAATAAATGTCAGTTTTGTGTATTTCTCTAATAGATTTGTTTTACAATGTTATCCATGGAAGAAAAAATAGAAATCATTTTAATTCACGGAGAAAATAGAACCAACAGGGATACGGCAAATATTTTTAATCAAAGACACCCTAACAAATTCGTTTCGCACTCTACTGTTGGTCGTATTGTAGATAAGTTCAAGTCATCCGGTTCAGTTCTAAATGATTTTAAGAAGCCACATGTAAACTGGCAAGTTCAGCAGCATGAAGAACATGTATTATTAGATGTAGTAGAGCATAAAACTACATCAATTGCTGCTATTTCCAACAGAACTAGGGCAAAAGAGACTACAGTGAGAAAAATTTTCAAGAAACATAAGTACCGTCCATTTAAGCCAAAATATGTCAATATACTAAAAGAACGAGATTTTAACGCAAGATTTGTTTTTTGTATGTGGTTTCAAGGAGAGCTCGAAGAAAACCGTAGTTTCCCCAAAGAAATCATGTTCTCGGACGAAGCAACGTTCTCTTCCAATGGAACGGTGAGTTCGCAGAACTGCAGATGGTGGGCTGATGAAAACCCTAACTTTATCATCGAATGCAGGGACCAATATTCTTTTAAAACAAATGTTTGGTGTGGTATTTTTTATGGTAGATTGATTGGACGCTATTTTTTCCACGAAAATTTAAATTCGCAAAGGTACTTGAACTTTCTCATGACCGAAATAACCGATTTAATTGATGATATGGGATTGGAAGAAAGATCTGTCCTATGGTTTCAGCAAGACGGCGCATCTATACATAGTACACTGGCGGTGAGGAGTTATTTAAATCAATTATTTGGGGACAAATGGATTGGCAGATATTCAGCGTATCCATGGCCAGCGAGATCCCCTGACCTAACTCCGTTAGATTTTTCCTTGTGGGGGTATCTAAAAGAGAAACCGCAAACGACCATTTCGAAACATTGAACATCTAGAAAACACAATACGTGACGTTTGCCTAGAAATTCCGGCCACATATTTTGTAAACATTACAAGAGAGTTCTCTAGAAGGATCATCCAATGTATTGCAAGAGAAGGGAGACATACAGAAATGTAGTATTGTTAACATTTTTTTATTCATTTAGTTTAACTGTATAGTAACGGTATTTTTGTAAAATTGGAATTGTTGACTAAGCTTACTTGTGAATTTATTTAATTTTAAGAATTAGAATTGGTTTTTTTTGAAATTAACTTTGTTAGTTGAAATAAAATTACTTTTTTCCCTCATTTTTAAAAGGTTATTTTCTAGCTTTTTTGACCATTATGTTTTTTAATTTATTTTTAATGGTACATACGAAAATATGAAAATAGTCCAAGAATGTCCTCCACTTTTCTTAACGAAATCATTTATTTAAAAAAAATATACCTTATTCTGAAATACAAATTGTTTTTTTTGTTTATTACATGGTAACATAGGTTTTTATCAGAATTCGAGAGAAAAATACACTTAAAAAATATACAGGCGTTTTTTTACAGAATTATGAAAAAAAAATTAAAATTAAAATTTTTGTACGAAACTTTGGATTTAGGATATCCGCGAAAGTACAAACAACTTTTTCTTATGGCATCTTCTTATATTTTGACAAATACTGGCACGTTTGGACGTTGGCAATTTTTAAATGACATTTACGCATTGAAGCAAATGCGATATGTTAAATATTTTAGGTTAGTTTTTGGTTTCTAATTATGCAAAAACAAACTACAAAAAAATAATTTTAAAAATTAAAAGAGTAAATTTTTTTTCCATATGGTGCAGACTTTTCCGCGGGCACTATATAACAATCAAAATTTTAATTTTCATATTAGATTGCTGATGCTTCAGATGCAATTATTAATTAAAAACAAGCAATATATTTCATTATTGCTCAAAAAATAGTTTTCACAGTATTACTAATCCAACCAACGAAGTAATTTCTTGAATTGCATGTACTCTGTTGCTCTCATTTAAGTATAGACAAAATTGATGATTCTCAGCAAAATAAAAATTTAATGCATTTGGTAAGTTAACTTACATAATATCACCTACGCTTAACATAACAAACTTAATTGATTCAGTCCCTCTGAATAAAAAAAAATCATACCCATGATCTATTAGTTTTATGTATGTTTAATGAGAAAATGTGCATTGACAATGGCGGCAATGTAACTTCAGTTTACAAAAGAAAGCGGTGTATAGGATAATTAGGACTACAAAACCCAACTCAATACTGGCCATAAGCATTTTGTTATAATGCTAACAGTATCACACTGAGGAACATATGTACTTTATAACAAATACGTAATAAACTCCTAGTAGTATGTGCATAAGGTTATGTAATACGACCAAATAACAATGTGCATACAGATTCAATTGCAGTCTACTACTAGAATACGTATTGTATGTTCACAACCACACTTAGTTTCAACAAAACTCGCATTTTCCTTACACAAGAGCAATATGCTCACTCAATTTTAAAAGAATTTACATAAATTGTGTGTACCATAATATACATACCTAAGTAAAAGGGCTAGTCATGAAATTCTTTTTAATTTTAAAGAAATTAAAATATTTGCATTTTCAAAATTACTGTTCTATGTAAATATTAATAAAAGTTGTTACAATATTTCCAGCGACGTTTGGCCTAAATTCAACGGGCATCCTTCAAGAGAATCCGGTGTAAAGGCGATATAAGTAAACCTGTCATTCAAAAAGAAAGTCAAGCATTAGAAATATACAAAATATCAATAAAGAACTCACCTGTGCCGAAAGTAGTCCCAGAAAACAAGAATCCTGCGAAATTATCCAGTTTTTGAGTGTATTCATTTTCAAAAATTGAAATATTGTCATATAACAAGAAGGAACTATGTGTATGCAGATCGAGGAGCAGAGACAGTATTCGAGTCAAGCCGACAATGCCATTTTAATGAGCATCGAAAAGATCATATCACCAAACTAGCATTAGCAGTGGAATTCATTCTTGTATTCTATATAAAATAACCATTTAGAATTACAAAACATAGTTTATTTTAAAAGCAATTACTTAAAGTTTTTTAACATTAATTGAATTAGTATTGAAAATAATATAGTTACTGTAATCTAGCATAATTTTATATAGTCAGATGGCTCTTTATTGCAATTTTAAAGAATATAAACAATTGCTAATTATATTACAAGCAGAATATATTTTTTTCTTTGTCAAGAAATTAAAATTTACAGAGCTTGAATAATTAAAAAGTTTCTAAGTAGAAATAACCTGCCAGTAAAACAATAAACAAATAAAACACAGATAATGAAGACAGATAAAATTTCAGTTTTTACAGAACAGGCAGTACATATTAAACAAGGTACAGGTATTGTTCTAAGGTATAGAATTATTATACAATGTAGCAGTAATTCTTGGAGAGTAAGTGCTCTCACACTATTAAATCACGCAAGTATACATATACCAAAAAAAATTTCGTATATGAATAAATGTATGAATGCACATCTACCCTAAGCCGGCATTGCGAACAAACAACGTGCAGATAGCTGTTTCGACCTTACATTGGTCTCATCAGTGCACGAACGTGTTTGATCACAATCCCTCGAAAGCTTAGAAAACCTGATATTGTCAACTTACGTACCAAACGCCATGAGAGATTCTCAGCGGCATCTGTTACCCAAGTTCGACATCGCAAGGTAATGTTGCCCTCCTTAGTACAACTACTAATCAGGCAACTGTAGATATACGTGCATTCAATGAACCCGCCATAGGTGGCGTACCTATTACAATACAATGTAGCAGTAATTCTTGGAGAGTAAGTGCTCTCACACTATTAAATCACGCATGTATACATATACGAAAAAAATTTTCGTATATGAATAAATTTATGAATGCACATCTACCCTAAGCCGGCATTGCGAACAAACAACGTGCAGACAGTTGTTTCGACTTTACATGGGTCTCATCATTGCATATATATACTTGCGTGACATAGAATTATTGTCATTAGCACTCTTTTGATCTCTTTTACAACGCCTCTTTTAGTTTCCATTATTTAAATGGATGGCATAATAGTGAGCGTTGTTTAGTATTTTTTGGCACTTTTACTTGATTGATTGGAGTCGGTGATTGTGATCTCTGTTATGGGCCAACAAAATATTCACCCATGGTATAGCACTCCTCTCCAGTAAAATGCCTTTTGCCAGCCTAGTGAAGATATCCTCATTCAACCCCTTCCAGTCCGCCGGAAGATGATTATACCATTTTGGCCCGCAGTAACCTATATTCTGTTGCGTTGAAGACAGACGATGATGTGGAACACCAAATTCGTCTCTGTATTGGGTGTTATACAAGTGGTGGTCGCCATTCACTGAAAACTGGTGTCGATGCATGTGAAAGTATTTTAAAATTTACTGAAATATCCCCTAAAAGATTACCTCGGTCTCAGATTGCATAGAAATCTTATAGCTCGTTTCTGAAGAAGGAAGAGTCTAGTTGCACACATCGATCCTCCTCCGAAAGGATGCCATAGGCCAAATAAAAATGTAAGGGTACATGGTATGTTAATTTTGCAGCACAGTTAGTTGTAATAGGTTTTATTCGTTTAATCGCAAAAATTTCCAACATTTATTTTTCTTGATTCTTGGTCGATGTGCTGTGTCTATTTCAGGCAATCATCCAATGTAAGTCCAAAGAACGTTGCTGTATGAGTTTCAGTGTTTGGTTTAATTCTGAAGACTCAGAGTTTTCTCTGAGTGTAATTTAAGTTTGTTCGTAGTGAACCATTTCTTTTGATGTTCTTATTACCGATACCGATTTCTGTTGAGCTTCCTTTCTATTTGATAAAATAGAAGTCTCGTCTGCATACAGGCATACTTCAACAGTAAGACTTTCTGGATAATTATTTATCAAGATTATAAACAGTATTGAATCTTGAGGGACTCCACAGTTTACTAGATGCAGTCCCGATCTCTCACCCCTCCACACCAAATGAACTGTATTTGTTAAGTAGGATTTGATAATGTCCATTGCCTTTCTCCTTACCTTCCAACGTTATAGTTTATGCAGCAATATTTCATGATCCACAGAATCAAAAATTTTACTAAGTCCAGCGTATTCATATGTACACACTTTCTTTGGTCAAATTAGGCACGTATATAATTAATAATGTCCATTACAGTACTTACCATCGACGAAAACCATGTTGCTTTAGAGATAGTAGACCACGCGACTCAATGAATCAAGTGATAATTGAGCCATATGCATATATGTTTCTATCTTAATTGCTTTTTCAGTATGACGTAACAAAGGAGGTGTGTGTAAACAACAGTAATTAGTATGCACTCAGTATTTTGTAATGCCAATTCCCAGCCAGGCAATATTACAATATATTAGAATTCTTAACCAACATACAGTGTATTTAAAATTAATTTGTCATCATAACTTAGTGGCAATGTTGATTAATTAATAGCAAAATACAAGTACAATAAAGAAGCAAACTGTTATCCAAACAGTTTCATTGTAGTTAATATTGATTAAAAATAACAAACAATAATAGAAACTAATGGTCATTTTTGTTATTAATAAATTATTAAGTCATGATTAATTAAATATGTTTTTGTGTTGCAGTAATTGCAAAAATATAATACCTATCTAGTACAGTGTATCTTATACAGTGTGTTCATATCAAAACGTCCCACCCTAAATTTCTGGAAATCTGGAAATCTACGAAATATTCCCTGAAACATGTATGAAGTTTTATCATCGGGGCTATTTCCTGATGCAAAAATTGACTCACCCACTTTAACTCCCTGGCCCCGGGAGTTACCCTCTTAAAAATCTTAAATGGAAAGGGGCATCGAATTATGCGCCATTTTAAAGGTCTTTTGAAACAGTACATTTTGGCGTTTAGTTTTTTAAAATTGATCGATTGATTTTGAGGATGTTTAAAAAAATCTTTTGGTTAGGTTAATTTTTTGTTTTTTTTAGGCTTTAATATCTATTGCTCAAACAAATTTGAATTTGCTTAAAATGTTTTATTTTTGTTTTTACAGTTATTTAAGAATTCAAATATTTGTTTGCAGAAAAATTCAATCCAATAATTGTTCAGAATGTTGTCCATTAATCTCTAACTAATAGTATAGCCATTGTTCAAAACTGCGGTCTACATTTTCAAAAACATCTCAATAAATTCCACGGCGCGCGGCGGGTTGCATTAATCCTCTGGCAAAGTTCTAAATTTTGAGGTGGAGAGGTAAATACAACAGACTTTAAATAATTCCATAAAAAAGAGTGTAGTGGTGTCAAATAAGCGATCTGCCTGACCATTCTATAGGTCCTCTTCGTCCTATCCATTTATTTTGAAATACACTGTCTAACCACCGCCGTACTGGTAGAACTTAGTGCGAAGGAGCTCCATCTTATTGAAAATGTAATTCGTCCTCATCGGGTAGGGTATTTTCATCTTAATCCAGTCCATTTTCAAAAACATCAATAATTAGCGGATTGATAGTATTTTCCAACATCTCCAAATATGCTTCGTCATTTAAATTTCCATTGGAAGACAACGGACCAATCACTTGATCCCCCAAGATGCCTGCCCATACATTATTTTTTTAAGGATACTTTATGTAAATAACTTTGGGTTGATAACACCAAATAACAATTTATATTAAAGCAACAAACAATGGATTTCCAAACGAGGAGCACAGGAACAAAAAGATTATATATATGCTTTTTATGCTATTGCCAGTTTTTCGTTAAACATTAATTTATTGTGCTGTTTCAAAAATTGAAGCAATGAATGCAAAATCGGTGTAAAAGCGTTCCTAAAACATGCATTTTTGTTTAATAAGTAACACTAAAAAGTTAAAGTACCATAAGATTATTTATTTTCCATGTTTTTAAGAAATTTATAAAGTTTTTAATATTGGCTTTTGTCCGCAGATTTTTTTTAAAAAACTTCAAAACGTATCGATCAATTTTCAAAAACCAAACGCCAAAATGTACTGTTTCAAAAGACCTTTAAAATAACGTATTCCTCGATACCGCTCTCCATTTAAGATTTTTAAGGTGGAAGCTCCCGGGGGCAGGGGGTTAAAGTGGGTGAGTCCGTTTTTGCAAAAAGAAATGTCCCCCCATGATAATACTTCTTACGTGTTTCCGGCATTTTTTCATACATTTCCAGATTTCCAGAAACTTAGGATGGGAAGTTTTGAAATGAACACCCTGTATATGTATGTATGTGCTTGACCCTTACTTGTTTACGTAACCCCTGCCAAGAATTAATTTGAAATTCTAATGAGTGACTACAATAGGGCCAGAAGATAAATAGATTACTTGAAAGGAGATCAACGTCTAGCAAACTTCAACATTAAAATCTCTCTATCCGTATGTATGTACATATATAATTACTATTTATTTACAAATGAAAGACAGAGGAAGAGTAACACACAATACACATATAATCTAAAATACATCATAGACATATTTTTATATTTTTGTGCTTTTATAAATATTTTATTTTGATTTTAGTTGCTTAAGATATAGTTTATATAGTTAGTTTTTTTTTTTTAATGAAATTATATCTTTATAATAATGTGCTCAGTAGTTTATTTGGTTTACAATCTGTAAATTATGGTTATTCCCTTTTTCATGGTATTATAAATAAGCGATATCAAAACATACATGTTCACTACGCTCACAAGGAGGAGTAAAATATTCATGCGAAGAGTATTGAAGTCATTACTAAACAAATGATTCGGGAAGACCTTACCGACTCCAGAAATATATTTAACAAGAAACTTAATATTGGATTGTCATTTGAAATATTTTACTTGACATCTTTAATTTAGAGCTTTCCAAATTTCATAATAAAGTTTCGATAACTCTTCATGGGATCAAAATTTAGAATAACTTAAAAGGTAGCGAGATACTCATAATGCAGTATTCATCTAAGATGATATCAATAATAATCTCATTTCTTAATTATGCTCTGGTGAGAATCTCAACAACTAAAAAGAAGAAATTTACACGAATTCACAACTCGGTTTAATGTTAAAATTTAATAATATAATAATAATAATAATAATAATAATTTTAACAATATATATTTATTGTAAATTCGAAATTTAACATCGAGACGTCAACAAAGATACAACCATAAAATACAAATATATAATAATAATAATAATGAGTTTATTTTCTGCAGGTTAACAACCCCGTGTACAGAAAATATAAAAGAAGAATACAAAGCAAATACATGTAATTCATACATTATAGAATAGTATAGTATGAAATAACTAAAGCACAATTATATATAAAGACATGTAAATATATGCTAAATAGAAAAACAATAAAAAGAAAGGAGTGATACAATAGAGGTGGTTGCAGAATAATACATTGCAGATACCCCAATATCACATTCAATGCGTTGAAGTGTATGTCCGAGGCGTCACAGATTTGGTTCAAGTTGCTACACATGGTGTAAAGCGGAGATTGACGTAATATATTAGTTCTGGCGGTAGGCAAATGAAATGTTTCCTCATATCGAGCAGACAGCCTGGGAACCCTAAAATGTATCTTGCTCAGGATCCAGGAGCAATCAATCTTGTTATTTAGTAGTTTATATAAGAATTTTATACTTAATGTATTGCGCCGGAGTTGGAGAGATGGGACACCAATCTGTCGTAACATACTTGAATAGTCGTAGCCCCTCTCAAGGAATACCCCGTTGATTAGAAATAATAAGTACTTCACAAAACGTCTCTGCACACCCTCAATACGCATCATGTGAATAGCATATACCGGGCACCAAGTTAGCGCACCGTATTCCAGCCTCGACCTTATGAAAGTATAATATAGGAGTAAAAGACAGCCCACATCCCTAAAGTCTCCACAATTACTCTAAATAAAGCCGTATATTCGATAAGCTTTGGCAACAACATCAATTATATGATCAGTGAACGTTGACTTAAAATCGAACAGAATACCAAGGATCCCTAATAACACAACAACGCTCCAAAGGCGTCCCCGCAACAGCATAGTCGAAGAGCATTGGATCAGTTCTTCTGGAGAAAGTCATTACTTTGCATTTAGATATGTTAAGATGTAAATTATTATCGCAACACCAGGAGTAAACACGATTTTCTGCAGAAGCAGACAGTCGTCCAAAGAGAATATTCTATAGAAGATCTTCAAGTCATCCGCATATAAGAGATTTTTGCATTGCAATTCATTTGTGATGTCATTTATGAAAATTAAGAATAATATTGGACCCAAGTTTGACCCCTGTGGAACGCCCGAAGTGGGAACAAATGCACCGAATGCAATATTGCGGTACTCAACATACTGACGGCGATCCACAAGTATGATTCCAGCAATTTGCACAATCTTAAGGAGAAGCCTATATTCGAAAGCTTAGTTAGTAAGATATTGCGGTCAATTTGATCGAATGCCTTCCGAAAATCTGTATATACCACGTCCACCTGTCCCTGTCCATCCAGAGTCTCAGAGACATACTGCGTAAAACAAGTTAGGTTCGTAATAAATATCAACAATCAATAAAAATACAAAATTCAATTTAAAAATGTATTTAAACTGTAAAAGCAGTCTTTGTTCAAATAATCTATTCATTTACCATTGATAATCGCCTAACCCAGCATTCTTTAAACAATCTAGAAGCCTGTTTTAGAACATGATACCTCCACTCGATATAGAGCTATTATGAGAGGTCCGATGAAGGGGTACTCACAGGTCCACTGATGAGCGAGTCCCCATCGCGACAGATATATCACAGTTCCTGACAAATGAGGAAACGTTCATTTTAAACCAAATCAAGACTTTCAATTTATATAAATACAAAAATAGCAACACATATAACTTTCGAAAAATCTGGCAACATGATGTGGGAATGGGACGTTTCTACGCCGCCGGTTCTTCGCCGCCAGTTCATCGCCGCCGTTTCTACGCCGAGACGGTTCTACACTGGCCATTTATACGCCAGCCGATTCTACGCCGCATTCAAATTAAAATTACAATTACAATTAAAATTTATTGTTTAAACACATACATACTGTCATAGAAAATAAAATAAAATAGAAAATTTATTTTAAATTAAAAGAATAAATAGGAAAAATAAGATTATTGCGTCATTTGGTAATTGTGTGCTAGGCCACGTAAATAATCTAGAGGTTCCCTGTTTCCATAATCTAAGACAATTCTTCGAATACGTTCATCAGCGTCACGGTATTTTTTCAGCTTCATCGGTGGTAAATGTCCGGCGATAAGTTGCTCAAAATAAGCGTCTCGTCCTTTTTGTACTTTTCGCAATCTATATATAAATTTCCAAATAGTTGGGTGATGCATACCTAATTCAGAACGCAATCGACGATTGGCTGCCTCTGTATGATTATTGGTGCGATCTTCTCCATCGATTGTTCTATGGTATAAATTCCACATTGTTGGATGAAACATAGGCGGGCGCCTACCATTACCGCGTCGATTTAAACGGCCAACATAGCTGTCTTCAAACCAATTTAGAAGCGGCTGAAGTTCTACTGGCAAATCATTTGCTAAAGCATCAATGTATTCATCTAAATCAGCTATTGGCACAAATGCTAATGCGAGGACCATTTTAGCTCTCAATGCAAATTCAGCATCATTGTTGTATTGACCAATAACACCAATCTGAGCTAAATGCTTCCTCATATTTTGTGCTAAATGGAAGAATCAACCTTTTACATTTACTTCCGGAAAGCAATCTTTCATGGCACTAAAAGCTGCATATTCATAATCACAAATGATAGATCCTGGACTTAAATTTGGCACTAGTGTTTTAATTAGTTCGAACATACGTGTGTATGTAACACGCTGCTTGTTAGGTAACAGAGCATACAATATAGGATGCACTCCTCCGTGTTTTGTTGCCATAACAATATAAATTTGGGAAAATAGCCTCGGTGCTATTGCGAAGGTACCATCAGTGTACCATGTATTGGCATTATGCAAATGCTGCAACCAGCTCTCTCTTCCAAAAATTAAAATTCTGTTTGCTCCCTCTCCATCGTCGCTTAGCAAAAAAGTTTCTTCTGTTCCTGGTTGAGGCACGAATACCTTATATGGATTTGGCAACACCAAATCGTTTAGGTCTGCGGGATCAGCAGGTGCAGCATTAATTTGATTCCGTTTTCTTCTGATTATTTTTCTCAGGGCTGCATTATTTGGAATCGATGCTAAAACAGCTTCACGCACGTCGATTACACACTGATTTATAACTACACTTGTGCCCTCCATAGTTTCTTCTGCACGACGTTTCATTTTAGTGACAACAGATGCTACTTGTACGGCTGCTGCCGAGGAAGGGTGAGAATGATTGTTGATTTCGTTGACCACTTCTTCAGCCTTCGTGTGAATTCTTCCTTTACAGCGACCCACTTCTTGGCACCACCAAAATTGTAAACTAGGGTCCCTTTTACTAACTTTGTCGAAAACGTACAAATATCCGTTATAGGAAAACTTCTCGTTTCCTCTCTTGCTGAGAACTGCTGGTTCCATTATTAAGATCACTATGTTAACTAACGTAATAATTACTTTGTGGCGAATACACTTAAAGTGATGTGTTAAGGGCTCCTGCCCCATATTTATACCAAATACTGTTAAACACACTACACTTGTCCTTGCACGGACATCGTTCGGATTTAACTTGCAATATTTGTTTATGTCAATACTACATAACCCTACTTTGAAAATCTCATAATTAAATACATTGATCGTGTTAAAGTGAAATCTGATCTTTTATTCGACGATCTTTGTATTTCCCTTGAAAATATCAACAAATTAATGTATTCTAATATTCTTTCGAGTTCAACTACAAATACTTTACATTCCAATAAATATAATCCCGGCGATTGTAAACTCGTTAACTCCTAGGTAATTTTCTATGAGCGGATTAAAATTTCTGATTACCTCCTTTGTGCTAATAACAATAACATCCTTAATATAATCTCGGCGATTGTATTGTATCCCCGGTGTTTTAGATTACTTTATTTTCTATGACTGTATGTATGTGTTTAAACAATAAATTTTAATTGTAATTGTAATTTTAATTTGAATGCGGCGTAGAATCGGCTGGCGTAGAAACGGCCAGTGTAGAACCGTCCCGGCGTAGAAACGGCGGCGATGAACTGGCGGCGAAGAACCGGCGGCGTAGAAACGTCCTAGACCCACATGATGTCGTCGTTGACATACCCATAATGCACCTCACCGCACGTACGTTGCTGCATCAAGAATACCCCACAAAATGCGATAGGGAACCCCGGAAGGGCAACCCTATCTTAATCTAGATACCACATTCGCAAAATAAATATATAAATATACAAAGAGAGCCTTCTCCGCGGGAAAGACAGATTGTGACTTTATGAGAAAAGATATTTGAAGCGGTTTTTTTCTTATGATTTCCACTTACTAGGAGCACATTTTAAAATTATTTTGTCTTGGGCAGAGTCTTCCATAACTTAGTGAGTGACCATAGATTTAATTTTTTAAATGGAACAGCATTAGTATTATTACACTTCTGTATTTCGATGTAATTTTTAGTCGAAAAGTGATAGGATAGTATAGGCCTAAAATTTAAGGTTTTTGACTTATTAGAGTGAAAACACTTAGAGAATAACACATACGTCATAATGCGCAATTAACGTACTAGAGTTAAGCGAGTTCATTATATCCCATCCGTTCCAGTTTAGGGATGTTAGTATAACAGTAGCGAGGCGCTTACGATTACGTTATATTGGTGTTTCTTGTTGCTTCTTTGAATTTAGTAAAATATTGTTCTTTAAATAATTGTCTTTACCAAGGCACTTGAAAATATTTCTATTTTTAAACTAACCGATGGTAAAAACATAATTTCCAGAATTATGGAGTTTAAAAAATCCCTAATACTTCCGCCCTCTTAATCACCTGTGCCCCTAGTACTTTTTGTTTGCGCAGCTGTGTAATGGCGTATGTTATATTCTCTAAATGTGTTCGCTCTACCATTTTTCTGAAAAATTCAATGTTTTTATAAAATTATATTTCACGAAAACGACGTATTAGATGGACACAACTTTTGGTAGCGTTGTTTATGATAAAAGGTCTTAATATAAGCACATCTTTTTTTTGCAATGACTTATTAAATTTGCAAAAAAACTGGACTAAATCTACACTACAAATTTTCGTCTAAAAGTGATTTTCTTCAAATGGACCACACATTATATCGGTTAATTTTTGAATTGCTTACTAAATTTTGCATCAAAAACATATAAGACGTTATTATTTTAAAAGTTACCATTAATGAGCCAATGTTGTTTTTTGATTTTCTTTTGCCAACTTTATATTTTTTTTTATTTGAATACGATATAGTGAGCCATGATATTTGCCGCAAAATTGACAGTTGAATGGATGACATTTAATAAGATGCTTCTCAGTTGACAAGCATGATTTTATAATAAATGTTTCTAAAAATAAGCTTAGAAATATGGTATTGAGGTAATGAAAAATAATGGATGTATCTTATTTACAATACACTCTGTAGCAGCAATATAATTCAAAAAATATGTAGGATAATGCACAATAAACAAACCAGACATTCATTACTTGATATTAGTTACGTGAATGGATGAGTAACTAGAACAGAAATCATAAAATAACAATAAATATGTGCATTAAAATAGGTAAAAATTAAATTGTTCAAATTTACTATTAAACGTTTAAGTGCTTTCGATATGATAAATCGACATTGATAAGGCGTTGGATATATGTATTTCTAAATATTTATTGAATAACTTCCCACATAACTTCTTTTGTGGTTATAGATATACTGTTTATTTGCTCTTTTACGAATTCCTATAAGAAGAAGCAAATTTTGTGATGTCCGACAACCCAGCAGGCTAGTCAATAAGGCCTCCACAGGCTATCCACTTTTCTGGAAACATTTCATTTAAAATATTTCAGGGCTGCAACATATAATGTGGGAATTTGCCATTTCTATCTACATATTTTCGTAAATTTAGCGGAACATCTTCCAATAATTCCACTAGATTAAATTGCTTGATAGAAATTACTCATAAGCTTTTCCGTAAATACTACCTTCAAGTAAATGCGGGCCTATCATGCAATCACCAAGAATGATGTATTACATTTTTGCTTCACCTATGCTGATTATTCATTTATTAGTGAAGTATAAGGGTTTTCATTTGAATCGGAATGAAAATGTATTTTTGTTAACTATTCCGTTACTATGGAAACCAGCATCATCAGCAAATAACACACTATCAAAAAGAATTACTCGGGCATTCTTTTTAGTTATTGCCTATTGGCAGAACTCTCATCTAGCTTTAAAATGATGGGTGCGTAATTTAATATTTAAATGTATTCATTAGGGATGATATTTATTTCATTTTAGGGATTTTGCAAGGATAGTTTTTCTAATATCCAGTAAATGACTTATTTCATGTAAGTAGGAGTCACACTGAGAATATAATACAATAAATTAGCAAACATTAATCGTGGATGGGGATGATACATCATTCTCATAATGTTGTAATGTAAAGTATGGTAACTGTCAATTTAACGTTTATTGGGCGAAAACTGAATACTTAAAAACGTGTAATTAATATTTAATATCACGTTTTTCATCATTCTCTTTATCATAATCTGAACGTTCAGTTTGAATAGGAGTACCTGCAGAGATCTCGAGTACACGCCCTCGGCTGCAAAATAGTAAAAACGTGCCGGACAGATATTACATTATTTAAAATTCAATTTGAGTCGTACAAATTTTAAATCAGATAAAAGTATTATGAATTCATGGAGTCGATTTTGCTCCGCTCTCCCTTTTATGCTTCGCCCGACCACCTTTTCTGCTTCTAAACCGACCGAACGAATTTTACCACAATACATAATGAGAATAACGGGCACGTTTTGCGGTTGCCTTCTCTCTGTCTCTCTACAGACTAATTAGATATGCGCATGTTTTAACGAAACAAAAGAATCTCTACAGAATTCAATCGCCTACTTATACATAATTTTACGCTTCAGAGTTCGGCAGATATGTAATAGGATTAACGATTGAATATTAATCGAAGGAATGACAGTCGCCTACAATATTAATCTTTCATGTCTATCAGGTGCAATAATGCGTCTGTGAATTCAAAATCCAGTTAGAAGTGATGGTAGTCCTTAAACTACATATAAATTTTATACTACGACAGTACTAAATATATAAAGTCAATGTGAGTACTTTGCTGCTAACACAAAACGCTCAAAGACAGTATCTACCACTTGTGCCTTAACTAAGAAGATCTTTCAGGGGGTCCCCGTACAAACAAGATATATTTATTTTAAGAATATGCTAAGCTAAATCATAATGGTTCGCAAAATGCAAATGTAATGTGTTAACTAAAGTAACTGACAACTGTTTCGAAAATATATCATTTATTATAGAATTAACTTTGTTTTGTAGTACATTTAATAGTTTAGTCTTAATAATATTTACACATTTCGGCCATTTACTAATTATCTACAAATGTTTTAGTTACAATTAGTTTTTTTTTTAATCTAATCAGTCTAGTATTCTAGTAATCTAGTGAAATTTTTGTATTCATAGATACCTAACTAATAAAATAATTAGTAAAGTTGAATACCTATAATAAAAAATGTTTAAACAGGAAGAGTGATGTCAAACAATTGCCTTATATTTTGCCTATTAATCGTCGTTGTTATTTCCAGTTCGCAATGCATTTTATATTACGAGCTTATAAAACCCTCAAAATTACGAAGACATTTTGCAACCAAGCACAAGGAGCATGTTTCTAAAAACATTGATTTCTTTAAAAATAAAGAACATGAACTGGGAGCCAGTAAAAAATATATTAGAAAGGCAGCAATTGGTTGCAATAATGAAAACGCAGTGAACGCATCATATGAAGTAGCTCTTGATAGCGAAAACGGGAAAACCCCATACAATTACTGAAAAACATATATTACCTGCTGTAAAGAAATTGGTATCTATAATGGTAAGTGAAAAAGCTGCTAGGGATTTAAGTTTAATAGCCTTGCCAAAGGACACTGTTAAGAGGCGAATATTAAAGAAAAATATTTTAAAAAAATTAACAAAGAGAGTTCGAGAATGTTGATATTTTAGTCATCATGTAGACGAAAATACAGCCAGTGAATAATTCTCATTTACTGTTACGTAAGATAAGAACATAAATCGGCTATTTTAGAAGATTTACTATTCACCTTTTCCTACATTTGAAGAAGTGTTTAACAAGGTGAATGAATTCATTACATCCAATGAAACTGGTTGGTTAAAATTCATAGGAATTAATACTGAACGAGCGCAGGCAATATTCGGAAAATGTACTGGACACGTATTTGAATTATCAACACATCCATAACCTGGTAGCACTGCTGTATTCATTGTTGTTAAAAAAATACCGTACACATTGAAAGAAACCATAAATGAAGCTGTAAACATTTTTAATTTTATCAAGGCTAGATCATTAAATTCAAAACTTTTTGAACAGTTTTGCAAGGCTATGGACAGTGAACATCGTCAATTGCTGTTGCACACGGAAGTGATATGATTATCTCGGCGAAAAGTTTTGTCTCGATTTTTTGAGTTGAGAAATGAGATAACAGTATTTTTCACATAATACTCCTCTGCATTCTTTAAGTGAACGTTTTCATAATTTTTTCTGGTTATGTCATACATGTCAGATATCTTTTCCCATTTAAACACTCTCAATTTAAGCCTTTCAGGACTAAATATAACAATCTCTGAAATCGAGGATAAAGTTGAAACTATGTTGAAAAATTAGAGTTGTGGAGCCACCGTTTATCAAATCAAGATTACGACTCACATCTAAATCTCAAATGTTTTCTTACAAGTATTCAGAAAAATCTGTCTAATGAAAATTTACAAAACATATGGGAGAGCTTCAGTCTAGTTTTCGGGATTATTTTTCTGTAACAGATGCACACAAAATTTGGAGATCTTTTCCCATTTAAACACTCTCAATTTAAGCCTTTCAGGACTAAATATAACAATCTCTGAAATCGAGGATAAAGTTGAAACTATGTTGAAAAATTAGAGTTGTGGAGCCACCGTTTATCAAATCAAGATTACGACTCACATCTAAATCTCAAATGTTTTCTTACAAGTATTCAGAAAAATCTGTCTAATGAAAATTTACAAAACATATGGGAGAGCTTCAGTCTAGTTTTCGGGATTATTTTTCTGTAACAGATGCACACAAAATTTGGAGAAGAGATCTTTTTACAATAAATATTTATGAACATGTAGGACAAACTTCAATAGTTTGATAGAAATATTGACAGGTAGGGGTACTGAAACTACAGTTTAATCAAACGACCCTTCCAAATTTCTTGAAAAAGCACCTGAAGATTCTGATTCCGTTCCCAACTACATATTTTTGTGAAAAAGCTTTTTCATCTCTTGTATACATTAAAGAAAAGAATAGAAGCCGTCTGAAGAATGCGAAGTCAGAACTGAGAATTCTATTATCGAATATTGCACCAAACATAAGTAAGCTTGTCCACAACATACAATATCAACTTTCTCATTAAGTGTTAAATGTTTTCTTTTTAACTACTGAATGTAATATTTCAATATCTGGAGTCCTTGATTCACAAAAGGTTAAGAGCCGCTGATCTAAGGCTATCTTTACGACATTCGCAATTATGTGGGTCAGTCTTTAATTAAATGCTTAAACTGTTTCTTGCGAACATCTTCCAAGTCATGCTTTCTAGACAGATTGTGAGTATACAACTATTTAAAGATTGATTTGAAATAGTTTTCGAAAATTAAAATTTCAAAATTTGAACCGTAAGTAATAGTACGTTAACTCTTCCATTATAGCAGTATTTGGTAAACATCTCGCAAATTATGCTATCTTCACAGACTTATTAAGAGTATGGAAGTATTGAGAGCTCGATTTTGAACATTTTTGATCATAAATTTTTAAATTCGCATCGGAGTAAACCTTTAACACTTATCAAATAGAAATGTTTTGCAAATATCTGGTAAACTATGCATTTTGTACAGATTTATTAAAGGTATATAAGTAGTTAGAGCTAGATTTCGAATATTTTTTGTATAAAAATATAATTCAAACCAGAAGTAACGCTGTTCCTTCCAGATTCATTAAGAAGATAAAAGAATTACAAAAATTTAACAACAGAATTCGGAACGCATATAGGTCTGAGAAAGTCGTGTGGTGCCTGACATCCCATTTTTAGTACTGTTCCAGTTACTGAGAAAAACCGAAAAATTTATTGGAATTTATAAGTATAGTAGTTATAGTAATGTTATTGTCTAAGGAATATTATATCTATTAACACGATAAAATAATAAAACAAATAATAATATAAACAAAATAGGTATGGATAATACCTACCAACTATCTTATACGTATATACATTCCTAATTCTTTATAAAAAAAGCTGTTCCAAATTAAGTTTATACTACTTTATAATACTTTTTTATAAAGTGTTACTTCTAGCCCGAATTTATTTCTTTATACAATAGTTATTAGGCAAACTCTACATACTTTTATACTCTTCCAAAATCAATGCATAATTTGCGAAATATTTACGTAGCAGTCCAAATACAGCTCTAAATACGTTTTCACTGGGAATAAATCTGTATAGAATACATAATTTGAGAAGTATTTGAAAAAAGCTGCTATGCTATAGGAGTTAGTTTGTTAGTTCCGATCAGAATTTTGAATTTGTTTATGCCAAAATTTTCCCAAATCAATCTGTAAATGCTTTTGCAGTTGAAGTAAATCTGTATGGAATGCATAATTTGCAAGATATTTTCAGACAACTGGTGTTAGATATGTGTAAAAGTGCTCCTTCTGGTTCGACTTTTAATGTTTTTTTTAAAAAAAGTTGATTAAAACCAAGCTTTAAATACTTTTATTCTAATAAATCTGCCTAGAAAAACCCTACTTGCGATAGAAATGTTGACCAATAGTTTTTAAAAAATTTGTCTTAAATTTTATTTTGGGTACTTTTGTATTCTTTAGAAATTTGACTAAACTTACTATTTCACGAGATATTGGTAAAATTTACTGAAGAAAACTACTTCTTTCGGTCTATCGATTGAAAATCCATTCAGATCTCTAGAGGTAGATTATTCTCGTTTATGTAATGATCGGTATTGATAGCTTTAGCCATTTAACGGTTCAGAGTGGGAAAGAGGGAAATATTTGCTAAAACCTTTTAAAAGTAATACAGTATAATAGGTAAATTTAAAACGCAACCTATACTATGAAGCTGGGTGGTCTGAGGGCTACCACGTTTGTATTTGAAATTAACAAAAAACTCTGGAAGAGCTAAACGAAATTATAGATGTTTTACAAGAAACGTAAATCTAATCACTGAATAAAGCACAACATGAGGTATATTTATCATGCGGAAGCATTCATAGCTAAACACTATTAAAAAGCACTATCACTTCCGCATTGTTCCTGACTTCACGGCGGTGTCTTCGGAAAAACAAAATGAGTTCTGCAATTAGTTTTTTTTTTGTATTAATACTAAATTATATGGGTAGCGGAGAATAAACTGGTGTTGTATTAGGTAATTTCCCTCCGCAAAATTGTATTCTTGACGATCACGATTGATTCGGCAAATTACCAAGAATTAATTCGGCAGTTTACTTAGTTACTTGAATTAGAAGACCGTGATAATTGATTGATTTTTTGAAAGAATTTTTCAGTAAAAGATAAATGCGAATGTGTTGTGGTCTCCGCCTTGCTCGATTTAACCCCGATAGACTTTTATGAGATCGCATTAAAGATACAGCTTATAATAAAAAAATGCACAAATAATAGCTGATCTTCGAAAAAATATTGAAGACTTATACTGATGTTCAAAAAAGTATCTCATAAGTCGATCCTTCTGTTAGCATCTGTCACGCTGCTCTAAGGTGGTCGGTTTGAATATTTATAGTAATATAAGAAATTGAAGTTTTTTAACTAATCAAGCACATTCTTCGTTGATTTTCCGGTTTTTCTCGATTCCAGGATTGAGTTTTAAATGAATAGTACACGCTTCCACAGATTTGTGATATCTGTATTACAGCATTTCTAGAATACGATACATGGGACGTGAGTAGTTTACGTAGTTAAACACACTACTTTTGGTAACAACTTCATTGTGTTCTTCTAACAAGCGTCAATATAAGAGTTGTGAGATTGTGAGAGATTGCCCATAACTACCCTACTTCTACTATTTATATCTGTTGATCTTAACCTACTTACGCTATTTAAAAACACATATTATTTTAAAATATTTCCCTCGTTACATATCACATCTCCCTTTGCACAAAGAAAGTTGCTGATGTTTATTTTCTTACATACTTTTATACTGAAGCATTGCTTTTATTACCTAGTTATCTTTAAAAAAACATTCATATGTCTTAATTCTATTTTTATGTTCCTCTACTTATCGTCTATTTTTATATTTATATTAGTTGATTATTATCGATCTGTTTTTTTTATTTTTTCGTGCCAAACACTACGGCTTCCGTATACATCCAAGTTTGCTGATTTGTTTATACGTATGCAAATTTTGGCATCAGTTATTTAGAATCAAGGTGAAACACGTCCGAGTGCTTTATTAGCACATTTTGTAAAGCAATATCTTCTTTATATTTAAATGTTGTCTATTGAATAGATCGTTGTACTTTTTCATCGTGTTTGACTGTCTTTAGTTCGAGACTGCTGAAGTAGCACATTTCGTAATCGCTTCGAACAACATATTTTTTTTAATCTAAAATTAAGCTATTTTTATCGGTATACATTTGTTTAATCAAATGTCAGGGTTTTTTCCGTTTTTCAGATAATCTATCTCTTTCCTAGGAGTAATTGTAAGAGTTGTGTCCTATTTTCATCAAGAAGGGTCATACTCAAGCCCGTCAGTTAATTGTTTGGTAATCTCCACACGCTTATCCGTGAATAACCCGCAGCGGTTTTTAAATGAAACTTTTCAGCCATCATATTTAACAAATTTAAGGTACTTAATCTTCTCTTCTTCTTCTTTCTCTTTTCTTAAAACTTAGTGGTATTTCTTCTACTCTTCTTAATCCCGTTCAGCCTCGTGGACCATCTTTTGGGAAGTCGACCGTGGTTCTTCTTAAAGTCAACTCTTCATACTTTGCCCATTTTGCCCATCGATCCTCTGTCATTCTGTCGACGTGGTCTGTCCAATATCGTCGTCTCGATCTCGTAAACCGCACCTCATCCTGAAGTTTGGGATCTGCTCTTATATCTTTGCTCCTTATCTGGTCTCTCAAGCTTACTCCCTTAATATTCCTCAGTGTCTTCTTCTCTGCTGCCCTCCTCATGCTCTTCGCTTTTGTTGTATCCCCTCGAGTTTCCAATGCACATGTGAGTACAAGCCTCACGGCTGTTTTATGTATGCGGACTTTGCTTTCAGTGGACATGTATTTGTTCCTCCATATAAGGTCCCTCAGATAAGCAGAGATTCTTGAGGCTTTATTCATTTGAGTTCTGACTTCCCGTTGTAAGTTTTTACAGCTCGTTATCTCAGTTCCTAAGTACGTACATAGCATACATTTTTGTTGTTATAATTTTAGTAAACAGCTTGTTTATGCTGGGTAGGAAAGATATCATTCTATAATTTCCAAGGTCGTGCTTGTATCCCTTTTTATAGATTGGTATTGTGATGCTGTTTTTCCAATCAGTAGGCACTTTTTGGATCAAGATAATTTTTTGGAATAATAGTGTGATTGCTGTTTCCAATTCAATTAGAATTTATCCATTGTTGTTAATGACGTTTTCGTTAGACCTTTGCATTATACCTGGTAGAGCTGTATTGCCGATCCTAGAGATGAAGTCTCATTATGAAGATCTTAGATTTTTCGGCTAGAACCTGCTGTGGTTCTTCGAAAAAAGCAGTCCGGTCCCCTTTAGGCTTGTTTATAGGATGTACATTTATGTTGTTTTGGTTTTAAGGAAAATGTACATGATATTAATATTTATGTATTTCACCTCGTCGATACAGTTTTCAAAATTTTCGTGTATTAGGATACTCACTCCGGCTTGTGCTCTCGGGTTATTTTCTCTTCTACTGTAGAATAGTATATAATTTTGGTATCTTCTATTCCCTTTTCCTTTGCTTTTTAGCTCCGATAATGCGCATATTTCAATATTGTGCTTATATAGTTCCATTACAACTTCCTGAACTCTGCTACACCATGATGTTATATTCCAGCTTCCTACTCGTAGTTTTTGCGATTTCGATAGTCATAAGATCTGTCCGACTCTTTCCGATGCTGTATTAGTAGTACTTAAGCATTAAATCTTTTTATTTATAGTGAGTAAGCTGCTAACCTTGTCCGTCAACCCTCCTTCTTTATCCGGGCTTGGCACCGGCCACAGTGCCCTTGGAGCTACTGGCGGAGTTCTTAATCTAATTTCTAAAATATCGTTAAGTTTATTTACATACGTACCTATGTTTCTAACCCAATCTTTCCTTTCATCGATTAGATTTTGATGTTTGATGTTTCTATTGAGTAGTTTCATTGTTTCTATTAATTCTATTTTAAGCTTATCTAATTTATTGAGTTTACGATTTATAATTATTATATATTCACGTTTTTCACTATTGTCTTTCCTTAAATTTCTAGTAAATATCTTAACTTCTTCTAATAGAAAATGGAATCTGGCATTAAGCGTGCGGTTTTCCGCTGATCTCCTTCCTTATTCTGGCGTGGACAGCCTTCTTTAATCTTCATTTCAGGCATATCGATTCGGCGAAGCAGCAAAAACATGCTGTTATATTTTTAATTGCCTCCAAAAAATGCCTTGTTGGCGATGAAGTCGATAGTTCCTATAGTGTTTTTTGTCCTCCACTGTTTACTTCCAACAAGTATATTTATAATAATTGTGACACGGTGGGACTGCTGATTACCATGCTACTTCTACTATTTATAAAACATATCGTTGTGTACTAGCCTACTTACTTATTTGCAAAATATCGCTAAGTAAGCATACTAGATATGAGTACAAAGTAATTTCCGCCATGCATAACACATTGTAAAATATTACCGTCACTATCTATCACATTTCAACATATGGAAAATTGGAGAGTTTGCCATATAATATTGGCTCTAGCTTTAGACGCAAGAAGAATATACTACGAGAACAAGAAACTGAAAGGCAGACAGTAACTATGGGGAGTTAATTACATTGAGAATTAAATGTAGTTTAAATTATTATTGGAAGTTGTTAATTTTAAGTAAGGTATCATAGACTGAACCTCATTTAGAGTTATTGCTTTCATGTCTGAAGATAAGATATTTCAGAAGTCACTTCTGTATACTTTGTACAAGGAACTGCTGCGGTAAATAATGAGATATCCAAATAATAGATGTATAGTCTAACTTACTTCTAACGAAAGCAGGATAAAAGTCACTATGGTAAGTATGTTTCAAGAGCCATACAATAATGCGCTGCACCAATTATTTTTAATTGTAACCTACAGAGCGTGTATGTGGAACGTGTGAATCTGATTAAGGACCTAGGTGTTATATTTGACACTAAAATAACGTTTGCGCAACATATTTCATAATGCGCAATTATGGTACTTTTTCTCATGTCATAGCTTTGAAAGCATTATACCGCATGTGTCAAATATCATTAGGTATAGGGATTCAATGTTTACGGGCGATCTATACGTATGAATGCAATACGTGGCAACGTGGTATCCATACTGTCCGTCACCAATGCCGACAACAACCGACATCACAACGATATTCTCCGATCCCGACCCAGATTTTACATTCAATGTTTAGTTGGGAAGACGTTGCGGTCTTGGGCCGTCTTATTACTGGAACGGGAAACATCAAATGGCCTCCGCGATCTACTAATGTCTCTCCAAATGATTTTTTTTGTGGGAATATTTAAAAAATATGGTTTATACCCATGAAGCTGGTAGAACAGAAAACATAGTTGCCTTGAGAGAAAAAATAATTGAGGCTGCTAATTCAGTAACTGCTCACATGTTAGAAAACGTAAGAGCAAATTTATACGACCGCCTAGGGCAATGGTTTGCTGTGCAGGGAGGAATCCTTTTTTATTTATTTTATTAGGGTTATTTTATTATGGTTATTTTTTAATTTTGCTAGAATTACGCTTTTGTATGTGTCATGCAACGTGAACGCAGCTTAATAATTCTCTGCATTTACTGAAAGGAAAAAGAAAAACAAATTCTTGCAACTCGTAAATGTTATTTCTGAACGCATTAGAAACACCCAAGTCGGTGGTCCAATGGTTAATGCTAACTTGTATTTGCGAGCATGTATCGGTTGTCGCGGCGCTGGCATTGGAAAGGAAAGTAGGGGTACCACGTTGCCACGTATTGCATGGATTGATCGCTTATGGCTAATGAAAATTGACACATGCGGTATATCGCTATCGTTTGGATTGCTTGCTATGTAGCTTACAAGGGACAACTGAAGTTGATACAGCGACGATTTGGTAAATTTATGTTGTTTAGTTTGGATGGACATTATCCAGTAAAGAATATTTGTCAGACCGTTCTGTTATCGCGTATTTGCTTGCATTTCCTTAAGGGTGTTGTATAGCAAACTAAAAATTTCGACGTCTTCGCTGCGGGTATAGGGGGTTCTAGTCAGGGGTGGAGCATGTCAATACCCCACTACCACGTACTGTTTTGCTAAATGCTATAGTAAAAATCTAAATTGTATAGTTCTCAGTTTATAAGTACCGCCCTTATGGAGCGATGCATTCGAAATGACATACGTCTGATGCGTTAAGTGCTAATTGTCTCTTTTCAGGCTACACATACTCTACGTAACGTAGGTGCTAGTAATATTTTGTATGATTTATTTAGTCTGGTGTCTAGGCGCCACAGGAATGTAGATCGTAAGTTTTTTTAGTCTGACATGTGTTCAATAAGTTAATATGTAAGATGGAATTCTGATTAAAAGAAATATTACTTAGTGCCTATGAATACTATATAATAATAATAATATTTTGTTGAAAGGCACTAATGTCATCGTCTTGATTATCTTTTCCATTGGCCGTATTGAAAATCACAGGATAATTATTTATATCTATAGGTACTATTATTATACAAGGTGGCCGGCAAGGTATCCGAGAAACCTCGTACATGAATTCAATGACTAAAGGGGCACACACACTGCGGTTTTGTTCGACAGATTTGTTCGACGAACAAGTCTGTCGAACAAAACCGCAGTGTGTGAGTCCCTATTAAACAGATATGTTCAGCAGCTTTGTACGCCAACATCAACGACGGTTTTCGACCCACACACTTCAGATTTGTTCGATAGACTTGTTCGTCGAACAAATCTGTCGAACAAAACCGCAGTGTGTGGGCCCCTTAATTTTAAGCAAAAATGTTCCTATTCACTTTCCCCGAATTCCTAATGGTTTTTGAAATATCTACTGAAGAAAGTACACAAGAGTAAGTTCATTTGTTATTATAAATTATAGTGTTCTAGCCATACAGGTAGTCAATACAAATATTTATTTCTAAACCATAATAATGGAAGAAATGCTATATATTTTAGATTGCTATTCAATTTAGATCATTATGGCAAAGATTTATCTTATTTTAAAATTAATGTGATTCCAGGGTATCATCTCAAATAAATGCTAGACGAATAGTTAATATCCACTCTTTCATGAGCCAGATATTGGGTACTAGTCGTTACACGCCTTTTGACTGTACCATTGTTGATATGGAAATCATACAGGAAGTTAGACACGGTTTAGTCTCAGATTTATATCTCAAATGTAAATTTTGCAATGAAACAAAAATAATAAAAACAGATGATACTGGAAATGAAATGTATGACATAAATACTGCAATAGCAGTAGGAGCGTTATCTATAGGAATTGGTTATTCGCAGATAGATGAATTAATGGCTACAACAAATATACCATTTATGTCGCCAAATACTTATCAAGTAATGCACAGAAAAGTAGCAGACAAAATACATGCGTGCGCTTGGGAAAGTATGGCTCTAGCTGCGGAAGAAGAAAAAAGGATTGCTTTAGAAGTCGGTGATATTAGTAATGACGGCACACCATACATAACCGTGATATGCTACCGCGCATGGTCCAAAAGGTCATACAAAAGTAACTATAACGCTGCTTCTGGTGGTGTGAGTAGCTATTGAGGTTCAATTTCTCTTTCCTAGTGAGTTTTAATTTCTTTTAGGCATGTATAATCGGTGCTAAAACGGGGAAGCTACTTTTTTTGGGGATAAAGAACAAGTACTGTTGCATATGTGCAAAAGCAGAATACAAAAAAGAGAACGCAGCATCACATTTATTTGTTAAAACCAACCATTTACTCGGAAACTCCATTCAAAAACTTTTTGAGATTACCAAAAACCCACATGGAGGGGGGGGTCCAACTTTTTGGTTTTAGAGTCGTCGCATGCCCCACTAACGATTTATCAAATAAAATAGTCTCGCATATTTTTTTCCAAAAAAGATGCAGAATGACTGTACTTATAATATCATGTATTGAATGAAATTTCATTGTTTTATTATTATATATAAATTATTGAAAGTTTAATGTTTATTCATTATTATTATGTAACTACATCTGTAAAATAATAAGTCCTATTTATGTCTGTTCTTTATTTACCATAACACGAAGAGTAATCTAGTTAAATTTTTAAAATAAAAGATATCCTTTCCGAGCAATTTCTGGTTTACTTCAAATCTTTTTATAACTGTCCGAACACTGAATCGTTTGAGAGTAATTTTTTGGTAGGTCGTAAATTACTCTTTTGAACGTCTACCAGTCTGGTACAATATCTGACGATCTGTACAGAGGAAGTAGGCACCATCTATATCCATCTCATTTTCTATATTAGTTTTACATTATTTTAACTCACTTATAAATGTCAGTAGTATTTTATCTTGATAAATGTACAATAGTGGAAGAACTAAAAAAGCTAGTATTATTTATGAATCATATGTAATGTTTTTGTTTAAGTTTGTATTTATGTAAAAGTTATAAAAGCCTGCCAGAGAATGTGTACAATTTTATGAAATGTAATACAAAATAATATAAGTAAATTTTACAAAAAGAAAATATACATTAATTTTATAAAGTTAAACCAAGGTTACTAGATGTTTTCAATTTTATGAAATGTAAAATAATATAAACAACGATTTCTGTATTCCGAATATCGCTCGTAAAGTGAATCCCCACCTAAACAAAGTAACTCCGCCCTGTCTTGGATTGCAACGATATATCAAATATTTGACTGCAGGTGGCGTATTAAAGCAGTGGCAAAAATGCATTTCGTTCTTATCAAATTACACATTTATCTTAATAAATACGAAAAAATTTTGCTAGAAATTAATGTTCACAATAATATGTTATACGTCGGTACGCATTTTATTTTTCGATTATCTATTTATATTTAATTTTTTATAACAATTAATAAAAAATTGAAACAACAAAATGCCTACGGACGTGTAGATAAACATTATAAGAATATTTCATCTAAATCATTTTTGCATAAAGTTTAAAGATAGCCTGTAATCTGTAAATATTTGAAAATGTACCTATACAACACCCTTAATTTTAGACACATTTGTTCCAGTTTATTAGTTTTATTCAAGCTATGTCACAACCACACTCTGCAGTTTTACTCAAAATACTAGCTTTCCGTGTTCGACATTTTGGTGTTCGTTATTCCAGCATCTTCTACTTACCATTTAAGCACACAAATGTGTTATTGAAGTCTCCCATTACATGATGTGTTCTCATTTGAATACGATTTATTTTCATTGTGGTATGTTTCACTCATCTACTTATACTGTGAAAAGTCAATTTTCAATAATTTTGCATAAAACTAAATATTTTCTTTAGATTTGTCACTTGTTTTTAAATTTTTGTTTATATTTTTTGTACATGTACTCATTACATTACATTAGATTAATTTAAAAATTGTCCAATAATTGGAATTTGTAATATTCTGTTGGGCAGTAAAGAGTATTATTATTATTATTATTAGTATTTTTGAAGCAGGCAGAAGAGTTATAAGCAATTATACGTATTAGTACAACACAGTAGGCTAGAAAGCACATTTGCCTGATATTAAAGCGTATTTTGTTAATTAATTTTATTAACATTCGATTGCAATTTTACAGTCAGTAATGTTATTATTATCCAATATATTTTTAAATCACCGGTCTAACCTTAAATATTTCTAGGTGTGAGAGTGCACCTGCCTGTAGATTCCGGCATTGTACAATTGCAGTAAGATGGAGTATTTCTGGAAAAAAATATTTTAGAAGAAGCCAATATAACGAATCACTGTTGATTTAGTCACTCAACATACAGCAAGCTGTGGACCTATAATAGATAAATCGTTAAGGAAATGCACGATTTGTACACTAACACCATGATTAATTTTAAACGCCAGTTGATTTCTATCGGACATAAATAAATTTTTATTTTTATTTTTTAAATATCTGTAATTTTTAATATTTTAAATAACGAGTATGCTTTAACATTCGTTATTTAATTCATATGCGGTACGGCATTTCAATATAATTGAAAGCAACGAATGTGATACTGTGAGTTGTAAAAAGAATTAATTATTGGAAATTACTGCTATAGAATTAAGTATTCCTTTTACATTCACCATTGCTAAATTAAATATTGACCAAGTCATTATCAATTAGCGCACATCAACAATCCACACACTTATGTATTTCTTTTAAATCTGTAAAAATATGTTATTACAGATGATTTGCTTGAAATACATTTCATTTTTAACGAAATAGTTTTAAAATTTGTGAGCATATTTATAAATTCATTAGTTATACATTATTAGCGTTAATTACATAAAAGGATGTTCCATTTTAACCTAATTTACTCTCTACATCAAAATTATCATTTTCGCGATTACAGAAGTCCTCTAATACACACAGCAATTCAAATAACAATCCAATAAAAGCCGTCCGACAAAGCGTTGGAAAATATACACAAAAGGATAATAAAAACACAGATATAAATACAGTAATTATCCAGCGAGACCTTCAGCCCTCATATGCGAGAACATTTATGTATCGTGAGGCAAAAACGTTAATATAACGCAGTTAATTTGACTCTCCTATCCTTAGCATATTTAGCAAACCGTTAAATAACAATTAGCCCTGGAGCTAAGCATATTACTGACACTAACCTATGTTGGTGATACCATGCACGCCACTACTACGGAAAGTTTCCCGAGAGACAGATAAGAAAACGACTACGTGTAAGAAAATGAACAGTGTAGAACAATCTAGGTACCACAGTATATGCCGACGTTTCACATAACTTAAAAGGCTTGAATTGATTTAGTTTCAACGTAAAGACGTTTCAAATTATGTAGAAATGTTTGTATTTTTTAAAATATAAAAGAAGTACTTTTTTTAGGTAAACTATGACATGTAACAATCCATATGAGAAATTTGAAACTTGAAAGTGCCGAAAATTATTTCTGAAACTAAAAATCATTATTTTATAATTGTAACACTTTAAAAAGGGGAGCAGTAAATTTAAAAACAATGTTTTTTAATGTTTTTTGAAAAATTTTTACTCAACAACATTATTAATATATATTAATATGATATAAAGCTTCTCCAAAGTTATAGCCAGTATTAAATAATACTGGCTATACGAAATTATTTATCAATACGCTTTTTACATACACTTATTACTACTTATAGTTATTGCTTTAATATATATATTGATAGGTGTCTAACTGAATAAATAAAATACGTAAACTTAGTTTCAAAAATTATTTAATAATATCACTACAATATCGTTTCGCCAAACTTTGGCTTCATCAGGTGATGAGTAACTGAATATACAAAATTATTACAACATAATATATAGTGTCACAAAAGTATGGGATATGAGTGGGGGTATTTTATAAACTATAGCATTGTAACAACGGGGAATAATTGAACTGAGTCTGATCGTTTAAAGCACGACCTAATTTACTATATCTATTAATTTCTAAGGTTTCTAATAAATTAAGTTTCTGTCCTATGTCTTGTATATGTAAAACTTTGAAATCTCTATTGAATTCGTGTTCTTCATCTATACAATGCGTTGCGAAAGTAGAGTCCGTTTTTTTACCCATATAACCTTTTTCATGTTCCCCGGTCCTTTGTTCAAAAGTACGGCCTGTCTGACCCACATATACCTTATCACACTCACAAGTCAACATATAGACTCCCGATTTCAACCTTTTATCCGTTTTATCTTTATCATTTCTAATATATTTTTGAACTGAATTATTTGTTTTAAATGCTATTGACTCATTTTTAACGTTTTTAATTAGTTTAACTATTTTTATTGATGTATGTCCTATATAGGTGAAAGCATTATATTTGTTATCTGACTTTTCTTGTATTTTTGGATAAATTAACGATAAAGCCTGCTTTTTTCGTTTTCGTGCAAGAATATTGTCTACTAAATTTACTGTATAGCAGTTATTGTTAGCTATCGTGTAGATTCTATTTAGTTCTAATTCAAAGTTAGTTTTATTCATCGGTACATTAATTAATCTATGTATCATTGACTCATACGCTGATAACTTCTGTGACCAGGGGTGAAAAGAACTTTTATGTATAGTAGTATCTGTGTGCGTAGGTTTGTGAAAAATTGCAAATTCGTGCCTGCCTTTATTATTCGAAATCGTTAAATCTAAAAAATTAATGGATTTATCCTTTTCTATTTCTGTTGTAAATTTTATATTAGGGTGTATGGTGTTAATGTGGTCTTGAAACGATTTTAACTGCCTAACTGTACCTTTAAAGCAGACTAATATGTCATCAACATAACGGTACCAATAAACACAATTGTTAAATAAGGGATGCTTACTTATTTGTGTTTCGATATAGTTCATAAATATTTCTGCCATTAGCGGACTTAAGGGATTTCCCATTGCTAAACCTGTCGTTTGTGTGTAGAACTGTTGTTTATGTTGACAGTAATTCTGTCTTACACAGATGTTTAAGAAATGTAAAATCTCGGTTTTGGTAATCGGGTTAACGTGTCTTAACTCCAGCATTGAAGATATTAATTCTATTACCTCTGCAGGGGGTACCTGCAGAGGTAATAGAATTAATATATATATATATATATATATATGCTCTCCAAGAAATTTCTAGTTGTATAGTGTGTTTCTGTTGATTTGATTGATGTATTTTTGAAGTCGAAAGCGTAATTAGTTCTGTTAATATGTTTTTTAACGCTGTGCTGTTATTTACGAACTTGTGGCCATTCAGTCTGTTTTTTAGATGTTGTGTCGTTTGGCCAATGTACACGCCATTACAATCATTACAGGGAATTTTATAGATTACGTGGGTTCTTTTTTCGTTTGGTATTGTATCTTTTAGTTTAGTATATAACGAGTTTAGCGTGTTGTATTTTTTGTACGCAGTTTTTATGTTGTACGGTCTTGAAATATTGTCTAATCTATTTAATATTCATGAAACTGTTACAGTAGAAAGATACAGGCGCACACATAATGATGAATTAAATAAGGGTTACTTCCAACAGGATATTGCACCAGCACATACAGCAAGAGAAACAATAACATTTCTTCAAGAATTTTATAATAATAGGCTCATTAGTCAAGGCCTATGGCCTCCGAGATCCCATGATCTTCGACCGCTTGACTTATTTGTTTGGTCGACTAAAAATAATGTTTTTAAGAACAGGCTCCATAATCTGGAAGAACTCCAAGAAGCAATTAGACATGAAATCCAACAAATTACGGTAGAAGAACTACAAAGAGTGTTCGAAAATATGAAAAGAAGAATTAACATATGCATGGAAAAAGTGGGACAACACTTTCAACATTTAATGTGGGAGTTCGAATTTTTATTGTGAATATTCTAATTATTATACTTGTGTTACTATCTCATTTCTAATAAACTTTTTATGTAATATACCCGCTTTTTAATCCAAACAAATATTTTACAAAGTATAATCATATTTAGGGATATTTTTTTTGGAAAGTACCAATCTGTATATTTGGTTGCCTATGGTTCTCATCTCAATCATTTACGAACGGAGGGTATGTAATAATATCATAATTACTTTTTCCGACTTGTGTATGACAACATGAGTTCCAAAGAAAAGTCTTTCCCACACCCCTTCCCAAATAGGTTTCTGAAAAATGTCGATAAGTAAGATACTCTATTTGAGCAATTTATTACATTGAAAAGATTTTTTAACATAGATGTTGAGGGCGGTTTTATCAATTATTATTAAATTACCCTATTATTGACGATTGAAAAAGATAACCTTTGAGGTATATACAGGGTGTAGATAAAGTCTGGAACAAAATCAATATTTCTGTTATCTTCGGTTTGATGGAAAAACCCTGAAACAGGTCGATTTTGTTTTTATCCCGTGCACTTTATAACATCGTGAATTTAATTCTGTCGTCATCTGGTTGCGCGCGGGCGTGACGTCATTAGTTTTTTCAAATGGTAACCCGCCACATTTATTACCCCTTGTCGTTAGGTATTCCATTGTGCATGCAACGGTATAAAAAGTTTGGTACCTTACATAACAATTTTTGGGAGAAAAATGCTTTCGAATTTCAAAAAATTAAAATTTTATTTCTAATGAAAAACTAATCAAAAAGTATTTTAAAAAATCAGATAAATTATAATCCGAGGTTTATCTTGGATTGTCGTCAAACAAGACACCAAAAAAATATCAACGGAAGTGTTCAAATTGTCCGCCATTGGCCATTTGACACTGGCCGAGACGGACGTACACGCTTTCTACGACACGTCATATTGACAGTTCATTACTTGGTGTTTGAACTTATCCATTCACAATACTTGCTCCATTGGTAGTGTTGAACGTGCCTTGCGAAAATGGCGAATTTGAGCGAAAAAGAGCGGATTCAAATTCTCATTATTGTTGGTTGTGGTGATAAAATACGTAGCCATAAAGAAGCCTGTCAGTTTTTCAATGCAGAAAATCCAAACCGCACACCGATTTCGCGGTCAACGGTGAGCAACATTGTCGCAAAATTTGCTGAAACTGGTAGTGTAAAAGACAGGGCTCGTCAAGGTCGACCAAGAATTGAGGAAGGTAGAAGGGTCAATATTCTCTTGGAACTTCAGGACAACCCCCATACTTCAACAAGGAACATTGCCAGGGATCATGCAGTCGATTTTACCACAGTAGCCAAATTGCTGAAGAAGGAAAAACTTCATCTGTACAAAATCAATCGGGTTCAGGAACTGAATGAAGATTACTTCGACCGCCGACTCGAGTTCTGTGAACAAATCATGTTACGGTGCGATGAGAATCCCGGATTTGTCGACAATGTGGTTTTTAGTGACGAAGCAACTTTTACCTTGAACGGTGAAGTGAATCGCCACAATTGTAGGTACTGGTCGGGCGAAAATCCTCGATGGGTTCGAGAGGAGCACACCCAACACCGGCAAAAAGTTAATGTATGGGCGGGAATAGTGGGAGATCGCATTGTGAGGCCTTTCTTTCTGGACATAAATTTAAACGCTGAAACATACTTACATTTCCTAAGATTTACGCTAGTGCCAACATTGGTAGAATTATTTCCGGATAAAAACACCCCCGACAAGCCTCACCCCAGAATCTGGTTTCAACAAGATGGAGCACCTCCACATTTTGGCTGGCGTGTTCGGAGTTACCTCGACGAAATTTTCCCCGGGAGATGGATCGGACGAAGGGGAACAATTGAATGGCCTGCCCGTTCGCCAGATCTCACACCACTTGATTTTTTTCTATGGGGTCATGTGAAATCAAAGGTGTACACCAATAAGCCAAATAACTTGGATGATCTGAAACATCGTATCCGCGAGGAAATGCGAAATATTGGTGCAGAGACAATACGACGTGTCGTAGAAAGCGTGTACGTCCGTCTCGGCCACTGTCAAATGGCCAATGGCGGACAATTTGAACACTTCCGTTGACATTTTTTTGGTGTCTTGTTTGACGACAATCCAAGATAAACCTCGGATTATAATTTATCTGATTTTTTAAAATAATTTTTGATTAGTTTTTCATTAGAAATAAAATTTTAATTTTTTGAAATTCGAAAGCATTTTGCTCCCAAAAATTGTTATGTAAGGTACCAAACTTTTTATACCGTTGCATGCACAATGGAATACCTAACGACAAGGGGTAATAAATGTGGCGGGTTACCATTTGAAAAAACTAATGACGTCACGCCCGCGCGCAACCAGATGACGACAGAATTAAATTCACGATGTTATAAAGTGCACGGGATAAAAACAAAATCGACCTGTTTCAGGGTTTTTCCATCAAACCGAAGATAACAGAAATATTAATTTTGTTCCAGACTTTATCTACACCCTGTAAGCGTCCATTACATTGCATGAGAATGTTTGAAGGCGATACACACCATTCTAACAAAATGTTTGATAAACATTGTTAACACATTATTAGGATTTTTTTAATTAATGCTGTGTGTTATTAAATTTATTTACAATTGATTATAAATATCGCATTAATGTATAATTAAGTTATAGATATTTTGTTTAATTTGTGCGTACTATGCCTTCAAAGAAATTGATTTCTTCCTTGACAAAGAACTGTAAGAGCAAGTCTGTTGGTTAATAATTATTAAATATGGTAATCAAGTATTATTTAGATTTAACACTTAATTCTCTTATTCCTATTAATTATCTATTTTTGCGTAAAATCGTTTTTTTAAATAATATAAATTTTGCCTTCATGCCATTAGAAAATTAACGACTCAAATTTATAAAACTTATTTCTATAGCCTTAAATATATTTAGAAAGCAGGTATTGTTTCTTATATCAATATTGAACACTTATCGAATGCCTGTTTAGGAGATTATTAGAACAAAAGGGGGAAAACTTAATTAAACTTCTTATCAGTTTTAAAGAGGATAATGAAACTCAGATTTAAATTTATTAAATTTCCTTTCTTGCAGGACAGATCTTTTTACAAACATCTCATCGATTAACTTCTGTCAAATAAATTCATGTCATAACTTCCTTTGTAATCTATTCCAATATATTTTGTTCTTACTTACTTTTGATCAATATTTACAGATACTAAGATGTCTACCAATCTGCTGTTTAACTTTTCTTTTTTAGCAAAAGTATACAAAATGTAAAATATAAAATATATAAAATTTATTAGAAAGCACATAAATATTATAAAAATAATAAACACTGAAAAAATGTTACCAAAATGTTACCTTTTGTATCTTCAATATTTGACGTATTGTGGGATGTATACCTTATTATTATAAGTTATTATTTCAAAATAAAATGAGCTTGCGGATTTTATTATTAAGTTCCTAATAATGCGTATTAATTATTTTGTGCAAAGATGAATTACTTTAGCCAGATGTTGTCACATCTTTCCCTGTCTTAGTATTAGCATAACACCGCTATTTAACCGGTTTACTACTATACAGTGTTGTACTATGTAATGGTACAGCATATATCAATTTTATAGTTTTACTATATTTAATGAATTTAATTAATTATATTTTTTATTAATAATTATAAAATATATTTTAAAATCAATGAATACATATTTCTGCAATATTAATTCATATGTAGTTATAAGCTGTATTATGTATTTATGTACTAGTATAGTGGCGCATAAACATCCTGTTATCTAAGATTGGTGTTGTGTTCACGCGTAACTATGTGTGTGAAAAAACAGTAGGAAGGCCCGGACTATATAGAAATCGGGGAATCGCAGACTTCCTCTTATAAAAGGCAAGAATATGTGTTCAAATGTAAGAGTCGAAAGCTAGACACGAAGAGTCGTAAGTTAGACGTAGTGTCGAGAGGCAAACTCCAAATATTAGACTCCTGGGAGGGTCGGCAACAGTCATAAGAATTGTTGTTATTTGTAAAAGTATTAAAACAGTATTTAAAGTTGCACATACATATTAAATATGCAAAGTGTATTTTTGTAATAAAGATATTGTGTGCTGAATGGCAGAGTGAGCCGAGTTTTGTGCCTTGAGCAGCGTAGAACAAAGAAAATTCCACTGAAAGCAGTATAGAAGAGAGAAGAGAGAAGAAGCGTTATTATAAGGTATTTTTAAATGATTATTGCATGTCCATGTATTTGAAAATAAAGAATTAAAGATTATAAAACAATTTTCAAATAGAGACGAAATAAGTAAATGTGAATGTTAAATAAACATCGTCTCTGTATTATAAAGAGTAATGAAATTCGATATGTTTTATCTATGGTACAGATATAAACATACATAAATCTTGTATGCAGCGTATGTTGTAAATTCTTGGCTCTATTGTTTATGTTTCAATATAACAAATAATCTACATAAATATTCGTATCAATTTAATATTTGTAAAAGCCTATTTAACTTGTCTATCAATGTATTTTTATTTTTCTTTATGTTAAGAACAATATATTATATAAACCTTTTTCTTTGTCTGTAAAAATATATATAGAATTCATTGATTTTGAATATAAGTATTATTAAAATTTTAAATAGTATATTTTTTATAAATGATCTATATTATCTATTAACCTGAATCTCCCTTTGAGAGGCCGAACTGAGCCGACCTGGCAAAACAATTTTACATTTTACATTTTATTTAAGAATTTTAACTTTACATTAAATATTTATTAATTTTGGATATAAAAGTTCCTGTTCATCATGTCGCCCAACTTTGGGGCATTTAATTGCATTTTAAAGGGGTTCCAGTTCAACTATTAAATCTACTATAATTTACTTTATTATTTTTTATAACACCATTATATTATAATTATTCTATTATAGCGAAAGCCAATACACTCTACTCAGAACACAGTAAAGTGAGTTAAGATCTTCCGTAGAATCTTTACATAATATTAATGAAATATGAAATAAACAAGTCCTTAAACTAACGTAAAACTAAATTTCGCTCATATCTGGTAACTAAAATTACAGAATCTAATTTTGTTTGTATTAATACATAAGCATAGGCATCGCCAAGAATATATGAATATAAATTTATATCACAAGAAATAAATCATTTACCAAAATAAAACGAAACAAAACCTGTCGCTGACGAGTTACCAAGTACTACTGCATCAGTGTCCTAAACTTGGAAAAGAAATTGCTCTTCACTTCAAGGGGGTTAATTATTATAGAATTTAGCAATGTTTTATGAGAAAGAACGTTAGATTAGGTAGGTTCTATTAATGAGAGTGGTCAACATAAGCATCTTTGCGAAATCTCAGTCTGTTGTACAAATATAATGGATCACAATGAAAATAATCCGAAAAGGCACAATAATGGGATTTTCCAGAAATAAAATATCAGTTTTTTTCTCACGCCTAATAGACTTAGCAGTGATATTGTGTGCAACTATGATGACATATTTCTACAATGGTACAAAATAGTGCACAAGAATATATCAGTCATCTTGTACGCAGTTATTCCTATTCTTGAAACAGCAAAACTATTTGTCAACTAAAGCTAGACAATATTTTGGACATTCTAAATGGACACTAATTCAATGAATATTCATACCAATTTAATGTTTAGTTTATAAAAATGTTGTATATAAACTATGTGTTAAGCTGGTAATCTCCAGTTCATTCAGATATTTGATTATCATCAAAAATGATGATTTTCTTCGAGTAGATCGCTCATAATATAGGAGTTAAATAAATACAAGGAAAATAAACGTCGATCTGTTAAAACTTATATTGTTGTTAATTCTTTATTTAGAAAAGTACATGAATTAACTTTCCAGTAGTGTACCAGAAACCTTATAATAGTAGTGTTTAATTGATATACGTATAAATATTGCAATAAATAAAACTATATATATTTTTCAATTCTTATATATCAATATAATTTCAATTTAAGTTCAGTTATGCGAATATAAAGTTTTAGCATGAAATATTCAATGTTTCCCATCACTTGAACATGAGAAATCTGCTTATAAATAAATTTGGCATGGTATGAAAGAATTATTTCCAGAACAGAGCTGTAAGAAATATCGAGTTTGAATTCGAACTCACAGCATAAAATATGTACATATTTCAAAATCAAATAAAAAACTCTCGACATAAAAAGCTTATCTAAAACCTATCATGTGAACATGACTGACATAAATTGTTACTTATTTTAGCCTTTCTTTAATATGTGCTTTCATTACACGTGCATTTTAGTGTACTTTTGTAAAATTAGAAAATCTGTAAATCTAATCCTATTTTATGTTTCTATAAAAGTTATAATTATAGTTTGTCCAAAATTAATAATAATATTATTAAACAATGAACAACTAAAAAAATTTACTTGCCTTGTAATGTACTATTAGTTTTTATATTAATCCATTCAATTCTAAGCCCCTATGAAAACCACTGTGATTTAATATACGAGGGAGGATCAATAAATACCCGTGTTAGGAAAGAAGACGAAAGTTTTTCACAATTTTTTTTTTATTTTTCAACGTAATCACCTTTTAGTACAATACACTTTTCCCAACGTTTCTGCCATATCTTTAACCCCTCCAAAAAATACGATTTGTCAAACTCTGCAAAATACGCTTCTGTTTCGACGATAACCTCCTCGTTTGAGCTGAATCTTTTTCCCCCGAGCCACGTTTTCATGTTGGGGAACAGAAAGAAGTCGCAGGGAGCCAAGTCAGGCGAGTACGGTGGGTGCGGCAGCAATTCGTAGTGCAGTTCATGCAACTTTGCCGCGACAATTCTAGATGAATGTGCTGGTGCATTATCGTGGTGAAACAGCACTTTTTTCTTAGCCCAATGGGGCCGTGTCTCCTTCAATTTTATATCGAATCGGTCCAATAATTCACTGCAGTACTGCCCCGTGACCGTTCTTCCTTTCTGCAAAAAGTCCATGAGGATTATTCCGTTGGAATCCCAAAAAAATCGTGGCCATAACCTTTCCTGCCGATGGGACCGTCTTTGCCTTCTTCGGAGCAGATTCACCCCGAAAAATCCATTGTTTTGACTGTCGATTGGACTCTGGCGTATAATAATGGATCCAGGTTTCATCGACGGTGACGACTCGACGCAAAAACAACTGCGAATTTCTCTTCAAGAGGTCCAAACACTGCTTCGACATTGACAACCGTATCCGCTTGTTGTCCACCGTAAGCAACGCGGCACCCATCGGGCCGACACCTTTCTCACCGATAACTTATCATGTAAAATATTAATTGCCCTTCCGTACGACACGCCTACGGCCTCTGCTACTTCGCACACTTTCGTTCGGCGATCAGCGAGAATCATGTCGTGGACCTTTTCAACGATTTCCTCGGTAACCACGTCTGCCGGGCGGCCTGGGCGCTCCTCATCAAAAACAGATGTACGACCACGTTTAAATTCGTTGAACCAATATCTTACGGTTGTCATAGATGGTGAAGGGTCCCCATAGACAGCATCCAACTTCGCTTTTATTTCTTCGCATGTTTTTCCATCCAAAAATAAAAAGCGAATTACGGATCGATATTGCTCTTTTTCCATTTTATCGAGAAACACGAAACACGTGTGATACAACTGGCTGCCAAATAAAAACTAACCTATGAATCAGTCTGAAATTTATTATAGTGTTGTCTGACAGATGGTAGTACACGACGGTAATGCCAACTTCCCTCAGCAGCGCCACCTGTCTTCAAACACGGGTACTTACTGATCTTACCTCGTATATGGTCCATCCCTACAACATGTAATTTCCAATTAATAATTATTATAAAGAAAATTTTATAGCTCTAATTACTAGATAAAATTCACACAAGTGCCTCTGGATTCATACAGAGTGATTCACTATTACAGTCTGTTACACGTATCTTCAGATTTAAAGAAAATATCGTTTTTAATTTTTGTAACTTGGTATTACAAAAAAAAACCTTACCTACTTGAAATATTTCTGAGGTATAGTATTTATAGATGGTATATGACTAGTTCGTTAAGTAACTCATTTAAAGACGAATTTATATATATATATATACACGACAGAGATTTATATATTTACTTACTATGACAAAAACAAGTAACGAAGACTAATTTTTTCTGTCAAGTTGCTGTGACTTTTTTTGTTTACTAATTACACTCGGTTTACATCCCAAAAGTTTTATTGCTTTTCTGTAATCTTAAATATCAAGAAATGAGTAAAGTTCAGCTAGAGTAATGAAGTGAAATCATATTCTTGACTCAGCACGGAAATCCACCCTAGAATATTTACCGGAGGATGATTAATGTTTATCGAATAGATGCTCTGTGACATTTTACGATAAAATTTCTTGTCCAGCATAAACCAATATTGTTTGTAAATAATACTAACTAAATGCAATCTACCCAACGTTACTGTTGTCGGTTATTCAACTTTAATGATCTCCAGGAATTCAATGAAGTGATTAAACTTAATGATCCTCAAGTAGTAATAATAGTAATGCTTTATTAGTGCTAAAACACATAAAACCCAAGACTCATGCAGAAGGTACATGACCTCAAATGAGAAACCACTGCTCTATAAATACTATAAGACAAGAGACATAATGGGCAAAAGTTTCTGGAAACCAATACTTGTTACATGTTGACGAGAGATTGAGTACTATTAACTAGAGCATCCGCAGATTTATGATACTTCTTATTGCCAAATTGACAAAATTTAATGATAATAATAAGAAAAAAGATAAGAAGAAATCTTTAATATATTATGTAGAAATAAAATGAATAAAATAAACAGTTCGTATTCAATATAAAGAAGAAATTACAGAAAATTGTGGCTGTGTAATAAAGAATATAATGACGTTACTTTCTCCAAATGGAGAGAAGAAATTAATAGCACATTTGTGGGAAAGTACGAGGTAGGCGCAATAAATTCTTGGCCTGATATAGAAAAAAGGAACTGGGAACAATATAAGAATTTTTATTTTTCAATGTAATCTCCCCTAACTTCTATACATTTATTAAAACGATTAATTAATAATTCGATATCCTTACAAAAATAAACTGATATTTTTCCGTCAAAGTGTTCTATAAAGGCTGCTTGCAACTCACTGTCGTCATTAAAACTACGTCACCTAAGGTCTTTTTGAAGTGAAAACTTCTTATGGGCGCGTTGATGCATTGATTGTTGGGCACTGAACGAGACTGGCCCGTCACGCTCGGAATGTTACGCTCGTTCGGGTAAAGTCGGCTCGGCTTTGTATTATAATACTAACTAGACCGCTAGTTAGTTAAATACCGATTTAATTTCAATTAAATTGAAATTTAGAATAAATACGCGAAATATTGTCTTCTACTAAAAGAAGTGAAACTATATCTATTGAATAGGTTGTAGTAATCAATGCCGAGCTGTGGTTAAGTGTTTAAATTTATTTTTGTATACGCTCGAGAATAAGATGTTGATATGTATAATAAGGCAACCAAACCAAGGACAGATAGGTATTTAAAGGCGTTTTCGGAAATTAAACCAGGACATTGGGGTTACAACACAGTTAGCACAAATGCGTTCGTTAATTCAGTCTGGTAGAAACAACAGTGTTCGTAAAAACGAAAAAGTAACCGAGTTCAACAACCCGGTTCAGTTTCTATAACCCTGGTAAGGGAGTACGGTTGAATAGGTTGTTTTACTCCCCCCGAATATAACCTTACAAAGCGTTAGTGTCAATACATAAAACTTTTTATTTTTTATACGAATCAAATTTTAAAAAAGCCACGATAAACTGTATTTTGCTATCTTTACTGCTTTATACTTTTTAATGCAAACTCCCTTCTTATCCCTTTTTGCGTTGAGTTTTATACAGATTATAGTATCATCGTCAGATTCATGTACAAACAAACTTGCTGCTAATAAAACTATTCTACGAGTATCTGGAGTTGACGTATTCACTGTGGGATTCATTTTTTATTTCATTTTGCACAGAATCTAAGCAATGAATATAGGTTATGTTTAGGTTACGTTACTATTCATGGCAGCAAATTGCGTTCGGCAATGTTTTAAATAACCTGGTATAATTTGTGACCCTGTCAGGTACTGTCTAACCGGGTCAGTTAAATGCTATACAATTTCCGCAAACACCTTCAGTTGTTAAGAAAAAGTGTTATACAGACGCCTATAAGGAAACCCAGAGAATTGTTGATAGAACAGATTACTATCAAAAAGCACACCAATACCTCTGAACTGAAAAACACTAAAAATTGTGCTCTGACACACTGAGTATTTGAGAAGATGGAACGCTAGAGAAGGAGCATGTTGCACGTTTATCAACATTTATGCAAACTCGATTACTGTTAATCGATATAAGATTTTTTGCAGCAGTAAGTAATCTGAAGAAGAAGGTATGATACTAAATATTTTTTATGTCATCTGCGTATGAACCTTACAATCAAGAAGCAGCATTGATGTACACATTAAATAGTAGTGAACTCAAGTTACATCCTTGCGGAACTCCGCTGGAAGCAGTGAAAGTGTTGGACACATATCCATTGTAGGTCACAGAGTAAGTGCGATTTAGCGGAAAACAGTTTTAGAAGGTAACAGTTCTTGAAAGTGGTCAATAGTGTCAAACGCCTGAGTAAAATCAATGAAGATTACGTCCACTTGCTCACTAGCGACGAGATCTTCACTTATATATTGAGTGATATCGACTAAGTTTGTTGAAGTTGACGTTCCAGTGATAAATCCATGTTGATTGAGAGAAACTGTACGTATTCGAACACCTTATCACAGTTTTGAGATAATGCTAATAGGCCTGGAGATACGAATGCTGCTACTGCGATCACTATTTTTAAGAACCGGTGTAATATTATTGATTTTCCAGCGACAGAAGAAAGTGGACGTGCGAAGTTAAATAATATGGTAAGTGGAGAATATAGCACTGATGCACAATCCAGGACAAAAAGCTTGCTAGGCCATCATAGCCGAAGGTTGTACTTGACTTCAGTTCTTGAGACCATGCAATACAATTCCGGCAGTAAAGTAACCATTATCAAATGAAACAGTATTCGCATTCAGACTGAGCAGTGTTACTTGGTATGGAAGAATGGAAGACATCACCAGAAATATCAGAAAAACTTGAACAATATCCTGTGATTGTTCAAGTATGTTATGAATATGTGTTAAAATTCTGATATTATTAAGGTAGATCGCTTGCCGTTCATAAAATTACAGAAAAGCTTTGAATCAAGTGTAATAATAGATTCATATCTAGTTTGGTATTCTTCATATGTCATTTTCATTTCAGTTTTAAGCAAGTATCTAAGTCTAGAAAATTCGTTTCGGAAATGTATGGATCCTGTACATTTCCATTGAGTGAAATAGTATTCTTTGATTACTAAATATTCTTTACTGTCTAAATTGAACCAATGAGGAAAACTTCGATGTGAAGATTTAAACTTTGGGACGTGGGAAACAATTTTCGTGTGTGTTATATCATAGAATTTGCTAACTCCTTCATTTATATCGGAGAATGCATCAAGACACGACCAATCAATCAAAGTAATGGTATTGTAGGGATATGGAAAATCTGCTTTGTTGAAGATATAGCGCAGATTATTATTTAAAGGAACCTTTCTAATGCAGTTTACAAAGAGACATTAAAGCTATATCTAAGGCAAGATGATTACGAGCAAGAGAAACAATGTCATGCGCAACTATAATTTGACCAGAAATTTTAGAAAAGTGAGTCCACTAACTTTCCACTACAGTTGGTAATACTAAAAAATTGTACCACATTTAAGGTATCCATAAAATTCCGTAGTGCAAAATGCTTGGGATCATCGATTGGCGAAGAACCAGTGCCAGGGCAGTTAAAATCCCCACACAAAAAAAGTTGTTTATTGAGGAGCTCGAGATGTAATGCTTCAAAAAAAAGATTATCATAATCATCACAGGAAATATTAGGTGGAATATACTCGTATACGTTAATAAAATAAACATATACTGCACCCAATTTACATTAGAAAGTGAAACTATCGATTAAAATAATTAAATTCTGGCTATGAATAGAATCATAACGATTAAACATTAAGCATATCTCTTACATCAGTTAAAACTCTACCACTCAAAGAACGCCCGACGATATCAGACACATCCGAGTTCAGCCATATTTCTGTGAGACATACCATATCAGACAGTTTAGGTGTAAAAATGTATGTCTGTTGGGTGACTTTAGTTTTTTTTTACCAAGTCTTGATATTCTTTGTTATTATTGGGACATCATTAATAAACTTAATAGTTTGGTATAATTCACCCGCGGCTGTTCTAATGTTCAGTTCTTCCTTCAAAGATTTTAATTGGTTAGTCTGTAGTGGTGTTCTATATTAAACAATATGTAGAGCCTTGAATTTCTCTGTGGTAAATAATTTTTTAAAGTTACGATGCAGTATCCGCTAGGATTATTTTACATTATATAAAATGAAATATAACTGAACTATGTTTATTAGTGAGATGTACGAGGGATGTCTTGCATATAGAGGCGGAATAAAGCAATAGATAGCTTTGGAAGGCTTTATTATTCTTTGAAGTATTCTCCACTATAATTAATGCAATTAATGCACATTTGCATCCGCTCGAACCAACTTTGGATTGGAAGCAGTTATTCCACTTCTTTGTTAGTACGTCTAAATTGAGTTTTCGTAGGCATCGACAGCTCCTTCTGACGACTGGAACTTTTAACCACGCAGTCCGTCCTTGATTTTTGGAAAGATAAACAAATCGTTGGGACTTAGGTCGGAACTCTACGGAGAATGGTCCATCAATTCGACGTTATGTTGCGTTAAAAATTCAATTGTCGTGCGAGCTGTGTGCGAACTTGCATTGTCTTGGTGAAGGATGATTCGTTGTTTGGGATTGGTGTTTCGTAACTCAGCCATGATTTGCGGCAAAAAAATGATTGTATACCAATCGGCAGTAACAGTTCTTTGATTTTGTAGGGGAGTTGTTGCTTCATGACCTGCTTTCGAGACAAATGTCGCGAACATCTTTTTGGAAACACTTCATGAACAGATGCCGTTTGTCCTTGGAATACCCAAACAGACGACTGGCGTTTCTTTTCTGGCTCATATGAGTAAATCCAAGATTCATCACTATTGACCATGTTGTACGCGCTTTTTGAGTTTCCCGCGTTCAAGCAGTCTTTACACCAATTCATCATAGCTGCTCTCCGTTCTTCGGTCAACAGATGCAGTATCCGACGGGAAACTGTTTTTTTCACACAATTTTTCATGCAAAACTTTTTGAATTGAGGTCTATGAAATTCCCAATGATGTCTCTTGCGCACAGCATCGACCTTTTCCTGAGTAACTGCCGTTTTTGGTGCACCTGTTCTTGGATCGTTGCTATAACTAATCCATCCACGTTTGAATTTTCAATACTAACGAGAAATTGTTGACTGATGTAGCGCTTAATTTCCGAAAGCAGAAACCAACTCGGCGAGGCATTCTTGTTGAGATCATTGACTTCGAAAATTATAAAAAAATTATTGCGCGTAAATTTTCACGATTTAATTCCATATTTCAACTACAACACTACAAGTATCACAGTAAAACTACTTAAAATGAAGGTTAATTTTTAGTGCTGACATTTGATTAAAACAGACGTAGTGGCCTACCAGTAGAGTAAGTGTGACACAGATGGTTCAAAGTGTCTAGTCTTACCTTGGCGGAATTATAGAATTCAATAATTACTGGTAATTTTGTGGTATTTGATTCATCACCTTTTTCATGCATTGTCGAAAACATAAGCAGTTTTTTTCTTAGTTTTTGGTGTTCTTGAGATCCAAAAATGGTAGGAATATGAATTTCTTTTTTATTTTTCCTCAATGTACCTACAACTGTATTTTTTTAAAGGTTTCTTTGCCGTCTGCACTGATGAGAACCAGTTACCCATTATCAGATTTCTACTAGCTCCTTGGACAGAAGTGGTACTGCGAAACAGAAATATCAGATCGAAAATCTTATTTTGAGAAACCATTACTTGCGTGAACAACAATTAAATAGCATATGCTATGCAATAATTTAATAAAACAAATACTCCCTCCGTCCGAAAATATGGTATACATTTGAAATTTTTTTGAAAATTAATGAGACATTAGTAACGAACTATAATTAAATATACTTATTTGGCAGTTCTTATGCTAGGTAAACAACTATAATACATAGTTGGCTGATGTCCGATTTGGTTTGTGTCAAAAACGTCAATAGAGTTAAAACGTCATTTCATGAAAATTATTTTACACATGCCCTATTCACAAAATTGATGAATTGATCGAATGTGTTAAAAAAGCCTTTGACAATCTAGGCAGAGAGACCCTTGACAATGTTTTTCTAACATTGCAGAGCTGTATGGAATCAACTATGTTGATTGAAGGAGGAAATTCGTATAAGATTCCCCACATCAATAAGGCCAAGCTTCGGCGTGAAGGACGCTTACCATCTAGTTTAGTGTGTTCCCAAGAAACCATAGACAAAGCTCGATCCCTCATCAATTAAATTTTATTTGTAATTATGTTTAATACTCTAGTACTTAATGAAAATTGTAAATGTATACCATAAATCCGGACAAAAATAAATTACAAAATGTATACCATATTTTCGGACGGAGGGAGTATATACTTACAAGCGAAAACAAATCTAATATATTCTTATTCTGGTACACTGAGGTACACCTACACCCCACCCCAACTATCAAATATCTCCCAGATGCAAAGGCACTGTCTCCACCAATATCGCACATAAAATGCCGCATCGTATGCTGAAACTACTCAGAAGCCCACGACCGTAGCTCCATCTATTTTCGATTGGCGGGATTTTTGAAGAAGGCTGGGGTACAGGAGAACCCCAAGTCACATGCCAGTAGTATTTGTCTTACTTGTTGACAAGCTTATTTAAGCTTATGAGTCAGAGCAACCTATACAATAGCAAGCCATAATGTACTGAAATCTACCTTTAATTTTACCGCAGTTGACTATTAATAACTCTAAAACCATTATTATAAATAGTTTTAAACTAGGTTTAAGTAGATATTTTGAGAAAATCCCATCGTCACACCTTTCAATGTTTAAAGTTCTTGGCAAGTTCTGCATCTAAACCTCAGGTCGATGCAAGTACTTAATTCGGTATTACTTTCTCGTTTAGGCGACAGTTGAAAGGAAAATATCTATGTCCGCTGTGCACTGCATATATTAATGAAATGAACGCTAAAGTTCTTAAATCACAAAATTTCATCAGTATAACGACTCCGTAAAATTGTAATATAAAGCTCTCGGTGCTCTAATGAAAGCGTCTGCTTTAAGGAAGAAATATCCCAAGTGGCCGCGCACAGCTGCTTGATATACATAATAAATTCAGAAGCATGACAAAAGTAGTAGCGAAAAATAAGACTGAAATTGAGATAAACCGGTTAACATTTACGGGGACGGGTGTGATAATTTTTGATATATTTTCATTAATGATCTTTCTAGCGGTCGAGATTTTAATCTTAATAGCATAAACATGAGCTTTCCACATACATAGTAGTAGTACAAGTAGTAGTTTAGAATTTGTAGAGTGAGGACGTATTTCTATTGGCTCTGCAAAAGTGCAGTGTCGAAAAGTAAAATATTGTACGTTGTTAAACATGAAATTGTGATGATGAAACTATTAGTAAATTTTATCGATGGACAAAAATAATGATTAATCATTTGCGTAGGTCAACATACGTATATAAAATAAAATAAAATATGTCATCCAATAAGTGTTGTTTGCCAATTGGAATTCAGAATGGCGGAAAGAACGGTAAAGTGTTTCATATGTGAGTAAGAGAGACATAACAAATGCGCGAAAGTAAGCGATGAGACAGCTAAAAAATTAAGTGAAGCCAATATAATTACATATGTGTGCGATATTTGTCGTAAACAAAAAGTTGGCCAAAAAATGAATGAAATAGATAAAAAACTTAATGATTGTCTTCAAACAATTTCAGATCAAAACATATTGATTCATGAAATTTTAAAGTCTATTTCTATCGCTGGAAACAAAACAGAAAAAAGGACTTTATACAATGATACTGTAAAAAATAATAATGATAAAATTATTATAAAGCCAAAAAATGAAACACAGAAAAGCCAGGAAACAAACACAGAATTGAGAAATAAAATTGACCCTACTAAATTGTCTGTAAGTGTAGAGACAATTAAAAATATAAGAAAGAATATTTTGGTTAGTTGCGGTGATACTACTTCCAAAGAAAAATTGAAAAATCATATGAAAAAATGAGGTGTGGCCACCACACGACTTTCTTATACGTATGAAAGTGTTACTTCCGGTCCGAATTTTGAAATTTCATTTATACAAAAAATATTCCAAATCCAACTCTAAATACTTTTGTACTCTTCATAAATATATATAGAATGCATAATTTACGACATATTTGCAAAAAATCGCTATTCGATAAGAGTAAAAGTGGTACTTCCGGTCTGAATTTTGAAATTTTTTTTATACAAAAGATATTTAAAAGTATGTTCTAAATACTTTTATACTCGTAATGTACCTGCCTAGAAAGCATGACTTGCGAGATATTCCCAAAAAACTGATTTTCGATAAGAGTAAAAGACCTACTTCCGGTAGGAATTTCGAAAAACTTTATTAAAACAATTTTTCTCAAATTTAATTTTGAGTATATTTGAATTCTTTATAAATTTGTTTAAACTTAGTAATTGACGAAATATTTGCAAAATTCGATTTTTTCACTGAAGTAAACTACTACTTCCGGTCTGCCGATTTTGCTCAAAATCTAATCAGTTCTCAAGAGGGAGATTATATTCGTAAATACAAAATTTGGAATTGATATCTGCAGCGGTTTGACCGCTATCGTGGTCACACACAGACACACAGACACAGGCACAGACACACAGACACACAGACATTTTTTAAAAACCACTTTTTTGGTATCAGGGGACCTCAAAACGTGGACATCTGCAAAAATCTCGAGGTCGAAAATTTTTATCATCTCAATACTTCCTTATACTACGTATAAGAAAGTAAAAAGAATTGGAAAATAAATATGATGTGTTAGATCCTAAGCCTAAAGATCCACAGATTATTATAGTAGGAGTGTAAAAAGAATATATTGACATGCAGCCAGAGGATATTATATACGCAATTGTTAATCAAAATGACTTAAAAATACTAGGAAGTGCTATAAAGGAAAAACTAGATAAATAGAAGTATCTCAGCAAACGGAGAATGAACAATGGTAACACAATAACTGATGTAAAATCGGATATATTTAGAAAAATGCTACAGACAGAAAAAATTAATGTTGGATGGAAGAAATGCGATATATATGAATACATAAATGCAATAAGGTATTATAACTGTGCAGGTTATAATCATTTTGCGAGGGATTGCACAGTAACTAAAGCATGCGGTAGGTGTACAGGTGAACATTGTACAATTGATTGTGTTAATTGTGTTGGTGAGGACGAGAAGTGTGTAAATTGTATGAGAATGGTAGTAAATTTAAAAATTGATTTGGATGGTAGCCATAGTGCATTTGGCAGAAACTGTCCTAGTTATCAACGCATTCTAGAAACACAAAAGTCTAAAATTAAGTATATTTAGTGCAAGACTCATAATTATAATACATTCTAGAAAAATAAGTAATTTTTATATATAAATTTGTACAGGCATTAAAAAAATTTTATAGCAAGTTACCTATAGAAATTAGAAATTGCGTATATATAATTTAAAGTAAATTAGTGAGTAAACGTTGCACAATTGGTATTTGTATTGAATTTATTGTATGTATTAATAGACAAATGCTGACATTGTGTAATATACAGGATCCGGCAACGAAGCGGGGACGGAAGATTACATGCTTATTTGAAAGTTAGTCAAATATATAGTCATCGGGTATTCCTGCGCGCCATCAAGCGCACGTTTTAAAAATATTTTGGTTTATACAGGATCTTCCACGTGGAAATGCCAGACTAAAGTTGCTTTTTTTTAAATGGAACCTCCTGTATATTAATAGACAAAATTATCCGCGCTTGAAAGCTGGTTACATCGATATAATGATGTGTGGGTCTAAAGTTGATAGTTTCTGTGTTAATAATTATTTTACTTGATAAATTAATATATTTCAGTAGGCTATTCCGCATAAGGAAAAACAAAAGATCCGAAACCAACAGAATAGAATATTTTTTACTAGTATTGAGTTTCGTTGCTACGTGAAATAAATTCTATAACTGTTCGCGTTATACAAAATGTTCACAATTTCGCAAAATCGAAGAAATCTCGTAATTTTTAAATGGCACACGCTGTATATCAGTTCATTTTTGACTTGTTTATTAAATTTCATGCCAGAAACATGTAAGACGTTAATACTTTAAAACTGACTATTACAGAGATATTGTCGTTTTTTGATTTCCTTTTGTTAGTTTTTGCAAAAAAGTCAATTTTTTCAAATGGAACACCCTGTATATTATTTCATTTTTGAATTTATTATTAAATTTCACATCAAAAACATGTAAGACGTTAATACTTTAAAAGTGACTATTACTGAGCTTTTGTCTCGTTTTGATATAATTTTGTCAGTTTTGTGGTTTTAATTAATATAGTATAGTACTGACAAAATTATATCAAAAAGAGACAATAGCTCAGTAATAGTCACTTTCAAAGTATTAACGTCTTGCATGTTTTTTATGTGAAATTTAATAGGAAATTCAAAAATGAAATAATATACAGGGCGTTCCATTTGAAAAAAATGACTTTTTTGCAAAAACTAACAAAAGCATATCAAAAAACGACTGTAGCTCAGTAATAGTCACATTTAAAGTATTAACGTCTTATATGTTTCTGACATGAAATTTAATAAACAATTCAAAAATGAACTGATATACAAGGTTTTCTATTTAAAAATTACGAGATTTCTTCGATTTTATGAAATTGTGAACACTCTGTATTACGCGAACAGTTACAGAATTTATTTCGCGTAGCTACGAAACTCAATACTAGTAAAAAATATTCTATTCTGTTGGTTTCGGATCTTTTGTTTTTCCTTATGCAGAATAGCCTACTGAAATGTATTAATTTATCAAGTAAAATAATTATTAACACAGAAACTATCAACTTTAGACCCATACAGCATTATATCGATGTAATCAGCATTCAGGCGCGGATCATTTTATCTATTAATATACAGGGTGTTCCATTTAAAAAATAGCAACTTTAGTCTGGCATTTCCATCTGGAACACCCTGTATAAACCAAAATATTTTTAAAACGTGCGCTTGATGGCGCGCAAGGATATCCGATCATTAAATATTTGACTAACTTTAAATCTTCCGTCCCCGCTTCGTTGCCGGACCCTGTATGTAATGTAAGTATGTTAGTCCATAAGTCTGCTTACTGTTATTTTCTTTATTAGGTTAAATTGTTTCATGTAAACAACAAAGTATTGTTAGAAAATGTAAAATTAATAGCAATTGCTAAATAAACGTATATTATATTATTATTATTACATATCGTGTATGTAAAAATATAGAAGCATGTTTCAAGTCTCTATACCAGTTTATCACACTAATGAATAACTGTGAATTTAATCCATTTCAGACCGTAAAATAATATGTTTGCAATATCACAATCAATTTTTAAATTAATAATCGATGAAGCATTTCGCGCATATATAAAGTTACCATATGTTACCAATTATTTTTTTGTTTGTACACATCAATCATACGCTATCAGCAACTAGTATTGGAGAGAGTGTACAAAAGATTCTTAAAATATGTATCATATAGAATGAGCGGTGTTTACCTCCCCCCCCCCCTCGTAGTACTGATTATGAGGCACTTTCAAATAGACTTAATTTGATAAAGCTTAACTTCAAGAAGGAAGATGGTCAGTGCGGAGTACTTAAAACTAATTAGTAATCAACCTGACTCGCCCTACCTCAGAATTACACTATTATTATCATTTTGCACTGTACTGTAATTATTGTTATTATAATTAGTGATCTTCCATTTCGACGAATTTTTGAATGACGATACTTTTAGTTGCTGCTGTACCAGCAGTATTTTTACTTTCTTATACGTAGTATAAGGAAGTATTGTGATGATGAAAATTTTCGACCTCGAGATTTTTGCAGATGTCCACGTTTTGAAGTCCCCTGATACCGAAAAAGTGGTTTTTAAAAAATGTCTGTGTGTCTGTGTGTCTGTGTGTCTGTGCGTCTGTGTGTCTGTGTGTCTGTCTGTGTGTGTGTGTGTGTGTGTGACCACGATAGCGGCCAAACCGCTGTAGACATCAATTCCAAATTTTGTATTTACGTGTATAATCTCCCTCTTGAGATCTGATTAGTTTTTCAGTAAAATCGGTAGACCGGAAGTAGCAGTTTACTTCAGCAAAAAAATCGAATTTTGCGAATATTTCGTCAACTACTAAGTTTAAACAAATTTATAAAGAATTCATATATACTTAAAATTAAAATTGAGAATAATTTTATTTAAAAAGTTTTTCGAAATTCCTACCGGAAGTAGGTCTTTTACTCTTATCGAAAATCAGTTTTTTGCGAATATTTCGCAAGTCATGCTTTTTAGACAAGTACGTTACGGGTATAAAAGTATTTAAAACATAATTTTCAATATCTTTTGTATAAAAAGAATTTCAAAATTAGACCGGAAGTACCACTTTTACTCTCATCGAATAGCGATTTTTTGCAAATATGTCGTAAGTTATGCATTCTATATATATTTACCAAGAGTACAAAAGTATTTATAACTGAATTTGCAATATTTTTTGTATATATGAAATTTCAAAATTTGGACCGGAAGTAGCACTTTTACTCTTAGCGAGGAGCACTTTTTTGATAACATCTTGCAAAGTATGCATTCTATAGCGATTTATTAAGCGAATGAAAGTACATAGAATAGAATTTTGAATAAGTTTTGTATAAAGAAATTCTTAAAATTGTATAGTTTGAAACGCTCATACGTATAAGAAAGTCGTGTGGTGGCCACACCTCATTTTTTATGAAAGACTCACACCTACATGTTTGACAAAAAAACTGCGATACTTGGGTGGAATTGTGTATACAAGAAACATTACTTACAGAAGGTGTTGCCAAAAGTGGGGTTCACGCTAATAAGTATGGAGGTAGAAGATTGGAAATTCTTTTGCCTCAGGTATTCAATGCGTTGTCGTAGAACCTGAGGAAAGAAAACGCAACTGGACCGCTTAAACGAGGATTTAAGGAATGGGGAGTATCCATATTTCGAACTATAAATAATGTATATACTGTTGATTCTTTTAATTAATGAATAGTTCATCTAACGAATCGAATACATTTTGCCACTCTCAAGCTCGCTATGCTTAGTGGCAACATATTTTAATATCCCCATCTTCTCCATCTATCAGTTTAGTGTGTTTTCTTTGCATAATCATCGAATGATACTAGGTTTTCACTAATTGTATGTCTTAGAAATAACATTTTCTTTTAATTAAGTTTATACTATTTTGCAATTGTTTTAAATTGTTCTGCAGATTAAGTTTGTACTTATTTGAATAAATATTTTTTCTAGAGGGTGCTTGTTGTTGTCTGCATTCTGCCGGTGCATTCTATGTGTGCCAGATTATGTTTGCGCATAGGATGTGTTGGAGACAAAAAGTAAACAAATAAAAAAATATATGGGTCGTATCTATGTGTATGATGTACAGGTTTATTCATTATAAATTTCTCACCCTTCATCATCATTATTATTGCATATACAAAAAAATCTTTCAAATAAGAGTTGTGTGGCTGAGACTGAATTTTATTTGCATGCTATCAAAAACACAGTGGCGTACAGATACAACGGTATAAAAAAATATTTTTTTAAATGGAATACTCTGTATATTATTACATTTTATAATGGTCTTTTGTTTTCTGATTTCAAAAATATGCCATATGATAACCGGTATCTTAAACCGTTTTCGAGTTATTAAATGTCGAATATCGTAGTTACTGTACTATTGAAAAGTAAACATTATTAAAGTAAGCTTTAAAATTACACCTAGTTGTGTTTATTGTGTTCGTTTCATCCTCACTGTTAACCATTTTGACTATTTTATTAAGGAAATGTCATTTTCATAGCTTACTTTAATAATGCTAACTTTTCCATAGTACAGTAACTACAATATTCGACATTTAATAACTCCAAACTAGTTTAAGATACCGGTATCGTATAGTATATGTTTGAAATTATAAAAAAAATACAAGTATAAAAATGTAATAATATACAAGATATTCTATTTCAAAAAAAATAATTTTTTATACCGTTGTATCTGCACGTCACTATGTCTTTGATAGCATGAAAATAAAATTCAATCTCAGGCACCCAACTTTTATTTGAAAAATTTTTTTGTTTATACAATAATAACAATGACGAAGGGTGGGTAATTTATAATGAATAACCCTGTACATATTAACTTAAAATATTAAACGTGGGGAGCATAAGTAGCGGCAAAAAAACAAAAAAAAATTACAAATGAACATAAATAGGAATTAACACTGAACTATAATCATTTCAATTGGTTTACTTGCACTCATATAATTTATAAATATTTAAATACGTAAAAATAGTAATAGGAAGGGGCCGGGTAATTACTTATTTCTTTACTGATATTCATATAAATATAAAAAATACATAACAACCATAAAGGTTAAAAATATATTTGAACGAACTCTATATTTCCCTTATAACGTCCTATCAATCTCTTTGTATAAAAAAAACAAAATATCTACCGAACGTCACTTTTAGACTTATCTACATAATAGCAGTTTTTTGCAAATTATGCATTCTGTACTGATTTATTACAAGAGCAAAAATATTTAAAGCTGGATTTGGAATAAAAAGAAATTAAAAAGCATTTTAAAATTTGGACCGGAAGTAACACTTACTCGGAAGTGGCGCACTAAACACTATGTATGTATTTCGTTGAAGAAAAAATTTATTATCGTTAACTATTATTTGCGTTACTTATTAGACAAACAGAATTTTTTTTTCTTTTAATTGTTTAAAAGTTGTTACAAAGATTATTATAAAATTAAGTATTTAAATAAGTGTTTATTGTTAACAAGACTATTTATGTGCAAGAAGTTTAGTAAAACTAAGTTCGGTCAAATTTATAACTAGTTAATTACAAATGTATAATATTCGCATCAATAGAATGCACAAGGAATCCCGACACGACCAGCACATTATAAAACAACTGCAGGCACTTCATCTAATTTTCTCTTAACTTCCGAGCACACGTTACATATTTATGCAGTTGAGTGCAGGGTGTAAGCCGCAACTTGATATATTGTGTTGGAACCCTGTATCGCGCTACATAGTATATAAATAGATCAATTTACTTTACGCTTTCTGTGCTGCTTTAACGGGAAGTTTTATGGGTCATTGCTGCGTATACAATGCCAACAATGGAACCCTTAAAACACCGTTTATACCCAGGCACATAATAACTGTAAAATAAGTTGTCGTGGTCCCTTGAATTAGAAAAAGCACTGTCGGTGAAACACTAGATAAACGCTAAATGTGACGGCTTCATTGTTTTAAATTTATTAAAACGAATAATCACAAATTCTTCTTATTACTCCAGAAAAAAAATTAGAACTGCTAAAAGGGTTTCGAGAAACAAAGAAATTAATTTAAATGTTGAATATATTCATTTAAAAGAAGCAATAAAAATTAATTCTAAATGTGACACTATTGATATCTTATCAATATTGCTCACTTTCAAATACCATTTTAATTATTCATTTAAGACGTAATAATTATATCTGTAGTACCTCTGATGTTGTTCCTTAATTAATACTACGTCATTCTTTTCGCTCTTCTGAATTGCTATCATTAGCATAATTTAATGATATGTTCATTCGTAAAGTACAATTTTATAAAATTTGACGAATACGAGCAATAACAACGGTCTAAAAAACTTCTGACATCAAAACGTAAATCATTTTCATTTTGTCGATTATAAGATTCCTAAGAAAAATTAGACCTTGGAGTTTCTCATACACTCGTTAAATTATTTTGGAAATAACCTCAAAAGAAATATGTATGTCACTGGTTTGTAAAGTTTATATGTCTTTTGTACAAAGTGGAATTATCAGGTTTTGAATTTATTACACTAAAACGTCAAATTGAAATTTGATTCTGAAAAGCTGTACTTCCTACCAGGCTCCCTTACGGGATTACTACCTGAAAAGGATAATTCTATTTTGAGAAGTATTTTCATATCTTTGCTATTATAAGAAGTTTTCAAAATAAATATTTATACTAAGTGTTGTATGTGAAATCTATTGATATCTGTGGCTTAGTTGAAAAAGAGCTTAAGAGCAATTTGACCAAAATTCTGTTATTAATCCTATCTTGCAAACGTAAATTTTCACTTGATGGTAGATTATCCAATAGATGGTCGATTCCAAAACTTTAGCAATATTAGATAAAATGTATATTGGTGGATAATTAACTATATAAGATATATCGCCATATTTAAACACTGTTTTATCCAATGCAAAAGGTCATATCTCATTATTTTTAATGGTTACAAAAATTTAAATATAATTAAGGCCTAAATGAAATTAAGTTTCATGAAAAGTAGACCAATTGTCAGATTCCAATACTTGGACTTAAGTATTTCCTCTTAGAAGATTTATAAACTTTAAACGGGAAAAGTGGCACATTAACCCTAAAAATATTGGACATCATCATCTGCCCCTTTTCGTGTTTATGAATCTACGTATGGTTTCAAATCCGATTAAGTACAATGTTAATAAAATTCAGTGGCTCATATATACCAAAGCAAAACCCTGGAAAAATATTGTATACGGATGGTTTTCTGAAGAGAAAGAATTTAAAACATGGAATATTACCAAAAAAGAAGATTCATATCCATTAGCTCTTCCCAATAAAAGTTAGATGATATAAGTTTGCTGGTTTTTTTAAACTATTTTATATGAGTTTAAAACAAAATGAATGTTATGTCGATGAAAATGATGTTTGCCAAGCCGTGTTCGAATAGTAGTATTTAATAGTAAATTTTATTTATCGACGACTAAACAATAAAGTAGGTATTATACTAATCACTATTGGCTAATAATAACACTCATAATACCCGGAGGGAATAATGAAATGCGACCAGGGAATAATGGGCCATAACGTTACCATTATTCCCTGCATTCCATTTTAGTAATTTTCAGTTAGTCATCGATAAAGTAGTGTATACTAACTCGCAATAATGACTATTATTCCCTCGAGCCGAGTTTCTCCCTCGCCGCTTACGCGGCTCGGTTCGTAAATTCAGCTCTCGGAAATAATAACAGTCCATTATTGACTCGTTGTATAAACTACTATAATGCATTTAAAAATACAAGTCCGACACAAATATAAATATAAAAAATATAATATAATATTGCTGTGATGGGGGGGGGGGTGGAGAGTTTTAAATATATATTAACTCTTTATATGGTGAAGCCTGACTCTCAATTAAACTGTCTACTCAATAAAAAAATACCTTTTAAATCCTATCTAGGCTTGTCAAACGGTTGTAAATCAAAGGGGGGGGGAATAGACAGGGGTTTTGAAACATATTGAAACTGCACTCTTAAGTAAAGCACGTGGCGCCGAATCATTTTATTTCTTTTACTCCCTAACAACTGGAGTTACTTCACCCATTACCAGCTCCACTAGCTGAATGGGATAAGAGTGTTAGATGTTTGTGGTCTCTATATCTCAGTTTGCTTCATAATCTGTCCTCGCCTTATACCATCTGGGAATTGTCTTTCCAAAATAATAATAGCCATTTATTATCAGATTCGGTAACAGATAATTTCGCGACTGTACTAGCTCGGATAACTATACTTGAACCTTCTATGATTATCATAAACAGGTACATATTCAAACATATGATAAAGTATTTCATAGAAGTAACTACACGCATCATTAACGTCATTGTGCGTGCTTGGTACTGTTCAGTCTACAGATTTAAGAGCATAAAGACTGGGAAAGTCAGCCTTGAGAAAATTATACCTGTCACGTATTATTATTATTTTAAAACTTCACCTAATGATAGTAATAACACTGATCAACACTAATTTTATTGTCAACAATATTTGGGCGATTTCTAGGTAATTTCGTGGTGCTGATCACGAATTTGAAGTCCATTTAGGTGAATTAGCTCTAATTTTAGAGATATATTACCAAAATATGATAAAATAGAGAAAAATATCAATTTAATAGACCAATGGCCCTTATAAGCAACTTTTAGTAAAAAATATTAAAGTGGTTTCAAAAAAGAGAAACGAAAAAATAATAAAATTCTTTTATTGATTAGGTATAACAGCAAAGAAATAATTTAATTTAAAAAATTACATCTAATTCGTAGGAAAGAAGCTCCTTTTGTAGGATTTTCTTTTATGAGGACCGTCAGGTACATCACGTTGGAGACTCCAACAATAATCTGCCATCATATGATGATCCCATCTGCCCTGATACCTTACCTCCATCTCCTTTATATCCTGGTGGAACCGTTCCTCTTGTTCCTCACTGAAATTGCCAAGATTGTCGGGAAATTTATCCAAGTGGCTGTGAAGAAAGTGTACTTTAATACTCATATTAGTACCCAAGTTTTTAAAGTTTAATAACATCTGTTGCACTAATTCCTCGTAATTGTCCGCTTTGTGATTACCCAAGAAATTTTTAACTACCATAACAAAGCTACACCAAGCAGCAGCTTCAAGTGTCGTCATGTGATTTGTAAAATTAGAGTCCTTAATAAGTTTGCGAATTTGAGGGCCATCAAAAATACCCGCTTTTAGCTTTTCCATACTTAGCCTAGGAAACGATCTACAAATGTATTTGTAGCACTCGCCATCTTTACTCAAAGCCTTAACAAATTGTTTCATTAGTCCTAACTTGATGTGGAGCGGTGGGAGAATGATTTTTTCACGGTCAACCAATGGTTCGTTTATGACATTTGCTGTTCCTACAGTCATATTTTGTCTTATTGGCCAATTAACCATATTCCAATGATCTTGCTTCGCCCTACTATCCCACAAACAGATAAAACAAGGGTATTTTGTGTACCCACCTTGCTGCCCAAGCAAGAAGTTGACCATTTTTAGATCAACACAAATGGAAAACTGATGTTCTTCATAGGATAGTTTCTGTAATACCAACTTGATGTTTTGATATTCTTCCTTAAGTTTTGTTGAGTGGGCGATAGGAATTGACGCATATCGGTTGCCATTGTGTAGCAAAACACACTTTAAGCTTCTACTGGAACTGTCTATGAATAGTCGCCAATCACCTGGAACAAATTGTATTCCCATTTGACGAAAAAGTCCGGGAATGTTGTTGCAATAAATAAGATCTTCATCTTGGCTAAAGTAAGGAACAAGTTTCACCTCTCGTGTTCTATAAATGGTTATTTTTATATCTGGTTGTAGACAGTTTTTTTCTTTTAATCTGGATGCCAGAGGTTCAGATGCTTGCTTTGATAGACCGAGATCCCGTATCAGGTCATTCAGTTCTTCTTGAGAGAACTGCTGTGGTGTTGATTGTATTTCCTGCTCATATTCACTTCCACTGCTACTGTACTGGTCCTTAATTTCTTCTTCTTCTTCCGCCATCAGAACATCTGGCAGTGTTCTATATACTGGTACGGGAATCTCTTCGCTATGTGGCACAGGTCTTCGTGCTGATTCTAAATCAGGATAATCCCATTTGCCTTTCTTGTATTTGTTAAAATCTTTTACATTAACTAAACAAAAATAACAATCATCATGGTGGTTTTTAGGTTCTCTCCACACCATGGGCACACCAAATTTCAAACTTTTTCTTTTTTCGTTTGACCACTGTCGTAAACATTCGACACACGTTTTGCACACTATATGGGGAGCCCAGGACTTGTCTTGGTCTCCAAGCTGTATGCCGAAATAAGCTTGATAAGCTTGTCTAACAAAATCTGTGATATTTTTTCTTTGTTTCGCTACAGTATATTCGCCACAAATGTAGCAGAAGACATTAGGGCTGTTCGAACAGCTTCTGCGTGAAGAACTCATTCCTCTGAAAAAAGAGTAACTTTAGTTAAAAATATAGATACAAATATTCGTCACATGTACTCCTACCTTCCACTTGACGTCTATTAAATTTAAATAACTTCACTAGGTAGGCAATAAGAACTAAATACACAAAATACGTAAGAAAAGCACAATAACCGCGACGCTAAGTCTTAGTAGAACAACTGCTTACGCTGAACTGACAGTTAAAATCAAGAGCCACAAGACAAATAAGTGCACGCACTGATCACGTGATCAGCAGTCGGCACGTGGTACGCTCACTAAACAGGGTCGAACTCTCGTTTCTGCGTAAATTTCTTGTTTGTAAATTATTCTTAAAAAATAAAAAGCATATGTTATAGCTGAATTCCTTAAAAAATTATGTATCCATTACCTCAAAAACTAGAGCCAATTTGGAAAAACTGCTTTTATTTTTGAATTCGGCAGACCTGAATTACCCTAAATTCGTTCAAAAATACTTGGCAACAAAATTTTTTTTAAATTTTGTAGGGCGGTGTAATAACTCTACATTTGCAACGAAATATACAAAAACTTTATTCACATTAAGACCATTTCCTGCATACTAAGTATGTATGCAGGAGATCTATTGTCAATGTTTTATCTGGGATGCAGAATAAATGATCAAAATGATTTTTAAAAGTACTTTATTAATTTTTAATCTAAATTTAAATTGAAGTTATTAGAATGAATACTGCATTAACTTACCGTAATTACCTAAATTAAGTAACCATAAAATGTTAAAAGCTAAATGAAAGTTTTGCTTGTATGATGAAGTTAATAATTTTTTAAATAAAATTCTACGTAAAATTAAAATAAATTACTTTCTCATTAAGTTGTATTCCGTGGGGGTGTCGCGTTTCACCAACTTTGTCATAGGCGGAAGATAATGCCTTACATACCTACTCTTTGTCAGAAGATTGAGGCTAGGTCTGAGATTTACAATATTCCAGTAGACATTGCGATATCCACTTTGAGGTATCAACTTTCGGTAGAAGGATATTAGTTACAAATATGCAAGATTTCTTTAACTAGCTCTAAGTGAAAATTAAAATAAGCTAATGGTGTCATTAAAATATAAAAGCAATAAGATATAGTAATTAATTACGTGAGATAGTCGCTCGACATACGACATTGGCCCCATTTCAGCAAGACTGATGTCAGGTGTGGAATAAATAAGTAACTAGTACATAATTAACTAAACTAGGGAAATAAATATAAGTGACCGAATTAAGACATGCATTAGAAGAGAATGAACCAAGAAACTTCTGGTTGAAATCCCTCGTACAAAAGTAATTTCGACATGTATTAATAAAAACCTGGAACGATCAAGAAAATTATTTGTTTATAGATCCAAAAAATATAAAATTCTTTTTCAGGAAAATGTAGAAAATAAAAATATAATTCCAATAAACACATGCAACAAATAATTAAAAATTCAAGAATTTTCGAAGAACTCTAGATAATTAAGTTCTAAAGATTTCGAAAACGATACAGCAGGAAAGTTTGAACAACATAAAAAATGTTGAACAAAGACTGAAAAATTTGCAAACGATGGAAGCAAAAAATCTAGAATTTTTTTCTGAAAATTCAGCAGAATTTCAACAAATTTTAAAATATGAGATCTTTGAAGAAAGAGCTATAGTACAAATTCTATCAAATTTGATAGCTGTGAAGGACAGTTTCAAAAAATATATAAAACAAGACTAGAAAATTCAACAGAAGTCTAAAAAATCAATACTCAACTCAGCAAAAAAGAAGAAGTTTCTGACGTAGAGTAATGAAAAATATTTACTTTTAACAGTGAAGGTTAGAAGATGAATTAGGTGGCAGCAGATTCAAAAATCCAATAATGATAGATGCGATCTATCGCAACACATCTGGTAAAACATAAAAGGAAATATATCATGTTTACAGGACAAAAAAAGAAGTAAACTTTCATCTTTCTGCTGGGTAAACGATAACATATTTGGCAAATAAGAACAGATGCAAGCAATGTTTTACAAACATTTCCCACAAAAGGAGAAAGAGATTGGTCTTGAATGATTAATTGGCTCGGAGTGATATATGGATATGGACATTTAGATACTGAAAGCCATAAGTTACTTACAGAAGAAAGGCAAACATTTTCAAGAATTGGAAGTAGATATGGCTCGTTTTTTTTGCGTTACATATTCCACATTACCAGCGAGTGTCTCAAAAAGTTTAGTAGTTTAGAATTTTCTGGATGGTATTCATGATAGTAAAAAAAGCAGACTGAAACGAATGAAGACATTGATCGTTGCTTTAATGATGTTGAATTTAAAACTGCAAAACGAGTTATTCGAAAGCATGATAAAACATGCTTTATGGATGACCTGTATATATGAAGAATTTGTGAAGTTAATGTTCCAGCAAATAATAGATCAACTTTGGCAAAAAAAAAGTTTGTGGCTTAGCAGCGGGAAAACTATATCAGGTCAATAGAGGACCCAAAAGTAGAGACACCAAAACCGATAAAACTAATGGCATTCCTAAAGCAAGAATCTGATATTGTCAATGTGGATATTACTTTTGGAGGAAAGGCCTGTATTTGCTTGTTGAACATTAGAAAATATTCCGACCGGATATGATGAAATGAAAGTTAAAACGCCAACAGGGTAGTAACTACTGACAAAGAATAGTCAGATGGTTTTCAAATAAATTTGTAGTACAGCTTCTTGACGATAAATAAACACGTCGGTCCAGGGGTTGTAACTTGTGTGAACAATGTGATAGGAAGGATAAGACAACAATTTCATTTTTCATGCAGAAGTCAAGCGTTTCAATCGAAAGATGAGTGTTGATTGTGTAGCAAAAGCAGCAATGGGTGCTTTTTGCTGCATTCATGCCGCACAAAGTGACCTATAAGTTCCTAGAATATCTCTTCATTAATCTATCCAGAGGAGTTAGCACATCCTTGGGACCTAGGTGATCTGTTTATTACAAAATGTGATCGAAAATGCACGCACTCGTGGAAATACAAAAAAAAGGAATAGAATTTACAGTTCCTGAGACACCGAATGCTTTAGTAAGCAAGTTTCTACGCTCTGCTGAGGTATTTGAGCCTGCTTATTTCACTCTTCTTCCGGCAACTATATTATCAGGTTTCTGCAAGGCCTTAATGCCAGTTCCGTAAACATTGAATTTATCACTTGGTGAAAAAATAAGACATCTGATGGTGTTTCCCCAATATCTGTTAGCCAATTTTGTTGCATTGTTGTTGGCATTGTAGACAGCTACAATTTAAAAATAATAATAATACGTAAACTTTGTTGTGTTTGTAAAGCAAAATCTTTTGTCACATGTAGCTACTAACCTCTTCTCTCATGTGATAACTAGCACTTTATATGGGTGACTGATTCTTGATGAAGAAAGAGGTTTATTGCTTTCTTCATCAAGAATCAGTCACCCTTAAGCCCTTAAGTTCAAAATATTTTCACCCCGCAAAACTACACGAAACAACGTATCCACACTTTGCATATGAAAAGTGGAGGATGCAATTCAAGGGAGATATAAGAAGATTAATAATTCTTTGCCGACAATAATTTTACTTATGATTTACTAACTTTCAAAAATGTCCACCACTCAAGCTCTGAAATTATGCCCGCTACTCTATATGATCATAAGGCAACCTAAACGTGTGATGCTGGTTCTAACCAATGCTTAGAGATGGAGTTCTGGTTGATGTAACAATTAATCCTTGGGGCAACTAGACCTCTTCTTCCCTATTATAGGCATATATCAAAATAATGCAAATAGAGAACAATAAGTAGTGACAACTAAGATGGTCATGTGTAAAGACAAGAAGTGAAAAGTAGATAAAAAAATACGTATGAAAGTGTTACTTCCGGCTCGAATTTTGAAATTTCATTTATACAAAAAATATTCCAAATCCAACTCTAAATACTTTTGTACTCTTCATAAATATATATAAAATACATAATTTACGACATATTTGCAAAAAATCGTTATTCGGTAAGAGTAAAAGTATTAGTTCCGGTTCGAATTTTGATTTTTTTTTTATACAAAAGGTATTGAAAATTAAGTTCTAAATACTTTTATACTCGTAACGTGCCTGTCTAAAAAGCATGACTAGCAAAATATTTGCGAAAAACCGATTTTCGATAAGAGTAAAAAACCTACTTCCGGTAGGAATTTCGAAAATTTTTTTTAATAAAATTCTTCTCAAATTTAATTTTAAGTACATATGAATCCTTTATAAATTTGTCTAAACTTAGTAGTTGACGAAATATTGGCAAAATTCGAGTTTTTCACTGAAGTACTACTTCTGGTCTGCCGAATTTGCTGAAAATCTAATCAGTTCTCAAGAGGGAGATTATACTACTAAATGCAAAATTTGGAATAGATAGCTATAGCGGTTTGACCGCTATCGTGGTCACAGACAGACGGACACACAGACCACAGATATTTTTTAAAAACCACTTTTTTGGTATCAGGGGACTTCAAAACGTGGACTTCTGCAAAAATCTCGAAGTCGAAAATTTTCATCATCATAATACTTCCTTATACTACGTATAAGAAAGTAAAAGGGAAGAACATGCAATGCTTGGCAAGAAGTGAGAGAGACAAACGGAATGATGTATGTGGTATAGCATGTGACAGATGTCTTTCTCAATTCTCACCTACATGAGGTCATACAAAGTTCATCATGGTAATTGACCGTTCTGATACGTATAAGAATGTAACTATTTCTTGTCGCTCTGGAGCTAAAAGTAGAAAATGCGCAGTACTATGTACTTAAGCAAAATATATGGTTTATAAGCATGTTCTTAACCAATAATTATTAATTTATACAGGAAATCAATACTTAAATAACTAAAATGGTATACAGCAGATATGTAAGGTGAGCCTTTAAAAAAAAATTTATTATAGTATTAACACTACATTATATATACTCGGTAAATTAGTTATTAACAAAATGTTCCAACAAGAACCGTCTGCTAACTCAATTAATAGAATCTTATTAGCCAATACAGACAAACTAGCAGCAATGTACCGATTTAGATAATATATAACTTATACCGCATGTGTCAAATATCATTAGGTATAGGGATTCAATGTTTATGTGCGATCTATACCTATGAATGTAATAAGTGACAACGTGGTAACCCTACTGTCCATCACCAATGCCGACAACAACCGACATCACAACGATATTCTCCGATCCCGACCCAGATTTTGCATTCAATGTTTAGCTGGGAACATGTGGCGGTCCCTGGCCGTCTTATTACTGGAACGGGAAACATCAAATGGCCTCCGCGATCTACTGATCTCTCTCCAAACGATTTCTTTTTGTGGGGATATTTAAAAAATATTGTTTATACCCATGAAGCTGGTAGAGCAGAAAAACATCTGCTAATTCAGTAACTCCTCACATGTTAGAAAACGTAAGAGTAAATTTCTACGACCACCTAGGGCAATGTCTTGCTGCGCAGGGAGGAATCCTTTTTTATTTATTTTATTATGGTTATTTTTTATTTTATTATGGTTATTTTTTAATTTTATTAGGATTACGCTTTTATTTGTGTCATGCAGCGTGAACGCAGCTTAATAATTCTCTGCATTTACTGAAAGGAAGAAGAAAAACAAATCCTTGCAACTCGTAAATATTATTTCTGAACGCTTTAGAAACACCCGAGTCGGTGGCCCAATACTGTACGGTATTGCATGTATCGGTTGTCGCGTCGCTGGCATTGGAAAGGAAAGTATCCTCCTATCTTCTCGTTCTGTGGTTCCTCTAGGTCGTCCAGAACCTCTTCTACGATGTTGGCTCCCTTCTTCAGACTAATCTCTCCAACAACGAATAACTGTTGCAACATTTCTTTGCATCCGCCTGGCGATTTCACGAAATACAATATCTGCCTCGTGTAGCTCAATGATGCGACCCCTTTCAAAATCTCTTAGCTGGCGATAATTCGGTTGTCGTTGAACTCTTGGCATTTCAATACACTAAATGACAGGTATAGACAGTAACAATTTAGAAAACACAAATAAACCGATTAATAATAAGCACAACAATATCGAATTTTTTCGTTGAAGATCGGCAAAAAAAGTCATAAATGTTATTGTTTTTTATCTGTTCTTTATATCATTTATTACTTTCAACACCATAAACGTTTGTACAAAATTTAATTAAAAAAATAATCTCGTCTGCATGGTGATTTGTTTTTTTTTTTTTTCATACAGTATATGTACCCGATAAATTAGATATTAACAAAATGTTTCACTAAGAACCGTCTGCTAACTCAATTAATAGAGAATTATAGTATTATACTTAGTGCAAATATATTTAATTATCAATTATGAAAATGCATCTGTATTGCATTTTTATTTTTTCAGAAATGATTTTGAATTAAAAGATCACTAGAATTGAAGTAAATATTCATTGCGAATGAAATTCAAATTTCTTCGATATGATAAGAATGGAAATAAAAATCTATAGTAATGAATATTCATATTTTTCGATATTCGTTGCCGTTACTTATCGTCTGTAACATTTCAGCAGCCTTTGTCACACATTTGCTATGATTGCCGACGCGAAAGATTAAAAAACGACCGGCAAGATGGAACTGGTGGCCGCAGAGATAAGATCATTGGAAATTCAAACAACGTATCTAAGGACGAGACTTGTTTCTCTTTCTCCGTGTTCGCCCAACAGATAGAGAATGAGAAGGAAAAATCGTGACAACTCTTCTTTGACTGGAGGGAAATTGTCTATTGTTGTCTCTGACCTCGATCTCTTTGAGCTCTGCCTGCGTGAAGTTATGTCTTGTTCAGGACTCTTATGTGGAATTTATGGTACAATATACATAACTTGTATTTACTTGGATTCTATCGGTTGTTCTATCAGGATTCTTTTATCTAAACTGATGTAATACTTAGGCAAAACACGGTTCCCTACTTTGGATTGTACAGTATTGAGACATGACATGATAAATACGAATCCTCCAGTTTCCTTTGTGATAATTTTTGTCTTTGTATCTCTGAAATAAAAAAGATCAGTTTGTAGATTTAACGATTGCGTGCACCATATAGGTACAAGTCTAAAAAGAGATTAATTAATGAAATAGTAATTTAGTGTTCCCTCTAATTAGTAGACAGAAATAATTAAAAGTTTTTATAGTTGTAAGTTCCATGTATTTAAATTTGAATAGGAACAATATTGGAGACTATCAAACAGCAATAATAAATAATCACGCTTGTTAAAAGGGCTTTATGTATGATTTATAATTTTCAATGCTCGATACATGTATCAATAATTTAAACCGAGGAATATTAAAGTTACCATGAAGGTAGAATAAATAAGGACCTTCAATAGTGTTCATTAAGAATTTTCATAATTTAAAGTTTGTTTGATTGGATGTCAAAGTTAAAATATAAACAAAAATAATTTGGCTTATTAGTATATTTTCATATTATTTATTTTTTAAATCTGAAAGAATTTATTACATAATTAATTTCGTTGCTATAGTAATATCATAAATAAATTTGATGTATTTATAAATAAATCTAGGAAAATATATATAAAAAATAGGTACTTATCAAGGCCGATGATAATAAATTTGGCAATATATGCTCCATTTTGGTTATCTTTTTGAAGTCTAGTCTGGAATTCGAGCCCTTGAATGGTGGAAAGTCCTCCGATGTTTATCAAGCATGTTTTATTCAAACAAAATTCTAGCTATTTTGTATTTTTAATTCTTATCTTCATTTGCAGTCCAATTATTTACTCCTCCTGTTTATGTATCGTAAAGATTCAAAAATACTGTGTATTCCACCAACGAAAGATGCCTCCATTTACTTGTAATTCAGCAGCATAACTAGGTAATTCCTTTGGAAAATGCTTTTAGTTCCATTATTTCTTTTATTTAAATCTTATAAAACTGTTTCTTATAAATTCTTTCTTTTACTTTATGAAGAAAATTGACTTTTGCTCGTTTGTGATAAGTAGAAGATATATTTCTAGAATATCAGTCACTTCTCTCAAAATTCACAATATTTACCAACCCTTTCAACAATCAACATTTTTTAATAATAATCTTTGTCTCTCATCACCAAGATAAATATTTCTGATTATTTTATTATCCACTTAAAATCAATGAAGTCCTCTACATACCATACTGCTATGATATTTTCTATATAATATACAGGGTGAGTTTTTTTGAATGTTTTGCATTGGGATCTCAGAAACTACTGGAGATAGAAAAACGCTTAAATGGGGAAAGATGCGCAGTTTAACGAGTTTGAATTAAAACTGCTTTTGTTTCTCCGATAACTTCAATGGCTTATTAGATATTCAAAGAAAACAAAATTTTACGATTTTCTTTAAACATGCTTAGCATCGTTAATAGTAATTTTAGAGAAAAAGTGACAAAAGTTTTAGATAATTTTACGCCAAATAAAACTATGTAGCTAATATTTTTTTTTCGTTCACCATTATCGAGTTATGACACGAACTTGTGTTTTTACTTTCTTATACGTAGTATAAGGAAGTATTGTGATGATGAAAATTTTCGACCTCGAGTTTTTTGCAGATGTGCACGTTTTGAGGTCCCCTGATACCAAAAAAGTGGTTTTTAAAAAATGTCTGTGTGTCTGTCTGTCTGTCTGTGTGTGTGTGTGTGACCACGATAGCGGTCAAACCGCTGGAGATATCAATTCCAAATTTTGTATTTACGTGTATAATTTCCCTCTTGAGATCTGATTAGTTTTTCAGTAAAATCGGTAGACCGGAAGTAGCAGTTTACTTCAGTGAAAAAATCGAATTTTGCCAATATTTCGTCAAATACTAAGTTTATACAAATTTATAAAGAATTTATATGTACTTAAAATTAAAATTGAGAACAATTTTATTTAAAAAGTTTTTCGAAATTCCTACCGGAAGTAGGTCTTTTACTCTTATCGAAAATCGGTTTTTTGCGAATATTTCGCAAGTCAAGCTTTTTAGACAGGTACGTTACGTGTATAAAAGTATTTAAAACATAGTTTTCAATATCTTTTGTATAAAAAAGATTTCAAAATTCGGACCGGAAGTAACACTTTTACTCTTACCGAATAGCGATTTTTGGCAAATATGTCGTAAATTATGCATTCTATATATATTTATTAAGAGTACAAAAGTATTTAGTTATATTTGCAATATTTTTTGTATACATAAAATTTCAGAATTCGGACCGGAAGTAGCACTTTTACTATTAGCGAGTAGCACTTTTTTTCGAATATCTTACAAAGTATGCATTCTATAGCGATTTATTAAGAGAATAAAAGTACTTAGAATAGGATTTTGAATAAGTTTTGTATAAAAAAATTCTTAAGATTGTATAGTTTGAAACGCTCATACGTATAAGAAAGTCGTGTGGCGGCCACACCTCATTTTACTTTCTTATACGTAGTATAAGGAAGTATTGTGACGATGAAAATTTTCGACTTCGAGATTTTTGCAGATGTCCACGTTTTGAGGTCCCCTGATACCAAAAAAGTGGTTTTCAAAAAATGTCTCTCTGGCTGTGTGTGTGTGTGTGTGTGTGTGTGTGTGTGTGTGTGTGTGTGTGTGTGTGTGTGTGTGTGTGTGTGTGTGTGTGTGTGTGTGTGACCGACCACGATAGCGGTCAAACCGCAGTAGATATCAATTCCAAATTTTGTATTTACGAATATAATCTCCCTCTTGAGAAGTGATTAGATTTTGAGCAAAATCGGCAGACCGGAAGTAGTAGTTTACTTCAGTGAAAAAATCGAATTTTGCAAATATTTCGTCAATTACTAAGTTTAAACAAATTTATAAAGAATTCAAATATACTCAAAATTAAATTTGAGAAAAATTGTTTTAATAAAGTTTTTCGAAATTCCTACCAGAAGTTGGTCTTTTACTCTTATCGAAAATCAGTTTTTTGCGAATATCTCGCAAGTCATGCTTTCTAGGCAGGTACATTACGAGTATAAAAGTATTTAGAACATACTCTTAAATATCTTTTAAAAAAAATTTCAAAATTCAGACCGGAAGTACCACCTTTACTCTTATCGAATAGCGATTTTTTGCAAATATGTCGTAAATTATGCATTCTATATATATTTATTAAGAGTACAAAAGTGTTTAGAGTTGGATTTGGAATATTTTTTGTATAAATGAAATTTTAAAATTCGGACCGGAAGTAACACTTTCATACGTATAAGAAAGTCGTGTGGTGGCCACACCTCATTTTTTACTTTCTTATACGTAGTATAAGGAAGTATTGTGATGATGAAAATTTTCGTCCTCGAGATTTTTGCAGATGTCCACGTTTTGAAGTCCCATGATACCAAAAAAGTGGTTTTTAAAAAATGTCTCTCTCTCTCTCTCTCTCTCTCTCTCTCTCTCTCTCTCTCTCTCTCTCTCTCTCTCTCTCTCTCTCTCTCTCTCTCTCTCTCTGTGTGTGTGTGTGTGTCTGTGTGTCTGTGTGTGTGTCTGTGTCTGTGTGTGTGTGTGTGTGTCTGTGTGTGTGTGTGACCACGATAGCGGTCAAACCGCTGTAGATATCAATTCCAAATTTTGTATTTGCGTGTATAATCTCCCTCTTGAGATCTGATTAGTTTTTCAGTAAAATCGGTAGACCGGAAGTAGCACTTTACTTCAGCGAAAAAATCGAATTTTGACAATATTTCGTCAACTACTATGTTTAAACAAATTTATAAAGAATTCATATATACTTAAAATTGAGATTGAAAATAATTTTATTTAAAAAGTTTTTCGAATTTCCTACCGGAAGTAGGTCTTTTACTCTTATCGAAAATCAGTTTTTTGCGAATATTTCGCAAGTCATGCTTTTTAGACAAGTACGTTACGGGTATAAAAGTATTTACAATATAATTTTCAATATCTTTTGTATAAAAGAAATTTCAAAATTCAGACCGGAAGTACCACTTTTACTCTTATCGAATAACGATTTTTGCAAATATGTCGTAAGTTATGCATTCTATATATATTTATCAAGAGTACAAAAGTATTTAGAACTGGATTTGCAATATTTTTTGTATACACGAAATTTCAAAATTCGGACCGGAAGTAGCACTTTTACTCTTAGCGAGTAGCACTTTTTTTCGAATATCTGGCAAAGTATGCATTCTATAGCGATTTATTAAGAGAATGAAAATACTTAGAATAGGATTTTGAATAATTTTTGTATAAAAAGATTCTTAAAATTGTATAATTTGATACGCTCATACGTATAAGAAAGTCGTGTGGTGGCCACACCTCATTTTTTACTTTCTTATACGTAGTATAAGGAAGTATTGTGATGATGAAAATTTTCGACCTCGAGATTTTTGCAGATGTCCACGTTTTGAAGTCTCCTGATACCGAAAAAGTGGTTTTTAAAAAATGTCTGTGTGTCTGTGTGTCTGTCTCTCTCTCTGTGTGTGTGACCACGATAGCGGTCAAACCGCAGTAGATATCAATTCCAAATTTTGTATTTACGTGAATAAATACCCTCTTGAGATCTGATTAGTTTTTCAGTAAAATCGGTAGACCGGAAGTAGCAGTTTACTTCAGCAAAAAAATTAAATTTTGCCAATATTTCGTCAAATACTAAGTTTAAACAAATTTATAAAGAATTCATATATACTTAGAATTAAAATTGACAATAATTTTATTTAAAAAGTTTTTCGAAATTCCTACCGGAAGTAGGTCTTTTACTCTTATCGAAAATCAGTTTCTGGCGAATATCTCGCAAGTCATGCTTTTTAGGCAGGTACATTACGAGTATAAAAGTATTTAGAACATACTTTTCAATATCTTTTGTAAAAAAAAACTCAAAATTCGGACCGGAAGTAACAGTTTTACTCTTACCGAATAGCGATTTTTTGGAAATATGTCGTAAATTATGCATTCTATGTATATTTATTAAGAGTACAAAAGTATTTATAGTTAGATTTGCAATATTTTTTGTATACATGAAATTTCAAAATTCGGACTGGAAGTAGCACTTTTACTCTTAGCGAGTAGCACTTTTTTTCGAATATCTTGCAAAGTATGCATTCTATAGAGATTTATTAAGAGAATGAAAGTACTTAGAATAGGATTTTGAGTAAGTTTTGTATAAACAAATTCTTAAAATTGTATAGTTTGAAACGCTCATACGTATAAGAAAGTCGTGTGGTGGCCACACCTCATTTTTATTTTTTGCTGATTACAATGATATAAGGTTGGATATGGTTATTTTAAAAAATAAAGAGGATATAGACATTTCTATGATTGTTCACTTTATAAGATATAAACTTAAACACCAAAAAAAATTTTTTGGTGTTTTGTAATTCAAAAAACGAAAAATCTGAGTTACAATAGTGTTCGTTGGAGCAGTCGAGATAAATATACTAACATTGCTTTCACGTTGAGTTACAGAAGTGAGAGCTGTTAGTTTTTACTTTTAAGTCAAGTTAATTGTCAAACATTGACAATTAACTATGAATTAATTTAATTGTAACTTAACTATAAGCGGTGCAAACGGCCGTTAATCATAAGTTTGCATTGGCTATGGAATTTTCTAACGTAGAAAAGCGTGATATGGTTGAATGTTATATTCAGTGCCAGAAAAATTCTGCTAGAGCTGCTGAAGTTTATTTTGAAAATTATTTTGATCGACGTCAGCCGTCGCTGCCTACTTTTAAGAGATTATGGGATAATTTAGCAGATTATAGTTCGTTCGTTAAACCAAAATCAAAAAAAGGGATGGATGAAGATAGAGAAATAAACATATTAGCATGTGTCGCTCAGAATCCATCTACATCGACCCGACAAATTTCAACAGAAATGGGCTCCTCTCAACGCACTATTGTCAAAGTGTTGAAGAAGCATAAATTTCGTCCCTAGAAATTATCAGTATCACAAACTTTACATGAAGGTGATAACATCAGACGAATAGTTTTTTGTAGATGGTTTAAAGATCAGTGTCAAAACGATCCACACTTTTCAATGAAAATATTATGGACTGATGAGCACATATGGTCTCAAACAAATCCACTCCACGTTGAACATAGGAGACCACAAATTAAATTTGGGTTTAATGTTTGGTGTGGTGTTATAGGACCAACTGTTCTTCCTCCTTTTATTTTTGATGGATCACTAACTGGCAATCGTTATCTTAATTTTTTACAACAATATTTCGAGGAAATGTTAGATAATTTAAATTTAAGTACCCGAGCAATGGTGCACTGGTTTCAACATGACGGAGCGCCTCCTCAATTGAATGTTAGAAATTATTTAAATTTGAACTTCCCTAATCAATGGATAGGACGAAATGCACCCATTGAATGGCCGGCTAGATCCCCTGATTTATCAGTTTTGGATTTTCTCTTGTGGGGTGTACTAAAGGACACAGTATACAAAAGAACATATGAAACAATCGACGATTTAAGAGAAGCTGTCTTAGTTGCTTTTAATAACATCGATAGGCGTAAAGTACGCAATGCTACAAATTCTCTTGTGAAGAGATGCAATTTGTGTATTAATAATAATGAAGGTATCTTTGAACATTAATAATGTTGTGTGCCCTTAATAACAGTTCTTATAGTTTTCATTTTATTACTACATAAGATTTCAAAATAAGTTTTCGTTTGGTTTGTATTTTATCAGTTCGGAATTTAATTGTTTTCCATAAAAACCATCAAAATGTCTATATCCTCTTCTTTTTTAAAATAACCATATCAAACGTTATATCATTGTAATCAGCAAAAAATAAGCTTTTTAATGATGCCAAAACCAACTATGGTTTCCATTTAAAAAAACACAAGTTTGTGTCATAACTCGATAATGGTGAACGAAAAAATAATATTGGCTACATAGTTTTATTTGGCGTAAAATTATCTAAAACTTTTGTCTCAACACTTTTTCTCTAAAATTACTATTAACGATGCTAAGCATGTTTAAAGAAAATCGTAAAATTTAGTTTTCTTTGAATATCTAATAAGCCATGAAAGTTATCGGAGAAACAAAAGCAGTTTTAAATCAAACTCGTAAAACTGCGCATCTTTCCCCATTTAAGCGTTTTTCTATCTCCAGTAGTTTCTGAGATCCCAATGCCAAACCTTCAAAAAACTCACCCTGTATATAATGCCGTATATAATTGAAAAAGTCAAATTAATTAAATAAATATCAAAAAATATTCTTTTAACTTTCTTATCAGTTAATCTTATTTTTACTAAATACTATATTATTATGTTAGAATCAGTTGCTTACCAATTCAAAACATATTGAAATAATATATAAATTCAAATATACACTTGTGTTCAAAAAAAAAAAATGCAACACTAATTATATATATATATATGGATGCACCGTTTGCTAATGTCTCCATACCTTTTTTGATTTTGTTACTCTTAAACTTACTCCTAGGATCTCAGTCATCAGGATTTGGATTTGCAAATATTCAGTAAGAAGCTATTTTTTATGGTAATGGTTAATAATTATTTATGTTATAATTGTTTATATGTATACACTTTCACATAACTACAAAGATCGTCTTTCTAATGCAAATATATTTAATATAATTACATGTTTCAGTTATTATTATTATTGAAATTGAAAATTGAATACAAAACATTGCCTTTGAGTGAGTGACACTGATCCAGTCTTCTGGATCAATATTATTGTATTTATGAATTTAAGTGATGTTAAATTTCATATCATTTCATCATAAAATTTTAAATTACTTATAGTTAAATAATTATGTACAGCTTTAAAATAAATATGTACACAATATTTATTGATATATCAAAAATCTAAATACTATTTAATTGCTAGATATTTAATATATTTTGTTTCATTGTATTTTTAAACATTTTACGTACAGATTTATAACTATATACCTGCTCAAATTGAATAAGCGCATGTGATCGGATGTAGTTTTTCGGAAATGTAATTAAACTTCAAACTCCATTTGAAGCGGCTAAAATGTATATTAAACAAGTGCACCAGAAATAAGCTACGATATGGACGCTTGTCGCACGATATAGTGTAAGATGTCAGACTATTGAGTAATAACTTTGATTAACTACTAGTTAAAGTTTACGAATGCTGTTTCTCTTCTTTAAACTTTGAATTTAGTTTTCTATTCTTACTTAGTTCTGAAATATGTGGTACAGTTGAGCTAGTGAATTCCCTTCTCTATATCGCACTACATTCTTTTCAATCTTCCTACCGTTCCACTTCCCTCATATCTACCGCATGCTTTATTACATCCTTCCATTGTTTCCTAGGCTTTCCTCTTACAGCACTTTAGTTTCTGTTAAACTTTGATCTGTTTCAGATAATTAGCTGAACTTTCCGAAAACAACGCCATTTTAGAATGAAGACTATTTAATTTTATTAATAATTGCTATGCTAATTCTCAATGATGAACATTTATTTCCATCTCTCAATTGTTGAAATAATATTTATGTATATATTTATAAAGTAATTAGTTACCTTGGCGTAGCGACATATACTGACCGTTAATAATAAATTGACATTGATGTGATAAGTTTCATTGACTAACAAGATATAATGCAAACAAGAAATGTGTAAAAGTTAAAATGTGAACACAATTAAGCATAGAACAATGGCAACTATCTATGCAGTTTTATCAATGGTCTTGATTTATCAAAGACATGTATTAATACTACTACACAACTAATATCGACGCAAATTATACAAATAAAAAGAGTAATGCAAACAGAGTAATATGAAAAATATGAATTGAGTTAATGTATTATTCATGTGGGTCAATCTTTGCCGAAGATGAACATCTAATATAATATATAATTGTGTAAATGAAACATAAAAGTGTTAAATATGTGTTAGTAGTTACACACATGTATATTTCCACCTTATTTGGTTTCATCAGCGTGACACGACTTAAGAGGTGTGTGTTATTTCAAATATTATATGTAATTAAAATAATATGTGCAGTATTACCATAAGAAAATCATGCATGGATATGATTTTCTTAACTGTATTCCCTGTAAATTCTTTTATATTCGTTTTCATTTTTTTTTGTGGACCGCATTTATATAAAGTATAAAAATAAAAAAATCATAAAAAATGCAGTTAAAAAAATATACCGGAACTAATTAAAACAAAATGAAAACAAAATCATATGTTTAATCCAAAGGAAAAGAATGGAATTATAGGGTGAGTTAATCGTGCATTACATAAAAAATATTCTTGTTATAAGTCACAGAATAGTGAATAGCCTGAAACTATTTATCTTTTTAATATATTTTAGATTGTGTTTTATTTTTTGATAAAGATATTTAACATATAGGATCCTAAAGAAGAAATGTTCAGTTTTATTAGTTAACCGTAACAACATACCGAGAAACAAAGAGTTAATTTATATATGTATATGCTTTTCGTCATGGGGTATGGCAATTAGGGCTTCAAATAAGCATGATATTTATATTCAGTAAAAAAAATACAAACAAGCCAAGAATACGAAACAAATTACGAACTCAATTTTGCAAGTTCCTGTTTTATTTATCCTCCGCATTAAATTACTTTCAAAGGAAAAACTTAGTACGCCCGTTAAGTTTTCTACTTTTACAAAAGCGATTCGATGTAATGACTCCAATTACATGAAAACATTTGACTAAACCCGACCGTCATCTCTTTTTCAGCTCAGCCCTTCAAAAATTCAACAACGCCAATTATCACTTCCACAACTGTAGTAGGCAAATACCTGTTTCTTGATGAAACTAATTAAAGCCTAAATTCATATTCAGTCTGTTGGAAAAGGAATAAACATATACTATAAAGCAAAAAGATAAAGTAATACAAATCTGTATAGGCCTAAACTTGAAATTAAAGTTGAAAATGATATTTTTATTACTCTTTCAAGCCTGAAATTTATGAAATTGCTAAACGCGTATTACTTATATTAAAATGAAGAAATTTTAAAAATCTAATTACATTTACTACATTGCAATACATGGTATTGCCAACATAAACTTGTTTGGTTACTTTAGCAACTCAAAATCGAAATTATGTTAAAAAATAAAAATGAAACAATAAAAAAAAATTGTTTTCATTTAATACGTTTTTGGCATACGTGATACAGCTGATGGTTTTCAAACCATTTAGTTTTTCTCAATGATTGAATCACTTCGGCTTTTACTTGATGAAGATCCTATACTATTTAGATTTTATCGTTTATAGTTTAACAATTAACGTGTAACATTTAACAAATAACGTTAACGTTTAACACGTAAAGTTTAACATCTAACATTTAATGTTTAACGGTTAACGTTTACCATTTAACTTTTGACATTTAATGTTTAATGTCTAACGTTGCTACACCCTTGGGGCTAAGAGAAACACAAATAGCGCTTTAACCATCTAATTAATAATAATAATAAACTTTATTGTCCAACAGACAGAATCCATTTACAGGAAAAAACAATAATTAAAGTCTAGTACAGTGCTAACAAAAAAAATATATCAGCATATTTACAATATAAAAAAAAACAAAGTATTACATTAGTATTGTAACCTTTAAGCACCCTGAGTCACTTATATAATTAGTAACTGGATGAAATAACTAACAATTTTCATGGAAGCAGGCAAAGGATTAACTGTGGAAGGCGTCGGAATATAAAATTTTTGCATTTCTGGTCATGTGGGTTAACGGTACTGTAACCATAACATTCGTTCGAGCTCTGGCAACCAAAAATGTATCAGTCGAACGCGTTGCATACGTTGGCACCAAAAAGTCCACGGCCGACAGAAGGCAGGGCGAGTCAATTTCATTATTGATTAATTTTCTTAAATACCCCGCACTGTCTATCTTCCTCCTTGAAGTTGTGGGTATTTAAGAGTGCATCATAATCAGTACCACGTGGGGGTAAACGCCGCTCATTCTGAAAGAAACATATTTTAGGAATCTCTTCTGCACTCTCTCCAAAGCTAGTTGCTGATACACGTAGCAAGGGTATCATATTTGATGCGCACTCCAATTTTGGACGAACCAGAGTATAATATAGGGTGGTAAAAGTTAAGAAATTCCAAAAAACAATGTTGATTGTATTGAAACCCCTTTTGGTAAATAAAAAAAAACAGTATTCAGTTAAAATAAGATAAAAAGACTTGAAATTATGTCCAGTTGTTGATTTTGAATATGACCAAGTCCGAATGTTACATCAGTAAAGCATTACCCATGTATTAAGTATTAGTCATTAACCAACAACATTGCTTGACAGTTCAGCTAACTTTATTTCTGAAAAATGTTGTTAAAGCAACGAATCTACCTGGTAAAATTTTATGGTACCTATAGGAGAAGTCTCGTATAAATATGCAATACACTTATTTAATGGGTACTCTTCATTAATTAACTGTATTGCATATTTATAAGATTTAAGATCAACAACTCGACATAATTTCAAGTTTTTTATCTTATCTGAAATGATTACTTTTTTTATTATTATTGTACAATACATGCATAGAGGTGTGATCAATATATAACCGTTATTTTCAAATTTCGTGAGTTACGTATGTTCGATTTTCGGATTTTTGTTTCTGTTATGTTGGTACACATGTCTGTTATATATGTTGGCAATATCAGCCATTTTGGATTGTCAGTTTTTTTTTGACAGATAAAAAGGTTAGTCGTGTTTTGGTGTGCTCTTCGATTTTTTACTATTCGAAAAAATGGATCAAAGAAATTGTATTAAGTTTTGTGTAAAAAATGAAATTAAATGCGCAAGGACATTTGAAATGTTGACTGTGGCATTTGGTGAGTCTACTATGAGCAGAACACAAGTTCAATTGTGGTATAACCGGTTTAAGGAAGGCCGAGAAGATGTCAATGACGATGCTCGTCCGGGTCGCCCGAGCACGTCAACAACCGATGAAAACGTTGAAGCAGTGAAGAAAATGATTTTGGATAATCGTCGAATCACAATCAGAGAGGTTGCTAATGATATTGGCATATCGTTCGGCTCATGTCAAGCAATTTTTACGGATGTTTTAGGCATGAAACGTGCGGCAGCGAAGATTGTTCCAAAATTGCTAAATTTTGAGCAAAAACAACGTCGCATGGACATCGCTCAGGAGCTGTTGAACATCGTCAACGACGATCCAGATTTCCTCAAAAAGGTCATAACTGGTGACGAATCATGGGTGTATGGCTATGACATTGAAACCAAAGCCCAATCATCCCAATGGAAGCGTCCAGAAGAGCCAAGACCGAAAAAAGCACGTCAAGTTCGGTCAAATGTTAAGGTTTTGCTCACTGTTTTCTTCGACTGCAATGGCGTGGTGCATCATGAATTCTTGCCACAAGGTCGTAAGGTCAATAAGGAATACTACCTTGAAGTTATGCGCCGTTTGCGAGAAGCAATTCGTCAGAAACGCACAGAATTGTGGAAAAAATAATCATGGATTTTGCACCATGATAACGCACCAGCTCACACATCGATGCTTGTGCGTGAGTTTTTGGCCAAAAACAAAACCGTTATCATGCCTCAACCACCGTATTCACCGGACTTGGCCCCCGCTGACTTTTTCCTCTTCCCAAAACTGAAGACACCGATGAAAGGAAAGCGTTTTGCTACGATTGAGGAGATAAAAGAAAAATCGAAAAAGGAGCTGTTGGCGATACCAAAAAGCGCGTTTCAGAAGTGTTTCGAGGATTTGAAAAAACGCTGGCATAAGTGTATTATATCTGAGGGGGATTACTTTGAAGGGGACAAGATTGTTATTGATGAATAAATAAATACTTTTTGAAAAAATTGAAAATAACGGTTATATATTGATCACACCTACATATACGTTTTACGTATAAAGGTATATATGTAAGACACAGTAATTATTATTATATATTAAAACTCAAATTACAATATTTTTCACCATAGGAAAACACATCCTTTTACATACTTGTAATGGTACAGCCCATTTTCATTCATTAATTTTATATTTTTTATTATTTTAAAGAATTTAATTAAGTATATTTTTTTATTACTATTTTAAAAAGAAGTATTTAAAATCAATGAATGTATTATGATCATATTAAGTCGCAATTAGTTATAAGTTTAGTGTGTATTTATGAGTAAGAATTGTGGCGCCAAAAGTTTATATTAACGCGATAAACGCTCCGATAGTGATAAATATTCTCACAGATAAAAGAATGTGTACGTGCGCAATGTGAATGGAAACACCCGGACTATGTAGAAAGCGGGGATTCACAGACATTCTCATATAAAAGAAAATTACACATTCAAAAGTCAAGAGTCGCAAGCTAGAAAGCGTCGCAAGTTAGACTCTGTTTCGAGAGGCAAACTCAAAGCAAATCACTTTGCTGAATTCTCCGTACAATTACCTTTTCAATGATGTATCGTATTTAGTACTTTCCCTATTTAAATTGTAATGGTTAGAGTGATGGAGGGGAGGGGAATGACGTATCACAGTTGAAGATATGATGGAAGGGTGCCCCCCTTGGATCAAAAATCGACCTGTTTTTGTGTTTTTTCAAAAAAGTTTTCTCCTTCGAGATATTCAATCTGTTTCGTTTTCGGTGGGGCACCCTATATATAATGTAATATTTAGAAAATATAGAGCAAATTTCATCCCTTACAATAATGCCCGCACCTTAGGTACAGTTTTATTAATAAGTGCATATTAAGGTTGAAGAGACAAACCAATTAGACAATATCATATCAACAGTAAAATCAATGTCGGTTAAATTAGTAATTGAAATTTATATTTCAATTTTGTTTGTTGATGCCATGTAATTGTTGATAGTATTATGTATTTAACAATAAGAAAGAAATTACAGAGGTAAATGATAACTTAAGAGAATTTGTAGGCAGAATTATATGTATTTTTATTCTATGTTTTAACTATGAAGAAGTTTATTAATTGAATAAACGAAACGTTGCACATGTAATTGTCAGTTTTTATTTTGTTATAATTATCCTAAGACCGACGACAGCGTACTATTAATAGAAAATTTGAAGGATACGACTGTTCTTTTATATATATACAGATTGTCGTAGTTAAAAGTTAATATGCATCTTCAAATACACACACATAAACATGTACCTATGTATAAGACCGGTGGTGTGGGGAGATAGTGGGGAGATCGAGAGCGGGGACAACACATTCGTTCCGTAACTTTAGAGCGTGAACGTACATACAACGCCATACAAATGATTACTCCTGAAATGCTATCGAATGTACGAAATGGGTTTTATAATCGTTTAGGGTACTGCTTGATGCAAGAGGGACAGACATTTGAACATCTTCAACATTAAATTTTGTATAGTTCATTTAATATTTTGTTTCGTTTTAAATGTGAGAATTTTATTTTAGTTACAAATTTTATAGAGTTTTGTTTCAGTTCAATGTTAATACATTATACATCAGTTACCAAAATATTATACAAAAGCCGTAAAGAGCGTAGCAATTCCTTAAAGCAAACGTCTACATACTAACTTTAAACGTTTTGCACTAAAGCCTGGGTACCCCGGTGTCCCGATATGAACTCATCTGTACTCCCCTACTATCGTACCCCTCCATTTCATGTTTGCATGCACATGTGTGCGTGTTTGTATTTCCCAATATCTACTTTTATTTCACTCAAACGGTATATATATATATATGATTCATTGATTTTGAATATAAGTATTATTAAAGCTTAAAATGACGTTTTTCATTTATTAAAACTAATTAATGTTTAGGAACCTTTTTAATTAAGCATTTCTTATTTACCGATTCGCCCTGAGAGAATATGAGTTTTAGCTGGGAATTAAACAACATTTCATAATTTTATTTTAAAATTTAAACTTTACAGTAAAATATATTAATTTCAAATAGAGATTCCTGCTCACACTGTATATTTTACTTACTCTTAAGATTATTCCTATCATTATCTTTTTTAAATTATACCTTTCTTCCGTTTCTGATAAAAAAAAGACTTTCTTCAAAGAGTGCGACGTGTGAATCCACAACTTTATCGAAATGGTAGTACTAGAAGGTCGAATGCACGTCATCACTCATCACACATTTGTATAGTTTATTTCAAATTATAAGAATATAACTTTGACGATTCTAATATCTAATTTTATTGCACCCCCTGCGGCAATAACTACTTTTATACGTTGGAAATAGGTAAACCGTGCCCGTTCAATAAGGAGACCAGGTATAATAATTATCGTCACAGAAAGTGGTGCAATAAAAGCGTTAGAGCCGTTCAAAGTTATATTATTTTAATTTGAAATAAACTAAACCATGAATTGACCCCGCAAGCTTGACGTCACACAGATGGGGTAGGGCAGGGATGCGTTCCAAACAAAACAGTTTAACCTATTGTTGAACACGTACCGAAATTTCAAAGAGCTGTATTTCTTAAATAATGCCGTCTATTTATACGATAAGTACATTTACTTTTGAACGCAGATATGAACAACTTGTGGACAAAACAAAATTTCAGCGCTGAAGCAGCTTTGTCTTTAAAAAGTAAAATGAAATTTAGGTAGATTATGTATTGTTACGTTTTTTTTTTTTGGTTGTATTCCTTCCTTTAATGGTTTATTTTAATTGACGGAATACGTAATTAGTTTTTGATTTAATTTGTGTCATCTTCCTACTATTACTGCCATCTAGCGTAGGGATGCCTAAGATTCCTATTACACGCGTTCTGCCTTGTATAGGTGGGTGTAACGTAAATCTGGTATTGTCAGGTAGATGGCGTCTGTTGTTAATTTAATTAATTTGTTACTTTTAATTTTGACTAACTTCTTTTTTTTGAACTTCTTTGGGCCCAGAGTTATGCAACAAATTAGTAATAATTATATTCCATTCTTCTATGATTATTTGAACCTGTATTTCTGTCGTATGTTTTAAGTATTAGTTGGTTCATTTGTTCTCTTAGCGCGTTTGACGTTTTTGGTTTGTATGGTCGGTTTTGAGATGTTAAGTTCTTTCTCTTTTGATTTTTAACGATCGTTGCGAAAGGTTAGACACGGGAGCAGAACCTTTTCCCTTAGCTGCCTTGAGAATATGGAAAGTTGAGTTGTATCGTTTATAATCGCTTAACAAAAGCGGATTTTATGGTGATTCTTAAGGATTTTTGGTAAATTTTTGACGTTTATTTCATTCTTACGAGGATATTTTCTTCTGGCTTGGGAATTGTTAAGCTGCTCTGCTGGTGTTAGGCCTGATATAAACCTCATTTGAGCATTGTGGGTTGAAGTTAATACGAGAGAAACACGTGCTAGTAATTTTACGGTGCCCAGGAATTGTTGTTGGATCTTACGGTGAGGACACATTTAAGGTGCAGTTTATTGGTACACTGTAGCCTTCGAACGCTATCACTTGAGGTGTCGTCAGCCGAAGATAGGAGGGCATAATCCTGGTAACGTGTGGATCCGTAGGATTTGTCGTGTTTGGAAGCTGTGGATGTGATGTTTAAAGGTATTGTGTCTGTGTAAATTTTCTCTGTTATTATCCAGAGGGTAGAATTTAATTGACTAAACAGTTTGACTAAATTTGTGTCAATATCGTACAATTTGAACAGTGAATTTCAATTTTCCGGCCTAATTTATCAAATAAGTAATCGTAAATTCCTAATTTAACTTCTTATAGCCTGTGAGCCTTATGTTTTTTGAATTAATTAATTTAACGTAGTTATTAACAATAGTGACCCCATTTTGGAGGTTACTTTGACATTTTTGGAGACGTTACGTAGCCATTTTTATTTTTGGATTTAGAAATTGAATTAAATTTTGGATGTGTGTGGGCAGTGTGGCCTCACATCGGTCTTGTGTAAATTCGTAGATAATATTTGATGCATTTAATCAATGATTGTAATTTAATTTTGGTATAATTCCGTAAGAAACTAATGAATTTTATTTAATTGCATATTCTACCTGTAAAGCATAGTTAACTAGCGCTATTTCTTTTATAGAATTAGATATTTTACAACTTAGAGCCTGTTTTCTAACGTCGAATAGATTGTCGGATGCCTCTGGTATACAGAGTGTTTCATTTTGGTTGACGTGTTGCATTATACGATCAAACTGTTCGACTTTGGAGGGACTTTTGGCAAATTGCCTTATTACTGTGTACTTATAAGAATATTGTTGGTGAATCAATGTTAGTTTTAAGTTGTTCTTGTGTTCACCTTTTTTTTTTTTTTTTTTATTGAAATTCTAAATTTTGTAATATCACGTCACTGAAAATTTGCAACGGAGTTGCGTTTGTGTTTCACTTCATTGTTTTTTTTGCGTTTGTTTTGATTATCTCTTGGAAGTTAGAGATTTTATATATAGCCGGTTTTGTACAGTACTGGAAATACGCTGTTGAAATCTGAGATTAAATTTTAATAAACTGTTTGTTAAGTTGAATGAGTGTGTACTGGTCTTATTTACTTATCACCTGGGGGTTTTATATTGGATCTGGTCCGGGGTCTGAATATCTGTTGGGCTCAGCACATTATTACGGATAGGCGCCCTGACATCATAACCTTCGACTTAGTACGGTGTTCGAACTCGCCCTTCTCTGACTGTAGCTGGAGGCAGTGCTGACTCCCATATTTAACATCGACCCTTGGGGAAGTAAGAGGTAAGACTGAGTGTTATAAGTTGGTGATTAATTAATAGACAAGCGTCCTTTAAAATTTTAAAAAGAAGGTTAATTACCGTGGTGGTGCTTAATTCACTACCTTCTTGGAATTCTCTGGGTACCGTTTGTTTAAGGCCTCGGCCGATTTAATTTAATTACAAGAGGGTAGCAAGGATTTTTAGCGCCCAACGTGTGGGGCCTTAGAAAAGGGTTTTAGCGGCCAACGTTGTGAGGCCTTTTTGAAGGAAAAAAAAATTAGTTTTTTTTTAATAAATCAAGAATTTTAGATTTTGGGAATTTTCAGAAACTTTTGAATCATCTTCCGGAGTTAATTAATTTTAGCATTGAAGACCTTGTCATATTTTGTTTTGAGTAAAGTAAAGTATATCCCAGCTTATATCACAGTTACGTCTTACGTTGTGTGTGATTTTGAATGTTATGTGTACTTTTGGCCTTAGTTACTGAATGTTAGAATATTTTAAAACTTTATCGCTAATGTATGTTCCGTACTTTTGAATGTTTCTGTATATCTGAATACTTCCGTATATTTGAATATTATCGTACATTTGAGCACTTATCGTATACATTGTTAAATAACAGTATTGGAAATCTGAGAACCAATTGCGAAGTATAGGGCCATATTGTTTGTGAGAAATTTTCGTCTTTTAAATATTTTTGAGTAATATTTCTGTAAAACATTTCGAGTTTAAGTCTTTTGGTTGTGACTTTGTATTTTACAACTTTGTGTATCTTGTGTAGGCTACCGGCATAGTGGTTCTGACCTTCAAAATGGCGGTTGATTGTTTAGTTTGGATGTTTAGAGTACTTATTGGATCTGTTTGATAATATTTCGTGATTTTACTATCTTTCGTAGTATGACTTGTATGTGTTAATCTATCATTTGTTTTGAACTTAGTTATTTCGTTAGTTAGTAGAATTAATATTTTCGAATCTGTTTCGTCACTGTGGGTCATCGCTTATGCAGTCAGTCTCATAGTTTTTTTTGTTGTATCGCCCTTGAGTTAATAGTAATAATAATAGTAGTAATAGATATCGTGTAATAGGTTGTTTAATAATAATAATATGGGATTATATGGGATTTGTCACTTCTTAATGTTATTGCGGATAATTTGAATCGCTTTTAAGATTTGGCTTTGGCTGTGTTTGTGTGGTCTTCAGTTGTCTTGGCCTTTCGTGAATATTACTTTTACAATTTGTGTATCGTATATTTAATTGGAATGAATTATGATGTTTGGTATATTTTCGTATTATTTTCGATAACCCTTTCCGTACCGTTCATGCCGTTGTTATCGTTAATTTTGTTGGTGCCCTTAATTCATTCTGTTATGTTGTGAATAGATTGCGCTACAATGTTTCTTATGTTGAGTACTCTAACAAATTTGGTAGGCCATGTGTGCAGTTTGGCGGTTAATGTTCAAAAGAGATGTTTTTAAAGTGTGTGTGATTGTCCCTTATAGGAGCATTTTTCGTTTGTCTAATTTGAGAAATATTTGTAGTTACGTATTGGGTTAATTAAATTTTCTCGACCCTTTTTTTTCCCTATCTTCGTGAAGTGTAAACCTGTTTGAATTTCACTTTTACAGTTTGGCTTATCGTGTGGAGCCTTCTACCTGTTCACCTAATTTATCGTATAGTACCGTGTAGTTGCCGTATAATTCGGGATTTTTGAACTAAATGGAAGGTTATCGTATCGCTTTGGAGTATCGTCTCGTACCGTATTTTGTAACCACATATGTGGGATAATTTGTATCTGCACGTCAAAAGTCAACGGGTGTAATTGTATTCTTACCTTGGTTTAATTGCTTCATGAGATAGTAGTTATCCATCTTTCCTTTTATGGTTATTAGAGTTTTCTCATATGTATTGTTTAGTTTTGTGGTCCTTAGTAACTTTTACACTTGTGTGTTGTATGTCTTGAAATCTTTTGATTTCCTGTAGCGAACTTTGTTCGTTATCTTCCGTATGAGTTCAGTTGTCAGTTATCGTCATGAATAAGCTCTGTTACGATCTATAGTCCAGTTAGTGGTGTTGTATGAGCCACTTGGGTTTTTTTTGGTGAATTTAGCAGACTTTTATTTTGGTTTATTGAAGTTATTGATAATCTGCTAATGTTCTTGGACTTTAATTTTGGGATCGATCCAGGAAGTATATCTCCGAGCTTGTAGTTTTTTTTCCGGGTACATGGAGTGTTGAACATCTTAAAGCACAACCTAACGACGATTAATCTTTGCAAGTCTTTCGGTTTGCAGGTAGGCCTAACGAATATACCTGTGGGTTTAATGCCTGGGCGTAAAAGGCGTCCCAAAAATTCTCAGTATCCCCCGTTTCTTTTAACATCTTCAATTTTAGTTGTCGTGGGTTCGACGTATTTCCTTACGTGTTCTGATTTGGGATGTTCTCCCTATGTTTTGTCGATAGCCCACACAGCGACGATTGATTTGGGTGGATTAATTTCGTGTAACGCTGTATGTTACCTTTGAGTACCGTATAACTTATGTTAGTTAAGTTATTTCCGACTTCCGTATAACTTTGATAGTTATGTATTTCGTACCGATTCTGACTTTTGTTCCGATTTCGACTTTTCCGTACCGAATTTGACTTCCGTATCGTTTACGATTAAGTAATAACGATTTTATGACTTTCGTACCGTATAGCAGTTCTAGAACCTTTACCATTTTGGGATTATGTTACGTATCGTATGGTCTAGAATTTGCATTTGTTAGTTATTCTATCGTGTTGTATATGTCGTACTGACATTCTCTTCCTGATTAGACGTTTATTTGCGAAGGTATAAAGAAGAACGGTCTTTATTTGATAGTTCTCAGCCTTCCAAGGGTCGTGTCCTGGCGACTTTCTTTTGCTAGTGTTATTGTCAAAATGTTACCTCCAGGATTTGATATTGACTTTCGCCTTATGGCTTTATCGCTCGCCTTCAGCGTTTCAGTCGGGACAACGCCGGTCCAGACTTTAAACTTCTTTTGCTATGTTTATTTTGTTTGGCGATCTTCAATTGTTGTGTTTCCGGAATGTACGTTTGTCGTGTGGACGTGCCGTCTGTGTCTTTTAGTAGTTTCACCATTCTGCGCTACCCTATCTTTAAATACCTCTCCTTATTCCGCTTTGTATACCGTATCTGTAGTAATAAACCCATTTTTAGTTCACCTTTTATTTTTGTTTGTTTTAAGATACCGACGGCCTCACCCAAAGTTCTCTTTTACCGTCGCGTGTCTGCAGAGTGTCGTTCCGGGGGTTGCCTTTCCCGCATCTTGGTCTATTGGTAGTATCTATTCCTATTTCCTGTGCCTTCGACCGTCGTAAGGATCACCGCCGGCCGGGCACACCGTAACGTAACCCGTCTACTCCAATTCCTTTTTGATGCTATCAGTGGTACTGGGCTGTCGGTTGGTCAGGTCTCGGGGCGCGTCTGTGCAGAATCTCGACACCCATTTTTTTTTATTTATCCCTCGTTAATTCCTCGTACCGGCTGAATGCCGAAGGACCGCGTGGTGGTTTTGGTCAAGCGTTTGGTGATGCTGCCTTTGCTGTCGGACATGGTCGCGCACATTCGTCTTCCTTTTTGCCTAGTCGTCGTCGATTTTTTTTTGCTTGGTTCCTTGTATCGTATGTTATATGTGGTGTTACGCACAGTCCAGTTCCTGGTTTCATAACTCTTGGCTTAACGGTAATTTACAAGTAAATAACCTTTTGTGGTAAGGGAGGAATTGTTACGTTTTTTTTTTTGGTTGTATTCCTTCCTTTAATGGTTTATTTTAATTGACGGAATACGTAATTAGTTTTTGATTTAATTTGTGTCATCTTCCTACTATTACTGCCATCTAGCGTAGGGATGCCTAAGATTCCTATTACACGCGTTCTGCCTTGTATAGGTGGGTGTAACGTAAATCTGGTATTGTCAGGTAGATGGCGTCTGTTGTTAATTTAATTAATTTGTTACTTTTAATTTTGACTAACTTCTTTTTTTTGAACTTCTTTGGGCCCAGAGTTATGCAACAAATTAGTAATAATTATATTCCATTCTTCTATGGTTATTTGAACCTGTATTTCTGTCGTATGTTTTAAGTATTAGTTGGTTCATTTGTTCTCTTAGCGCGTTTGACGTTTTTGGTTTGTATGGTCGGTTTTGAGATGTTAAGTTCTTTCTCTTTTGATTTTTAACGATCGTTGCGAAAGGTTAGACACGGGAGCAGAACCTTTTCCCTTAGCTGCCTTGAGAATATGGAAAGTTGAGTTGTATCGTTTATAATCGCTTAACAAAAGCGGATTTTATGGTGATTCTTAAGGATTTTTGGTAAATTTTTGACGTTTATTTCATTCTTACGAGGATATTTTCTTCTGGCTTGGGAATTGTTAAGCTGCTCTGCTGGTGTTAGGCCTGATATAAACCTCATTTGAGCATTGTGGGTTGAAGTTAATACGAGAGAAACACGTGCTAGTAATTTTACGGTGCCGAGGAATTGTTGTTGGATCTTACGGTGAGGACACATTTAAGGTGCAGTTTATTGGTACACTGTAGCCTTCGAACGCTATCACTTGAGGTGTCGTCAGCCGAAGATAGGAGGGCATAATCCTGGTAACGTGTGGATCCGTAGGATTTGTCGTGTTTGGAAGCTGTGGATGTGATGTTTAAAGGTATTGTGTCTGTGTAAATTTTCTCTGTTATTATCCAGAGGGTAGAATTTAATTGACTAAACAGTTTGACTAAATTTGTGTCAATATCGTACAATTTGAACAGTGAATTTCAATTTTCCGGCCTAATTTATCAAATAAGTAATCGTAAATTCCTAATTTAACTTCTTATAGCCTGTGAGCCTTATGTTTTTTGAATTAATTAATTTAACGTAGTTATTAACAATAGTGACCCCATTTTGGAGGTTACTTTGACATTTTTGGAGACGTTACGTAGCCATTTTTATTTTTGGATTTAGAAATTGAATTAAATTTTGGATGTGTGTGGGCAGTGTGGCCTCACATCGGTCTTGTGTAAATTCGTAGATAATATTTGATGCATTTAATCAATGATTGTAATTTAATTTTGGTATAATTCCGTAAGAAACTAATGAATTTTATTTAATTGCATATTCTACCTGTAAAGCATAGTTAACTAGCGCTATTTCTTTTATAGAATTAGATATTTTACAACTTAGAGCCTGTTTTCTAACGTCGAATAGATTGTCGGATGCCTCTGGTATACAGAGTGTTTCATTTTGGTTGACGTGTTGCATTATACGATCAAACTGTTCGACTTTGGAGGGACTTTTGGCAAATTGCCTTATTACTGTGTACTTATAAGAATATTGTTGGTGAATCAATGTTAGTTTTAAGTTGTTCTTGTGTTCACCTTTTTTTTTTTTTTTTTTATTGAACTTCTAAATTTTGTAATATCACGTCACTGAAAATTTGCAACGGAGTTGCGTTTGTGTTTCACTTCATTGTTTTTTTTGCGTTTGTTTTGATTATCTCTTGGAAGTTAGAGATTTTATATATAGCCGGTTTTGTACAGTACTGGAAATACGCTGTTGAAATCTGAGATTAAATTTTAATAAACTGTTTGTTAAGTTGAATGAGTGTGTACTGGTCTTATTTACTTATCACCTGGGGGTTTTATATTGGATCTGGTCCGGGGTCTGAATATCTGTTGGGCTCAGCACATTATTACGGATAGGCGCCCTGACATCATAACCTTCGACTTAGTACGGTGTTCGAACTCGCCCTTCTCTGACTGTAGCTGGAGGCAGTGCTGACTCCCATATTTAACATCGACCCTTGGGGAAGTAAGAGGTAAGACTGAGTGTTATAAGTTGGTGATTAATTAATAGACAAGCGTCCTTTAAAATTTTAAAAAGAAGGTTAATTACCGTGGTGGTGCTTAATTCACTACCTTCTTGGAATTCTCTGGGTACCGTTTGTTTAAGGCCTCGGCCGATTTAATTTAATTACAAGAGGGTAGCAGTATACTATTCCGTTTTTGTCTTTGAAATGGTTTAATTTTTATACACAAAATATCCGTCAGATTTTATTGAGGATTTTATTGTTACAAATAACATTGCTAGTGTATTTTGCTGTGTATTAGCATTAATCTGCACCATGTAGAGGCAAAAATACCGTGGAATCCAAGTACATCGAAGGTTTTCTTTTTATAGCATACTTCACGTTTGCGAGATCGACTTTATAATGTTAAGGTAAAATAATTGCTTTTTATTAAGAAAAAAGAAAATTATTTCAACCAATTTATGTATTGTAGGTAAACCTGGATGAAGATGGTGAAATAAAAGTGTGTCCTGCAAATGTGCGTATGGGCATTGTGCATACCATCATATAATAGCTGCCTGTATTTATGGTCATCATAATATATTCGTAACTGATGTAGAACGTCAGTGAGCTGCAAGAGAATCCACACGAGTCACATTTTTGTGCAATAAATTATATCGTAAATATACTTTGTTAAATCGCATGTACATATAAATGTATTCTTTTTTTGAAGATAGATATAAGATCTAAATATATATTGGTAAATTGCATAGATCCACAGATTGTAATTTAACTGAAGAAGAAATAAATAAATTCGCAGCACTGTAAAACTCTGGTAGAACTCTTAGGTTTACTTCGCTGTTGCAACCTGAACTAACACCTGTTGCCAGTGTTTTTTGATGAAGATGACAGTTTCTGAAGATACTCATATAAATTTCATAATTGTAATGTGAAATGGCAAAGATATGTATATTGTTTGTTGAGTTTATGTGGCATCGTTTTTAGATATTTATAATATTTTTTACACATAAATAAACGTTTACAATTCAAACAATTTATTTTCAAACTCTATGTACAATATTAGTCCTAAATAGATACTGTTTTTAAATATTATATGTAAAAATAGTTGGTCCATCTCTGCGATCACCATTTACGATATGATAGCTGTAAATGTGAGAATACTTGTTCAACCATCCATCCTTGCGTCTAAAATTGATTACAATTACATGTATTGTAGATATGGCATTATGCCAAGTACCTAACTAGTTTCAGTCATTTCTTTAATTTACCTGGTTGATTTAGAAAAACAGAATTTGCAGGGCTTCTTCTCAATATAATGTTTACACAGATTGGAGCAAGGCACATCACTATCAAATTACTTAATCACACTCAAAACCTGTTTTCAATGTAGTATAATAATTATTACCTTCAAAAACAAACTTTTCCTATAATACACATAACCTCATCTTTCTTAAATATTGGTAAGAAGCAATTGGGAAGATTGTTCTTGTAGGCAATAGTACACATTTGTACGGAATGTTTGAATATACTTGCCTTCAAAGAACGAAATAATTTATATTAAAAAAAAATGATAAACTTTCATAAATGGCAAAATGCACGTTTCACTTATTTTGTTTGGAACGCGAGTTTGCAATATGGCCGACTATGACGACATCACTTGCGAAGTCACTTAACTGTCTCACAATTGACCTCCTGTATATTATTTATCCGTGCATTGCAAGTTTGGCGCAATGTTAATTACATGTAGTCATGGTTTTGTAAATATTGGTTTGACATATAAGATTAATTTGCAGAAATATCGTAAAACAATTGTAAAATAATTGTTTTAAATCATAATTTTTGTATACTACCTACTATTCCAACCATTATTATTAAATTAGTGTCTTATTTTATATCTTTACAAAGTATATACATAAATAAAATCTTTTGTATGCCAGGAGAACTGCATACAAGAAATATTTTAACAGAAAGATACCATAGACACAAAAAAATTACGATTATATGTGTACTTCACAATCCATATATGTGACCAGACAACGTATACGTTCGCACATACAAGACACATCAACATGTAAGAAGAAGAACAACCTAGCGAAAGAAAAATAAAAAAAATATTTTCCGTGCGACGGTTATAATTCCCCGGGGAATGTGTTCAGGAATCGTTTTCAATTCCATGGCACGCGTTCAGGTGTTAAGGCGTCTCGTCATGTAGCGGTCGCAATCTTCGCGATATTGGAACTAACGGTTACCATAGAAACGGTGGGAGAGGGCGCGACTAATCAGGATTGAGTAGGGCTGGAGAAAAATGTATGTAACTCAGTGACCGTTCAGTCAAAGTCAGGAAAGCGCTCACGGAAGACTTACACTTAATAATGGATCCTCTGTCTGCCCTTATATCTCCAACAGTGTATGTGTATGGACTTGTGACTGTGTTCCAATTTCTTGTTGTCGTCTGTCACAGGTTTTGTTGTTGTCGATACTTAGATGTATCCAGAAATGCCGGACTAATTAAAATAAGCATTTTCTGGCTATTAACATGTTTCATCAAAAAATGAAAATATTTAATATATACTTCACGTTATGGCTATATTGATTAAAGGGCAAATTAATAACAAAAATTACAATAGGAAAGCATGTCAATTAAGTAGAATCATTGGAAGGTCCTTGATTGATCAAAAACGACATCCACAATCATTACAAGGCAGCAATGCCTACCTATGTGTTTAATGACAATCATAAAAGGATGCAAACACGAATTGCGTAATTGAAAGCGAAATGTAAACATTTAAGTATAGGACAGCAACTATTATCTATGTAGTTTCAACAATAGTTCTTAATCGGATTATGGACAGCATTTCAATCCATTACATAAATAATGGCCACGCTAATTGTCTAATTAAAAAGGTAAATGTTAACATTTAGGAGTAGGGCGGCTGCATAAATATAGATTGATCAGATGATTCATATTTATCAGGGACAGCCTTTAATCTCACCACACAAATAATAGTGACTGTAGACATAAGTGGCAGTTATATTACGGCGCCAGCGTTACAAATTCGGAAACAAAAATGATTTTTCCCCAAAATAAGTATATCACCCTATCTGCGTTGCTGCTTATCATCCGGGCTGCCGCTATGTCAGACAAAGACGGTGTGGTTCTAAACAGGTAAACAAATTAAGAAGAGGGCACTATCATTAATTAATGCCCGTCAAAGGAAACGTTAGTGAATACGTGCATGTTATATAGGTAGTTAAGTTGGATATAGGATACTGGTAACATTAAAATAATTGAAAAGAAAAGTCGATAAATCCAATAGTTAGAGAAATTTAGTTGAAGGTTATTTAAAATAAAAATTGCACTAAAAATCAACCGAAGAAGCATTTAAAATTAATCCGGTACTTCTGTTGACTTAAGGTCATCGTTTAAATTCTCTAAATTACAGCAGCAGCAAAGTTACAAGCACTCGCCCAAATTAATAATAAATTACAAACTCAAATCTTATTACGACAAATTTTAACAATATATACTTTAAACTCGTAGATGAAATAAACTCATCTGTACACGAACATCTCCATGGGCAAAAAACAATTGAATTCTTCAGCTTCTACTGCAGGTAATGTCCAAAAGGAGGTTTGTATAACGGGTCCAGGAAATAATAATGATAACCACTAAGAGCATAAATAATACAACATACCAGTTATGTAATCAATAAATATCAAGCTACAACATTCCCATGATTCAATGAGATGGTATTTTCCTTAGAATATCTGATAAATCGTGAATGTGGGATGTCTTTCCTACAATTAATGTGGAAAATCCGGCGAGATGCGGTGGAGAAATGCACGTGTGCGAATCTAAAAATTTTAACTTCCTAAATTCTCTTTCTAAATATCTATTCTAATATAATCCAGCAAACGATACGCTGATTAATAAACTTCAATCACCAATAGATGACATAGATTAAAACAGAGAGCACTTGTCTATAGGTATATCTATCACACATCTAACTTAACGCATTCGATGATCAATGCTATTGAAATCCAAGTACAAATGGCTGTTACAAAAATCGTCGGAAATAGTAAAAATAGGAGAGGAAAATTTGACATAAAATTTTGAAATCTAGAGTGAAACTGCAGATAAAAGCATAACCAAAGTTAATAAAATAATGAATGATGAAAGATCTCCCCACGGTAGGTGGTGGTAAACAGCTAAACTTCAATTTAATGCTTTAAATGGTAATTAACAATACATAACATTTTCAAATACAACTCCAAATAAAAAAAAACTGTAATGAAATGATGGGTAGTAAGGCAAAGAAAAATTATAATGCAGAACTGAGTAAATCAACATGAAAATCTAAATTTAGAAGTGTTTGGTAACCATAAATACATGTGTCTCGTGGTCTCAATATAGCCACTATGTCATGATGACAGTTAATTAAATTATATTTCTTGTATATTTGGCTTCAAACTTTCATATATTTACTTACTAATTGCTTTATACTATGGAAATATATAATATTTAATTGACGTTCTTAAGATAATACTACATATATTATTTAATAAAAATGCACTTTCTAGGTTATACCATACTGAAGAAAGCAAGTAGGAGAGAGTGGGGGACTGGCGCAACCTCAGGGAAAATGTTGATTTCACCGTGCAAAAATTGTATTTTGTGTTTGATTTCATGAAGTTAGGTGGTTTAACGATTTTTCTATGGTTTAGTTAAGAAAAAATCGGTGGTCGTTCTAGAAAAGTATATTTTAAAAAATGTCGAAAAAGTGGCGGAATTACCTCGTGCATGAGGGGTGATTTCGCCACGGCAACGGTGAGGCAATTCCGGCAGTAACGAGTGAATAAAATAATCTCTATGCATAAGGTTTATTGGATAATATATATGATTACATGCTTAATGACAATATAATTGCTGGCAATAATCACAAACATACGTTTTTCCCTTTTCGTTCCCACTACAAGCTGCATGAGTCCACTTGGAACAGGAGACACACCTAAACCATAACTCATTTGATTTTCCAAATTTGCAGATAATGCAGATATTTTCGTCAGCTTCTGGATCATAGTACAGACTAGGCTCCAAATCGCCCAGCTCATCATAGTCGCAGAGATTCCTCTCATCTTCTGCTGACTCTGACTCAGAAGATTCGAACGTAAAGTTCCGTCTTCCAGACTTCTTTATTATTTTCTTTTTGTGAGGAGCTGCGGCAGAGTCTTTACTTTTCTCTTAAGCAAATTGGTTTTCCTCTTTTTTCTAGTTTTTTTTGCTCCATTTGTTGGTATAACTCCTTATTAGGAGTGGCAGTTATTATTTCGAAACGCTACTTCTTTCTATTCTGTCGGGTTTCTTGCATCTTGGATGTTGAAGTCGGTACTGGTGAGAGTTCTTGGAAGCTGACCTTCATCTTCTTATATTCAGAATTTTCTTTGAGGGGAATTATTGGGTGATTCTGTGTTGATGTCGATTCAATAGGAAAATCTGAGCGAGCAGCTGACTGTGTGGTTATTACAGCGTCAGCTGGTGAAATTTCAGTAGGTCGTTGAGAAGTAGAATGTGGATGTATTGATGCAGACAGATCTTCACTTATTATCGAAGCAGGTGGCTGATCCTGGTTTAGGGCTGGTGTAAAGTCGTCTTCAGTAAACTGATAAGGATACAAGGGATATATCCCCGTTGACCTAAATCCGGACACAGCTTTATCCATGGTGGCCACTCTCACGTAAGCCTTGTTGAATATGGATGCTATGTCATATGGTGTAATTTTTTGATGAACATTTGTTTTCATAAAGAAATCGCTTTCTCTATTAAAAGCTGATTTTAGTGGACTATAAAACGAAACATCTAGAAGTTGGAGTCTATGTGAAGTGTGGAGTGCGATTGAAACCATACTAATGTTGTTTGTCTTGCAGAATTCGAAGATTCTTAAGGAAGTGTGGCTGCAGTGATTGTCCAATATTAAAAGAACAGGATCATCTGCCTGAGGTTTTGTGAAGTGGCAGAAATTCTGGAGCCAGAAAAAAAATAATTCTTCATTAATCTATCCATTGTCGGAACATTTGTAAACAGCACCTTCTGGTCCACCTTTTTCTAACAAAGGTGTCATTCTTTTACGAGGATATATAAATAAGAGCGGAATAAAAGTACCAGCAGCGTTAACTGCGTAGCAAACTGTTATATTTTTTCCTCGCTCCCAACAAGTTGCAGCGCCAACCTGTTTCTGACCTTTAAGTCCCAGAATTTTTCCAGGTCTTTGTACGGTTGTTATACCTATTTCGTCAACATTATAAGTCTTTGAAGACGAAAAATTGAATTTGTTCATTGCAGTTTCTAAGTTAGCATAAAATCTATTAACTTCCGTTGTATTAAATGCACTTATTCTGCTCAAGCTTGTTGATTCTGGTTTTCTTAAACTAATCTGAGGATTTCTCCTTCGAAAGTCCTCTAACCAGTCGATCCCTGCAATTTGACTGGCAGTATTGAACCTATGTTTTATTTCATTCTTTTCGGCATATTCGTATGCTAAACGTCGAAGTTCCATAGGGGTTAATCCGCAAAACATTTTGGCTAAACGTAATACGTGATTAGTCATTTCTTTCTCCTGCTCGGCACTGAAAATTGGTTTACGGCCCATGAAATTCTTCTTACTGTTTCTAGTTTTTATCCTATCTCTTAAAGTGCTTCTTGGGATACGAAATGATATCGCAGCTTTTTTCACAGACATGCCAGAGTCCACGGCTTTTATTGCCGCATCTAAGTCTGCACCAGTCCATTGAGCTCTTTCTGTTGTTCTTTTCCGATTTCTAACCATCTGAAAATAAATAAAGTCTTAAAACTAGGTGGGTACTGGTTAGCCACGAACAACGGGGTAAGATCGCCAATGGCGAAATTTCCCCAGCCCAACATGGCGGTCTAACCCCAAACGTATCCTGAACATTTATTAATTAATTGAACATAACCTAAAGAACAAACATGCGTTTAGATCTATGCGAAAGACTCCTAAAACGTTGAGTTTCTAAATGATCATCTTAGAAGTTTAAATATGTTAAAATCAGAATAACTTACCGTTGATAAATGAAATGGAATAATTAGATAAAAACTGAAATGTTTCAACAGCTGACACAGAACTCGGTGAAAAGGCGCCAAAACATTACACCTCACTAAAACGAGCTACCTTTAGATGTCGGGACGCTTCATTTGTTTCCAAGTCATAGTCAACCAATGATTTAAAGGGTGGCGGTATTACCTCGTACGGCGGCATTCCCCCACTCTCCCCTACGTTAGAAGCACATGTATCTATGATTATCAAACACCTCTTAGTTTACATTTTCATGTTGATTTACATATCTCTACATTATAATTTGTCTTTGCCTTACTACCATCACTATAATTTGACACATATGTCAGTATTATTGGTGTGGTGAGATAAGATGCTGTGCATGAGAAATCTGGATCTGCTGATAATCTGCTTGAATGGTATGCGGCTGCTGAGAGCGATCTGTTCTGTGTCCCATACTTTTCAGTGTGTATATAAACGGCGTAGTTCAATTCTTATCAGATGTCTTCGTTACTATATAAGCGGGCAATATATCTCTCCTTCTTGCTCCCGGAAAGGGGTCTGAAGCATTAGCGGTAGATATTTTTATGTTCTGAAGCGGTAGTTTCCCAACAATAAATTATCATCAAATTTCGAGAAAACGAAGTTGTTGGTATTCGATATAAGATAAGTGTAAATTTTGGTTTTCCGAAAATTGAGAACGATGACATCTCCTCCTGTAATTCGACAAAATTCTAAGGTATAAACCTCTAAGACATTTACTATGGTATACACTGTGATACACTGCTATCTTAAGAAAATCATACCTATTTCGGTATTTCCGATCTACTTTAAACCAACAATTCATTTTAATATTAATATTTGTATATCACGCAGAGATAGAGTCTCATATGCGAGGGGAGCATCGACAGACGCCAACGATACCTTTCTGGACCAAAAGTCCATAATAAGAAGCATATTAGGTGCCTGCTGTAGCAATTCGTGTCGACCAATCTCTTGCCACTAAGATATATTGCCACTTCCTTGTAAATTTATTCTCAAAATGGCGTACTATATATGCAAGAATAAATATCACTTTGACAAGAAATGAAACATCCAGCAAAAAAGTTATTAAACAGGCCACAATACACCTTACAAATTACTAGCCATAGTTCAAATAATCTAGGTCTTCGAATTTAAAAAAAAAGAACATCAGCTTTCAACTTAGTCAAGTTCAGTCTACAAAATCTTTCATGAAACATCTATTCTATTCACTTAATGAATTCTGGTTACCTACTTTAATGTTTTCACATACGTCTTTCCAGAAAAAAAAATTTTCGTTATTAGGTAACAGATTATTAATTTCCTGTTTGTGTTTAAGCATACTTTTGTTACACCTTCCATTTTTTTTTGTTCACCAGACAAACTGATGTAATTTACACTGGAAGCTTTGTGTATCAAATAATTTGAAAAGTAAAACAAATCTTTATTTTATTTTGGATATTACGGAAACGAGCGTAGCCAGAAAATTAATACCATAAAAATAAGAGACTTGATTTCAGGTATTCACTTCTCTAATGTTCCCTCTTCTCCCTCTCACGATATACCGGGTGTCTGTTTAAGCTCGGCCACCTGCCATATCTCGGCAACCGTTTATCGTACAACCTAGCGGAAAAAATCTTGATAGTAAAACGGACCACGAGAATTTCAACAAAAATATTTTTAAGTTCCCAAAATGACGGCAAAGGGGCGCAAATCTCAAGGCATAGGTATTAAAAATTTGATATTTTTTCATTAAATTCAAAGTTAAGATAGGTTAATACAATTTTCATTTGAAAATTTTTGATCTAACTCCCATACGAAGGGGAGGGTGGAGGGGATATGTCTGCGTACAAAAGTAGGTATAGCTTCGGTGTGCCTCAACTGTTTTTAATTTTTCTAAGCTCATTAAATGAAGAATTTTACAGAGAATTGAAGTGTATGTAGTAAGAAATTACTTGGGTGTCAAAAAAAATAATAGGGGCGCTGTTCTTAGTTTATGTATATTATTTGTTTTTTCTTTGAAATTTTAAATGGAACGATATATTTTTAATATCATAATATTGAAGCGCATAAAAAACTGAAGAGAACGATGAAAACCGGAAGTTGATCCTTTCTTCTTGAGAAAGATAGGACAATCCAGAAAAATAACATCTTTAAATATAAAAAATATTTATATATTGCGAGTAATAATTTTATTTTTATTTTAATAGGGTGACTAGAGAGTGTATAGTTTGTTTTAAATTGAATTTTCATCATACTTTTCCAAAAATGGATTCATTTCAATCTTTTTACCGATTTTTTAATTCATTGCATATATTACGTTGAATTCCCCTTTTAATGTTTTCAAATTCTATGGCTATTATTTGTTAAATTTCATTTCTTGTCTTTTCCAACATCGAAATAAAATAATAATAGTAATACTGAACAGCTTTTATTTAAATTTCCATCATACAATATAGTCAATATCATATGCACCGTGATAATGAATTATATTGTTATATTTCGAAGATGGGCCATGAAAATCGAAATGTTAAAATATTAGCGTCACTTGAAACGACATCAAGCCATATCAGATCAAGATTACGACATCAGGTTAAATTATTGCCATTGGTTAAAGCAAATGATGCAAGAAAATAGGAACTTCTTGTCTGAAACCTTATGGACTGATGAAACAACCTTTGCAAATAACGAGAAATTAAATGTAGATAATTTGCACTATTGGTCAAGCAACAACCCCAACTGGATTCAGGAGGTTGACAATCAACATCGGTGGAGAGTAAAGCTAGGTTCACACGGCATTGTACTGCACGTTTTTGTGCAGGATGAATTTTACCGAATAAGTAGTGGCGCATACATTGAGTATAGAACCGTTCACACGTCGCTTCTCCTGCAAAAAAACGTATATACGTTTATCGAATACTCAACGGACTTGTCAAACAAACCGAATAAACTTAAACGTATTCGGTCTGCTACATGGAGATCGCTGTATGAAAACTGGGGCTATACGTTTTTTAAACGAATAAAAGCCGTATCATGTGAACAGTCCGCACCGTGTACGGTTAAAATTGAATACTGCTAAAAACGTGCAGTACAATGCCGTGTGAACCTAGCCTAAGCGTGTGGTGTGGTATCTTAGAAAACAAAATCATTTGGTCTTTTATATTTAACGAACACGTAAATGGCAGAAATTACTTACATTTCCTTGAAAACGATCTTCCTCCACTATTAGCAAGTGTGTCATTGGAATGTAGAGCAAATATGTGGTTTCAACATGATGGTTGTCCCGCTAACTTTTCACAAAATGTACCAGCACATTTAAATCAACAGTTCCCCAATCAGTGGATCGGAAGAGGAAGCTTATTCCCGTGGCCTGCAAGATCTCCGGATCTGAGCGTTCTTGGTTTTTATTTATGGGGCAGAATAAAAGACATGGTTTATAAGAAAATGCCGACTACACGTGAAAATATGATTCACAGAATTTTAGATGCGATTAATACAATCTCTGCTCTGTGCTCTCTTCTAATCGCCGAATAATTATGTGCATTGAAAATAATGGTGGACACTTTGAACATTTATTAAATTAAAGTTTTTTGTTTTATTTTTTGTAATTTCTTATTTAAATATGTGTTTTGTTGGTTTCGTTTATATTACTACGTCAACAAATTTTCTAATTTATGTTTATGTATTTTTTTTTAGGTTTGTTTTACATATATTCATATTCGTTACCAACTAATATATTACATTATATTGTCTTTTTTCTCGTATACTTAGTTCATGAGTTATGGGAATTATTTTTGCTGTTGTCCTATAATTAGATGCATATCTCTTGTGTAATAAAGCTATATTATTGTTATTATTATTACTTTATTTCGATGTTGGAAAAGACAAAAAATGAAATTAAACAGACAATAGCATTAAAAGGGAAATTCAATGTAATATATGCAATGAATTAAAAAATCGGTAAGAAGATTGAAATGAATACATTTATGGAAGAGTAAGATGGAAATTCAATTGAAAACACACTATACACTCTCTAGTCATCCTCCAAAAATAAAAATAAAATTAGTACTCGCAATAAATAAATATTTTTTATATTTATAAATGTTATTTTTCGAGATTGTTCTCTTATGCCTATATCTTCGTCAAGAAAAAGGTAGCAACCGGTTTTCATCGTTCTCTTCAGTTTTTTATGCGCTTCAATATTATGTTATTAAAAATATATCGTTCGTTTAAAATTTTAAAGAAAAAACAACGTAATATACATAAACTAAGAACAGCGCCCCCTATTATTTTTTTGACAACCAAATAATTTCTTACTACATACACTTTAATTCTCTGTGAAACTCTCTATCTAATGAGCCTAGAAAAATTAAAATCCGTTAAGGCACGCCGAAGTTATGCTTACTTTTGTACGCAGACATACCCCCCCCTTCCCTACCCTTCGTATGGGAGTTAGATCAAAAAGTTTCAAATGAAAATTGTACAAAAATGTTTAAATGTATTGCTAGTAAAAAATTTAACCTATCTTAACCTTGAATTTAACGAAAAATCTACAAAATTTTAATTTACCTTAAGGATTGCGCCCCCTTGCAGTCGTTTTGAAAAGTTAAAAATACTTTTGTTGAAATTCCCCTATTTCATTTTGCTATCAAGATTTTTTCCGCTAAGTTGTACTATAAACGGTTGCCGAGATATGGCCAGTGGCCGAGCTTAAACAGACACCCGGTATATCCAATAGGATATACTTCCATTAACAAGAAATTTACATCGATGCCACCGCAACAACTAGACAAAAGCTGATTGATAGAGACAACACAAAAAACGTTCTCGAACACTGTAAATATCGTAAATGCTATCGCTATTAAGACTGTCTCAAAGAATGCGATTGGCATCTTCTCGATCACGTTTTCCGTAAGAAATGCCTACTTACTACGTGAACTTCCGCATATTAAAGTGTTTGATGAAAAGGCGGCGCACGATTTGTTGGTCAAAATCATTCCACGACAGCAACGTATGTGTTTTATTCTGCAACTACATTTTATACGCTACCTCTTGCTGGTGACAGCGCTTCCCTGTTGAAGTGTTTTCGGAAAATCTTACGTTGTTCAGTGAAAATATTCGTCTAACATATAAACATTATCATTTTGAAAATCAAATCTATTGAATTGAATGAAGGGCATTCATATTACTTATTAGTTTAATTGTTGTCCGTTCATGTTTCGCAATATTAAGAGATATTAAAAGATAAGAACTTTATTTCAGCCTGGGCAACTAGAGTATAGACACATCGATAAAAATTGAGAACAGTGACCTACATGCATATATGTGCAAAAACGGTTGCATTTTTATGTGTAAATAGTTCTTCCTAATTTATATTATTTATGTTATCTATTTTATTAAATCTACATTGCATAACTTTTATAAATAGAGTAGTATTTTTATATTTATTAATATTCTACCGGGTGCCTGTTTAAGCTCGACCACCGGTCATATCTCGGCAACCGTTCATCGTACAACCTGGCGGAAAAATCTTGATAGTAAAATCGACAACGGGAATTTCGACAAAAATATTTTAAGTTTCCAAAATGATCGCATGGGGGCGCAATTCTCAAAATGAATCTAAAATACGAAAATTTTTCATTAAATTCTAGATTAAGGTAGATTAAAAGCAGCAACATTTTCAGACTTCTTATACAATTTTCATTTGAAACTTTTTGTTCTAACTCCCATACGAAGGGGGGGGGGGTGGAAGGAGGTATGTCTGCGTACAGAAGTACGTTTAATTCTGGTTTGCCTCAATGAATTTTAATGTTACTGGGCTCGTTAGATAGAAAATTTTACAAAGAATTGAAGGCTATGTAGTACAAAATTTCGTGGTTGTCAAAAAAAATAACAGGGGGCGCTGTTCTTAGTTTATGTATATTACTTGTTTTTTCTTTAAAATACCAAGTAGAACAATATATTTTTAATATCGTAATATTGAAGCACATAAAAAACTGAAGAGAATGATGAAAACCGGAAGTTGCTACCTTTTTTCTTGACGAAGATATATAGTCATACAAAGACAAAAAATATAAAGTTTTTAAATATAAATTTATTTATTTATTGCGAGTAATAATTTTATTTTAATTTTAAGAGGGTCACTAGAGAGTGTATAGTTCGCTTTCACTTGAATTTTCGTCATACTCGTCCATAAATGTATTCATTTCAATCCTTCTCACCTATATTTTAATTCATTGCATCTACGTTAGATTCTCCTTTTAAATGTCTTCAAATTCTCTAGCAATTTTTAAATTTGATGTCTTCCCTTTTCCAACATTGAAATAAAAAAATGACAATAACTTTATTACCCAACAGATATACATCTAATTATAGGAAAACACCAAAAATAATTTCCATAACTCATGACCTAAGTATAGAATAACGAGAAAAAAAGCAATATAATATAATGCATTAGTTATAACCAAATCATTTACTCATTAGTAACGAGAGGGTATAAAACTTGATAACTAATTCATCCCAGCCTTGAGCCTATATAACATGATAGTAAGTAAAAGACACTATTATTATATCTAAATATAAATAAGAAAATATATTGACCAAGTAGTATAAACAAAACAAACAAATATATTTAAATCAGAAAGTATCAAAAGCAAAACAAGAAAAAAACTTCAACTAAATGTTCAAAGTGTCCACCATTAATTTCAATACACATGTTTACTCGTCGATTAGTAGAGAGCACAATTACTTCAATTTCGGTGGCAGCAATGGTTGTAATCGGCTTTTTGTGATGAACTATGTCTTTTATTCTACCCCATAAATAAAAATCAAGAACATCTTGCCAGGTGAATAAAAACTCAATAATTTCTTCTTCCAGGATAATTTACGGAATATTGCCAGGAAGCAAGTACTGCATTTTCAAAGCATTGAAAATGCATTCTGATATCATATGCTTCAGCGTTAGAATATGACATTTTACAAACTTAATAATTATGTGCTGGTATCCAAAAAGGCTTAATTTATTTATTACGTATAACAAGTTTAACTACAAGTGACATTAATATTTTTACAATTCGATTTTCATGGCCCACCTTGGAAACCTCATAATAATGTAATTCAGTATCACAATGCATGCGATATTGTATGATGGAAATTAAAAAAAAAAGCAAATTATAGACTGCTACGTATTGTAATGAAATAAGCCCACAAAAAAGAAGATGCAGACATCCGGGCGACGACAAAAACGTACCGGTGAACAAGTCTTAATCAACTGCACTCATATATTACGTCAGCGACAGAAAGTCTGGAATATGGTAGAAGTGAGCCAGAATTTGCTAGATCTTTTGTCTGCACATATAAATGCCGGCGGTGGGATAAGGAATTCATTCTTTGAATAGTAGTCGTACAGTTCAAATAAACATAAGCAAGTGAGCGGTGCAGTTTTATTACATAAATATTACAGACATAAATAGTAGTGATAAATATAAATACGTGTGTAATTTTTTCGTAGTAGTTTTAAGTGCGTTACATTCATTTCATATTTTTATATTGTGATTAGTTTTAAGTGTGAAAATATACAGTCAGTTTTAAAACATTTGCACAAGTTGTTTATTTCGACCCCGGAAACGCTACAGTATTAATATTATTTTATTTCAATGTTGGAAAAGACAAGATATGATATTTAAAAGATAATAAATTGGTAGAGAATTTGAAAATATTTAAAATAGGAAGATAATATATGCAATGAATGACAAAACCGATATAGAGATTGAAATGAACACACATACGGAAGAGTATGCTAGAAATTTTAATGAAAGCAAACTATACACTATCTAGTTGCCATCTTAAAATTAAGATAAAATTATTACTCGCTACAAATAAATAAATCTATAGTTAAAAATATCTTCGTCAAGAAAAAAGGTAGCAACTTCCGGTTTTCATCATTCTCTTCAGTTTTTTATGTGCTTCAATATTACGATTTTAAAAATAGATCGTTCCATTTACAATTTCAAAGAAAAAACAAATAATAGCACTTTTATGGGGAAATTTTAATTCCCTTAATAGTTATGCCATATTAAAGCCAATGGTCTGCTTCAAAACCTTTAGTACCTAATCTTAGACAAAAGGCATAAATAACATGTTATTATTATTAACAATTAATTAAAATACATTGTTATGCTATGAGGGTAATGTGTAATTTATTGTGTTGATTGCTACACTAAACTTCAAAAAGCATTAACATGTTGCCGGGGTTGATATTAATTTAAAATGAAAGAAAATACTTTAAATAAAGAAAGTATTTGATGTGATAATCAAAACTTTCGTCGAAACAACCTAGAGATATACCTGCATGATTAGTGAGTTAGCAGTGGTTCACATATATTTATTTGCTTTTCTTACCTTTTAGATATTCTCCTGTTTCAGGGTAAGTATAAAAAAAATAAGGTGTGGCCACCACACGACTTTCTTATACGTATGAGCGTTTCAAACTATACAATTTTATGAATTTTTTTATACAAAACTTATTCAAAATCCTATTCTAAGTACTTTCATTCTCTTAATAAATCGCTATAGAATGCATACCTTGCAAGATATTCGAAAAAAAGTGCTACTCGCTAAGAGTAAAAGTGCTACTTCCGATCCGAATATTGAAATTTCATATATACAAAAAATATTGCAAATCCAACTCTAAATGCTTTTGTATTCTTAATAAATATATATAGAATGCATAATTTACGACATATTTGCAAAATATCGATATTCGGTAAGAGTAAAAGTGGTACTTCCGGTCCGAATTTTGAAATTTTTTTTATACAAAAGATATTTATAATTATAATGTAAATACTTTTATACTGGGAATGTACCTGCCTATAAAGCATGACTTGCGAGATATTCGCAAAAAACTGATTTTCGATAAGAGTAAAAGACCTACTTTCGGTTGGAATTTCGAAAAACTTTTTTAAGACAATTTGTCTCAAATTTAATTTTGAGTACATTTGAATTCTTTATAAATTTGTTTAAACTTAGTAATTGACGAAATATTTGCAAAATTCGATTTTTTTACTGAAGTAAACTACTACTTCCGGTCTACCGATTTTACTGAAAAATTAATAAGATCTCAAGAGATAGATTATACACGTAAATACAAAATTTGGAATTGATATCTTCAGCGGTTTGACCGCTATCGTGGTCAAAGGCAGACACTCAGACAAACAGACAGACACAGACATTTTTTAAAAACCACTCTTTCGGTATCAGGGGACCTCAAAACGTGGACATCTGCAAAATCTCGAGGTCGAAAATTTCCATCATCACAATACTTCCTCATATTACGTATAAGAAAGTAAAAATACCCTACCTAGACTGCTGCTATAAGATGCAGATCTCTGTATGCTTTTTTTATTTAGTTAGTTAGATGGATGAGATAAAAATAAAATAAAACAAATAGTTTCATTACAAAAATGACAAAAATGTTATTTTACCATAATAATATCTGTGATTTTTTTATTACAAATACCTTTCATAATAATTAATTATTAAAACAAAAATCACTCTGTATGTGATTATATAATAAAAATATTTCACAAATAATAAAATATTGACCAGGATGCATCAATATTAAATTTTTAGAAAAACTAATAACAATTTATATTGTACCAAAAATTTATTATATTTATATTTGATATGCTATTACAAATTTAAAAAGATATTTTTGCATGATTAGTCCAGCTGGCATGATTTTTTATTGATACAAAATTTAGCTAGAATTTAAATAAAATAATAAAAAAAAAACTAGACCGGGTTTTCACAGTCACGAATAAGTGGCTCATTCCTGAGTCAATGGGACAACCGCCCTCCGGAAGCTATTTTGAAACCATCGAGTACAAGTCTAATTCACACTACCCCCTGCTAGAATTATGAGCAAAAACCGTAACTATTTTTGTATACTAGCATTCATAACGTAATTGTGTATCTTCACGCACAAAAGTGTCATCTCTAGTATAGACAATAACGTTTGTTGCTTGCACAGACCCTTATATTATGAACCTTTAACTAGTTTATTTTACAAGTATCTGCCCCAATAAACAACTACACCTAAAAATAGTTATTCATAAATGAGGCTTACTATCTGCGGTAAAAATTTTAAATTAGTATATATGTACGTGTAAACTGTTATGTGTACGGACACACCTTGTATATGTGGTGCATAGGTGTGAGATCATATAAGACCACTACCACCTGTTCTTGATTTGAGTTATTAGTATGATTTCTCAAGAACGATAGAAATGATGAATATGTTTATTTTGATGATTTTATAGATTTCCCTCTCCACTAAAGAGAAATTTTAAATATTGTTATTTCCTTCGCAAAACGGAAATTGATAAAAAAATTGAACATGCTAGAACATTTCATACAGTTCTACCAAACATTAAATATAAATGTGATGTGATATCACTATAAGTTTTGTTAAAGGGTTCAACCTGAGCCACGCTCGTCATCTTTAGACATTAGATATTCTCTTTACAAATATTAATTAACGTTGATTTTAACAATTAAAATAAACTTTGAATACAAAAGGAAACTAATTCGTAATACTTAACAGAGTAAGTATTAAGACATTTATATACATAATAGCTTTCTATAGGTTGTAATCTGTACATCACAATTAACACTGTTACACATAAGTTCCACCTAACATATAACTTAATATTTGATATCGAAGGACATTATCAAATCAAAATTTCTATAAAATAAAACCTTTCTCATTTTAATTACAGCATGGAGTGATGAAGATATAGAAACAATCAAAGAAAACAAAGAAGCGATAGTAAAAACGTAATGAACTGAACAAAAACTTTACATGAAGATATGAAATTGCATACGATTATACAATAGGAAAGTGTTACTGATATTCTTCAGTCTCAGGTAGAATTTCGTATAGACCTCAATTGATCAAGTGTAAACATAGGAAATGCCATAAGATGCGAAACTCTCATTATCTTTCCATCTAAAAGCATTACCCTCAGCCTTCCTCTGAAACCGAGTGTTTGACCTTTTTCTTGTAAGTGTCCTTATTTTGCACTAATAAACATAGCTAACAGTATACCTGAATAATTTTAAAATAAAACTTTAAATTTCTAATGCTTAACAGAAAATTTCTATCATAAAAATCAATCATGTCAGTTTAATTTTGATACATTGCGAACCACACATTTCTATATCGTGATAATATTTATTTTGAGATATTTTACACGCAAACCCATAACAAAATGACCGAACAAATATATGTTCTACTATTAGCGTTTAATGATATATTGACTTTCTATATCTTAGTTTATAGCCATACTCTTTTATCACAGGCACATTTATAACTCTTTTAATGATGATTCTAATAATAATAGTATTATAAAGTTCAATAAATAAAATAATACGTATTACAGATATAATAAAAATGTTAATAATAAAATAGACTTTTATGTTTTATAAAATATCTAGTATGAAGATCAAATTGAATTTACACGTATTCGGTTCATAATTCAAGATCACTTAGAAGGTATCGACCTGATTAATAGAGTGAACAAATTCAATAAACGTGGGAACATGCATAAATGTGTCCCCATCGAAAAAAGTCGGCCGGAGATTTAAACTTAAAAAAAGTATTCTATTTTGAATTTAATGTTTTCCAGCACTAATAATAATTATTGTTGGAACATCATTACATATTAAATTGGATACCCAACAGTGGGGCAATTCAAGGTCTTCCTCACTATTATATTAAGTTGGCGCCCAACGTAGGGCAAATTTAATGTGATTTGTTTGTATTTTATAGTCGCTTCCTGCAAATACGAAATACTCTATATGACAGTTTACTCTACGGATTTGTACACCTTATACATACATATACATACGAGTAGGACAGTAATTAATTTCAGATCCTACAAGAATAAATGTAAATTTATTACATTTGATATTTTAATGAACTTTTCACATCGTCCAATGCTTTAGTTAGCTCCCCTATTTTCAATAATTTACTCTAATAATACTATAGTACCTTCGAATGTATCGTAAATTCACACTACTTGTGCATTTTTAATGCTTCATTAATATTTCCATAGTGTAAGACTTATTCGCCGCGGAGCTCAAGTTACTTTTTATTAGAATTTACGCTCTACAAAGTTTTAATAGAATACCTCATTTCACCTAGCAGTACCGTACGAAAGAAAGTTTCGCTTTTTATACTGACCAGACAGAATTCTCATTATTTTAATTAACAAAAATAAATAAGAAACTCTTCTCGTTAATTCCAGGACCTAAGATTAAAATCCACCTTCTATAATTTTTAAATTTCTTATGAATGAAATAAATAGCAACAAATTTTATATCTCTAGAAGAAATAGTACTGATGAAATACACAAATTTATCAACATCTTCCGAAAATAGTGAATTTTATTAAATTAAACATCGATAAATATACACTGAGTCAGAAAAAAAGTGGCGCACCAACTAAAACGGAATATTTACTAATTTAATTCATAAAAAACAAATATTTTTTTACTTAAATACTTTAATTGGTCTACAAACAATAATAAATTGTATTTCGAAACAACGGTTTTAATAACAATTAAAAAGAAATGCAATACATAAAAAAAACATCAAAAATCGAAAAACGCAACAAGAGATTATCTTAAAATAATCAAGGTTTTCTGGTATCAGTAACGAGTGTTACCTCCGCGAACATCCAGCAATGTGTGACTTCGTCGAGGCATACCTTGAATTAACTGTCTAATCACATTTTGGTCAATGCTATCCCATTCTTCTACAAGTGCCACTTTTAACTCTTGTAGCGTCTCTGGACGCACCGGGCGGGCTCTAACACGTCTTCCTAACTCATGCCACGCGTGCTCTATGGGATTCATGTCAGGACTCATCGCAGGCCATTCTAAACGGGTAATTCCTACTTCCTGCAGATATCGCATGACGCACCTAGCGGTATGGGGTCTTGCATTATCCTGCATAAACAAAAACGCGCGCCCTATAAATGGTGCGAAAGGAACAACATAGTCTGCAATAATGTCCCTAATGTAATTGTTTGCATTTAGAGTTCGTTCTTGAAAAATGAAAAGGTCAGTTTTTGCCTCTAGCGAAATTCCCGCCCAAACCATAACAGACCCTCCCCAAAAATGTTCATGCTGAACAACGGTGGCTGAAGAATATCTCTCCCCTTGTCTTCTCCAGACTCTATGGCGTCCATCCGGTGATCGCAAAGAAAATCGTGATTCATCCGAGAAGAGAACTCGTTTCCAATCACGCTCTTCCCAATTTTGACACATTCTAGCAAACTCCATTCTCCGTTGCTTGTGCTGTCGTATAAGCCTAGGTACTCGATTCGGCCTATATGCATTTAAACCAGTCGCTACCAGTCTTCGTCTAACTGTCTGAGCACATACAGCTGTACCACGCACATCTCTGAGCCTCTGAGCCAGTTCAACCGCGGTTTGGTGACGATCTCGGAGACACTGCAGCGACAAAAACCTATCGTCTCTTGCAGATGTGGATCGCGGACGACCGGAACCAGGACGTCGGGTGTACCTCTGTATCTCGCGGTACCTCTGAAGTGCTCGACGTACAGTTGTCTCCGGTTTTCCAATAGCACGAGCAGCATATCGAACACTTCGGCCATCTGCCACTAAAGCCATCATCCCCGCAACATCATCGGAAGTTATTTGCATTTCTGAAAAGAAAAATATTTAAGAACAAGCAAGCAATCACCATAAACAGCAATGCTTCAAAAACTTTAACGGAAATATGCTCTCAATGAAAATAATGATTTAACAGGGGAAGAAAAATAACAACTTAAACGTAAAATAAGACTTGTCAGAAAATTCATTGACAAATACTAAAAATTATAAGTGACAGAATACAAGTCATAGCCATCTGTGTCAATATTTGGCTTTACAAACAAAGAATAACAATATAACAAGAAAAAACTAGAGTGCGCCACTTTTTTTGTGACTCAGTGTAGAAATACCATTTAGATTCTGGTACAGTGTTTCATGACATGGAATAAAAATGTATTTTGATGAGCTACTGACTCTGGTTCATACCACTGATGATACTATACATCATTAAATCTACAATTTATTTTTGCATTGTATATTTTTGCAACTTGCAAAACACAAAATTCATATAGTTAAGTAAAGCTCAAAAAACTTGAATTTATAACTAACTATCATTCATCACTTAAGGGTAACTTCCGAGTTCGAATCTCAAAAATTCCAAACTCAATCGGTCAATATATATGACTAAACTTCTCATTCTAAAACTTTTAATAACTTTATTTTACATAGCTAGACATTCATTATTTAACTACTACGTTGTTAATTATAAAAAAATAACTAAGACTGTAATTAACATATCAAAAAGTTTAGCAATTCGTACAATACATTATATATTGCGTATATGTATATTGCATTTTCTGGAAAGTCGAAATATGGAATCTCTGGGTAAAAAGTAATTTCCTTCTAAGTTAACTATTGACACTTAATGTCGCCTACTATCGGTAGCGATTATCGAAATTATCTATAAATAGCGACTATCAGTAACAGCTGAAACTACCTACAGCACTTGAGACTATCGATAGTACTATCCATACTCAAAAATGTCGCAACAAGTAGCTAATACAGCTTCTTCTTTTCATATATTGTGCTAGTCTCAGGAGTAATTTGTTGTCATGCTTAGTGATATTCTTTGATTTATTTATTAAACTTTCTACAATATTTTAACTATTGACTGTTGATATATCAATATAGTCTTCACAGCTCTTCTTCTAAACTTTTCAGACAAAGTATATTTATTATGAAAAGCTAAGACAACTTGCTTTTTAAAAGTGCACATACTTTTACAGGAAATTCACCCGTAACATTTATTTATGTTTAATAAATTTATTAGTAGCCTCTAACAGAAATTTTTCTATTAATGCAGTTTCAGGCACTAACTTCCCAGTTTTACCAATTGGAAATTTTTATTTATAAAAAATCCCATCGAGTCTGGTTATTTCGGTAGTCGCTAGCCACAATATCAGTCAGAAGTTACACGATATTCTATTTTTACTACCGATCAATTATAATTTTGACAACAAATTTATATAACAGTAATTTCGTCTAGGCTTAAAAACAATCGCATCGTATACAATACTATTCCTCGTTATATTTATTGTTTGGAATGAAATAAAGACATCAAAATTTTCGAATACCTAATTTGTCGAGAATTCCATTAACGGTTATCATTTAGTCACAAATGCAAATAAATATTCTGTATGTAATTATATATTATCGTTATATTCTAATTCAAAAGAATGAGTTAAATTCTGCAATATGCATTTATGGAAATATATGCTACAATTAATAAAAAAAACGTTGCATGCGACAGAAGTTTGGGCAACAAAGTAATATATATTGATGTGCATGCAATCAATCATGCTGAGGTCTTGCATCAACTGTGTATCGTCCGTTATTTGTCCACCTGATTAATAAACTAAATTAAAAGTACACAAACTTCAAAAGTTAATTTAACTCTAATTATACTTTGTTAGTTCGGGAGTGATTTAAAAATCTCTAACCTCGTTATTAGTTCTTTGTCGAGGACAATCGCAGTAGTTAGTTTTATGGGGTTAAATGACGATATATTCTTGCATCACGTGATCAAAATTTATTTATTTGTAGTTATTATTCGGGTTTATTCTTTCTGCATAAATGTTTCTAAATAACTTTTTTGTAGAACAACATTACACATTTTTCGTACGTTCATTTTCAATAAGACGATATGTTCTAAGCACTTCTGGAAAGCAAATATCTCCGATGCAAAAACGAAAATATTTAGGCTTTAACCAATGTTTGAGAAACAAATTATATTAAATATTTATAATAAAAATCAAATAGAGATTACTCCAATCATATAAAAATATCAACCATTATAGATCAGTAAAGAATAAATATTCAATAAGTATTTTATGTTATCTACTAAATTCCACATATAGACTATCTATTGTACAATCAAAGACTATAATAGAAAAGGGTCAATAGTTTTACGAAAATAAAGTCCAGGAAGGCGTTATGTAATAGATAATTATGGTAAAACTAAACCTATAGTATATACACATTGCCTTTTTTTTAAATGAACATTTAACAAATGAAATAACACAACACCATAAGTAATCTAGATAGTTTCATGAATTTGTATATTGCTGTATTAGTGGTATAGTATAATGAAATGTGTAGCAAATCTAAAAAGTGATAATGGAAGATTTTCGGCTAAAGAAGACACAACTCGCTGGAATGACTCTAATACGACCATTTTAAATATTCTTCACGATCATCTTGGTACGACTAAGGTCAGCGCAAGATAGATACCGAGAATGCTCACGCCTTACAAAAACGACAGCGCGTGGATGTTCCGGTGAATTTTTAGGCATTAGCAAAGAATGTAGTGAGTGTGTATTGAGTCAAATTGTTAGTGGGTATGACGTTTGGATTCTTCATTATGAAGACATTAGCAAGATAGTGGCATAAAAGAGGAACACCACCAGCAAGAGGTTTAAGGTGTCACAGTCGCCCGGAAAACTCATGGCTACTGTTTTTTGGGCTCGGAAGAAATCCTGTTAACTTATTACAAAGATAAAGACGTTTCTGTAACTGAAGAGTACTGCACTTCAATCTTGGAGCGGTTAAAAAAAGGGAAAAAATTGCACGGCAATGCTCCAATTCACAAGAGTCGTGTTTGGTTGACTCTCCTGCATAAAGCGGGCTTCGATATTGTGAATCACCCACACTATAGTCTAGACTTCGCTCCCAATGATTTCTACGTGTTCCCTAAAATGAATAAAAGCTGCGCGGGAACAAATTTACGAGCGATGAAGTAGTGAAGGATACAGTTTCGACGTATTTTTCAGGCAAAGCTAACACAATTTTATATGAAGGCATACAGAAGCTAATTGAAAGATCTGAAAAATGTATTAGGACTGCAAGTGAACATATTGCAAAATAATATTGTATTTTTATTTTCTCTCCTTTTTTTCCATTCCGCGAACTTAAAAACGTTCCCTCGTATGAAGAGAGAAATAAAAGTGAGCTTATATAATGTGATCATATAATTAAATAGAAGCGAAGATATTTATTGACAATACAAGACTGCAGACGTTTTAATCGCGTCAATTATTATTTGAATACAATATAATTACACATCGGACATGAAAAGAATGAGGTGTGTGTGTGTCAATGTGTATGTCTCTCTCTATGTGTGACCATGATAGCAGTCAAAGGGCTCAAGATATCAATTCCTAATTTTATGTTTACGAGTATATTCTCTCTCTTGAGAACTGATTGAAGTTTCAGTAAAATCGGCAGATTGTAAGTAGTAGTTTACTTCAGTGAAAAAGTCGAATTTTACCAACATTTCATAAACTACCAAGTTTAAACAAATTTATAAAGAATTCAAATGTACTCAAAAGTGAATCTGAGAAGATTTTTATTAAAAAAAATTTCAAAATTCCTATAGGAAGTCCGTCGCAGGTCTTACCGAAAATCAGTTTTTTTTAAAAAAATATTTGTCTAAAAAATTCTCAAAATGGCAGCCTGAAGTAACAGACTTGCAAGTTTATTTTTTTAAGAAGACAAAACTATTTAAAACTGAATTCAGAACAACTTTTGTATAATTTGAAAAAATTTTAATGAGGTGACCACACCTAATTTTTATACAATTGTAGTCAGATTACCACCAAAGTAGCGTTAATTGAATCTTATAGAGTTAGTGTAGTCTAAAATATCAAATAAAGTAATGGTAAGCATTACAGCACTCAAATTAGCACTTTTATAACGAACCATCCTAAGTATTAGAACAAATAAAGGGAAAAGGTGTTTGTAGAATAGTTATAGAGGAAGAATCAAGAGTGTGTGAATTGAATAGTTTAACTGACACAGTAATTCAAACTTTTATTATTCTCTGTTGGCAATGACATCAGTGATACTCTAAAATATATATATTCATTTAAGTTATTGTAAATAAATAAGGTTTTAAGGTTGTGCTTGTGTTTATAAATAAAGCAATATAATTCAATAAAAAATACGCAATATATCAATATCTTTAATATTGATAAGAAAAAGTAGAAGTAGAAGTAATGTAAAAATCACTCAAGCTATACATACACGAATTAATTCGTATATAAATAAATGTATGAATGCACATCTACACCAAGCTGCAATCAACAACGTACAGACAGCTGTTTCGATCTTACATAGATCTCATCAGTGTATGAGCGTGCTGTTCACAATGCCGTACAAAACTTGGACTAGCTGCATATATAGTCGACTTACGCACCAAATACCTATAAGAGATTCCCAACGGCATCTGTGACCAAAGCACAACAACGCAAGGTAATGTTGAACCCTCAGCAGTACAAATACTATATCGGGCAACTGTAGATATGTGCGCATTCAATAAACTCTACAGTTGCCCGCTATAGTAGTTGTTCTGCTGAGGGTTGAACATTACCTTGGGTTGTCGCGCTTGGGTTACAGATGCCGCTGGGAATCTCTCATAGGCGTACGTAAGTCGACTATACATGCAGGTAGTCCAAGTTTGTACGGCATTGTGAACAGCACGCTCCCCCACTGATGAGTTCTATGTAAGATCGAAACAGCTGTCTATACGTTGTTGGTTGCATTGCCAGCTTTGTGTAGATGTGCATTCGTACGTTTATTCATATACGAATTAATTTGTGTATGTACCTTGAGTGATTTAATAGTGTGTAATATTGTAATGTAAAAATTTTTTTTTGGCAATTGATTATTACTGATTCCTGAAACTGTCAAATATAAAAGCACAACTTACTCATAATTACTGTGAATACTAAAATAAACCAGTTGATAGTTGTATTAGTGACATATATTTATTTTAATGAAAAACAAGATCATGTGTTCTATTCTGCTGTAAAAATTTGTTACTACAAATTTCTTAGTGTAAATGAATCAAGTTACTCATCCGAATTAAAGTTAGCAATAGAAAAATATGAAATTTGTTTAAAGATAATTTTTTGTATACTACAGCTAACACATAATATTCAATGTCATTCGTGTTCTCTTGAATGTAAAGCATTAATCAACAGGAAAGGGTTTTCTGTGTACATTGACAGTCGCATCATCTCAGAAAAAGGAATCCAATGAGTCTAGACTTTGGGGAGGCCATCGACTGAGTCTGATACGTCTATTAAAACGTGCTCTTGACGTACACAGCCTGCACGAAAACATCCGCTTCCGTGTAGGAAATCGTTTATCGTGCAACATTTCCGATACACAATTTTGTAAAAATACTAAACGGCTTAACTAGTTGACCGTCACGGAAATATAATTGGACTGAGTAATATATCACAAAGAATACTCGCCGATATATTTGCAGAAAGTCTTTCAAATGCGTGTTGGTTTAACGATCTGCAGATTTGTATCTTTTCAATTATGTGTATTTTCAGTATTTTATTTTCATTTGCGGCAAATAACATATGTTTCTAAACATATACAAATAATCCATTCAAGACTAAAAGAGTTTTTATATTGAATATTGAAAAATATATGAAAAAAACAAATTTCCGTTTCAAATTAAACATGTAATTTTACTTTGCTTTATATTACTTTCGCGTATATGCTCTTATTTGTATAACAATATATATAATAACTATTTCTTTGTATAGCAATATTTTCAATTTTATGAAGGTAGTGTTGCTTCATTAATTCATTAGTAATTGTGCAATATGAAGTTGCTCAGACTGTATTGTAAACATCAATATTTTGATATGAATATCGATAAGTAATGTGTGGAAATTGATCTAAGACGAGGTATACTATGATAATAATTAGGGCTCTTACTTTTGCGCGGATATCCGGATATCCGAGTCGTTAATATCCGATCCGGATACCCGGATATCCGGATACCCGGATATCCGGATACTTGTTTTTAAATTAGGAATACTGAATTCGTAATCTAAGTCCGTTCGATTTTCAAAAATTTTTGAATAACGATTTTGGTTAGTTCTATATAACTCGTATGCAGAAATAGCGTTGGACTTGCATTGGAACATGTTGCTGCATACATTATGCTTGTATTACATACATATTTAGCATCTGCCAAAAATAATGTATGGACTTTTGTTAATTTTTTAAAATATTTGTTTGAGTTGTGTAATAGACATTTTATATGTGATTTAATGGTAAAATAATTGTCATGTACATATATTTATTTTTCAATGTGTAATATCGCCTGTCTTTTCTACGAACTGGATCTTCATGCCGAAGAAATTTCCCAGTTGACAATATTAGTGCCCGATGAGTGAAGCTCCGCATCAGTACTCGTTCCTCCGCATCAGTATTCCTTCAACGTATTATTCAATGCGTGAAACTGGCCGGCTTTTGCACGTTATGGGCCCTCATGACGAGGATATCTCGCGGTCGACAATATTAGTGCTCGTTGAATGAAATTTTTAAAAAATATCCGTTGCTGAAAAAAGCTTTTTTGAAGCTTGCAACACACCACTAACTTCGTCGGCACCGGTAGAAAGATTATTTTCTTTTGCTGGCATTATAAATACGTCACGCCGTCATGCTCTGTCCGATTTTTCCTCAGAAATTAGTGTTATTAAAAACTAATATTGAATATTGTGAATAATATATGCGCTAAATGTAGGTACTTATCTAATAAACAATAAAATACTCTATAGTGAATAACAGTGATTTTTCTAATAAGTAATCCTTGCCCACGATTACAGTAATCCTTGTATAAAATGAACGGAATTACGGTTACTGTAATCGTTAATCGAACGAACTTACGATTACGATTTAATTTAAACTTTTTCAAAATTACGATTACTGTAATCGTAATCTAAGTTCGTTCGATTAACGATTAGAGTAATCGTAATCATATTTTCTTTTATATAAGGATTACTGTAATCGTAATCAAGTTGTAATCGTAATCCTTATCGCCCAGCTCTGTTTCTATGTATATTGTTTGGTTGAGATCGACGCGATGGCAAGGGGTGGCATAATCACCAATTAATTAAGCGTTTTTGATAGTTGACGGCTTTTAAATTTAAATGGAAGCCTGACAATTTTAAAAGCAACAAGTAATCATTTTTTAAGCGTGCACACTAGCGCCAGTTACAGAAGAACGGCTGTTTTGATACACAAATTATGCATCATCGTCCAATTTCTGATGAACATTCTGTAACGACGACTAAATGCTACACACGTGTATAAAAAAAAGTGTAGTACGTATCTAATAGTATGTTTCTAAATGATTTCCATTTTACGTAAGAGTTGCCCGAATGCATCATGCACAAAATACAATATAAGTACCCGGGTACCACGGTTATACAACAACGTCTAAAAAACTTTGACATTGAGAATAATATGAACAAAGTGTTATAAACGTAAGTATTTGTATTATTTCGCACTATTTTGATGAGGCTGTTATGGCATAAACGTGCATCCTCAAAAGAAGAGCTTTAGATAAATTCTGAAAAAATCTAACGAAAAATACCCGGGTACCTCGATCATAGACACAAAGGTTAATCAGAATACAAATAATGACAGCTTTGTATTTGAGGCGTCATAATAAAAGAACCGAAACCGGATATCCGGATACTCGAATCTAAGTTAAACAAGTATCCGTATATCCGGATACCCGGATACCCGGATCCGGATCTTGATCCGGATTTCGAGTTATAATGAGTAACTCGGATACTCGAATATTCGGATAGTAAGAGCTCTAATAATAATAATAGTAATAGCGTGTATTAACAAACAGTAAATACTAATTACTGGAAAAACAATATAGTAATTAGATAGTGACACAGATAATAAAATGAAAAAAATCCCAATACAACAATTAATAATGAAAAGGTAATAAGTTATAATTTCTTCAAAAATATTTTGTCATAGTAGTTTCCAGCGATACGTCATATCCGTTAGCCCAAAATTCGTGACCTGTGATAATGGTTTTATAATGTTTTTGCCGCTGTTAGCATGATGAAGCAATTCTTAGCTAATGTTGATAGAATTACTCGCTTGTCATTAGCCGTGGCACCAGTTTCGTTGAGACGTGATGCATACCAAGTTTTTTTTGTCAAAATTTTGTGACATGATCCGATGGTGATCCCAACTTCTTCTGCAACCTCATGCACGGTTAAACGACGATTTGCATAAATCACATATCGAACAACAACAGTGTTTTCATCGTTTGTTGACATCGATGGCCGCTCCAATCTTGAATCTTTGTCAATCGATGATCTGATTTAAGAAAGAGATTTACTGAAGTTAAAGCAAAATCTAATATTACAAAGTTGTTTCACAAAGTCGTTTATCTTCACTTGATCACTACTTCGCACAGCACTGACTACACATGTTCGCTATGATTCACAGCTGATCAAAATACCACGATGCGGTAAGGCTCATTTCCTTTCCATATAATGCTTCCAGGTGTAGTATTGCGAGCAAACTCAAACTGTAGAGCATTCAAACAAAATTTGAAAAGTTCGGGCTTTTTTAAACAAACATCGTATATTTACTAAGCAGGACTTACATAAAGTATTAGCTGTCCGAGAGGAAAACACAGACGCAGAGAGACTCTCGGACGATGCTATAATTTTTGCAAATGATGGCGGCAAATGTCAATTCTGCTTGAACATTTGTGAAGTAAACAGATACAAAATACACATCAACAAGACATGGATTGCTATACTCCTCAAGAAGGCGGAATGATTGTTTCGATTCTTTTCGCGGAACAATTCCTCGGTGGTGTTGACGCAGCGTGATTTTCGGCGCATATTCCACGGTCGACACCATACCCAGTTGGTGCCGGACGACCGTAGAATCTAAAAACCCACATATCGGCATTGCAAAAAATTTCCAGGCAAGATTTCTGATCAATGTTTGCTGTGGAATATTACACTACGTCGTAAATGGAACAATCTTCATTTTCAGAAATCTCAACAGACACAAAAAATGGAAATTTTGATTGAAGATTTACGAGAATTATTAGACAACTTGCCCTTAATTGAAAGGAATGGACTAGTATTACAACAAGGCAGAGCTACACCATATAACACTCTTATTATTAGACATTGTTGAGTAGAAGTATTGTAGAATTTGAAGACAAATGCTCCCCATGTCATGTGATCAAACACCTTATTTTTTTTTCGTTTGGAAATTCATCCCATATATAATTAATGTTACTAGCCCGAAAACTGTGGAAAGTTTGGAGACAGAATAGTTAAACGCCTGTAGAAATTCTAATTAATAGTATAGGGTACCCTATTTGAACACTTTCTTTAATTTCCGATATCTTTAATTAGTAGGTTTAATTTTAAATATTATTTGTTATTGTTTAAATTAGTTAAAAATTAGAAGTAGTGTCAAAACAGTTTTCTTTTGTACTAACCCGTCGTTTCCTAATTAGAGCTATATATCAAATATTACTCAAACTCACTACAAATAAGCTCCTTTTTATTACCCTAAAATGAATCGGAAATAGTTATTGCAATAAATAAACCGCAAAATTCAGAAAAACAATCTTTATCAAATTATCAAGAACAAATAGGTTAACCTTTGGCCATATAAATGTGTTTTTTTTTTCGTGAACGTCCAGTATAAAGTAATTATCGCACAGCTATTTATATTCAGTTAAATCCAAGTATAAACAACAATACTTTATTTGTACATGTATATAAATAGATCGCTACGTAAGGCATATTTCACTCTGTGGCGAATGCGGAGAGGTGCCCACTTAAGTCGCACTACTGGTACCGTAGTAATAATTCATGTCTGCAAGTATTCCTTGTAATTAATATTCAGATATTGGTAAATGTTGACATACGAATTAGTATTACTATTATTAATTATTAACATCTGTATTTTGTATTCCATGTCAATAGAGAAATAATGAATGTCTATTTATCTATTATTTTTATTAGTGTGCAAACAATGTGATTTTGAACATAATGTCAAGTCAGCTGGTTAAAAATTACTTCAAATAAATGTCTGTATTAAACACAAATCACATCGTTAATTTGAGCCAATTTATAAAACGAGCGAACGCTTTATAATATTATATTATTAGCACAATTGTTTAGTATTCGCAACGGCCGACTCTGAGCGAAAAGAGATTAATGGTGTAATTAAAAGAGCTGAATGTTATAAAAGTTTGTTATTACAATTTTGTCTTGCTGAAACGTTCAATTTTAATTTTACCACTCTCAACTTTACGCCAACTGTAATATTTTAGATAATTCGTGTCTGCATCATTATGGTTATACTAAGCTATAAAGATGTAGTGAGAGCAATGCAAACCATCATTGAAGATCTGGGTGTGTTATTAGATCCCGCTTAGACTTTACTAGCCATGCAGTTTGTGGTTGCAAGAGGTCCCATAGCTTTTATTTGGATATGTTGTACAAGTGGGGGTCCTAATGAAGGATCCAAGTTTATAATTTTAGATAATCTTCGTAGCAGCACCCAGATTGAATGAATGGTGCAAAATTCCAGTTTTTTTGAAATATTTCGTCACAGGTGAGTTCTAGAATAGAAATACTCCTAGTCATTTTTGAATATGACAAAATTACCTACTACTTTTGTTTGAAACATTTTTTCGTGCGACAAGTAGCGCTGCAAAGTAACTAAAAATATTAAACATTCATAGAATGCTCCTTTCAGCAATTTTGTTTGAATTATTTGTATTTCCGGGATTAGGGATTTCAAGTCGTGTAAAAAATCGTCCGATAGTGGGTATTCTTTTTATTGTACATTTGTCAACAAATATCTGCCAAAATAATGGCAGCCGCCGTATTTCTCAAGAGCCACGCTTTCAACGTTCGTATATACGGACGATAATCTCACTCGATTTAATTGAATATCTTCTCCAAGTCGAACTGATATTCACTAGCGTTGTCGACTAGGAATGCAAAAATCTCCTCATCTCTTCATCGACTCCTGTAGCTGGTAAATAAACTCATTTTTCTCCCAACGATGCAGGTGGTTTGCAGAACTTTGGCCTGCAGAAAAAGTGATAACCTCGCTTCCACTGCAACTAAATCCATTGCGTGTTGTACGCCGTGTATTACGTCCCGGCCCTATTTTTCATTACGATCCTCAGCTGCCCTCAGAATCGCGACCTTCACCGATAACTTTCGTACTTCATACACGATATTCTGTTTTGCAGGCTTTTTCTTCTGCTTTCCCAAAAATGTCTATAATTCTCTCGGCGCATAAAAAGCAATTATTTTTGAAATTACAAACAGGTGCCTTAGATCTACGGTCCCTTATCAGTTTCTAATTAACATTATGATAGAAACGTGCGGTGTGCACAGTCACTTGCATTAAGTTTCTCAAGAAAATTTTATGGGTTCTTCTGCTATTTTACACTGCACTCTCGAAGATTTCGTATGCCTTCCTCCTTCAAAACACGTGTTTCACCTATGAAACATATTGTAACTTATATTAAAACTCGCTACGCGACTGTATTATATTCCCACTACTTCAGACACCACAGAGGACACGAGCTACTAAAAGCGGCTTTGCTAAAAGTCAAAGGGTTGTTGCGTGCTTTTGGCACTTCTGACTAATTTAATTTCAAAATGTTAAATAATATCTGATTACTTAAATGAGCAATTACTAAATTACTTAAGAATTCCAAATTAATTATAATATCATTCTTTCGGCTCCTACTGTACACCATTATTAATCTTGATACGCAAAATATATTCAAAGTTTAAAAGAAATACATATGTCATAAATACCACAGCAAGCTTGTTCAATTTGGAATGAGATCATTCCTTATATTTTATTTTCAAATACTTATTTCTTTAAAATAACATCTGAATAACAACATTTATAATCTAAAGTAAAATTCTTCTTATAAAGCAAATATTATAATCACGTACGACAATTTTCTCAAATACCCCTTTGTATGACATGACGAAAACTAGATTTTGGCGCCGCACGTGTGCTCGTGTTATCAATAGCCCTTTATTTAACAATACCCTGGGAACCGAGCCATTAAATTTTCCTACATCGTGCGTGTCGTGTGCAAACATTCCTTCTTGGAGAAGTCGAGAACCTTCTAGAATCCAAAAACAGGCGTGTTTCACCCCTCTCCAACAGTACGAATAAAAAGGCAAGATCGCTTAAAAATGAGATTATTAATAATTGTTATCCGTCAAGTGACAGTCGACACCTCGAAGTAATTTTAAATATAGACCATTTACGGTCGGTGACTATCAGATGTTTGACGCATAATCCAGTAGTAACTTAGGTGTCAAGATTGTTATCACAGTGTACGTATTATAGCAGTGTTAAAAGCTAGTCAAGTGACGATTTAACGTGCCTAGTGATTTGAAAATTATCAAACGATCATTAGTCTAGTCTGAAAGAAGATTCGGCAGATCACGATAATTCACCTTAGGGGAATTTAAAGCAATCTGGCTACTGATCCGTTGGATTCTGTTTCCCGTCAAACTACCGAAGAAATCCATCACGTTCTCGGGGGAAAGTCATCGACCTGTCGCACAACCGCCAACCACGATTATTAGCGTCTCTGCACACTTCAAGGTAATTAAAGCATTAATTATGTCTCAGAGCGCTTGAAAATTATTGTACCGTCGCTAGAATAAAATCTAAGGCCATTCCTTCGGGTTTGGTAACAATAAAACTGTATTATATAGTCCGTCGGATAACGTTAAAAATAGTTTTGAGGATTAACCTATATCTTTCTGTTCACGTTGTTATTTGAATCATTACACTACTGTAAATAATGGTATTGATCTGAAATTTCGAGTTCATTGTTAGAATCTTTGTACTAGTGCCTATAATATAGTAACTCTAAGTTGATCGTTTGAAAGTTCCAATACAAATTATGCACTTTGTTAAATTAATACATACATTAGTTATTGCATTTTGTTCAAAATTTAATATCCGATTTTAATTTACCATTTGTTTTACGAAGATATTGTAATATGTTATTTGTGTTAATATTTGTGTAACAATAATTTATCTGTCTGGCCAGATTATCAAGTTAGGAATTGTGTAATCTGATGTAAAATGTGGAAATGAAACCGTTGTGTATTAGTGTTAAATGTTTATTGTACCTTGTTTTCAATTATTTCTTGTAATAAATATTGTTAAGTTAACGACATTTGTGTTCTCAATTGATTATCCTTCGTTCTTTGAGGTAACGCAACATAGCTCAGTGAATGTTTCTTACTTTCTTTCACTAACATATCTAGAGCCATGATATGCTAATTCTGGTGATAATAAAATTACGATCCTATCAATCAAAGTGAGTGGCGTCCAGTAATAACTTTTTAAATAATCACAAGATCATTCAAGTAAGCAGTTAGCTATCAAAAAGAATCAACACCGGTTACCCAAGGAACTTTTGATTGGGAATTGTGAGGCATAAGATTAAGGTAGGTGAGTTTTGTCATCCAATTAAATATACGCATTCATTCACTCCGTGTTCAATTATTAGTTATATAGATTCATTACAATCATAAATATTAAACGACCCTGAGATACTGGATGCAGACTGTGCTACTGGGCCAATCACTCTGTTCTCGCATCCAGTACCGTTGCTGATTAAAAGATATTTATGTAACAAATCAGTTAACCCTTTATAGTACCTTAAACAATGGGTTCTGGAAAATAATTAGCAACAGGGTGCTCCGCGATACGCGCATTTCTTGACAGAACACGTGGTGTTATCATTTGGTAATTGTTTACTGTTGCCTAATTGGTTTGTTATGCTTATGTGTTGACAAATGCATGGATGTATTTTGAACAAAATTTTTTGTTCAATATTCAAATTTAATTTTTTATGCTATTCCTTAGGGCAGAATTGTGCCGCCGTCATAGTAGTATTGGTTCTCCCTTTTATAATTGTAGTGGATTATCTAATTCAGACGAAATAATTAAAACAAATTTGCTGAAAGAAGTGTTTTGTGATTGTTTCAATTTTTTTGTAATTTACGAGCGACCTATTTGTCGTTCGAAAAAGTGCTGAAACACTTTTTCGTACGACGCTACGTTGTCTGAAGGCAAAAGTAGCAGGAATTTTTGTCAAATTTGAAAATGATTAAGAGGTATTACTATCCTACAAACCAGCCGTGAAGAGATTTTCAAAAAAAAAATAAAACTTTGTACCACTCGGCCAATATGGTGGATGCACCGGAGGTCATCCAAGGTCAGAAACTTGGATCCTTCATTTGAACCCCCAATTGTCTATCCAAAAATAAAAACTATTTTTGTCCCTGCTACTGTACACATCGTCAATTATTTTCCTCATCTGCTTCACACACACCTGGCTTTTTAATAAGGTCATGTAGAGGTTCTTCGAATCGCACACCATTTACCACCCTTTATTATATACTGGTTCGTCCAAAATTGGAATACGCATCAATTATATGGTACGCCTGTATGTACAAGCAACTATCATCTTTGGAGAGAGTGCTAACGAGATTTTTAAAAGATCTCTCTCTCTCTCTCTCTCTCTCTCCCTCTCTCTCTCTCTCTCTCTCTCTCTCTATCTCTCCCTCTCTCTCTCTCTCTCTCTCTCTCTCTCCCTCTCCCTCTCCCTCTCCCTCTCTCTCTCTCTCTCGCGTGTGTGTATGTGTGCGCGCGGCGTATATGTGTGTCAGTATGTAAGTGTGTGACCACGATAGGAGTCAAACGGCCAAAGCTATCAATTCTATATTTTATATTTACGAGTATAATCTCGATCTTGACATCTGATTAGATTTCAGTAAAATCGGTAGGCCGAAAATAGAAGTTTACTTCAGTTAAAAAATCGAAATTTATCTCTTCAACTACTAAGTCTGGACAAATTTATAGACAATACAAAAGTGCTAAAAAACTAATTTTAGAGAGATTTTATAAAAGAAAGTTTTTCCATGTTGCTACCGGAAGTAGGTCTTTTTACTCTTACCGAAAATCAGTTTTTTGTCAATATCTCGCAAGTCATGTTTTCTTGGCAAATACATTACGGGCATGAAAGCATTTAAAGCTTTATTTTGAATACTTTTTGTATTAAAAAAAAATCAAAATTCGGACTGGATGTAACGCTTTTACTCTTATGACATGCAAATATCTCATTAATATTGCTTTCTATACAGATTTATCAAGAATATAAAAATATTTAGAGCTGGATTTTGAATAATTTTTGTATAAAAGAAATTTCAAAATTCGGACCGGAACTGAAAGTTTTACTCTTATCGAATAGCACCTTTTTGCAAAATATCTCGGAAAGTTTGCATTCTATAGTGATATACTAAGAGCATATATGTACTTAAAATAGGATTTTGAATAATACTTGTATCAAAAAATTCTCAAAATTCGGACCTGAAGTAAAACATTTACTCACAGATTTAATTTTTCAAGAAGATAAAGATGTTTAAAGCTTCATTTAGAACAACTTTTGTATAATTTGAAAGGCACATATACATATAAGAAATGTTATGCATTTTTTAATGTTTATGACAGATCTTTAAAAGTTGATTCAGTTAACATACGAGGCGTATTTTTATGTTAACTAAATAACCATGAAACAAAAAAGTGACGATGTCAAACAAATTATTGAAAAATTGCTGTCACTCTTAGAAGTACATGTGCGAAGTTGTGTTTAGTTTATGCTGTGTATAGAGACTTGAGACGGTCCATTTCTCGATAAAATGAGTGGAACTAAAGTTGAACATCGCAGCGTAATAAAGTTCCTGACAAAGGAAGGCAATGGTCCAAAAGCAATTCATGAAAGAATGGTTACTGTATATGGGGAAGACACACCATCTTATTTCCAAGTAAAATATTGATCTAAACTCGATGGGGCCGAGAGTCAATCAATGATGACCCAAAGTCCGGACGAGCCGTTGAAGCTCGAACTGAAAACATTGTGCGAAAAGTCGAAAATTTGGTACAGAAAGATCGGCGTGTAAAGATCTCTGTCATTGCCAATGAAGTCTGTATATCCGAAACAAGTGTTCTCAAATTTTGCATGACGATTTGGGTATGAAGAAGGTGTCTGCACGGTGGATGCCCAGATTGCTTACACCTGAACAAAAACTGTGCAGACAAGAAGTTTCTCAAGAAAAGTTGGACAAGTTGGAGAGGGAAAAAACATTTTTATCTCGAATTATTACCGGGGATGAGACTTGGGTATATTACTGGGACCCTCCTACTAAACAAGAATCCATGCAGTGGGTTCATAAGGGCTCTCCATCACCAAAAAAGGCCAAGACACAATTTTCTGGAAGAAACTGATGGCACTGTTTTCTGGGATGCTAAAGGGTTTTGCTTATTAAATATATGCCGAGAGGGTCTACCATAAATGGAGAGGCCTACGGAAACACAATTAAAAATTTAAAAACTGCTCTGGAGGAAAAACGCCCGCATTCTTATCCACAAAACAACTTGTTGGTACACGACAATTGTCGGGTTCATAAGGCAAACAAAGTTCAGCAGATAATCAATGACTGCGGGATTATAGAGTTAAGGCATCCACCTTATAGCCCCGACCTAGCTCCGTCAGACTTCTCCTTATTCAAAAATTTAAAAAAGCATCTCAGAGGAAAGCGTTTTGCTTCTGATGAAGAACCCAAAGAAGCTGTTGAAGAATATTTTGCGGGGTTACCGAAGCAATTCTTTTCTGAGGGTATGGGACAACTGGAAAGAAGATGGAATAAGTGTATTAGTGTTGAAGGGAGTTATGTAAAAAAATATTGTTTTTGTTCTCTTATGTGCTTTTTTTCATGGCTCGGTAGATAACATAAAAATACGCCCTCGTAGATTTGTGTTTGGCAATTTTCAACTGTTTCTGAAATATGGTGATTTTTCGGTGAAGATACAACTTTCTAAAAAATTGTATAAAATCACATCTTTTAGAATTACACACCATTCGCTGAATTTTAATATTAGAAAAGGATAATCATTGCATATTTACGTAGAAGTAAAAAATATTAAAAGTGTAGTATTTATGAATACCTGCTTTACTGAATCTATCAATGATGTTATAAGGAACATAGAATGTCATATCTAGATAAAGTCAAAAGAACCCGCTTCCAGCGCTTAAGCGTGTTTTTTTCTGAATTAACATTATTGCTTAAGGATCTGACCATACGCTTTGTAGTATATTTGTCTGCAACATCTGAATGTACACCTTCAGTAATATAAGCGTTTTTCTAGATTTTCTGCTAATGTTTCAACTACTTTCAACTTCTTAGCATTAAGTTATCTCATCTTTGTGATTTTTCTTATAATTAAGTAATCTGTATTAGGAAATACAGTGCAATATAATATACAGAATACTCCACTAACACACATTTGCTTTTCGCACATTCGGAATAGTTATTTTAATTAATATAAGGTTTGGCGTCAGTGAAAATCCACGCGCAACAAATAATATATTTAAATTTAAAATCAATAATTCACAAGAATTTTACATTGACTGTTAAGATTTAAAATAGGTTTAAGTATATAGAATAAATATTGAAATTAATTGTGGGCAGGGTTTTTATATGTTTGATTATATTTTTAATTAGGCTCAATCTAAAGTCACAATGCAAGTGCAAAATGATGTCATGGTTCTCTATATGACTGTTGGAAGACATTCCGACATGTGATATCGTAATCATCATTAATTCCTATTATAACCACTATTTATTTAGTCAACCTTTTGTAAAATCGAAATTTAATAATAATTGACATTACATTTCTTCCGATACTACTACTTCATCATCTTAATGATATTTTCTGGAAACTATAACGTTTTTTTTTGCACTCATAGAAACCCAGACCGAAATTCTATCTGTAAATATTATCTCATTGTGTTGGCTACCATGTTCGTTAATTAAATGTAGGTCAAGATCTCTTTTATACAAATTTCCGTTTAATAAAATTCATATATTATGAGTGCATATTTCTTATCTAATTATTAATTATTCCGAACTATTTCTGTAATTTTAACTTCGAAATACAAATTTGTTCACATGCAAATAGATGTCGTACAGAAGCGGTTGTAGATCAGAAGTTTACTTCTTGGGATCAATAAGGAAAAAAGAAAATGAAAAATAAGTAAATTTATGCCACAACAATAAAAAGAAAAAACAATAGACTCCTGTATAAACATTTGAAACACTTTAAGGCGAAAAATTATCCCGTGTAATTTTTAAAATGTGTTGGGTGCTTTACAAGGAATAACAATAACATAAAAAGTGTTGGGATGCATAAACCGAGAGGCTGCCTTGTAAAAATTGGGATAATTCAGAAACCAGCCGCGTGATAAAAACGTAATCTTAATATCGAAATTTCTTTATACGCCGCAATAAATATCTCACTTTAGTATCATAAAAGTTGACGACAACGGTTTGAGGGAGCGAGTTTTATAAGGCAGAAGTACGGAAGGCTGGAAACAAAACGAGAAACTAGAGAAGAGGATAAAAAGAAGCAGAACACGAGGTTTGACTGTAAATTCGAATTTTGCGTTGGGTTGAATAGAATTTATGACGGCTAGAACCAGAACACTACCGTCTTAGGTTATTTTGTTTCTTTTGTTAAAGCCGATGATCTATTCTTTGTAAAATGTATGTTCAAAGCGGTTTTTATATTCATACACATATAATGAAATACAGATCTTAATAATCTATAACAATTAATGAAACTGTTCCTAGATTTAAAGCGACCTCAAATCTGTAACATTACCCTAACCCTCCCTGGTTTGTCACAGAAATTATTGACTATCTGCGTATTAATATTTATACGTTTAGAAAAAGAACATACTTCTCTTTATTATTACGATCATTTTAAACATTATCGCACTAAAGAGAAAGATCTTATTAGTGTTGTATACAGACATTATATTTGAGATACGAAAACTTCTATGTCACGTGATCTGAATAAATTGTTGGGCTTCCATTAACAGAAAAAAAGTAATACCAAAATATCTGGTTTGTTAAAGAGGGATTCACACTAATGCAACTTTTGCAGCGATTTATCGCATGTGAAAAGTTGCATGAACGTTGCAATTTTTAAGAATTGCACGGTTGGGTGACACTGATCAGGAAGTACAAGCAATTTTTCAGAAATGGAATTTTTTTTTTGTGGTACTACCAACATGATATAATCATCATTACTTTCAATGTATAGTGATGAATAATAATACATGTGCTTAGGTACATTTCATAAGACAAGTTGGCAGCGGAAAAGTTACTAAGAAATCGCATGCAATTTCTTCAGAAAATAGAACACGTGCAACCTTTCACATGCGATAAATTGCTGCAATAAATTGCATAGTGTGAACGCGATTTTTCGTACAATTTTTCATAAAACGGGAAGTGGTGCAAGAAATTGCATCAGTGTGAACCCCTCTTAACATATTGCTGTAGCCTCTACTTTTTAAAAATATATGTCAAAAGAAGATGTCCTTTTATGAGGACTAGTTTTTTTTTTTTTAATAATGCTATAGATTCTCTTAAATTTATCTAATTAGATTCGATATCTAAAGTGTATTATTAACTCAATATTTTTCAACAACAAAAATATCTTTACGAGTATCTATGTATGTGGTATTAAAAAAGTTAGACATTACATTAATAAATGAAACCAAACATTCTAATATTGAAATTGAACTTGTAAATCCTAACAATAAAAAATATGTAGTCAGAGTTTTATATTTTAGGCTGCGTACACACAAATTTGAAATATTATTAGGTTGTTGTAGACAAATTAAACAAAACATAAATATGTAAAACTAAATTATACATTCACCTGGTATTTATAATTAATGCCAAATTAGTTTAATAACACATTATTAATTAAGAATTTGCCAAAACTCATTTAAAATTTGTCCAATATTTTGTTTGATTGGTGTGCATCTCGTTCAAACATTCTCATATAATTTAATGGACGGTGACGTTTTTCAAGAATTTTGTTTGACAAACAAACTGTTTTGTATAATTGGTGTGCACCCAGCCTTACTTTTCAAAGAATCGTTTAATGCTTGCTGCCTTTCATTCATTTTATGCATTGTAAAGATTTTTTTCTATTTAGGTGCTATAAAGTTCACTTTACGACACCCGTTTTGGTTGCATAAAGTATTACTTTATCGGACGCTAATTTTAATTTTTTGAGGTTGGTAACAAAAAAAAATTGAAACAAATCATATTTAAGACTTCAAGACTTTGATGTTGACGAAAGATTTGATAAATTGTCTTCTCCTATTTTGCGAATCTCTGGAGGCGTGAAATTATTTATTTCGTCCTTTTTGTTGATAATTTGAAATAATTTATTACATAAATCAGTCTAAATTTTAAACATAATTACATACAATACCACCGATATTCAAATACTTAAAAATCAGAGTACCCAAATTTCAAAAACACAAAATTTCTAAAATGTTCGAACAAAACATGTCTCTCATTTTAAGCTTTTTTGAACTTTTAATAATCGAAATAGAAAAAATGTATAAAATACACGTTTCATAAAAGACATTTGGTACACATGTTCTTTAGAAATGCCCAAAAATCATGTCTTATTAAACTTGTATTTTAATATACTATTATAACACTGAACATTTTTAGCAACAGCATTCATAACATTTTTGCTACGGCTTTCATCCTTATAATGGTCAATAAGAACCTGTTAACCGTTATCTATCAACAAAGACGCTGTTGCTAATTTTTGATTAGTAATTTCTGTAAATTTTTCTATATGCTCGGTACCATTATCGGTTGCAGTAGTTAAATTTTGTAACAAGTTATTGAGTGTTATGTCTTCTTCATCTTTATTTAAGATTTCTTGAATGTCAAAATGTATGTCTTGAGCGACGTGAACTAAATCATTTACTATCTCTTCGGTGCCATCAGTGCCTACAGCTTCCACATCCTCAGTGGTTCTGGCCACTACTTTCTCCACGCGTCTTTTAAACAACTTTCCAAGAAGCTCCAATGTTTTCAACTACTTTTAAAACGTTCAACTTTATCCATATTATTTTGATAACATTTCATCATTAAGATGTCAAAAAAGTTGTTTGAATATCCGACGTAGATAATAAGCTTTAAATTTAGAAAGAGCAACTTGATTCATGGGCTGTATAAGAGCAATAGTGTTAAAAAAAACAAATTTGATGTTTTCGTAAATTTCGTCTAGATCAAGAGGATGACTCGGCGCGTTCTCCAATATAATTAAAATTTGAAAATCTAGAGTTTTTTTAAACCATAAGTCTTTGTGTTCGGAGTATCTTCATTGGTATTTTTAAAACTTATTAACGATATTGATGACGTCAGTTCTGGCGAGAGGTTGATGTTTGCGGATGATATGAAGATGTACTACTGTATCAATTCTTTGGATAATATCAAATTGTTTTCCATACAACATTTCTGATGGTCTGATTTATGCAATCGACACCTTGAGAAATTTGGATGTGCTGTGCTGATTCACATCTGGTATTTGTGCATTATAATAATACGTTAGTTGCCAGCTATTAAAAAACTTATAGTTTAATTTAGAACAACTCCAAAAATTTTCTGAACATTTATTGACTTTACATTCTATTTAAGCGAATACACGCCAGATTAGGGTGTGCTTTGGATAGTTACTGCAAAGAACATTTTTGACATTCATATATTTTAGAATAAACGGTGCTTATCCCATGGAGCTACAATCATACATAGTTATTATCCAAATTTAATTTCGGCGCAATAAAGCGAGGCAACTCAAAAAATTTAAACTGCAATGGAGATCAAACGTTACATTTTCGGCAAGATCCCTTTATCCTCTATCTAGCAATAAATTCCTTTTTTAAATCGCTTCCTTTTAAAAGCTTCCTGAAAACAAAAACAGAACCCAAATAAATACCCTTATCGGGTAAGATGCTCAAACTGAGCCCCACCAACTTCCTGATAGATAGCCACGCCGTTTTCAAAATTCGTTTCGAACATTGCGAATTATCTGAGGTGTAATGTTTCTAATCTAACATCGACGACTTAAGATGTTATGGGGTTTGTTCTGTATATTTTACTTTTTACATATACATATCTCTAAAAAAATATCCAGCGAACACCATGGCCATTCCAAAGGTCATAGGTTTTGTCCAAAATGTTGCATGTTAGCCTAGCATAGTGCAGGGGCGCTCCATCCTGCTGGTAACACAATGAGTGATGTGGCAAGTTTTACTAGATTTACGTATTATTGAGTTAATGCTGGAACTAGCTCTCTCCTCAAAAAATTTAAGTACATTTTTCCTATTAGTTTACCCTCCAAAAAATATGGTATTCCTGACCAAACGTTGATTTTTTGTGCGTATGATCTCGCATTCAGTGGGAATTTTTGGGAGCCCAGTATCCTAAATATTGACGATTAACTTCTCCACTAAGGCTGTATGTTGCTTTATCCAAAAAAAATATTCTGGCCGCTAAACAGTGATTTGGATTCGATATTGTCTTGCAGAATTCGGTCGTCTAGATCACCTTCACTTCATTCGTGAATCATCTTAAGCTTATATGGGGGCAATTTTTCAATTTTTACATATTTTATCACTGATATCTGACTTATTCCGATGTTCAGGGCTAATTCTGGGGATGTTCAATGTGGATTTTATTGTAGGACGAGTAGCATATCAAGCCTAATGTCATGGGGGTGACAAGTCCTAAATCAATGCTTAATCTTCCCTTCTTCCATAAAATTGGTTTCTATTTTTCTATCTATTGATTGGGTGATATTTTTATCCCGACATTTATTATTAAATAAAGTGCTGACCTCCCTCTGAGAACGGCGTTTTCACCACAACCGAGCATAATTAAGTTTTAAATCTTTTTTTCAGTGAAACTTTTCATTTTGTTTTTAACCCAACTTAGAACTTAATAAATCTAACTTATTAAGGCAGTTATGTCAAAGCTTGATTCTCCAAACTGATTAACCCCAATAGCAACTAATTAACAGACGATATTGCGATAAGCAAAATCAAAAACTTCATACCAAAAAAAGTCTAACAGATATTACTAAGATATTTTTCTTTTGTAATTGACCTCTTTTTTAAAAAAAACCACAAGAAAATGAAACGATCTTTTCGAAAATGTAATATTTTTAAGTTGCCGTCACTGGTTAGGATATAAAGCTATAATTTTTGCTAGCGGGTGGAGATTTAAGAATTAAAGTTAACCTAACCTAAAAAAATTGCCAACAAGTAGGGATACAAATTTAACGAATTTTATTCCTTAATTAGTATTCACACTGTATATATAAGTAGTGGTAACTTTGTAAGTTTAGTTTGTATTTGGAAAACTCTTTAATAATGACCGAGAGGTCAACACACGTGCCAGAAAATAATAAAATTTGTTAAGTGAAACAAACCGTGGACTCTACATAGATTTTATTAAAAACTTACTGCTGCAGAAACTCTTCTAACTTCCAACGACTGAAATTAAATTTGGATAATAACTATGTATGATTATAGCTCCATGGAATAAGCCCCATTCATTAGCAAATATATTGTAATAGTATGATTCGGAACCCTTACAATTACCCAATTTGCGGGGCCAAGATGTAATAGTGGTATGGAGAGCTAATGAGACTTATAAGAGAGCTATATTTAATTAATCCTGCAAAAAAAACTGCTAAACACAATAATATAATGAACTATTTACTTAAAATGACGTTGACTGGCTAATGTCCCTAAGTGATTATTTAATTATTGTTCAATTATAACTTGGCCGGCTAGCTAAAGGGGGTTGCTTTCTATAAAAACAGAGATAATTATATATTTAGTTCTTGTATCAATTTGTATCTCAAAATTGTCCTAATTGATAAATACAACGTTCTTAATAATTCAAAAACTTCGCGGCATTTAACGTATGACTGCGCAAGATCGGAATAGACTTTATCCAAGAGGTGGAAAAAACACTGAATTAAGCGCGAAGTCGCTATAACTCTCGTGTACATGTGAATGTTAAAGTGACCAAAACGAAATTTAAAAGTTATGTGGTTATCTCAGTGGGTGATATCTAAGTGACTCTAATTGTTCTATCTACAAGGCGTGAAGAAAGGTTCGAGATTTGATTTACCTTAGTCCAGGATACCGCAATTCTCCAGTTGTCGTGCGACGATCTTGAAGATTCTAACCTGTAAGGCTACTTGGAGTTCCAGCTCTAATGCTGAAGCACCAAATAGAATATGTGTACCTCTTTTATGTTAAGAATGGGTTCTAACAGTGATGGAAACAAACACTTTATATATGATAACAACAGATCTAAATTTATTTAAAACATATCAATGAATTTCAACAACAATACAACAATGAAAGATTACGAGAAATAGATAAACAATTCACATAAACAGGATGACAATAAACAAAGTCAATAAAATTTTGATATTAATCAATACACTTTGTTGTGTACATGAACAGCATTAATGTAGGCAAAAGTTCTACTAATTTGGAATATTGATATCAAGGCAAAGTATACGAATTTGACCCTTAGGTACAAACGATTAAAATGGATTGCATAGCAATGAGATAGGATACAATTTAAATGTAAGTAAGTTCTGATTTTTAAATAAGCTTATATTGTTTGAGAATTTAAAATGATTTTTCAAGTTTTACGTTAGCTATATTTCAAGTATTGAATTTAATTAGTTTATAGAAATAATCGAATTAAAAGACGTTACACCAATTTGACCTAGATTTAGATTTGACCTAATTTTTTGTTAAGAAAAGGTGCATATACTAATAAACAGACTTGGTACCTTCTGTGTTATTAACTCCTTGTATTGTTTAAGAACAGGTATTCCGGCTAAATTGGTGATGTTTTCCCGTCGTTCACGGCTAGTGTCCTCGTTCTACGTGGCTTCAACAGCTATCTGGTAAGTGGGCGTATGGTTTGTCCTTGACCTCGTTCTGTTAGTTAAGGCGGGGTAGTGATATCTCCAATGTTTCTTTTTTATATTGCAGCTTGGGATTGATTCGTCTCAACCCTAATGATGTCTAGCTCGAACGTGTTCGAATTGGTGACCTTCTAACTCGCACGTGGGAATGACCCAGCAGACAATTAATGTCTTTATTGAATGTATCTCAACTTTGACGGAGAATGAATATCAATATGAATCGATAATGAATATCAATGCATCAATCACGAATGAAAATGCATCTGAACGAATCGATAATGAATGGATAATCAATCACTAATGAAAATTGAAATTGACTGATCGAATTCGAATTAAATCTGAATGACGCTTCTCGTCGGATGTGCCTTTTTATATCAATCTTCTGTTGTGGGCGTAGTAACCATGGTAATCCAAATAGTAGCATTTTACAAAGTCTTTTTACGGGCAAGTTTATTTTTGAATATTTGTGGAATCATGTTTTATCTTAGTTAAATTAAATCGTCTTTCAATCGGTACAATAAAATTACTTTAATTCGTTTTCTCTTAGAAAAACACATTTTTTAAAAATTAAAGGGCAAATTTAGCATTTCGACTGTCATATGTTCAATGACGTCATGGACGCTAATAAAATAAATTAAAATATCAGAATTTTGGCTTAAAATGCCTTTTTAGTAGAACTTTACCTTTACAAATTAAACTTATAAATACATATAATATTTTTTTCATCTTTTAATCCTTTTTAAAATCTTTCTTTATACAAAAAATTAGTGTGGTTAGTTTTTGAAGTGTAATAACTAAATGGTCTTTTAATTTATTTACGAATTACTGTTATAACATGAAACTATGACCTTTTCTTAATCTTATACCACCTTTTTAAATTATCTAAATAGCTTGTAATTAATATTTTTAAACTTTTCTTTTACCTATGCTGACAACTGTAAAATTATTCAAAATGCTTATTTAAATATCTAGACTCAACTTGTAAATATGACACTGAAAAATATTGCAAAATAAACGCGTCTTGATAGACTTTGTAACTGCTAGAGTTTATTTATAATTACTTTAATTATGTATATGAAATATTTGAAATTAATTATGCTTCTGACAATATGGCGCATCGAAATTTGAAAATTAAAATGATGCTTAACTTAAATGTGCGCATCTAACAGTTTTATTGTTTGTTACCATGCTTGTAACTTGTCAACTAGTTTATGGTTTAAATGTTTTTTATGTTCACCATTACTTTATTTTAGTTTTACGCTATGCATTTTTAGATAAAAATTAGTCATGTATGTGCTATATATTTGCCAATGTTTGGGATGATGCTTTCGATACTATCGACCTTGCTTTAACTTTAAACCTGTAACTTTTTGTGGCATTTTACTCTTGAGAATTCACACTATAAAATGGTACTCATTTCTATGCTCATAGTGTGATGATAAATGTAGAAATTTGTAATTTAAATTGGCCATTTGTAACGGCTGTCAAATTTATTTTATATTTTTACTTTGCCTATATAACACTTAATTACTCATTGTTGTATTGTGAAAATATGCTAAATATAACTGTAAAAATAAGACTAATGTGTATTTTGAACTAATAAGGTATTTAATTCTAATATTTAGTATTTAGTATGGGGGTTTCAGTTGGGGTTCCTGAAAAGAGTAGTCATTGGTTTGGTTTTCTAAATTTGGGGGTGAATTTCTTTCAAATATTTACAATTTGATGGGGTTCTCAGAATTTACTAGATTTGTTAGCAAAATCTGCATTAATTTTCAGGGATTTTTACCTATACTCTTATACAAGGGTCTAACTTTAAGCATCGCCGATGTATATATGGTTGCCTGTATTCAAGGGGTTTTAAGGGGTGATTGTATGTGTTTGTGGGTATTTGACTGGTGTTGTCACATAATCACCACCAGTTCAATATGAATGTCATATGGGTGTTTACGAAGTCTAATTGTGTGTTTCTGACGTGTTTATTGGCTGCCGTAGCTTTTTTAATTGCTAGGATTTCTAATATGTTGAATGAATTTTCTTCCTTTAAAGCTATTGTGTAATAATTTGTAATTATTAGTATTGAAAGCATGTATATAGTCTATGCAATGTTCAGCAAATCCTATATTTTTGTTGTTATTAAAATAACTTGCTTGTGTTTGTTAATGCGCTCCTGCATGGGCCTGCCTCATTGACCAATGTAAAACCACCTCATAGATACCTGATTTGTCAACCAATCTTGTTTTTTCTTTATTATTGACTAAAATATTTCCTAAATTTACTTCATTACTTGGAAGCAAGCCCAGTTTATTTAATGTATTAGAAACTCTGCTGTTAACTTCCGGTATGTAGTCGAGAAAATGTTGTGTTTCTTCAATGTAGTCATTTTTCATAAAAATGTCAGTTGCTTCCTATCAATCATTCTATCAATGATATGTGTGTTATAGCAATTTTTTTGCTATTGTTTTTGTATATCCCTTTCTTTTTTGTAGTTATATGTATTGATTGTATGATTGGTTAGAATTAGTTGTAATTATAGTGTATTTGCTAGTTGTTTCTCTATATATGTAAAATTCTAATCTTTGTTCTGCTCTCATGATTCTAATGTTTAAAAATTTAGAGTTTTTTCCACCTCTTTTTCTATTGCAAATTGTATTTTATTGAACTTAAATGTAGTGCCTAACCAAATGCATGATATGTCGTCCACATATCCACCCCAAACGGAGTTTAAGTTATTGTTTTAGCTTATTAATGACGGGATTAATTGCCCTTGGCTTCTAGGTAGAATTAATTTTGCAGTACCCAGGATAAATTCCCGCGTACCTGTTCCATTTTAGTGCGAATGTAATAGTTCTAACGTTTCGTATTGCTCTCCCATTCTATTATGTGTGTACATTTTAATAAAATCTTTCTCATTAGTAACATTAACGCTAATTCACTGCAGTAAATTACAGTGAATTCGCGTTAGCATTACTCCAATTAGCAAAGTTTTTGCTACATTATGAAGCTAATCTAATATCGATCCGGTTTGTTTTGTAACTTGTTTATGTACTTTTCGAGTAACTTTATAAAGTTGTGTGGTTAGGAGTGTTGGCGTATTATTATTATTTGTATTCATATGACACATTATCAAATCTAGCACTTAGATTAGTAAATGTCATTACAGAAATCGTAAAGGTAATAGTCGAAACGTGACAAAACAAAGATTTTGTATTAAATGACCCCTATGAAGTTACATATAATTGTTTGTTATAATGAGAAAGAAAGAAACAGAAACACATAATTTATTCTTAATCTATCAAAGACGACATCTAGCTTCACCACATGACAAACAATATCAACGGTCTCTGATAGAAACTACACAAATGATATGTCTACTTAATTTACGTTTTCTTCTCTTTTAATTACACAATTTCGTCTTTTCATTTTCTTTGTTTTGTCAACCAGCTGTTATAAACATATAGGCTAGCATTATCTGCCATGTAGTGAAATTGATATCGTTTCAAGGTTTATTGAAACCTAATACAACAACAAAAATAAAAGTAAAGTTTTATATTAGGTTTCAATAAACCGTGAAAAAATAAATAAATAGTTGTCTAAACGTTGGAAAAAAGAAAAATGGTGTAGTTGAATTTACTATTCCTTTTTGGCCGCTATATCCCAAAGAGAATTTTTGAATTATTAATATATTAAGGTCAGGACAAAAATATATTTTAATGTACATATATTTATACATATTGTAACGAAACAAGCCCACAAAAGAAGCAGACCTCCGGGCGACGACAAAAAAAAACGTACCGGTACTGCACTCATGTACTACGTCAGCGACAGAAAGTCTGAAATATGGTAGAAGAGGGCCAGAATTTTCTGATAGGAATTAATTCATTGAATAGTACTCCTGCAGTTGAAATAAACAAAAATACAGTGAGCGGTGCAGTTTTATTACATAAATATTACAGACATAAATAGTAGTGATAGAAATAAATACGTGTGTTAACTTATTCTTAGTAGTTTTAGGTGCGATACATTTATTTTATATTTTTATATTGTGATTAGTTTTAAGTGTGTAAATATACAGACTGTTTCAAAACATTTGTACGAGTTGTTCATTTCGACCCCGAAAATGCAACAATTTGATGTCAGTGTGGGTTGAACAATAAGTGCAAAAAAAATGGCTACCAAACGTTTGGAAGAATTAAAGGTTCCAGAGTTAAGAGCAGAATTAGAATAAAGGGACTCAGATACGCCTGGAAAAAAAATAATTCTCCAGGACAGGCTTCGTGACATTCTAATAAATGAAGGTAAGGATCCCGAAAAATATTTGTTTCAAGTACAGGCTGATCCAAGCTTAATAACGAAGACTCTAAAAGATGAAATTGCAAATAATTCAGAACAATTCGAGACTACCATGGAGACTCTAAAAGATGAGATGTTAAATAAAATTGCAAATAATTCACAACAACTCGAAACTACTTTTAAGGATGACATTCAGAAGAATGCATCGAATATGAGACACGAATTTTCTCAGGTCATCGAAGCCGTAGAACAGAAATTGAGGGACGAATTTAAAATTGAGCTTCGATTGCCAGCGAAGAACGACTGCAGTCCCCATGACACCTCGAGCGAAAGCCTGGACATCTGCCGAACAGCAAAGGCAAAGATAAAACCTCCCGCCTTCGATGGAAAGACGTCATGGATGACGTACTTGAAGCAATTCGAAGCCGCTGCAGGAGCAAATGGATGGACGTCCATGGAGAAAACTACTGCTCTGCTTGTGTAATTAAGAGGAGAGGTCTGTAACGTTCTACATACCTTACTTCCGGAAGTGTCAAGACTACCCTCAATTGATCAAGCGTCTTGAGATGAGGTATGGACATGCACACCTGGAGCAGGTTTATCATATACAATTGAAGAATCGTCTGCAGAAAAAGGGTGAAATCATCCAAGAATTCGAAGCGAATATCGCCCGTTTGGTTCGTCTAGCATATCCAACGGCTCCAGATAGCTTCACGGAACAGTTGGCTGTGCAGACATTCATAGATGGTCTTCGAGATGGCGATACACAGCAAGCACTGAGGCTGGCAAGACCATAAACCCTAATCGATTCTTTGACACATAGTCTGGAGTTCGAAACCGCAAAGCTAGCCTCTCGAAACCCTGCAAGAGTATGTTCTGTCAGAAATCTACCAGAAGCCGAAGAATCCTTAGAACAGGTAGTCCGACGAATAGTGAATCAGGTGCAACCTAAGAAAAGAACGGCCGGATGCTGGCATTGTGGTGAAATGGGCCATGTTCGTAATAAATGCGAGAAGGAGCCCAAGAAACCCATAGCGGAGCAGCAGGAAAAACTAAAGAGAAGAGAGCGGATATAATCGTCGACCCAGTATCGTGACCCTCAAAAGCAATTAAACACCAAAACGCTGATACTCTTTCAAGGATACCATGTCTAGAAGACCGGATAGAAGAAAAATCGGCCAACACACTTAGAACGACCGTGGTTGACGATCAGTGGCAACTTGACAATTTGAGGATCGACCAGGAAGCTGATGAAGACCTTGTTCCTTGATGGTTTGGAAAGGTACTGGTCACAGACCGGCTTGGCAAGAAGTAGCTCCTCGTTCACAGGGACTGAAATCCTACTGGGCTCAATGGGACTCTCTGAAGGTGGAGAATGGCCTACTTAAGCGTGTTGTGGAGAACCCAGATGGATATGGGCAAAGGATACAGGTGGTCATCCCTAAGAAAAGGATACCTGATGTACTGCAATAGCTCCACAAGGACAGGTCCGGAGGACACTGCGGCGTACACAAGACACTCGAGAAAGTGTGCCAACGATTTTATTGGGTGAATTGCACACAAAATGTAAAGGAATAGTGCCGAAAATGTGCAACTTGCGCCGCCAGCAATGGACCCCAAAGACGAACACCCCATAGTAAGTCAAGGGTAGTGCGTTTCAACCGATTGGCCCCATACCATGGACGTAACAACGGCGAAGTAACGAATGTGCGACAAATTACCAGAAAACATAGAGAGCCAACTTATGGGAATTTCATGAAAGAATATTCTGGTACCAGGAAGGCTCGTTTTGGAATTAGCACGGAGAAGCAACAGGATCTTTTTACGGAACCCTGTGATTTTGCCTTAGCTCACTGTGTGGCCCAGGACCTATGTATGCGTAGAAGGATGCCGTGGAATTCAAGAGAAGATATGGCGGGGTCAATGAACTGATCCGACAAAAGCCAAGGGTTGGTAAAACTCTGGAGATAAAGCGTGACGGACGATCTATCTTTTACCTGGACAAAAGAAGTCTCCAACGAAAGGCTGATCTTCTGGAATGGAGAATCGTAAGAAACATGCTGGAGGTGGTGTTTCGGCATACTGGTATGGAAATAGCCGTATGCAGCTATCGGCCCAATCAGCACGTTATACAACCTAAGACGGTGGATTGCCATTTCCTCAAGACAACTGGGTGCACCCGTGGGTCCCAATGTAGATTCCGTCATCCACCAACAACAAGAACATGGAATAGCATGTTTCGCAGTTTTTAAGAAGGGGGCAATGTAACGAAACAAGCCTACAAAGGAAGCAGACCTCCGGACGACGACAAAAAAAACGTATCGGTAAACAAGTCGTAAATCAACTGCACTCATGTACTACGTCAGCGACAGAAAGTCTGTAATATGGTAGAAGAGAGCCAGAATTTGCTGGTATATCTCTAGACCCTTTGTCTACAGATATAAATACCACCGGTGGGATAGGGAATTCATTCATTGAATAGTAGTCGTGCAGTTCAAATAAACATAAATAAGTGAGCGGTGCAGTTTTATTACATAAATATTACAGACGTAAATAGTAGTGAAAGAAATAAATACGTGTGTTAATTTATTCGTAGTAGTTTTAAGTGAGATACATTTATTTTATATTTTTATATTGTGATTAGTTTTAAGTGTGTAAATATACAGACTGTTTCAAAACATTTGCACGAATTGTTCATTTCGACCCCGAAAACGCAATAATATTCTTGCAAAGAAATAAAACGACACAAGACATAGCAAACTAATTTCAAAGTGAGAAAATAGGAAAAGCAAGAGCCAATTTGTAGCTTCTGTGGGTAGTTCCACAGTTTATTCTGACAAAGACCAACTTTGCTACCTGGTAGACAATGCTAGCGTCCGACCTATTAAACATCATCAACATCACAGCTAATTTCACGGCATGCTATGCTATATTACTGTAAAACCATGAAACAGACAAAATTATATCAAAAAACGACAATAGCTCAGTAATAGTCACTTTTAAAGTATTAACGTCTTAAATGTTTTTGATGTGAAATTTAATAAGCAATTCACAAATGAACTATATGAACTGTATATAGGATGTTCCATTTGAAAAACATTATTTTTATACAAATGCGTGTCATGTAATTTTAATCCAGTTTTTTGCACATGCACTTCGTAACTGACAAAAATAAAATATGCTTCTATTAAGACCTCTTATTGTGAACAATACTGCAAAAAAAATTGTCCATCTAATACGTCGTTTTCGAGAAATATAATTTTATACAATCATTAAATTTTTCGGAAAAATGGGAATAAGTCGAAAACTTTAGACTTTAGGCCTATACTATATTATTACTTTTTGACTAAAAATAATACGAGGGAAACAAAGTTCCATTTAAAAAACTATAACTGTGGTTAGACACCAAGTTATGGAACACTCTGTATAAAACAAAATATTTTTAGAATGTGCTCCTAATGAGCAGCTATCACAAGGAAAAAAATGAGGTGTGGCCACCACACGACTTTCTTATACGTATGAGCGTTTGAAACTATACAATTTTAAGATTTTTTTATACAAAACTTATTCAAAATCCTATTCTAAGTACTTTCATTCTCTTAATAAATCGCTATAGAATGCATACTTTGCAAGATATTATCAAGAAAGTGCTACTCGCTAAGAGTAAAAGTGCTACTTCCGGTCCGAATTTTGAAATTTCACATATACAAAAAATATTGAAAATCCAGTTCTAAATACTTTTGCACTCTTGATAAATATATATAGAATGCATAATTTACGACATATTTGTAAAAAATCGCTATTCGATAAGAGTAAAAGTGGTACTTCCGGTCTGAATTTTGAAATTTTTTTTATACAAAAGATATTGAAAATTATGTTCTAAATACTTTTATACCCGGAACATACTTCTCTAAAAAGCATGACTTGCGAGATATTCGCAAAAAACTGATTTTCGATAAGAGTAAAAGACCTACTTCCGGTTGGAATTTCGAAAAACTTTTTTAAGACAATTTGTCTCAAACTTAATTTTAAGTACATATGAATTCTTTATAAATTTGTTTAAACTTAGTAGTTGACGAATTTTTTCACTGAAGTAAACTACTACTTCCGGTCTGCCGATTTTACTGAAAATCTAATCAGATCTCAAGAGGGAGATTATATTTGTAAATATAAAATTTGGAATTGATACCTATAGCGGTTTGAGCGCTATCGTGGTCACACACACACACACACACACACACACACACACACACAGAGACATACACACACAGACATTTTTTAAAAACCACTTTTTCGGTATCAGGGGACATCAAAACGTGGACATCTGCAAAAATCTCGAGGTCGAAAATTTTCATCATCACAATACTTCCTTATACTACGTATAAGAAAGTAAAACTGCTTTCAAATATCTCGTAAAGGCACAATCGGCCTTACCCGCGGATATTGCAGATACTAAAAAAAAAACAAGAAAGAGGGTAATATTGGGTATATTGTGCTGTAGAGCAACCATAGACACGTGTTTCAGACTCGCGGCTCATCTTCAATACGGTGTAGCCAAAGGAATAATGTGGGATATCCTTGGAGATAGAAGCAATGACGGAAGACCATCGACATGACAGGCCCACCTTTGCAGTTTCTGTTAGGAGATCCCCAGATTTGAAGACAACAATCGACATCGCCGCGAGAAGACATTGTCAACTCGTCAATATCTTTTCACTGATCTATGACTTCTTTCGTTGTCCAGAGCGAATTCTCGGGATGTCCCATGAGGATTTTGCTAGATAGAAGATGAAACAGTCTTTCCAAAAATGTAATATTTGACCTCCGTTCTCATTTAAATTTCCCGAGTTGTCCCCGTTACGCCCGGATATTTGAAAATAAAAATCGTCCTGTCCGAGGAAAAGTACCAACAAGTAAAGATAGAACTTTATCAAATTTTATTCCTTACTTACTTACTTACACTCACACTATATATCTACACTATATATCTAAGTACTGAGAAATCATAGTACTGTAATATAAAATTCTGTAAGCCAATATTTAACGAGTAACAAGACATCTATAAGTATTTTCTAATAGAAAAACTATCAGAAAAAAAGCATTTTAAAAATCCGGCAATGTTTATGTAAAAAGACAGGTAATTTATCAGGTATGCATTTTATTGATGAAAAAGCGAGATTATACTGACGAAATAGGAAAATAAGCAATACTAATGCAAAGAAAAAGTTATTATAAATAAATTAAAGACATTATCAATAAACATTAAAGAAATTCTAATAGAATTTTGGATTTCCAGTTTTAGATAAATTGCATGTCAGTGGATTATAACATATAACCTTAAAATGTTAAGAAATCTTAATAATTCGTACTGATTTTAAGGCATAACTTTAAGAGCAAACTTGATTTTAAATTTACTTAACAGAAGTAGACCCTTATAGAAGAATGCTATGCAACTGAACCCTAGCGAATAATTAATTATATTACTTGCAGTTGTGTTTATTGTTTCTAGGTATCTTACAGAAAACCTTATTAATAATAGAACAAAAACTGTAAATAATTCGTTTATTAATTGTTCAAGAATGTATAATATGTTACAGAATAAAATAACTTTTTATAATAATGCAAGTATATTTAAGAAGCCAGCGTAGAGATATATTTTATATTAATATAAATGATAATTACGTATATACAATGTAAATAAGTAGCATATGTTAAATAAAGTTCATTATTATTTGTTTTACCGAAAATATGTAAATATTACAAACAGATAATTCTCACAACAGCAAAGTGTAATTAAAAAATCAAATCATATTAATTGAAACGGCTCATACTTGCTGGAAATCCATAATAATTAGGGTTGAAGTAAAACACAATTTACAACTAATTTCCAGTATAATCACAATTTATTCAAAAATATGACATGTTTCACTACGATGTACCTTTTTCAGATATTACATTACCACTAAAAATAAACATTTTTAATAGTAACAATTTGAATTTCTAGTCGATTTACGGAGTCTACTTATAAGTATCAGAAATGCGGTTTACATAGATAACATAGATATTTACAGAGAATTTAAAATTCGAATTTATTGTAATTCATGTAAATTTTTTTAATGTTCTCCGTATTTGTCAGTATATTTCAAGTTCTTATTGCTTTCGTTTGGAATTTTGTCAATTATGCACCATCTAGTTCATTTCGTCTTTAGAATAAAACATGACTATCGTTACTTAAAAGCCTTCCGACAACTCAAGTAAATATGGCATGTAACATTCTTTCATGTTTGAGTCTATCGTTACGTACTTGGTCTGTGTTAAATTATAAAAAACAAATCAATGCCATAACATTTATTAATTTTATGCTATGATCTTGTTTACTAGGTAACAGGTATCTATTAGAAAGAAATGAAGTAACCCAGGTTCCCTTCAGTTGTCAGATTAATTATTCTTTGGTTATTTATTAGGTAATCTTAAATAGAACAAATATAGTTGATTTGTTTTGCAACCTACACAGCAAAGTACTAACTAAAAGAGACGATTTAATAACACTACAAATTCCCATTGACCGGAACCATTTTATGACAATAAGAGAAAAATAATTAATACTTTCGGTAATAAAATAGTATTACATGAAAGCCAGTTTACAAATGAAATAATATAAATAAAACTGTTAATTATTTACTGTTCTAGACCTATATTAGGCACATATAATAATAGTAGACAAGCATTGTTGGCAAATTCAAATTGTTCAGAAGAAAATTATAACAAACGTTAATAGGTATTTACGACAAATGTCAATATCGTTATTTAAGAAAACCCTGCAATGGCTCTTTTTTCTAAAATCGTCCATATTTCGTCACTGTATTGAACATTTTTGGATCAGGAAAGTAGAATTTCCCTGACCCACGACAGTAAAAACCAGACTAGTGTGATTACTGCAACGTCATTTTATGTAATTTTTGAAAGAAATATCAAAATGTACTTGTAGCTTAAAAATTAGCGATGGTGTGTGGTTTGAACTTATTGTAGCACCTAATAAATACTTCCTATATAGAGCAATGTTAAGGTCCTCTACTCCATTAACAACAATAAAACATCGAGGTTTATATGTTTTTGAATCAGCACAACTAGATATTTATCATCAATAGACATTTAACTCATCACACCGAGAAGCACCTTCTAACCTGAATACTATCACAACTTTCAATCAATTTTTTAGTAACAAAGTGAATTTTAGCATGGAGAAACCGCTACACAAAGTGGATTTATAATTATTTGTCTTCTCTACGAAACAAACTTTTTCTGCAACTACTGCGACTTCTGTAGAATTGCACCAATCCTCAAATATTGAGTACGCTTTCTGATATTTGTCTTTAAATTTGCTTGTCAGTAAATCTTCCATTGCTGCATTGGCAGCTGCAATTCTGTTCGATGGAATGTATTCTTTTACGTAACTATTTTTTTCAAAGACATACGTACACACCGTTATTAACTCGAAGATAGACGTGATGAAGTTTTAGTGTTGTAAACGTTTGTTGACTAGTCGTTAAGGAAACAACAAAAACAGAACCGATTTGAATTTTTCTGATCATTTTTATTGTCAATATTAATTTATTTTCGAAAATTTAATTATTCTATTTCAGAAAAAACAGTATACAATACACGTCAAAAAAGTGTTTTTACATGACTCAGCAGTTAAAGTACTCGGCCGCAAAACACAGCCTCGTACTTCAAATTTCGCCTCGTCAGAAAAAGTATCGCTTTTTTGAGTTCTATGTAAATAACTATTGAAGGTTATACAGGGTGCGGCAAAACCAACATTGCAGTTGCGATGGGCGACTACATTCGCTGTGGTGAGGATGGGAACCTGGAAGGTGATTCATTGTGTCCGGTAACTCACCCCGTTTTCAGTCGTAGCAATGGTTTGGAACGGAGAGCATCGCGGCTTCGCCGTTCGCACGTTTTTTGAAAGCGGTCGTTCTTTCATCATCACTCAGCGGAGACATGCAACTGCATTAAACATGTCCGACCGCTCTGTTCACGAGAGACCTCTCCACTCCCCGAAAGTCACTATATGGTGTACCATTTCCAAATTTGGGGTTATTGGACCATACTTTTTTGAGGAGGATGAGCGTGCAACAACCGTCACCGCTCGGCGTTATGTTTCGATGCTCGAAAATTTTTTTGAGCCACAATTGGCACGGTTGACTGAAGAACAAGACCTTGGGGATATTTGGTTCCAACAAGACGGGGCTATGGCCTACACAGCGCAGATTTCAGTAGGTATATAATGCGGATTCTGGCACAATTTCCCATGTTATTTCTTATGGAGGTTCATTTTACAAAATTGACAATTTATACAGGTGTAATCACTTTCGTGCCACGAGGCAAGTCATTCAATCCTTACAGGCCTTCATATATATATGTATGTATATATGTATATACGCGAGCGAGCGAGCGTAGGTGTGTGCGGCGGTGTGTGTGTGTGTGTGTGTGTGCGTGTGTGTATGTAAGAGCTTCGGAGGTGTAGAGAAAGATAGGGAAGGAGTTGTTTAATATACCTGTATACAAAGATGAGATGTGAACACCGCACGACTTTTATACATATGTACATTCAAATTATTCGATTAATAATACAGCTAGCATAGAAACAATGATTAACTTTTATTAAATACTAATACTATAATTATATTTAATTATACTAATTATATAGCATGATCATGCTATCATAATGCTAATAAATACATGTAAAATTCCTGAATAAATTACCCGACTTGCTATCGCGCTTCTCAATGTACTTCAAACAGGCCTAAACATGTTCCAGCGGAAACCGCAACGGCTGTCTGCTTCTGTGATAGACGCATGCATGAAATGTATATCTTACTTATAAAATAAAATAAAACAAACAATATATTTTTTTAAGAAAAACAATTTATTTATTATTATTTATAAATTAACAATATTATTTTAAATTAACAATATCTCCAAGCTTCATACCATCAAGATGGTCGATAAAAATATAAACTTTACATCTAAGATCGGCATACCATTTCAAATTATAAAATAAATATACAGTATGCTACTGGACGAGATAGCAACCAAGTATGAATATACAGGACGTTTCAAAGGTAGGGATTTTTAGAAAAACAATGTATTAATTAACAATATGACCAAGTTTCATACCATCAAGATGGTCGATAAAAATATAAACCTTACATCTAAGATCGGCATACCATTTCAAATTATAAAATAAATATACAGTATGCTACTGGACGAGATAGCAACCAAGTATGAATATACAGGACGTTTTCAAAGGTAGGGATTTTTAGAAAAGCAAGATGACGAATCCAAGATGGCCGCCAAAAATCTAATAAACTAATGCCACGTCAAGCATCCAATATATCAAAACCATGCACTCGAACTCCTATGAAACATCATCTCAAAACCATCGCTAGAATCAGCTCACAACCGGGTCATGAAGCGATTCTGAAACCCCTATATTAAAACCACACATTCAAACCACTATCAAATCCCTCTTTTCTCAAAAACTATCCAACCATCCATCCGTCCATCCATCCATCCATCTGGATAACATAGCAACCAAATATTAACATACAGGACGCTTCAAAGTAGGGATTTTTTAGAAAAGCAAGATGGAGAATCCAAGATGGCCGCCAAAAATCTAATAAACTAAGGTGACGTCAGGCGAAATAGCCGACTATCAATATGATCGATCAAAATATAAACTCAACTTATAGAAAATACCCAACTCCGTATCACGCATCACAACAACAACCACCCAACATAGTTTCAAACGCCACAACACCGGATCAACTTAGGAAGATACATCTAGGTCAAACCCAACATACTTTCAATCACCACCACCGAGGATTTATATTTGACATCAGCATACCATCTCAAATCATAAAATAAATATACAGTATGATACTGGATAACATAGCAACCAATTATGAATATACAGGACGTTTCAAAGTAGGGATTTTTAGAAAAGCAAGATGGCCACCAAAATCTAATAAACTTCGGTGGCATCAGGCATCAATCTATTAAAACCACTATCAAATCATTCTCTTTTAAAGCCGTCATTCCAAAACAATACATTCAAATCATACATTCAGTGATAGATGCATAAATGAAATGTATTTATGCAGCCTAGCAGTTCAAAGCTTGTTATCGAGCTTACCAGTATATTTCTAACAGATCTAAACACGTTTCTAATGGAAACCACAACGTTTGATCACTATCAACACCTCTATGATAGTCACATTATTTAATATATCTATACCATATAATAAAAAGGAACAACATATTTTAAGAAAAACAATTTTTAAAAAATAATAACCACATTTTGTAGGTGAATTATAGCTAATATATATAGCATATCAATCATAGGGAAAAACATTAAACGAATTACAACGATAAACAATTATGACATATAAATCCATAGGTAAAGTTATATAGGTAATAAACATCATTCTCTCCATAGAAGACCTAGATATTTAATACCACATACATAAATACATAGACACTCTAATCCTCATATGAATAAATTGATAGACTTATAATAATTATTTTCATCCATAAGTATACATACATACTTTTATATATATCACTACAAGAAATAAGTCAACACCTCTATGATAGTCACATTATTTAATATATCTATACCATAAAATAAAAAGGAACAACATATTTTAAGAAAAACAATTATTAAAAAATAATAACCACATTTTGTATGCGAATTATAGCTAATATAGCATATCAATCATAGGGAAAAACATTAAACGAATTACAATGATAAGCAATTATGACATATAAATCCATAGGTAAAGTTATATAGGTAATAAACATCATTCCCTCCATAGAAAACCTAGATATTTAATACCACATACATAAATACATAGACACTCTAATCCTCATATGAATAAATTGATAGACTTATAATAATTATTTTCATCCATAAGTATACATACATACTTTTATAGTATATGGTTTGAAGTAGTATACTTTTATATATATCACTACAAGAAATAAGTCAACACCTCTATGATAGTAGCCTTATTTAATATATCTATATCATAAAATAAAAAGGAACAACATATTTTAAGAAAAAACAATTTATTAAAAAATAATAACACATTTTGTAGGCGAATTATAGCATATCAATCATAGGGAAAAACATTAAACGAAATACAACGATAAACAATTATGACATATAAATCCATAGGTAAAGTTATATAGGTAATAAACATCATTCTCTCCATAGAAGACCTAGATATTTAATACCACATACATAAATACATAGACACTCTAATCCTCATATGAATAAATTGATAGACTTATAATAATTATTTTCATCCATAAGTATACATACATACTTTTATATATATCACTACAAGAAATAACTCGACACCGCTGTGATAGTCACCTTATTCAATATATCTATATTATAAAATAAAAAGGAACAACATATTTTCAAGAAAACAATTTATTAAAAATAAAACAACTACACACATCAAACAAACCTCAACCATACTTTCAATTTCACAAATATCAAATTTAAACAAAACAATCAAATGCAAAGGCAAGGAATGTTCTCGAGATGATCCATATAGTGCAATATAACAATGCAGTAAAACGATAGAGCTGAGATACATGCTCTATCAATTTTTTATTACCCACTTTTTCAGCAATCAAAACTTTTTGACAAAACACTACACATATGAAAAATAGACATAGCATTAAATATTTCCATTTTAGAGATACCCCAGCCTAATCCCAATTTTAAATATCATAAATTCTTAAATTGATTTAGTTAACTTTCTTATAATATTTAAAAAGGTTGAAAAGGAAACATACTAAGTCCCACAACAGATAAAATATGTGCTATCTTTTTACACTTCACGTTTAGTACTATCATTAGAAGAAATATGCATGAGGTACAGCTTTTAATATGAATTTAGGGTTTTTTTTTTTTTCACAGAAACATAGTTTATCCCTAATAAAACTAATTTTGAAACACAATGTGCACATAGTATTAAAAAAGAGAATAAAAACATTAAACAAGGTACACTTCACACGAAACATTTTTATAAATTACATTTTAAAAACATGGAATTCTATTTTATTTGAATGACATTGTATTTACAAATAGTTTTTATATCATTACAAGAAATATGCTTTTCATTAAATATTAACACTGAACAACAGCAGTATACACAAAAAAAAAAACTAATATAAAGACAGTATTAACGTTCTAACCAAAAGATTTGCAAAATAATAAATATATACTTGTTCATCGCTTAAAAACAATCGAAAAATTGATGTTTGCCAAGCTATTTATCAATATTTAAGAGTTAAAAATTTATCATCATTTTTACATTTACAGATACCCCATGTTTAATATCAATTTGAATTAACATAAATTCATAAAATGAGTCCATCTTTTCACACATCATGCGTTTTTGTACAACAGCGAATGTATTACATTTTAAAGCACTTTATAATTTGAGAAAAATAGCAAATCATATCACGAAACACTATTATAAATTCTATTTTATTTGGATGACATTGTATTTACAAATAGTTTTTATATCATTACAAGAAATATACTTTTCATTAAATATTAACCACTGAACAACAGTAGTATAATAAATACTCGCTTTCAATTATTTAATATTGAAATTACATAAAATTCAATGCAATACACTTAAAACATTTGAAAAATCATGTTTGGTAAGCCCAATATATATCAATATTAAGACAAAATTATTATTAATTTTACATCTACAGATACCCCATGTTTAATATCAATTTGAATTAACATAATTTCATAAAATGAGTCTATCTTTAAATTTAGGGGTTTTTACACAAAACATAGTTTACGCCTAATAAAACTAATTTTGAAACACAATGTACACATAGTATTAAAAAAAAAAAAAAAAAAAAAAAAAAAAAAAAGATAAAAACATTAAACAAGGTACGCTTCACACGAATCATTTTTATAAATTACATTTTAAAACATGGAATTCTATTTTATTTGGATGACATTGTATTTTGGTAAGCCAAATCTATATCAATATTTAAGACAAAAATTATTATTAATTTTCCATCTACAGATACCCCATGTTTAATATCAATTTGAATGAACATAATTTCATAAAATGAGTCTATCTTTAAATTTTTGTCAGTTTTATCTTTATTATTTTTAATATGATTCTGTAGTTTGTTGTTTGTACGAAATGAAATTAATGTCTTTGTTGTTTTTCGTAAATATGTTTTTATTTTCATGGAAGGTGTACCTATATAAGTCACAGAGGCAAATTTTGATGAGTAAGTTTGAGGAACTATAGGATAATTCTTGGATATGATTTTTGTTTTTTGTTTTTATGAAGGAGATTATTTATTAATTCTTTTGAATAACTATTATTCTGAGCTATGGTGTAAATTCTATCTAATTCTTTATCAAAATTAATCTTATGCATAAGAACATGGATTATTTTATATAACATTGAGTGGAAAGCAGCAAGTTTATGACTAATCGGGTGGAAAGAGTTAGAATGTATCGTAATATCTGTGTGAGTAGGTTTATGGTAAATAGCGAATTCGTGTGTAGAGGTCTAGAAAATTAATGGTTTTATTTACTTCTAATTCTATGGTGAATTTAATATTAGGATGCAAAATGTTAATATGATTATGAAGTGAATTTAATTGTCTATCCGTTCCTTTAAAACACACCAAAATATCATCTACATATCTCACCCAGTATATACAATTTTTAAATAACGAATGTTTACTAATAATGTCTTCAAGGTTGTCCATAAATATTTCGGTTAATAAGGGACTTAGTGGGTTTCCGTTTAACACTTCTTTGGGGGAATAATCGTAAACAAACATCAAATGAAATGAGTTTTAAATTATCTGGTAATTTAAATTTACTAATTTTATTTATCGAAAATTTCGGTTTGAATTTAGTGTATTCTAAAATGATTTTTATAAGTTGTTTGCATAGATTCACATCTGGTGCTTTTACATACGAAACAACTGGACGAATAGGTATATTCTTTTTATGTAATTTTAGTAAACCATATAATTCTGGAGGTTGTGGATTCATAACAGGTAGTTGGAACTTTTGTGCATTATTGAATAAACATTCGGTATTGTTTATAGCACTTTTAATTTGTTTTTGAAACCACTCTGTAGGGTTAGATTTTAGTTTTATGAACGCATTAGTACAATAGTAAAATAGAGGAGTTCCCATTGGAAGACGACCGTTTTCAACACTGAAAGCAGTTTTTTTATATCGAATCAGGGTGCATTTCTATTTGATAATAGCCCGAAGCTAGATCAAGAGTAGTAAAATAATTACACCGTCTTAGTTTATCTAAAATATCACTAATGTTTGGTATAGGGTATCGATCATCTATTGTTTTTTCGTTTAATTTTCGATAATCAACCACCATGCGCCATTTCTTTACTCCGCTGGCGTCGAGCTTTTTCGGAACTATCCATACAGGACTGGACCATGGTGAATATGATGGTCTAATGATTCCGTCTTCTAATAATTTCGATATTTGTTTATTAATTTCTTGCTTATGAACACACGGATAGCGGTATGACTTAGTATATATGTATTGAGATTTCATCGGTTGTCTTTATTTCGTGTTTAATTTGATTTGAAAATGTTAATTTTTTTTTCATTATCATGAAATAAATCTGAAAATACTGTGACAAGTTTACTTAAACAATCTTTTTCTTCCGAATTTAAATGATCTGTTCTAAATTTATTTATATTAATTTTGAATGGCTGTGTATTATTATTACAAGTGGCATATTTTCCTGAAATTGCTCTATATGAAAACATTCAAATTTGTTTCGTCAAATTTGTTCGCATATTCATTTAATAAATTTCGGTCTATGAGTATCGTTTGCGAAATTGATCTCTTATTAATTATTTCAACTGTTGCTTGATTATATTGTACATAGAGTAGCCCTGGAGGTATATAAATACTTTGATCGTCTGTGTCTATTTGGGGTATTATGATATCACAATCAGGTAAGTATTACTGAACACAAAGGGGAAATTTCAATATCTTGTGTTTCGAACTCTTTTCTGTAATAGAGCGGTACTTGAATATTGTCATTATATATATCACGGTTTTATATAACGACATTATTAGACTCATATAAACCTTCTTCGTTCGTTATAATGCTGATTACAACTAATAATATCTCCCATTCAGTTGAGTAAACCAGTACAAATAAATATACAATAATACAAATACAAATTTCATTAGGTAGGGCAATTAGTATGTTCTGATGAATTAAGCTGGCCTAGAATTTTTTTAATAATATATCTAATATATCTCTATTCACAATTTAAATGGTTGGTTTTATAGTATTAGAAGGTCGTAACAAATAATTTGCTAATTATACATTTAAAAACATCAAAAAAAAAAAAAAAAAACAACTAAAAAGAATTATGATTGCATATTATTTTAATTTTGCATCAGAAACACTGAGTGGAGAAATAATTCTAGTATTATTTAAAGAGAATTGATTTATATAAAAGTAGCCTTTTCTTCAAATAAAACTTGAACTAAACCAGCAGTATTGTACAAACATATAAATCTGTCTTGACAGGGAGTATAATAGCTAATTCCATAGAATATATAAAAAAAAAACTAATGTAAGATAGAGATCTTGTTTTTCTTAGTCGATATGTCTAGAACAATACAAGTTAAGAATATATATATATATATATATATATATAATAAAACACAATTGTTTAGTTTCAAAAATTATAATGTTCACACAAACGTAGTTTAAAAAACCATTTCTCCTGTTTACCATTACTGACTAATTTTAAATTAATAGTCGAGGAAGGAGATACATGTTGAAACTCCATTATATATATATATATATATATAATAATTTCTTATTAAAAACCGTTAGATCTGTCTGCAAAACTGTCGAGTTGACATTTTCTATATCGTAGCCCGAATTATCGAATTTATAAAGCTGACCCTTATCGGATTGTTTTCAAACAATTTTTCGCTAACGAGCATTTTCAAGCCACTAACACCTATAAGTTAGTCCACAAGGCCACGATACTTCTTGCATATATCAGCATGGATATCTAGAAATCTCGAAATCTGTATGCTACATACTTCAAGATAGAGATATTTCAGGGATATAGGTGTATTAAGGGGGCGTTTGAATCATAGAATACAATATAAATTTACAATTATGCAATGTCGGTTATAAAATCATTAATTGTTTATTTTATTGTATGTAATAAGTCATAATATCCTCCTACGTATGGTATAGGGGTTTAATTTACATAAATTCTTTTTATAAAAAATTATTTCAATTTTATCAAAAGAACCCCTATACCATACGTAGGAGGATATTATGACTTATTACATACAATAAAATAAACAATTAATGATTTTATAACCGACATTTGCATAATTGTAAATTTATATTGTATTCTATGATTCAAACGCCCCCTTAATACACCTATATCCCTGAAATATCTCTATCTTGAAGTATGTAGCATACAGATTTCGAGATTTCTAGATATCCATGCTGATATATGCAAGAAGTATCGTGGCCTTGTGGACTAACTTATAGGTGTTAGTGGCTTGAAAATGCTCGTTAGCGAAAAATTGTTTGAAAACAATCCGATAAGGGTCAGCTTTATAAATTCGATAATTCGGGCTACGATATAGAAAATGTCAACTCGACAGTTTTGCAGACAGATCTAACGGTTTTTAATAAGAAATTATTATATATATATATATATATATATAATGGAGTTTCAACATGTATCTCCTTCCTCGACTATTAATTTAAAATTAGTCAGTAATGGTAAACAGGAGAAATGGTTTTTTAAACTACGTTTGTGTGAACATTATAATTTTTGAAACTAAACAATTGTGTTTTATTATATATATATATATATATATATATTCTTAACTTGTATTGTTCTAGACATATCGACTAAGAAAAACAAGATCTCTATCTTACATTAGTTTTTTTTTTATATATTCTATGGAATTAGCTATTATACTCCCTGTCAAGACAGATTTATATGTTTGTACAATACTGCTGGTTTAGTTCAAGTTTTATTTGAAGAAAAGGCTACTTTTATATAAATCAATTCTCTTTAAATAATACTAGAATTATTTCTCCACTCAGTGTTTCTGATGCAAAATTAAAATAATATGCAATCATAATTCTTTTTAGTTGTTTTTTTTTTTTTTTTTGATGTTTTTAAATGTATAATTAGCAAATTATTTGTTACGACCTTCTAATACTATAAAACCAACCATTTAAATTGTGAATAGAGATATATTAGATATATTATTAAAAAAATTCTAGGCCAGCTTAATTCATCAGAACATACTAATTGCCCTACCTAATGAAATTTGTATTTGTATTATTGTATATTTATTTGTACTGGTTTACTCAACTGAATGGGAGATATTATTAGTTGTAATCAGCATTATAACGAACGAAGAAGGTTTATATGAGTCTAATAATGTCGTTATATAAAACCGTGATATATATAATGACAATATTCAAGTACCGCTCTATTACAGAAAAGAGTTCGAAACACAAGATATTGAAATTTCCCCTTTGTGTTCAGTAATACTTACCTGATTGTGATATCATAATACCCCAAATAGACACAGACGATCAAAGTATTTATATACCTCCAGGGCTACTCTATGTACAATATAATCAAGCAACAGTTGAAATAATTAATAAGAGATCAATTTCGCAAACGATACTCATAGACCGAAATTTATTAAATGAATATGCGAACAAATTTGACGAAACAAATTTGAATGTTTTCATATAGAGCAATTTCAGGAAAATATGCCACTTGTAATAATAATACACAGCCATTCAAAATTAATATAAATAAATTTAGAACAGATCATTTAAATTCGGAAGAAAAAGATTGTTTAAGTAAACTTGTCACAGTATTTTCAGATTTATTTCATGATAATGAAAAAAAAATTAACATTTTCAAATCAAATTAAACACGAAATAAAGACAACCGATGAAATCTCAATACATATATACTAAGTCATACCGCTATCCGTGTGTTCATAAGCAAGAAATTAATAAACAAATATCGAAATTATTAGAAGACGGAATCATTAGACCATCATATTCACCATGGTCCAGTCCTGTATGGATAGTTCCGAAAAAGCTCGACGCCAGCGGAGTAAAGAAATGGCGCATGGTGGTTGATTATCGAAAATTAAACGAAAAAACAATAGATGATCGATACCCTATACCAAACATTAGTGATATTTTAGATAAACTAAGACGGTGTAATTATTTTACTACTCTTGATCTAGCTTCGGGCTATTATCAAATAGAAATGCACCCTGATTCGATATAAAAAAACTGCTTTCAGTGTTGAAAACGGTCGTCTTCCAATGGGAACTCCTCTATTTTACTATTGTACTAATGCGTTCATAAAACTAAAATCTAACCCTACAGAGTGGTTTCAAAAACAAATTAAAAGTGCTATAAACAATACCGAATGTTTATTCAATAATGCACAAAAGTTCCAACTACCTGTTATGAATCCACAACCTCCAGAATTATATGGTTTACTAAAATTACATAAAAAGAATATACCTATTCGTCCAGTTGTTTCGTATGTAAAAGCACCAGATGTGAATCTATGCAAACAACTTATAAAAATCATTTTAGAATACACTAAATTCAAACCGAAATTTTCGATAAATAAAATTAGTAAATTTAAATTACCAGATAATTTAAAACTCATTTCATTTGATGTTTGTTTACGATTATTCCCCCAAAGAAGTGTTAAACGGAAACCCACTAAGTCCCTTATTAACCGAAATATTTATGGACAACCTTGAAGACATTATTAGTAAACATTCGTTATTTAAAAATTGTATATACTGGGTGAGATATGTAGATGATATTTTGGTGTGTTTTAAAGGAACGGATAGACAATTAAATTCACTTCATAATCATATTAACATTTTGCATCCTAATATTAAATTCACCATAGAATTAGAAGTAAATAAAACCATTAATTTTCTAGACCTCTACACACGAATTCGCTATTTACCATAAACCTACTCACACAGATATTACGATACATTCTAACTCTTTCCACCCGATTAGTCATAAACTTGCTGCTTTCCACTCAATGTTATATAAAATAATCCATGTTCTTATGCATAAGATTAATTTTGATAAAGAATTAGATAGAATTTACACCATAGCTCAGAATAATAGTTATTCAAAAGAATTAATAAATAATCTCCTTCATAAAAACAAAAAACAAAAATCATATCCAAGAATTATCCTATAGTTCCTCAAACTTACTCATCAAAATTTGCCTCTGTGACTTATATAGGTACACCTTCCATGAAAATAAAAACATATTTACGAAAAACAACAAAGACATTAATTTCATTTCGTACAAACAACAAACTACAGAATCATATTAAAAATAATAAAGATAAAACTGACAAAAATTTAAAGATAGACTCATTTTATGAAATTATGTTCATTCAAATTGATATTAAACATGGGGTATCTGTAGATGGAAAATTAATAATAATTTTTGTCTTAAATATTGATATAGATTTGGCTTACCAAAATACAATGTCATCCAAATAAAATAGAATTCCATGTTTTAAAATGTAATTTATAAAAATGATTCGTGTGAAGCGTACCTTGTTTAATGTTTTTATCTTTTTTTTTTTTTTTTTTTTTTTTTTTTTTAATACTATGTGTACATTGTGTTTCAAAATTAGTTTTATTAGGCGTAAACTATGTTTTGTGTAAAAACCCCTAAATTTAAAGATAGACTCATTTTATGAAATTATGTTAATTCAAATTGATATTAAACATGGGGTATCTGTAGATGTAAAATTAATAATAATTTTGTCTTAATATTGATATATATTGGGCTTACCAAACATGATTTTTCAAATGTTTTAAGTGTATTGCATTGAATTTTATGTAATTTCAATATTAAATAATTGAAAGCGAGTATTTATTATACTACTGTTGTTCAGTGGTTAATATTTAATGAAAAGTATATTTCTTGTAATGATATAAAAACTATTTGTAAATACAATGTCATCCAAATAAAATAGAATTTATAATAGTGTTTCGTGATATGATTTGCTATTTTTCTCAAATTATAAAGTGCTTTAAAATGTAATACATTCGCTGTTGTACAAAAACGCATGATGTGTGAAAAGATGGACTCATTTTATGAATTTATGTTAATTCAAATTGATATTAAACATGGGGTATCTGTAAATGTAAAAATGATGATAAATTTTTAACTCTTAAATATTGATAAATAGCTTGGCAAACATCAATTTTTCGATTGTTTTTAAGCGATGAACAAGTATATATTTATTATTTTGCAAATCTTTTGGTTAGAACGTTAATACTGTCTTTATATTAGTTTTTTTTTTTTGTGTATACTGCTGTTGTTCAGTGTTAATATTTAATGAAAAGCATATTTCTTGTAATGATATAAAAACTATTTGTAAATACAATGTCATTCAAATAAAATAGAATTCCATGTTTTTAAAATGTAATTTATAAAAATGTTTCGTGTGAAGTGTACCTTGTTTAATGTTTTTATTCTCTTTTTTAATACTATGTGCACATTGTGTTTCAAAATTAGTTTTATTAGGGATAAACTATGTTTTTGTGAAAAAAAAAAAAACCCTAAATTCATATTAAAAGCTGTACCTCATGCATATTTCTTCTAATGATAGTACTAAACGTGAAGTGTAAAAAGATAGCACATATTTTATCTGTTGTGGGACTTAGTATGTTTCCTTTTCAACCTTTTTAAATATTATAAGAAAGTTAACTAAATCAATTTAAGAATTTATGATATTTAAAATTGGGATTAGGCTGGGGTATCTCTAAAATGGAAATATTTAATGCTATGTCTATTTTTCATATGTGTAGTGTTTTGTCAAAAAGTTTTGATTGCTGAAAAAGTGGGTAATAAAAAATTGATAGAGCATGTATCTCAGCTCTATCGTTTTACTGCATTGTTATATTGCACTATATGGATCATCTCGAGAACATTCCTTGCCTTTGCATTTGATTGTTTTGTTTAAATTTGATATTTGTGAAATTGAAAGTATGGTTGAGGTTTGTTTGATGTGTGTAGTTGTTTTATTTTTAATAAATTGTTTTCTTGAAAATATGTTGTTCCTTTTTATTTTATAATATAGATATATTGAATAAGGTGACTATCACAGCGGTGTCGAGTTATTTCTTGTAGTGATATATATAAAAGTATGTATGTATACTTATGGATGAAAATAATTATTATAAGTCTATCAATTTATTCATATGAGGATTAGAGTGTCTATGTATTTATGTATGTGGTATTAAATATCTAGGTCTTCTATGGAGAGAATGATGTTTATTACCTATATAACTTTACCTATGGATTTATATGTCATAATTGTTTATCGTTGTATTTCGTTTAATGTTTTTCCCTATGATTGATATGCTATAATTCGCCTACAAAATGTGTTATTATTTTTTAATAAATTGTTTTTTCTTAAAATATGTTGTTCCTTTTTATTTTATGATATAGATATATTAAATAAGGCTACTATCATAGAGGTGTTGACTTATTTCTTGTAGTGATATATATAAAAGTATACTACTTCAACCATATACTATAAAAGTATGTATGTATACTTATGGATGAAAATAATTATTATAAGTCTATCAATTTATTCATATGAGGATTAGAGTGTCTATGTATTTATGTATGTGGTATTAAATATCTAGGTTTTCTATGGAGGGAATGATGTTTATTACCTATATAACTTTACCTATGGATTTATATGTCATAATTGCTTATCATTGTAATTCGTTTAATGTTTTTCCCTATGATTGATATGCTATATTAGCTATAATTCGCATACAAAATGTGGTTATTATTTTTTAATAATTGTTTTTCTTAAAATATGTTGTTCCTTTTTATTTTATGGTATAGATATATTAAATAATGTGACTATCATAGAGGTGTTGACTTATTTCTTGTAGTGATATATATAAAAGTATGTATGTATACTTATGGATGAAAATAATTATTATAAGTCTATCAATTTATTCATATGAGGATTAGAGTGTCTATGTATTTATGTATGTGGTATTAAATATCTAGGTCTTCTATGGAGAGAATGATGTTTATTACCTATATAACTTTACCTATGGATTTATATGTCATAATTGTTTATCGTTGTAATTCGTTTAATGTTTTTCCCTATGATTGATATGCTATATATATTAGCTATAATTCACCTACAAAATGTGGTTATTATTTTTTAAAAATTGTTTTTCTTAAAATATGTTGTTCCTTTTTATTATATGGTATAGATATATTAAATAATGTGACTATCATAGAGGTGTTGATAGTGATCAAACGTTGTGGTTTCCATTAGAAACGTGTTTAGATCTGTTAGAAATATACTGGTAAGCTCGATAACAAGCTTTGAACTGCTAGGCTGCATAAATACATTTCATTTATGCATCTATCACTGAATGTATGATTTGAATGTATTGTTTTGGAATGACGGCTTTAAAAGAGAATGATTTGATAGTGGTTTTAATAGATTGATGCCTGATGCCACCGAAGTTTATTAGATTTTGGTGGCCATCTTGCTTTTCTAAAAATCCCTACTTTGAAACGTCCTGTATATTCATAATTGGTTGCTATGTTATCCAGTATCATACTGTATATTTATTTTATGATTTGAGATGGTATGCTGATGTCAAATATAAATCCTCGGTGGTGGTGATTGAAAGTATGTTGGGTTTGACCTAGATGTATCTTCCTAAGTTGATCCGGTGTTGTGGCGTTTGAAACTATGTTGGGTGGTTGTTGTTGTGATGCGTGATACTGAGTTGGGTATTTTCTATAAGTTGAGTTTATATTTTGATCGATCATATTGATAGTCGGCTATTTCGCCTGACGTCACCTTAGTTTATTAGATTTTTGGCGGCCATCTTGGATTCTCCATCTTGCTTTTCTAAAAAATCCCTACTTTGAAGCGTCCTGTATGTTAATATTTGGTTGCTATGTTATCCAGATGGATGGATGGATGGACGGATGGATGGTTGGATAGTTTTTGAGAAAAGAGGGATTTGATAGTGGTTTGAATGTGTGGTTTTAATATAGGGGTTTCAGAATCGCTTCATGACCCGGTTGTGAGCTGATTCTAGCGATGGTTTTGAGATGATGTTTCATAGGAGTTCGAGTGCATGGTTTTGATATATTGGATGCTTGACGTGGCATTAGTTTATTAGATTTTTGGCGGCCATCTTGGATTCGTCATCTTGCTTTTCTAAAAATCCCTACCTTTGAAAACGTCCTGTATATTCATACTTGGTTGCTATCTCGTCCAGTAGCATACTGTATATTTATTTTATAATTTGAAATGGTATGCCGATCTTAGATGTAAGGTTTATATTTTTATCGACCATCTTGATGGTATGAAACTTGGTCATATTGTTAATTAATACATTGTTTTTCTAAAAATCCCTACCTTTGAAACGTCCTGTATATTCATACTTGGTTGCTATCTCGTCCAGTAGCATACTGTATATTTATTTTATAATTTGAAATGGTATGCCGATCTTAGATGTAAAGTTTATATTTTTATCGACCATCTTGATGGTATGAAGCTTGGAGATATTGTTAATTTAAAATAATATTGTTAATTTATAAATAATAATAAATAAATTGTTTTTCTTAAAAAAATATATTGTTTGTTTTATTTTATTTTATAAGTAAGATATACATTTCATGCATGCGTCTATCACAGAAGCAGACAGCCGTTGCGGTTTCCGCTGGAACATGTTTAGGCCTGTTTGAAGTACATTGAGAAGCGCGATAGCAAGTCGGGTAATTTATTCAGGAATTTTACATGTATTTATTAGCATTATGATAGCATGATCATGCTATATAATTAGTATAATTAAATATAATTATAGTATTAGTATTTAATAAAAGTTAATCATTGTTTCTATGCTAGCTGTATTATTAATCGAATAATTTGAATGTACATATGTATAAAAGTCGTGCGGTGTTCACATCTCATCTTTGTATACAGGTATATTAAACAACTCCTTCCCTATCTTTCTCTACACCTCCGAAGCTCTTACATACACACACGCACACACACACACACACACACACACACACACACCGCCGCACACACCTACGCTCGCTCGCTCGCGTATATACATATATACATACATATATATATGAAGGCCTGTAAGGATTGAATGACTTGCCTCGTGGCACGAAAGTGATTACACCTGTATAAATTGTCAATTTTGTAAAATGAACCTCCATAAGAAATAACATGGGAAATTGTGCCAGAATCCGCATTATATACCTACTCATATATATTACCCACCCACCCTTCATCATCGTTACTATTGCATATACAAAAAAATGTTTGAAATAAAAGTTATGTGGCTGAGATTAAATTTTATTTGCATGCTATCAAAACCACAGTGGCGTGCAGATACAACGATATAAAAGAATATTTATTTTTCAATGGATTACCTGTATATTATTCAATTTTTATAATGGTTATTGTAGTTAACTCTAATGTAGAAAAGTTAACATTATTAAAGTAAGATGTGAAAATTACAACTATTGTGTTTGATAAATACCATTTGCTAAGTAAAATAGTCAAAATGGTTTATAGTGAGGACGAAAAAGGGCAAATATTTAGAAATAACAACGATGCATGTAAGAAATTTAAATACAAATAATTAATACATTAGAACAGATGTTCTATATATCCACCATCATTTTCAATGCATAATTGATAGCATCTTCTTAAATTTATAAATGTATTAGAAATAGTTGCATTCTTGACATTTAAATTATTTAATTAT